>CM042403.1:5632127-6232127 GCA_023634145.1 Thymallus thymallus | reverse complement strand
GAGGGTTCTCCTCACCCTCACAAAATAATAATTACAATAATTCAATTAACACGACAACAAAAGCAGACTAGTGTTTTCTCTATTTTCTGTCTGAGGTGCCCCTGGCCCTGAGCAGTAGCCTACACAGGTCTAGGATATGTTTCATGTAATTATCTCCAACAATGCCTCAAATTAAGACAAACAAAAAGGATCCCTGAAGGGCTAAGGGTTAATCTGTCCTATGCCATCTGTTTAGGCCACTGTTTAGGTATTATGAGGCACATGTCGGCTAGGGTAGCTCCACTTGTCGCGTATGTGGGCTCAATTTATATGAACTGAACTGAATAGAGGTCATTTTAGGGTATCAGATGATTCCAGCCTGTCTTGATTTTATATTCTACTTGATTTACACTGACTATACAAAACATTAAGGACATTAAGAACTACTGCTCATGACATAGACTGACCAGGTGAATCCAGGTGAAAGCTATGATCTATTATTGATTGTCACTTGTTGATGTCACTTGTTAAATACACTTAAATCAGTGAAGATGAAGGGGAGGAGACAGGTTCAATCAGTGTAGATGAAGGGGAGGAGACAGGTTCAATCAGTGTAGATGAAGGGGAGGAGACAGGTTCTATCAGTGTAGATGAAGGGGAGGAGACAGGTTCAATCAGTGTAGATGAAGGGGAGGAGACAGGTTAAAAAATGATTTTTAAGCCTTGAAACAATTGATGCAACTTAATGTTTTTGTTCTTAATGTTTTGTTCACTCAGTATGTTGGCCTGCCTTTTTCCTTCAGTTCATAGCCCATGACCTTGTGGCTTTGCAACTACAGGTACTTCTTGGCCATTTCTTACTTTTAAATAAGTATGTTTCTTGTAAAACAACATATATTAACAGAAATAACTTTCTCTCTATTTTCAGGAACCATAAACTGTTATTGGCTGTGTACTTCTTTGACAATACTTGGATTTTACTCAGTTTTCCGAAAACACCTTCTGCAGATTATCATCACATCATAACACATTACATTTTAATTTATAACTGAATGACAAACACAACGGGGTTTGGCATTATTTGGCTTGTCTGTCTATATAATGTGGTACTTTGAACCAATAGATGTATCCTTAGTGTTAGTTTAGCCTGCCAGTTTACAGGCTACACTGTAAATTAAAACACACATTTTGTCTTGCCCTGAATACCGCAACCTTTCTCACACCATCCACTATCTCACAAACTCCACAGGTGCGTTGCATGGCTAAATGTGCTGACGGACGTTGATTGCCAATGCCACCACCTCCACATAACCGCCTCCATCCAGAGCTGAGTCGCAGCCATTATGTCCTCCTGCCAAACTAGTGTGTCCTCAGCTGGGTAGCTCTCTCTAAGCTTTTCCCCAGGCGCTCTCCAGGACGGTACCTGTCAGAGCATACAAAAAAGCCCATCATGGGCAGACACAGACCTATTAACTCCTGGAATGAGCTTCTGGAGATTTCCTACAGCTCTCTAGTTCTTATTTACTCCCAAGCAGAGAAGGCTGGGGGATAATTGCCAGTAAATGGATGTTGTTTTTTTGGCTTGCCTCCTGATTAGCTCAAATAAAGCAATGTTTGATTGAACAATAGATTGATTTAATCTGTGTTGCAAACTCAAATATTGTTCTATTGGAAGAGTTTTTGTGGTCTGGTTATTTCATTGGATAGGACATACAGATCCATATTCACTCCAATCCTGTCAACCTCCATAAAGGGGATTAATGTCCAATAATGTACGAGTATAATTCATATTGTATTGGATTATAGTCTAACATTTGTATACATAGATAGATAGATAATGGTTAATTGGAGATAATATAATATAATATTTTAAGTGACTCATCAACCCTGGCTCATCAAGACATGGAGTGCAATTTGTGTTAAAAAAACAACAACAAATCAGCGGGTAACAGCAGGCAGGAGTAGAAAAAGAGGAAGCGCAGTCGTGCAACATGAGACGTTGTTTCTCAAGGTGATTCATATGCAACATGAGACGTTGTTTCTCAAGGTGATTCATATGCAACATGAGACGTTGTTTCTCAAGGTGATTCATATGCAACATGAGACGTTGTTTCTCAAGGTGATTCATATGCAACATGAGACGTTGTTTCTCAAGGTGATTCATATGCAACATGAGACGTTGTTTCTCAAGGTGATTCATATGCAACATGAGACGTTGTTTCTTATGGTGAGTCTGGCTTGTCTAAACGTCCATACACTGAGTGAGGGAGAGGCTACTACTACTCTGAGTGATGGAGAGGCTACTACTTCTCTGAGTGATGGAGAGGCTACTACTTCTCTGAGTGATGGAGAGGCTACTACTTCTCTGAGTGATGGAGAGGCTACTACTTCTCTGAGTGATGGAGAGGCTACTACTTCTCTGAGTGATGGAGAGGCTACTACTTCTCTGAGTGATGGAGAGGCTACTACTTCTCTGAGTGATGGAGAGGCTACTACTACTCTGAGTGATGGAGAGGCTACTACTACTCTGAGTGAGGGAGAGGCTACTACTACTCTGTGTGATGGAGAGGCTACTACTACTCTGAGTGATGGAGAGGCTACTACTTCTCTGAGTGATGGAGAGGCTACTACTTCTCTGAGTGATGGAGAGGCTACTACTTCTCTGAGTGATGGAGAGGCTACTACTTCTCTGAGTGATGGAGAGGCTACTACTACTCTGAGTGATGGAGAGGCTACTACTACTCTGAGTGATGGAGAGACTACTACTACTCTGTGTGATGGAGAGGCTACTACTACTCTGAGTGATGGAGAGGCTACTACTTCTCTGAGTGAGGGAGAGGCTCCTACTACTCTGAGTGATGGAGAGGCTACTACTTCTCTGAGTGATGGAGAGGCTACTACTACTCTGAGTGATGGAGAGGCTACTACTACTCTGTGTGATGGAGAGGCTACTACTTCTCTGAGTGATGGAGAGGCTACTACTTCTCTGAGTGATGGAGAGGCTACTACTTCTCTGAGTGATGGAGAGGCTACTACTTCTCTGTGTGATGGAGAGGCTACTACTTCTCTGAGTGATGGAGAGGCTACTACTTCTCTGAGTGATGGAGAGGCTACTACTTCTCTGAGTGATGGAGAGGCTACTACTTCTCTGAGTGATGGAGAGGCTACTACTACTCTGTGTGATGGAGAGGCTACTACTTCTCTGAGTGATGTAGAGGCTACTACTTCTCTGAGTGATGTAGAGGCTACTACTACTCTGTGTGATGGAGAGGCTACTACTACTCTGAGTGATGGAGAGGCTACTACTACTCTGAGTGATGGAGAGACTACTACTACTCTGTGTGATGGAGAGGCTACTACTACTCTGAGTGATGGAGAGGCTACTACTTCTCTGAGTGAGGGAGAGGCTCCTACTACTCTGAGTGATGGAGAGGCTACTACTACTCTGTGTGATGGAGAGGCTACTACTTATCTGAGTGATGGAGAGGCTACTACTAGTCAGTGTCAGGGAAGTGCATTTATCACAACACAGTGGCTTGTTCCCTCCCAATTCATCTTGCGTTGATTCCATCCTCACCTCCTTCTCAAAATGCATTGGAGGACAAGGTTCAAGGGGAGGGACCTTGGATCTTCTCCTCCCATGTGGTTTGAGAATGTGAGGACGCTGCAAGGAATCAAGGAAAGATGAATGTAGCCAGCTATGAGGTGTAGCCAGCTATGGGATGTGACCTAGCTAAAGGACAGGACCAATAGCTGGTGACAAAGCCACTTAATGGGGTTTCCAGCCCACTACAGTTCAGTGTGCACACACAGAGGTCGTACCAGGACGTATCTAGCTACTACAGCAACAGATTGACTTGTATTCTCAGAGGGCAATACGAGGGGGAGTTGTGCTGACGCTGTTGTTGCTGCCACATTCCCATGCCCTTGAGAGCTCTAACCTTTTACTGCAATGGCATAAATCAGGGTCACACAGTGTTTCTTGGTAGTCTTCAAATATACTTTGAAACGAAAGTATCAGTGGTGGAAAAAGTACTAGATTGTCATACTTGAGTAAAAGTAAAGATACCTTAATAGAAAATGACTCAAGTAAAATACTACTTGAGTAAAAGTTTAAAAGTATCTAAATTAAAATGTACTTAAGTAAAATTACCATATTGGACCATATTGCTGTCCTGCCTGAGCATTCAAAATGTACTTTTGGGTGTCAGGGAAAATGTATGGAGTAAAAAGTACATTATTGTCTTCTCCAGGAATGTAGTAAAGTAAAAATTGTCAAAAATATAAGTAAAGTACCAATACCTAAAAAAAGAACTACGTATGTGTACTTTACATCACTGAAGAGTATACACATGGTTATGGGCTTAAAAAACAGAAGACACCTGTACCATGTCAGATATACAGTAGAAATGTGTTCAATTTTGAGTTTGCATCCCAATATTACACTTTATATACATCACAGAAGACTTAAAAGTATATCTTGTTTTTTAATGTTTGACATAGAAACACATTGTTTTTGTCAGTTATTTTTCCCTATGGTCAGGGCCTGACACCTGGCTTGTTCACTAGCTGATAGGGTCTAAAGTATCTTAAACATGGAACTCAGTGAAGTAACTTATCAATGTTTTAGACATGAAGTGTGAAAATGTTAATATAGATACCATTGCATTGCATTTGTGCCACAAATGTTAAAAAGTAAGCATTTGAAACAGTGGCCAGCAAAACCAAGTCATACCTTGTCTATAGACTGCTTACAGGGTAAGGAAACTAACGTAGTATGTCATTTTGTAATTTGGGTGAACGGTCCCTCTAAAATACCACAGAATTGCTCACATCCTGTAGCGCATCTGGGGCTGAAACAATGGATTTCACCCAGGATCACAATGAAATCCTGTACAGACCATACGCCGTCTCACAGAGAGAGACCCATCAGGATAGCAGAGGCTGCAGCCCCAATCCAATTCCCAGCTGCCAGGTAAGATTAGGATCAGAAGTGGTCCGTCACTGGGTCACATCTCCAGGTATAAGAGTTCGCTTTCAATTATCATCTAGTTTAAATTTGTGTCTACCTGCTAATGGACGTCCAGAAACATACCAGCCAGAAAAAGGTAATTTTCTTTATATTGATACTTATTTTGTATTTTGCAACATCATAAATGCTAATTAAACAATGAAAAAGGAATGTTCTAGTAACCCAAGTAAAGCCAACACAATAAATGTATTGCTAGAAGAAGCGTTATGTTACAGTGATAATCGTAGATAATCACAAACACAAAAAGCAAGGAAATGCAACTCAAATCTTTTTGGGACGATGCAATTGTATTGCCAGTGCATTTCACCTAGACAAAGCTAAAGAATAGGCAATATTACCTAAAAATGTGGCCATCCTATCTGGTACTGGTTTCTATGGAAACAGAAGCACCTTTGCCCTACTTTTGTACTCTGTGGGAGGAAGAGTACAGTATGAACACTGATTGGGAGGAAGAGTACAGTATGAACACTGATTGGGAGGAAGAGTACAGCATGAACACTGATTGGGAGGAAGAGTACAGTATGAACACTGATTGGGAGGAAGAGTACAGTATGAACACTGATTGGGAGGAAGAGTACAGCATGAACACTGATTGGGAGGAAGAGTACAGCATGAACACTGATAGGGAGGAAGAGTACAGCATGAACACTGATAGCCCTCTTTAGTTTGTTTTGATGGATACCTCAAATTAGTAGAGTTTGCATGGAGTCCTGCCTTGGCCAATAAAGAGTCTAGGATACTGTGGGCGTAACGTTCTGCCGATGGTATTCCAAAGTGTGAATGTGATCCTTTGAGGAAAATCCCCATTATAGCGCGGTTGACAATGTATTTAGAGAGTAGGGACATTGGTGTTTCTGCATTATGATGCGTTTACATGACACGTCAACATTCTATGGCAGCCATGTTAGCTCTCCATTAACATTACATGCGGAAGATTTAAACAATGCTATGCAACTGAACGTCTAGAATTCAAACAATACAAACAATTCTGAAAGCTGTCCCAACTCTCTAAATATATGGCTCTGGTTATGGCTTAAAGCAGTGCACTATAGAGATAGAGTGATGATTTGTTTATGCATAGGTTGCTGTTGAGGCATTTTCGACTAACCTTTACTCAGCGATCCTTTCTTTGGTCTCAATTCGTAAGAAACTTGTCTCTTATAAACGTGTATGTGCAGTTGCAGATGGTTCTCTAAAAACCAAAGAATATTCCGAAATAAATCGAATCCACTTTTTGTATCGAGTGACGAATGCCTTTTACGCGACTCGCTGTCATCTACTAGGAAGATGGTGCAACAGCTAAGATGTTCAAGGAACCTTATAATTGTCTGCATTTTCTTTGGTTGCAACCACACACAGGCATTTATAAGAGAAAAGTTTTTTCCGAATCTAAAGTGAAGAAAGTATCCCCCAGGTAAAGGTTAGTTGGACAATTGCTGCCGATGCTTCGCCCTAGCGACGGTGTAGCCATGTATGGAAGCATTTACATATGACGTTACAATGTGTAGCTATTGAGTGCACGTAAAGAAGTGAGCAGTTATAAGAATCTGCAATGTCCTTGCACATGAAATGGCAAGCATTCATCTACTTCATTGTATGTCTCCCTCTGTTATCAAACTGTCTGTTCAATGGACGGCAGCTGCTTTCTTGGAAGAGTCCGTTAAGTAGGGCGGTCGACATGGGTAGAAATAGATTTGTTGCCGATAAAGTGAAGTAACGTTGTTTCCATGGAAACGGACCTGTCTCTACTGTTGGTTGTTTACTCTTAAAACATTGTTTAGTCCAAGGCTGACTGCTGACAACACCATCGTAGGTAAGTCTTCAACTAAACAGACAGCCATTAACTTTGAACTATCCATTGGCCTGGCTGGTCTAGTGGTAATGCCGTAAGCCTCTGACACATGTCTACTGTGTAGGTATACGTTCAAATCCGGCCTACTGCTCTTCAACCTATCTCTAACCGACTCTGTATCGGTTCCGAAAGTACCTTAAAAATAAACATTGAACTATACACGGGCACATATCTGAGGAGAAATATGAGTCCAGTTTTAGGATCAACAAGTCCAAGGCTAAACTTTTATAGCTCTAAGCAACAATGAGCCTTTAGTATATCTTCTTCGACGTAGAAAGCTGTTATTTAGTCAGGATTTTGACAGTATATGAGCCTGTTTTTATAACTAATTAATTAATTTCTCTCCAAAGCTTATATGCTTTAGCCTCATCATTTTCACTAATATATTGCAATATTTTAAAGAGAAATGTATACTGTTCATTCCTGATCCAAAATACTGTACATATACATTAAAGTAGAGTTATGTGAAAGCTAGAGTCCTTAATTGAAACGATAACAAATTGGACACCCCACCACTGTTTTTGGTAAAAAGCTGAGTGATTGACCTGGAGAAATGTAACCATTTTCAAATTCCTAGACAACGCTATGGATACAAGGACTGACCAGACATGATATAACAATTATAGTTTTAACCACGTTTTGAGACTATACAGTGTTTGTTTACATTTTCATTACTTACAATCATTGGAGTAAAACAAACGTATATTTTATAAGTAAAAAAATGTATTTAGCAACTAAGGATTCTAGCTTTAATGCAAACGAATGTGCAAATACCATCCATGGTAAGAAAGAGTTGTGAGAGAGTGCACACTGCTTTTGCTGCAGAGTCGAAACTATACAGCAGGTGTCATTGCAGCGTTCTTTTAGCCAGTTTCCTCTGTAGAACCATCTCCTACTTTAGCTTTGCTCAGAACTGTTGTATGATGGTCATGGTTTAAAGCAGTAGAAACAATGACAGGGACATTTTATCACAAGGTAGATCCATAAAGATCTGCCATACAAAGAGAGCAGAGGGGCACCAAAATTATTTTAGGTAAACAACCCATAGTTTACGTAGTGGAGTTATTTGGGTACAGGTAAACAACCTGTAGTTTACGTAGTGGAGTTATTTGGGTACAGGTAAACAACCCGTAGTTTACGTAGTGGAGTTATTTGGGTACAGGTAAACAACCCGTAGTTTACGTAGTGGAGTTATTTGGGTACAGGTAAACAACCTGTAGTTTACGTAGTGGAGTTATTTGGGTACAGGTAAACAACCCGTAGTTTACGTAGTGGAGTTATTTGGGTACAGGTAAACAACCTGTAGTTTACGTAGTGGAGTTATTTGGGTACAGGTAAACAACCCGTAGTTTACGTAGTGGAGTTATTTGGGTACAGGTAAACAACCCGTAGTTTACGTAGTGGAGTTATTTGGGTACAGGTAAACAACCTGTAGTTTACGTAGTGGAGTTATTTGGGTACAGGTAAACAACCCGCAGTTTACGTAGTGGAGTTATTTGGGTACAGGTAAACAACCTGTAGTTTACGTAGTGGAGTTATTTGGGTACAGGTAAACAACCTGTAGTTTACGTAGTGGAGTTATTTGGGTACAGGTAAACAACCTGTAGTTTACGTAGTGGAGTTATTTGGGTACAGGTAAACAACCTGTAGTTTACGTAGTGGAGTTATTTGGGGACAGGTAAACAACCCATAGTTTAATCTGTATTAGGCCATCATTGTAAACAAGAATTTGTTCTTAACTGACTTGCCTAGTTAAATAAAGGTTAAATAAAAATAATAATGTCTGTTCCACACAGCTATGCCAAAAAGGACTGTGGGAAGGGTGTCACTGGACACTGTCACAGCAGAACTCAAGTGACAAGCTATAGTAGAATAATGCCAAAAAGTATGTAAAGTACACAAATGTATGCACTCATTTTTGTAAGTCACTCTGGATAAGAGCATCTTCTAAATGAATAACATGTAAATGTATATGTCGCTCAGGGCCTGGCCAGTGTCACAGTTGTCACGGGTAAACTGGTGCCAATGTATCAGGTGAAACGTGTAATTTGCCTAAGTCAACAATGTCCATTCATTTGTTCCACTATCTGTGGCTATTGATCACGGAACATTATATGGGGAGTGCTTTTTCCCCCGTGATGGAAATTGTGCGGCATTCAAATTCAATGTGATGTTATGTCATAGTGTTGTAGCATATGCTGAAGGTTGTACAAGTAACAATTTTGTTGTAGCTGCAGTATTTTCTTTAAAAGTCACAATTCAGTCTTTTTTATCTCAATATCAAATAATTTCTGGGTTACAATTAAGTACATTACTGTGATTGTTTTCAATTAAAGTTTTTTAAAAACTAAAAAAAATTCTTCTTAACAAGAGCAATTTCTCAAGCAAAAATTTTGCTAGGACTGTCTGGGAGTGGTCTGAGTGGGGAGGGGAAAACTGAAAACTAGCTGTTAATGAGAGGTATGGAACTCTCTTTCTTATTGGTCTATTAACTAATTCACCACTTGGTGACAAAACTCCAGGCGGCCTTTTCAAACAGCTCTTACACTAAAAGGGTATCATCACCAGTTTCACAGTATTATTCCAACCTCATAGTGTTATATAGAACACAGGAAAATCTATTTTTTTTACAGCCTTTAATGAAACCGTAGACTCTAATTCCATCTGTCCCTTCTCTCTTTCGCTCTCTTAATTTGTCCCCCCCCCCCTCTCATTCTTTCCCATGTGTTTGGAAACACTGTGCCTCTCTGTGACAAAGTCTTCCTGGAACATAGTGATGCAGCCTTTGTACTTTCTCTGAGTGGAGAGAGTGACCTAGGCAAGCAATGGCAGTTTCCAACAGTTTGTGCCCATACACACACACACACACACACACACACACACACACACACACACACACACACACACACACACACACACACACACACACACACACACACACACACACACACACACACCCTGCAGTGGTGTGTTTACACAAGGAGTGGGCAGAGCCAGAACAGCTGAGAGCGCACAACGTGCCTGCTGTCCTTTGTCATGTCTGATCAACATCAAAAGGGCCTCCGTTACTGTAATGGGGGAGAAGGGCCTCTGTTACTGTAATGTGGGGGAAAGGGGCCTACGTTACTGTAATGGGGGAAGAAGGGCATCTGTTACTGTAATGGGTGAAGAAGGGCCTCTGTTACTGTAATGGGTGGAGAAGGGCCTCTGTTACTGTAATGGGGGGGGGGGGAGAATTGCCTCTGTTACTGTAATGGAGAAGGTCCTACATTACTGAAATGGTGGGGGAAGGGCCTCTGTTACTGTAATGGGAGGCAAGTCAGTTAAGAACTAATTCTTACTGACAATGACGGCCTTCCCCGGCCAAACTCACATGACGCTGGGCCAATTGTGCTGGATATGATACAGCCTGGTTTCGAACCAGGGACTATAGTGACGCCTCTTGCGCTGAGATGCAGTGTCTTAGAACACTGCACCACTCAGGAGCCCTCTGATACTGTAATGGGGGGGAAGAATGGCCTCTTTAGGAGTTGAAAAACATCCTTAATAGTTTGTTTGTGTGGAATAGATATCTATGTTTATCCATCATTTTGGTGTTCCCTTTCACTCTCGGTACCTGTGAATGATTTGTATTATGCATTAGTTCTGCATTCTATGAGCCCTCAGCACCTTCTGTGCTAATTTCTGTTCAGAATAACATTGTAGTCCTCCCCACTCGTCCACTTCCAAAAGCAATCCCATAGTTGTGAATGGATCTTTGGTTGGAAAGCGTCGGTCAACTCCCACGTGTGCGTCACATGGACAAGTGTTGGGTGTCTTGATACATCTTATGACGTCTCATTCGAGGACCTGGGATTGTTTCTCTGTGTTGTTACAAAGCTACAGTATCAAAGACACGTGCTTCTGCTAGTTGGGATCCTTGTTTATCTTGTAATGGATGAGAGTGCAGTTCCAAGAACCGTAACGAGGTGAACAAAACTGCTTTCACATTTAGTACAGTGGACTTTGGAACTCATTTAGGAACTGATAATATAGTTAGGAAGTAATTTAGAAGTTTGTCTTTCCAGGACAAGAAAATACAGAAAATACAACTGCCCTCACAAGTGTATCCTTACACACAGGCATCACTTTCAAGCTAGTTGGTTATTTTGGGTCAGAATTGCAGCTCCCCAAACACGTGTACAAATAGCTCAGCCCATGTCTTTGGCAGGATAACTTGTAACATGTGGAAATTATTAAGAGCAACTTGAGAACTGTGGTTTAGTGTTGATCCACTTAAGCCTGAACACAACTGTATTCTAAGGTTAAGAGATGATTTCTAATGTCTAATTTCTAATTTTTATTGAGTATTGAGACCCTTTGACTTTTTCCTCATTTTGTTAAGTTGCAGGCTTATTCTAAAATAGATAAAATATTATTTTTTTCTAAGCAATCTACACACAATACCCCATAAGGAAAAAAAAAAAAAAAAAACATTTTTGCACATTTTTTACATTTTTGCACTTACCTTATTCACATAAGTATTCAGACCCATGAGAGTCAAAATTGATCTCAGGTGCATCCATTCCATTCCATTTATCATCTTTGAGATGTTTCTACAACTTGATTGGAGTCCACCTGTGGTAAATTAAATTGATTGGACATGATTTGGAAAGGCACACACCTGTCTATAAGGTCCCACAGTTGACAGTGCATGTCAGAGCAAAAACCAAGCCCTGATGTCAAAGGAATTGCCCGTAGAGCGCCGAGACAGGATTGTGTCGAGGCACAAATGTCTGCAGCATTGAAGGTCCCCAATAACACAGTGGCCTCCATCTGGGCGGCAGGTAGCCTAGCGTTTAGAGCGTTTGGCCAGTAACCGAAAGATCGCTGGTTTGAATACCCGAGCCGACAAGGTGAAAAACTGTTGATGTGTCCTTGAGCAAGGCACTTAACCCTAATTTTCTCCAGGGGTGCCGTACTACTATGGCTGACTCCGTCATTGTAAATAATAATTTGTTCTTAACTGACTTGCCTAGTTAAATAAAGGTTAAATAAAATGCAATTCTTAAATGGAAGAAGTTTGGAACCACCAAGACTCTTCCTAGAGCTGGCCCCCCTGGCCAAACTGAGCAATCGGGTGAGAAGGGCCTTGGTCAGAGATTTGACCAAGAACCTGATGGTCACTCTGACAGAGCTCTAGAGTTCCTCTGTGGAGATGGGAGAATATTCCAGAAGGACAACCATCTCTGCAGCACTCAGACTGGGGCGGAGGTTCACCTTCCAACAGGACAACAGGACAAGCACATAGCCAAGACAAAGCAGGAGTGGCTTCGGGACAAGTCTCTGAATGTCCTTGAGTGGCCCAGCCAGAGCCCAGACTTAAACAAATCAAACATCTTTGGAGAGACCTGAAAATAGCTGTGAAGCAACGTTCCCCTTCCAACCTGACAGAGCTTGAGAGGATCTGCAGAGAAGAATGGGAGAAACTCCCCAAATACAGGTGTGGCAAGCTTGTAGCGTCATACCCAAGAAGACTTGAGACTGTAATCGCTGCCAAAGTTGCTTCAACAAAGTACTGAGTAAAGGGTCTGAATACTTATGTAAATGTGATATTAATTTTTATTTATATTTTTTATTTTACAAATTAGCAAACATTTCTAAAAACCTGTTTTTGCTTTGTCATTATGGGGTTTTGTGTGCAGATTGATGAGGGGGAAAAACTATTTAATCCATTTTAGAATGAGGCTGTAACCTAACAAAATGTGGAGGTGTCTGAATACTTTCCGAAGGCACTGTGTATCACCAATATCTCTACTAGAACTGATTATATTTTTCTGAAAGAGAGCAGTGAATGTTGTCCTCCCTGTATTACATGCATAGTGTTTGTCCATGGAGCAGATATTCTCTCCATTTGGATTGACCTCTCACCCCTCTGTGACATCATAATCAACAGGTAGCCTACAGAAAGGACCTCTAAGCTTCCGTCTTCTCACTTTCCCTATCTTTCTCTCTCTGCCTCCCTCCTCCCCCTTTTCTACACCACAGCTCTCTCAACCATCAAACTGCCTTGGCACTCCTCTAACAGCCTGTTAGATTTAGAGAGAGAGAGAGAGAAAGAGAGAGAGAGAGAGAGGTGTGGAGCATTTGACATCAGGAGACAGAGTGAGGGTTTGAGGCACAATAGGCACTATAGCACATGTCCGGCTCTGACAGGAATAGCAGTTGCAGGCACAAAACATGTGTGGCATTTAGGAATGAATTGGCAACCACCTAAATGCTAGGTATGGCAGGCAAAGTAAAAATCTGAAGGCAAAACTTAAATGTCTCTTTTACCGGTCACTGTTTGTTCTGTCCTTCCTGGCCACAGGTAGTGCACTAAATATGGATAGGGTGCCATTTGGGATGCATCCTTTGACTGACAGTGTGGAACAAACTAAAGTGTGTGTAGTTGTCTCATACACAGAAACACACTTCCAGGGACATCCATAGAGCTAACGTTGAGGCCCTTGATCCTGTTGAGACACAGCCCACTGGGCACAAAATGGTTAAATCAACGTTATTTCAACGTCACCTGTCAATGTATTGTGACTTGGAATTTACATGGGAAATACATTAGATTTGAAAAAGGTTATCAACTGTTGTTTTGAGGGTAAAATTTCAACCACAGGATTATTTCATCATGGCAGTGGCGACCCGTCATTCACTATTTGTGTGTGTGTGTGTGTTGCCTGTTTTGCATGTTATTTGGGCATTAATACCTGTCACATATTAGCTTGCAAACAATGTAAAAAAAATAATAATAAATGAATTGAGTTAATAAACACACAAACATGGTCTCTTTTTTGCTTTCTTGTGCTCCAAAATGCAGGTGTTTCAGCCTAGCTCAGTGCTTTCTGTGGTGGTGGGGCAGCCAGCGGAAAATACGGAGCGTAGGGGTTGGTAATGTTCTTTAGTTGCACTGTGATTGGCTCAGTGTTCTGTCAATCTACGGGGAGAGCTCGAAAATTCAAGCCCCTTGGGTGCTGCCATAGAGTTAAATTAGAAGTGCCCATCCAAGAAGGCTCAAGGTCATTGGCCACAGATAAAATTATGTCAAATCACATTACATCTACTGTAGCTTTGATTGGACTGATCATGTCAATCTTAGCTAGCAATCTAGCAGTCATCATCATGAATCAAGTCGACAATCTACTGGCAAATCCTTTTTAACCCATAGGAAGAGAAATTATGGGATGCATCCTTATAGATAAAATGTGTCAGTGCTCATCGGCCATTGGACATTACACAGCAAGTTGGAAATTCAACAATGAGTGGTTTGGAAGGAAGTTGTCTTGAAAGCACCAAAAATCCAGAGAATGCCAGACTTTGATGACATATTCTTCCCACAAAGGACCTTCCTGTTCAAGTGAGCACAGCACAACGAGATGAGTCCAAAAATGTATTGTATGCTGCTGCATAAATGATGTAATATACCAGGGAGATATGTATACTGTAGCTAAGAAAGTAATACTAAGTGTATGTTGTGTAGTAAGCTGTTAGTAGCCCATGTACCTCACCCTGATCATTTGGTCCCTTTCCCCCTCATAACCTAGCCTACTGTTCTGACTTGGTGGTGCACATGTAGCCTATAGCCTGTTTTAGAGAAATGTCATCATTGAAATTGTAAGCGCATTCATTGTCTGCTTATATGCCCCCTTTATTTATCCTACGGTTCTGACTTGGTGTACAGGGAGAACACTGTAAGAACGGCCCATGTTCTGAATTCTGTCGCTGTACATTTCTAAAGTGCTGAACAAATAGTTACATATATTGACTACGTCCGTCCCAGCTCGCTCATTAATGTGCTAATCTAAATTACGGATTGCCTCTTATCTGCTTGTCGTCCCCTTGTGCCATAGTTTGTACATCTCAATTGTCAGTAGAAACCACATTTGTTTAAGCAAGTCAGCCATATCAGCTATGTTTTTTTAAAAGGCAGTAAATGAGGCTGAATGAACTGTTTCGCTGCCAGACAAGGCTCCGCTGATAGCCAGGTGTAGCAGTGGTAAGGTGTTGGGACTGCTGTTGGGACTCTGCTGTTGGGACAGCTTTGTATAACAGTTTGTGTGCACTGTTTGTCACCGTTATAGTCCAATTAATGTATTGTTTAGTGTTGTGTTGTGGCTTTGCTGACATTCATCAACAAAAAGAATTGGGGCATTTTGCCCCACCAAGATTTACATGCTAAAATCGTCACTGCACCATGGTAACCAATTTTCAAAATAAACAAACCTTGTATAAAATCTGCTGAATTTGTACCTTTTAAACAATATCAGATCTTCAACGTAATATCCACTATAAAACTACAGGCTGGGCAGCACCTCCTACTGGAGAGTTGATCTATCTACAGCTATACACTACCGATCACTACCAATGTGCTATCGTGAGAAATGACTGTTGAGAAATCTCCACTTAATAGATTCACTGTTGCTATCAGTGAATCATTCCAAAGGGTAGGTTCAACAGAGCAAATAAAATGTAACCATACTTTATCAATCAAACACTAGGAACACATTTTTAATATTGAGTTGCACCACCCCACCCACCAACGGCATTGTATTTCTTTACTCAAACCGGTGAGCCTGGCACCTACTGCCATACCCCGTTCAAAGGCACTGACATTTTTTGTCTTGCCCATTCACCCTCTGAATGGCACACATACACAGTCCATGTTTCAATTATCTCAAGGCTTAAAAATCCTTCTTTAACCTGTCTCCTCCCCTTCGTCTACACTGATTGGACCTGTCTCCTCCCCTTCGTCTACACTGATTGGACCTCTCCTCCCATTCATCTACACTGATTGAACCTGTCTCCTCCCCGTCTTCTACACTGATTGAACCTGTCTCCTCCCCGTCATCTACACTGATTGAACCTGTCTCCTCCCCGTCTTCTACACTGATTGAAGTGGATTTAACAAGTGACATAAATAAGTGATCACAGCTTTCACCTGGATTCACCTGTCTATGTCATGGAAAGAGCATGATGTTCTTAATGTTTTGTGTACTCAGTGTAAATCATCAATGATGCTATTTAGGCCAATATGACATTTGGAAAGTCATCAATAGCTATTGTTTAAATTCAGCCCAGGAAACAATTAACAATAGATTATACGCATATAAGCCTATGGATTTAAGCTTTGGTTGATTTCAAATGGAATCTACAAGTTAATAATAAATATGATTCACGTCTCCATCTCAACCAAAAACAAAAGTTAAATATTAGGATTAAATCAAATCAAACTGTATTTATCGAGTGCATTTAAAGTTTGATTTGATTTAGTCCTATTATTTAACTTATATTTCTGGTTAAAATGGCGACGTGAATCCAAGATATCAATTATTCAAGTGTAGACAAACTCAAATTAAAGTGAGACTCGGTGGCACAGATGGCGCTATTCAAGGAGAAGATACATCTCCTTCAAAAGTTGATATTTGGTTGCGTTGACATCCAAACACAATTTACAATTCAATATCACTTTTGCAATATTGGTAAATCGTTTATTAACTTGTCCACAAGTTAATATCTCTGATTATCTCAGAATCAAATCATTTCTGGGTAACAATAAAGTACCTTACTGTGATTATTTTTGTCCATTTTAATTGAAAACAAACAAAAATAGCTTCTTAGCAAAGAACAATTTGGGAGTGGTCTGAGTGGGGAGGGGAAAACTGAAGACTAGCTGTTTTTACTATCTTCCTTATTGGTCTATTAAATAATTCGCCACCTGGTGATGTCACCAGGCAGGCCAAAACTCCATCCCACCAAAACAGGCTGAAATTTCAGACAGTCTTTTCAAACAGCTCGTACACTTAAAGGGCATTATTATAATTTTTTACAATTACACAGTATTATTTCAACCTCATAGTGTGGAGGTATATATAAAAGACAGGAAAATCACATTGCACTGGGCCTTTAACAAATTATATGTTAGATTCATGTCTCCATCTCATCCAAAAAGTTAAAGAATGGGATTAAGCCAGTGCCTCAGATGGAACTATCCAAGCAGTAGATACATCTCCTTTTAAATGTTGATATTTGGTTGAGTTTTGTAAGACAGGAAATAGCCTAATGTTAAGGCTATCTTACAAATTCATGTGACAGTATTTATTCAACCTTAACATGAGTAACACAATCCATAGCCACATTGAGGTTACTGTAACTTGCACCATGTACTTTAATGTAATCTCAACTAACTGCAGTCCAGGTCATTTAATTATGCTATTAGATCAAGCACATTAAGCTGTTGTATAAATAAACAACATATCTGACATTGTATTCCCATTTGAACTGTGGTGTGCTTTTAAATAGTTGTGATAATGTGATAATGCATTTAGGTGACAACTAAACATAAAATCAGACATTGATTTTCCATTGGAATTTGATTGTGCTTTTAGATGGTCGAAAGGATAATGATAACACATTTGGGAATTCAACAAACTTTTGGCTGTGTTTTTGAGTGAAGAAAAATAGGTTGTGATCTCATTGATCAACGTAGCTACCAAATTCTCCACATTGAAATAACGTGGTGTGCCCAGTGGGAGAGGAGCCATAGAACGTGTCCATCAGCCTTGATGTTAGAGACCACAGCACCCTGGGAAAGAGCCCACTGCACCCTGGGAAAGAGCCCACTGCACCCTGGGAAAGAGCCCACTGCACCCTGGGAAAGAACACACAGCAGCCTGGGAATGAGCAGCTCTATGTGTCAATACGTTTCCCACATCATCCAGGTCAAGTCCTAAATGACAGGAAAGTATTCAGACCCCTTGACTTTTTCCAAATGTTGTTACGTTACAGCCTTATTCTAAAATGTGTTTAATCATTTTTTCCCCTCATCAATCTACACACAATACCCCATAACGACAAAGCAAAAACAGGTTTTTAGAAATGTTTGCTAATAAATAAAAAAATTAAAAACTGAAATATTACATTTACAGAAGTATTCAGACCCTTTACTCAGTACTTTGTTTGAAGCACCTTTGGCAACGATTACAGCCTAGAGTCTTCTTGAGTATGACGCTACAAGCTTGGCACACCTGTATTTGGGGAGTTTCTCCCATTCTTCTCTGCAGATCCTCTCAAGCTCTGTCAGGTTGGATGGGGAGCGTTGCTGCACAACTATTTTCAGGTCTCTCCAGAGGTGTTTGATCGGGTTCAAGTCCGGGCTCTGGCTGGGCCACTCAAGGACATTCAAAGACTTGAGTCCCGAAGCCACACCTGCGTTGTCTTGGCTGTGTGCTTGGGGTCGTTGTCCTGTTGGAAGGGGAACCTTCGCTCCAGTCTGAGGTCCTGAGCGCCCTGGAGTAGGTTTTCATCAAGGATCTCTCTGTACTTTGCTCCGTTCATCTTTTCCTCGATCCTTCTGTTTTATTTTTTAATACATTTTCCAAAAAATCGCTTTGGCTTTATGGGGTATCGTGTATAGATTGCTGTTTTATCCATTTTAGAATAAGGCTGTAAGGTCAAAATGTTTTGAAGAAGTCAAGTGGTCTCAATACTTTCCGAAGGCACTGTATTCACTACACAGTGCACAACTTAAATTTTCTTCACAAAAGTAGTGCACTATGGGCAATATTGTGCAATTTGAGACACAGTTAACCATACTTTTTTTCGTCCACTCCTGTATTTTCCACTGCTTGGTTAACAGTCCGATGCAATTTCATTCAACCAGCTAGAATATCTGTAGCAATTTCAGCAGCTTATTGGTTGAGCAATAGATCAGAAGACATCTTACAAAATGGCATTCAAATAGAATCATGTACTTTCTGCTTTACTGCTATGGGGACACTCAAAATGGCCACCAGTCCACCCATTTTGGCGTAATTGACCTGAATGGGTGTGCCTGTTCTACTCATTCTAGTACCATATTTTTTTTTAGGGGGGGGGGGGGGGTGTTCCGTGCAAAATGCACCAGATGCATACATACATTCTGAACTGGCCTATCGGCATGTGAGTCCACATGTAAAAAATGGCAAGCAAATTGTATCAAAATCCTGCTAAATCCCAGTCACATCAGAACATGGCCAGGTTTACATTATCACACTCTCTTGGCCATGGCTTTTAGCCTCTTGTGATACTAATTCGGTAAGAGGTTGCATGTAATCAACACTGTTTGAATCAAATAAATCAATGTAACATCAGAGCAGCACACGATTGAATGTGATGATTTCACATTGGTAAAGTTTTCCATGAGCGTGGACAGTCGTGAAGCCAAATCAGTGATGTCAACATAACAATAAAATATCACTTCATAATTGAACCACTGTTGCCATGTAGAGGCACATCACACACAACACAGTTTAAACACACTGAGTGTACAAAACGCTAAGAACACCTGCTCTTTCAATGACATAGACTGACCAGGTGAATACAGGTGCGGCATGTAGCCTAGCGGTTAGAGTGTTGGGCCAGAAACCGAAAGGTCGCTGGTTTGAATACCCAAGCCGAAAAGGTGAAAGACCTGTCGATGTGTTCTTGAGCAAGGCACCTAACCCTAATTTGCTACAGTGGCTGACCCTGTAGTTAGGCCGTCACTGTAAATAAGAATTTGTTCTTAACTGACTTGCCTAGCTAAAGAAAGTTTAAAAAATGCTATGATCCCTTGTTGATTTCGCTTGTTAAATCAACTTCAATCAGTCTAGATGAAGGGGAGGATACAGGTTAACCCCTACACATTTTTTTATTAATTATAATCCACATAATAATTCACATTTCCAGTTGCTGCAGGATTATTTTCCTGCTGTAGAAAAATAGCTAAATTTAAGATCCCACATCTGTAGCTAGTACTTCCATTGTTTATAAGCTTTAGTGTAGTCATCCACTGTACCTAACCTCACCTCAATATCCACCCTATGGCACCTCATACTGTATTCAGTTGAATCCTATTTACTTGCATGAACATTATTGCAACGACTGTTAAAGACGTGTCCATGTTTGTGTCTAGTCTCAACAAGTCTGAGGAAGTCATAAAGGCACCTCTGCATGAAGCAATTAGAACACTATTATTAATATATTTGTTATTATAAACTGAGTGGTTCGAGTCATGAATGCTGATTGGCTGACAGCTGTGGTATATCAGACTGTATACCATGGGTATGACAAAAAAAAATATTTTTACTGCTCTAATTATGTTGGTAACCAGTTTATAATAGTAATAATGCACCTCGGGGGTATGTGGTATATGGCCAATTGACCACGGCTAAGGGCTGTGTCCAGGCACTCCGCATTGGATCGCGCATAAGAACAGCCCTTAGCCGTGGTATATTGTCTATATACCACACCACCTCACGCCTGATTGCTTAATTATATATACTATATCTCTATGCACCTTTGTCAAGGTAATACAACAACAAGAGTGCTGGGTGTCTCTCTTGGTTGCCATTTTCACAAACCGGGAGGTTGCTAAAACTTCAGGGTAAGTGATGCTCAAAGTAAGAAATATCTTAGGGTTTAGGTTAGGATTAAGGCTAGCGTCAGGGTATGGTTAAGGTTCTGGAAAGTGGGTATATCACTTGCATGTTTTGCCCCCCCCCCCTCCCTCCCCGTGTCAAAATGTCCCACTGATGTCACTGGTAGACCCCTGAGGCACAGCTGGCTGCCAAACATATTGACCTCCACTTGGTATTGACTCTGCTGCTCAGCCTGCTCTGACACAGAGCTGGTCAATGGTGAATGGAATTACAGTGCCTTCAGAAAGTATTCACCCCTTGACTTTTTCCGGATTTTGTGGAGTTACATACAGCCTGAATTTTAAATTGTTTAAATTGAAATGTTTTGTCACTGGCTTACACACAATACCCCATAATGTCAAAGTGGATTTAGGTTTTTCAAATTTTTACAAATTAATAAAAAATAAAAAGCTGAAATGTCTTGAGTAAATAAGTATTCAACCCCTTTGTTATGGCAAGCCTAAATAAGTTCAGGAGTAAAAATGTGCTTAACAAGTCACATAATAAGTTGCATGGACTCACTCTATGTGCAATAATGTTGTTAAACATAATTGTTTAATGACTACCTCATCTCTGTACCCCACATACAGTCATGTGAAAAAGTAAGTACACCCCCTGGAAAGTAATATTTTATTTTACATATTTGGACAAATGGATATGTAATCTTCTCTTCAACACTATTGACCGATAAAGGTCACGAAATGTAACAAATAGTATATAACGTTAGGCCAACAACACAGTGTCCAAGTTTTTAAATTCTCTGGTAGAATGCCCTGCTTTTATGTCGTCACACTCACAACCGTAAACAATTTTCTGTAATTAGCTCACCATTAACTGGTAAATAATTATGTTTTTGTAAGTTCATTTTTTAATACAAATTAGCTAAAGTTAAGATGTTGTTAGCTAGCTAGCTAACAAGCTATAAACAAACCAAAACATTGCTTAGAAAGTTGCTTTTAGTTGCCTGGTTTGCTAGATTGACATATACTAAATATACTTTTTAAAACGGAAGGGTTTATTGGTGTTAAAATACACCAGTTATGCTGTTTTGGACCACCAGTCTGCTGATGTCATGCAGCCTGTCGTTTTTGTGTTATACTTTTTGATAACGACAACGACAAGTTTTATGTCAGAAGACAATAGAATGTTCATGATGTCAGGGCGACAACTGTATACAGACATGTCGATAGATGTAGTATAAACCAGCCTTTAGTCTTGAAATCTTTGGTTGTTTGGTACACTACCGGACTCACTCTGTTTAGCACATGGCCTCACATGTGAATCCTTAAAGAGATTGGTGGGGCTTAAGAGGGTGTGAACAATGCTGAATGGGTGTAGACAAAGAGGAGCTCTCCGTTAGGTGTACCAAAACATTCAAGGACCATTTTCTCAAAAGTGGGGTTACAAGTTTATCAACTTTCAAAGCAGAACTACTTTCCCATTGTTCCTCAACTGTAGTGTATGATATACCATTTTCTAGCTCTGAGTCTCTGCTTTTATCCCATGTAAAAAACACTTACAAATGTTGCTACATAAGACCGAATCGAGCCGGTCGGTCACATAATCAATGTCTGCTTTTTTTTTTACCCATCTACCAATAGGTGTCCTTCTTTGCGAAGCATTGGAAAACCTTTCTGGTCTTTGTGGTTGAATCTGTGTTTGAAATTCACTGCTCAACTAAGGGACCTTACAGATAATTGTATGTGTGGGGTACAGAGATGAGGTAGTCATTCAAAAATCATGTTAAACACTATTATTGCACACAGAGTGAGTCCATGCAATTTATTATGTGACTTGTTAAGCACATTTTTACCCCTTAACGTATTTAGGCTTGCCATAACAAAGGGGTTGAATACTTATTGACTCAAGACATTTCAGCTTTTTATTTATAATTAATTTGTAAAAACGTCTAAAAACATAATTCCACTTTGACATTATGGGGTATTGTGTGTAAACCAGTGACACAAAATCTCAACGTAATCCATTTTAAAAATCAGGCTGTAATATAACAAAAATTTGGAAAAAGTAAAGGGGTGAGAGAATCATTTCTAAAGGCACTGTACAGTATTGAAAAGAGCAACAAATATTGAATACATATATTCAATGCAGAAATGTCATGCATTTAATAAATGGGCCAAACCCATGTACACTAAAGCTGGTATACTTTAGCCCAGGCACTTTGCTTAGGCTTAGCCTGCTGTCAACGTCTCCCCTGAAAAGTCATTTGAATGCGATTGGATAACGTTGAGGATAATTTGCATTTAAGAGATGAGGCTTAGTTGCAGCAGAAATAACAATAGCATGCTTGCCAATGATTCTCTATGAAGTGACAATGGCTTTCTGTAGTATAAAGCTGCAACTAAAAAAAGTGAGTAGGCTACATACAGTAAATCAACTATTAAATGAATTGGCAAGGCACAGTAGTTCCGCAAGCACGGTGGAGGGTGCTTTCAAGACATCACACATGCGCAGAAGTATGGACAACTGTTCACAGAAGTATGGATAACTGTTCACAGACGTATGGATAACTGTTCACAGAAGTATGGATAACTGTTCACAGAAGTATGAATAACTGTTCACAGAAGTATGGACAACTGTTCACAGAAGTATGGATAACTGTTCACAGAAGTATGGATAACTGTTCACAGAAGTATGAATAACTGTTCACAGAAGTATGGATAACTGTTCACAGAAGTATGGACAACTGTTCACAGAAGTATTGATAACTGTCCACAGAAGTATGGATAACTGTTCACAGAAGTATGGATAACTGTTTGTCATTTTAATAATGACATGACACCATTCATGTACTTTGCTATCCACAAATCAAACTTCCCTATACTTCTTGTAACGTGAAAGCTTTCTATTTAGACTGAGTACCCGAATTTTTTTTTTTTAAATGAATGAAGAGAAAAACAACCATTCATGAAAGGTTTGCTCTCCTCAAGCCCATTCAGAGAAAGCAACAGCCAGGAAAAGTGACGCACCACTCGACAGACACCACATGGTCAGACAGGTCAGTCTCCCAGCAGATGTCCCCACTATGCCTCTTTAAGTAAGGAGGTTAGGTTAAACACACTTGACTGACGAGTAACCTTGTCTGACACTCGAAGACTTGGAAATTACAAACTTTAGAAGCCTTTTCAAACCTTGAATACACTACAAGTTTGCATTTCCCTGCTGTGCAAGAAAATTCTCATCAACAAAAGAGTAATCAAATTAAGATCCTACATCTGGAAAAAGACAGCAGAGATATATGGTCATGCCTCGCCATGTATTTATGTTTGAGAGCTCTCAAAGCTGTTGTGCAAACATAAACCGTTTTTTAGAAGTTTCACAGTTTCACTTTCCTGGAACTTTTCACTAAAAGCATTTCACTACCGCCAAGTAGTCTCCTCAAACAGGTAGATGCTTTTCAGAATAAGAATTAGTAGTTATTAGCAGTAGTTTATAAACTGCGTAAACAGTGCTCGGACAGGTTCAATTGGATACCTGTTTAAATTGACATTTTTCTGATCTGTTATAATATTAAAGTAAATGTATGATATGTTTAACATTCAAGACAACTGTCCCTTGTTAAAAAATAATACGTTTTGAGTTTCAATGTCACATGCACAAGTACAGTGAAATGCCTTTTTTGCAAATAAGAATTCTGAGTGCAGCATTCTTTTAGACAGCCCTTGAGGATGTTGTTTCAGAACATACAGGTTCATGAAGCTTAACACCACCCTCAATACCTTCAGCACAAATACACCTGATCTCAAAACAACTGAAGAGGGCATGGCACGTGTTGACACGATACAGTTTCAAACATCACACCATCTCATCACACCATCTCTTATCTCATTCAGACAGCAGCACTAGTACTCCAAAAAGTATCTGCACTTGAATGACTTGTCATATTACACTGTTAATGAATGCAATGTGAAAACTCAAAAAATAAACTTTTCCAAAAGTATCTACACATGTTGTCAATAAGAAAAATATCAACAAACTGAGGCAGAGAGAAATTAGTAGATAAACTTACCTCCCAAAGATGACCCTCAGCTGTAACGCAGCCACGAATCCCCCAAATGACATTAAATCAACAAATAACTAAGTATCTTTATAATCACAAACATCCACTCTCTGCACAAATTAGCCTAATACTCCAAAAGGGCATATCAAAACAGGCTAATACTCCAAAAGGGAATATCAGAACAGGCTAATACTCTGAAAGGAAATATCAAAACAGGCTAATACTCCGAAAGGGAATATCAGAACAGGCTAATACTCCGAAAGGGAATATCAGAACAGGCTAATACTCCGAAAGGGAATATCAGAACAGTAACAAATTCTGGATGGTGATCATGCTCACACACGCTGGCTTACAATTTATGAGGCTGTGCTTCCGAAGGGCTCAGCCAAAGGTTTGACTCCACTCACACACGTTTCCCCCACCCCCCACCCCACACACTCCACTCCCCCTGAAATAAGCCAAGCTGGCTCTGACTAGCTGTGGCAGAGGTGAGGCCGACACGCTCATAAACAGAAACACATACACACACACACACACTAATACACACACTAATACACACACTAATACACACATTGGCAGGGATTACTCTCCCTATAATCATTCTAATAATACACACCTTGAAGGGAGATATCTGGCACCACACCTTGAAGGGTGAGATCTGGCACCACACCTTGAAGGGTGATATCTGGCACCACACCTTGAAGGGTGAAATCTGGCACCACAACTTAAAGGGTGAGATCTGGTGTCACATCCTGAAGGGTGAGATCTGGCACCACAACTTGAAGGGTGACATCCGGCACCACACCTTGAAGGGTGATATCTGGCACCACACCTTAAAGGGTGATATCTGGCACCACAACTTGAAGGGTGATATCTAGCACCACATGTTGAAGGGTGAGTTTTTGAAAGGTGATATCTGGCAATACACCTTGAAGGGAAACATCTGGCACCACACTTTGAAGGGTGAGATCTTGCACCACACCTTGAAGGGTGAGATCCTGCACCACACCTTGAAAGTTGAATCTGGCACCACACCTTGAAGGGTGATATCTGGCACCATAACTTGAATGGTGAGATATGGCACCACACCCTGAAGGGTGAGATCTGGCACCACACCCTGAAGGGTGAGATTTGCGTCTCTATGTGTGTGTGGCCTCTTGACCACAGCATGGCCATGCCATTAATTGTTTCTGATAATTTATTTTAAAAGGGAGTAGCACTTTGACACATTTATATATATATAAATGTCACACAAGACACATCTCATGATGGGTAAAAGCAAAGAGCTGTCTCAAGACCTTCGCAACCTAATTGTTGCAAAACATAATGATGGCATTGGTTATAGGCGCATTTCTAAGCTTCTGAATGTTCCAGTGAGCACTGTTGGGGCCATAATACGGAAGTGGAAAGACAACCATTTCACCATAAATTTGCCTCGACCAGGTGCTCCTCGCAAGATTTCTGAAAAGAATAATCAGAAGAGTTGTCCAAGAGCCAAGGACCACTTGTGGAGAGCTTCAAAAAGGCCTGCAATTAGCAGGTACTGTTGTCTCAAAGAAAACAGTAAGTAATGCACTCCACCACCATGGCCTGTATGCACGCTCACCACGCAAGACTCCATTGCTGAAAAAAAAGCACGTTGAAGCTTGTTTAAAGTTTGCTGCACAACATTTGGAAAAGCCAGTGAAATACTGGGAGAATATCGTGTGGTCAAATGAGAGCAAAATTGAACTGTTTGGATGTCATAATACACACCATGTTTGGAGGAGAAATGGCACTGCACATCACCCTAAAAACACCATACCAACAGTGAAGTTTGGAGGTGGGAACATCATGGTGTGGGGCTGGCAAACTTCACATAATTGAAGGAAGGATGAATGGGCAAATTTACAGAGACATTCTTGATAAAAATCTGCTGCCATCTACCAGGATGATGAAGATGAAACAAGGGTGGACATTTCAGCAAGCCAATGATCCCAAACACACAGCCAAGGAAACTCTCAATTGGTTTCAAAGAAAGAAAATAAAGCTGCTAGAATGGCCCAGCCAATCACCTGACTTAAATCCCATTGAAAATCTATGGAAAGAACTGAAGATCAAGATTCATAGAAGAGGCCCACGGAACCTTCAAGATTTGAAGACTGTTTGTGTGGAAGAATGGGCCAAAATCACACCAGAGCAATGCATGCAACTAGTTTCTCCATACAGGAGGCGTCTTGAAGCTGTCATTACCAACAAAGGCTTTTGTACAAAGTATTAAATAAATATCAGTAAGTGTGTTCAATACTTTTTCCCTGTGTCATTTCACATTATTACACATAATCTAATTTCTGAACTTATTTGTTTTGGTTTCTTTGTATGTATGGATTACTTGTGTTGTTAGATAGATAGATAGATAGATAGATAGATAGATAGATAGATAGATAGATAGATAGATAGATAGATAGATAGATAGATAGATAGATAGATAGATAGATAGATAGATAGATAGATAGATAGATAGATAGATAGATAGATAGATAGATAGATAGATAGATAGATAGATAGATAGATAGATAGATAGATAGATAGATAGATAGATAGATAGATAGATAGATAGATAGATACTTTATTGATCCCCCGGGGGGGAAATTTCATTACCAACATCTGGTGAACATTTCATGTCAATAGCACCTTTGGAAATATATTTACTGAGAAAAATGGTGACGTGTTCAATACTTATTTCACCCGCTGTATATATATATATACATATACACAGTATATGTGACTCATTTCAGGAAAGTAGGCCTATATCGTGGGTCTCTACTTCACAGGAGAGCCATTTGAATGTAAACAATGTTTTAAAAGAAAAAATCGGTTTTGGGCAGAAATGCCTTCTGAAACATGTGAACTTTCACGTGCCTTAATAACACACTTGTATGACATCTGTAAATATGAATTAAATTGTTAAATTACGGTTCTAGTTGGTTAAGCCACAGAAAAAGACAGCAACTTTCCAACTAGCCATGATTGGCAGAGATTGGTCTGCCATATAGAAAGTTTTCGGATGGATGGATGGATGGATATTTTATTGATCCCGTGGGGACATTTCTTTGTCAAGCAGCTGCGAAAAACATATGGCATGTGCAAAGTCAAAAAGCCAGAAAATACACACGATACATAGTGCGGCAGTATGAAAAAGTATAAAAATACAAGAGGTTTGGAGTGCAAAAAGCTATAAAAAGGCATTGCATAGTATGAGTGAATGACTGAATATGTACACAATACATTGTTATAGATTGTTAGATGAAAAAATCATACAATTATTGCAAGTTGATATAAATAAATAAAGAAAAGATTTAAATGGTTAACTATACAGGTCAATGGCAAAGAAAGATACTTAAATAGCTAAATGTGAGTATGATATAAGTGAGGGTAATAATAGTTTACTTAATATACAGGTAAATGAATATTTGCATGGTTAAATTAAATTAACTGTCCAGGTAAATGACAGGAAGAGATACTTAAATAGCTAAATGTACGTATGATATAATTTAGGGTAATAATAATAATTTCCTTAAAATACAGTCCTTAGTACAGGGTTTAATTACAGATAACTGCACATATTGCACATTCGATATACTAAACGCACATTGTCTTTTTTTTTTTTAGATACTACTGATAGGATACTAATATATAGTCCTGAGTGAATGACTACGTAAGTTCAGTCCAAGAATTACTTACAATATTGCATGTGATATGATATAACAACTGTACATGAATATGTATATACAGAGTGAGTGCTGCATGAATAAGTCCTGAGTGAATGAGTGATAACAGATCAGAGAGTTACTCACGGATGGATGCCTAATTGTTAAACTAGGTCCTCACACCCCAACATGTACACTGTCTATTTGAGCTGGTCAGTATGTGTAGGTAATCCTGTCTAACACAGCGGGGTTTTTTTATGTATAGTGTAGTGGAGCTGCATAGGTGTTGCTCTCCAATTTCTGGAGGATAGAGTTGTGAAATCAGTGGAATTAGAGTATGATAGCTAAAGAGATGGAGAAAACACCTGTCTCCGGATTTTCAGATATTACACGTTTCAAATTTTGACAGAAAGTGATTTCATTTCAAGATAAAGTGTACTGTTAGTTAGCCAGCAAATGTTAGCTGGCTGGCTGGCTCGCTAGCTAACGTAACGTGTTTGATGTTGTTATTCGTATATCAGAGCCATTTGCTTGCTACCATTGAACCTGGTTGGTTAGCTACCTGCAGATTCATGCAGGGTAGTAAAATCATGAGTTGGGATTATGGTTAATTGTTTAACTAGCTAATGTTAGCTGGCTGGCTCGCTAGCTAATGTTACGTGTTAGAGCTACCTAACATTTAACCTTGTTTGTTAGCTACCAGCAGATTCATGCATGGTAGTTTTACGGGCTCCTAACCAACTGTTAGAATGCTGCTATTCTGTTCATTTTTTTGCGTTGTTTGTAACTTATTTTTTAACTTGTTGTGTACATAATGTTGCTGATGCATAATGATGTCTCTTATGACCAAAAATAACTTCTAGACATCAAAGTAGCGATAACTCACCTGGAACTGGGCAAAGGTTTTTTCTTTAACTAGTATGACGCGAAGGATATACTGCTTCCTTGGGAACGAGCCCAAATCCACATCATATCAGTGAAGAAATGACAGAGAAAATGGAGGGCGTAGTTCGTGCTGCCTTCAGAGAATTTGTAGACAAGTGAGTAAACCCCCACTACCATCAGTTCTATTGGCCAATGTGCAATCATTGGAAAACAAAATGGAGGATCTACGATGAAGGATATTTCACAGAGTCGTGGCTGAACTAAATATGTTCCTGGATTCATCCAATGGCATTGAGGAGTATACCATCCCAGTCATCGACGACGTCATCCCCACAGTGACCGTACGTAAATATCCCAACCAGAAGCCATGGATTATAGGCAACATCCGCATCAAGCTAAAGGCTAAAGCTGTCGCTTTCAAGGAGCGGGACACTAATCCGGACGCTTATAAGAAATCCTAACCATCAAACAGGCAAAGCTTCAATACAGGATTCATATTTAATCCTACTTCACCGGCCCCTCCTGTACTCCCTGTTCACCCACGACTGCGTGGCCAAACACTCCAAAACCATCATTAAGTTTGCTGACGACACAACAGTGGTAGGCCTGATCACAGACAACGATGAGAGAGATCAGAGACCTGGGAGTGTGGTGCCAGGATAACAACCTCTCCCTCAATGTGCTCAATGTGTACAAGACAAAGGAGCTGATCGTGGACTACAGGAAAAGGCTGGCCAAACAGGCCCCCATTAACATCGACGGGGCTGTAGTGGTCCACATCACCAACAAACTATCATGATCCAAACACACCAAGACAGTCGTGAAGAGGGCACGACAACACCTTTTCCCCCTCAGGAGATTGAAAAAATGTGGCAGATCCTCAAAGAGTTATACAGCTGCACCATCATGAGCATCCTGACTGGTTGCATCACCGCCTGGTATGGCACCTGCTCGGCATCTGACCGTAAGGCGCTACAGAGGGTAGTGCGTACGGCCCAGTACATCAATGGTGCCAAGCTTCCTGCCATCCAGGACCTATACTAGGTGGTGTCAGAGGATAGCCCACAAAAATGGTCAAAGATTCCAGTCATCCAATTCATAGACTGTTCTCTCTGCTACCGCACGTACCGGAGTGCCAAGTCTAGGACCAAAAGGCTCCATAACAGCTTCTACCCCCAAGCCATAAGACTGCTGAACAATTAACCAAATGGCCTTCCGGAATATTTACATTGACCCCCACCCCCCACACACACACACACACACACCACTACGTCTACCCGCTGTCTATTATCTATGCATAGTCACTTTACCCCTACCTACATGTACAAATTACCTCGATTAAACTATACCCCCGCACATTGACTCGGTACCGGTATCCCCTGTATATAGCCTCGTTATTGTTATTTTTATTGTGTTACTTTTTATTATTTTTTACTTTAGTTAATTGTTGGTTAAGGGACTTGTAAGTAAGCGCATGTGACAAATAAAGTTTGATTTGATGAGTTGAGAATATGGTTCATTGTTTAATTGGCTGGCTCGCTAGCTAACGTTATGTGTATCATGTTATTATTCATATCTCAGAGCCATTTGCTTTGCTAGTTAGAGCCTAATGTTAGCTAGCTAACATTGAACCTGGTTGGTTAGCTACCAGCAGATTCATGCAGGGTAGTAACGTTATGAGTTGGGATTATTGTTGAAAATGTTGCTAGCTAGCTAACATTTGCTGGCTGGCTCGCTAGCTAAGGTTACGTGCATAATCTTACACATTGTTTATCTAGATAGGTTAATTGTTTACCTAGCTAGCTAGCTACATGTCTTAACAAAATACTCCACTATACAAGTAACCATTTCGGGTGCAGTCGTAAATTCAGTCTGAGTATGCCAGAGCGCAGAATAACTGATTAATTTACAAACGCACAACACTCATTGAATATGGGCGGTGTCAGTAAACGAAGGCAAAAAAACGTAATTAAATTGTTGCCAGCAGAGCTGGTTAGGCTGTTCTCATGTTATCCAGAGGTAAACAATTAACCATAATCCCAATTTTTAAATAGCAAGCTAGCAAATGTTAGCCAGTTAACTTGGGTGCTTGACTGCCGTTGTGAGGTCAACCCTACTCATCGGCCAGAGCGTCAAGTGTGCGCTGTGAACACTCCAAGAGCGAAACGAGATGGGTGGGGCTAAAGCTTAAGAGGGTGTGAAGAGCTCTTCACTAGATACCAAAACATTCAAAGGCCATTTTCTCATAAATGAGATTACAAGTTTATCAACTTTCAAAGCAGAATTACATTCCCATTGTTCCCTTAAATGCAGTGTATGATATACCATTTTGTAGCTCTTTGCTACCTAAGGCGGTCGGTCACATATACATTCATGTTACACACACGTCACAACTGCTGCTACCAGACTCATATTTACTATTGCTAACACTGCAGAATTTAAACAGTTGTCCCCCATTCCCCAATACACATGTAAATATTGGACTATAAATTGTGCCTTCCTGCTTTGTATAGCAAGCCACGGCCACGTGACTCACTGTCTGTAAGAGTGAACCATTTTCATGAGCGGGGTGGTGTACCTAATAAACTGCCCACTGAGTGTATATCCTGTACATATGACTAATAAAACAAAAACAACCATAAAACAACCATAACGGATGAATGGACGCACAGTCTCTGAATGTATTTTCACAGGCCCCGGCCCAAAGACAACACAGTGACTGGCTGTCCTTTCTGCCTCCTACAGCTGCTGTTCTATGCCTTTGTGTGGCTCACAAAGAACCGTGGAGGAGCCAAAGCAAATATATTCCATGCACCGCCACTGCATATTTCCACTCTGTACTCTCTCTGTGAGTCCTGGAGTTTCTTGCATCAGGTAAACCACAAGGTATATTCACTTCTCAAAACCCTTTAATCCCGTTCTAATTTCTCCACCTCTCAGGATTAGTGCTGTTTACCCCTGTTGAGAAATTTACCTCAAACAAGATCCAGGGTCTTAAAGCTATAATTTTTCTTCTCGGCAAGGGTGCCAGCTGATCTGATGGAGCACAGTTTGTAATTTAGGATATGCCAGTAATATTACATAATCTCAAAAACAAGTAGGACGAGAGGAGGCTAGTGGGAGGAGCTATAAGAGGACGGGCTCATTGTAATGGCTGGAATGAAACTAATGGAAAAGTCAAACAGGTTGTTTCTGGGGCCTCCCGAGTGGCGCAGCGGTCTAAGGCTCTGTGTCACTACAGATCCTGGTTCGATCCCAGGCTGTGTCGCAGCCGGCCGCAACCGGGAGACCCATGAGGCGGTTCACAATTGGCCCAGCGTCATCCGGGTTAGGCGGGGGTTTGGCTGGCGGGGTTGTCCTTGTCCCATTGCGCTGTAGCGACTCCTGTGGCGGGCCGGGGCACATGCACGCTGACACAGTCGCCAAGTGTACGGTGTTTCCTCCGACACATTGGTGCAGCTGGCTTCCGGGTTAAGCGGGCATTGTGTCAAGAAGCAGTGCGGCTTGGCGGGGTCGTGTTTCGGAGTCCATACAGGAGTTGCAGCGATGGTACAAGACTGTAACTACCAATTGTGTATCATGATATTGGGGAGAAAAATAAGTTACAACATATATATACAGCGGGTGAAATAAGTATTGAACACGTCACCATTTTTCTCAGTAAATATATTTCCAAAGGTGCTATTGACATGAGAGTTTCACCAGATGTTGGTAACAACCCAAGTAATCCATACATACAAAGAAACCAAAACAAATAAGTTCAGAAATTAAGTTATGTGTAATAATGTGAAATGACACAGGGAAAAAGTATTGAACACATGAAGAAAGGGAGGTTCAAAAAAGCATGGAAAGCCAAGACAACAGCTGAAAACTATCAGTAATTAAAAAGCAATCCAGCCCCCTGTCAGTGCAAATTAATATCAGCTGGTTCAGTCCCAACTGATGGCCTACAAAAAGGTCTCATTGCCAAGGTGTCACACAAGACACATCTCATGATGGGTAAAAGCAAAGAGCTGTCTCAAGACATTCGCAACCTAATTGTTGTAAAACATAATGATGGCATTGGTTATAGGCGCATTTCTAAGCTTCTGAATGATCCAGTGAGCACTGTTGGGGCCATAATACGAAAGTGGAAAGACAATCATTTCACCATAAATTTGCCTCGACCAGGTGCTCCTCGCAAGATTTCTGACAGAGGAGTGAAAAGAATAATCAGAAGAGTTGTCCAAGAGCCAAGGACCACTTGTGGAGAGCTTCAAAAAGACCTGCAATTAGCAGGTACTGTTGTCTCAAAGACAACTCCACCGCCATGGCCTGTATGCACGCTTACCACGCAATACTCCTTTGCTGGAAAAAAAAGCATGTTGAAGCTCGTTTAAAGTTTGCTGCACAACATTTGCAAAAGCCAGTGAAATACTGGGAGAATATAGTGTGGTCAGATGAGAGCAAAATTGAACTGTTTGGATGTCATAATACACACCATGTTTGGAGGAGAAATGGCACTGCACATCAGCCTTTTCAGCAAATGGTACTGGCAAACGTCACATAATTGAAGGAAGGATGAATGGGCAAATTTACGAGGAGCACCTGGTCGAGGCAAATTTATGATGAAATTATTGTCTTTCCACTTCCGTATTATGGCCCCAACATTGCTCACTGGAACATTCAGAAGCCTATAACCAATGCCATCATTATGTTTTGCAACAATTAGGTTGCGAATGTCTTGAGACAGCTCTTTGCTTTTACCCATCATGAGATGTGTCTTGTGTGACACCTTGGCAATGAGACCTTTTTGTAGGCCATCAGTTGGGACTGAACCAGCTGATATTAATTTGCACTGACAGGGGGCTGGATTGCTTTTTAATTACTGATAGTTTTCAGCTGTTGTCTTGGCTTTCCATGCCTTTTTGAACCTCCCTTTCTTCATGTGTTCAATACTTTTTCCCTGTGTCATTTCACATTATTACACATAACTTAATTTCTGAACTTATTTGTTTTGGTTTCTTTGTATGTATGGATTACTTGGGTTGTTACCAACATCTGGTGAAACGTTCATGTCAATAGCACCTTTGGAAATATATTTACTGAGAAAAATGGTGACGTGTTCAATACTTATTTCACCCGCTGTATATATAAATGTTCAAAGCTGTCATCAAGGCAAAGGGTGTCTATTTGAAGAATCTTAAATATAAAATATATTTTGATTTGTAACATTTTTGGTTACTACATGATTCCATATGTGTTATTTCATAGTTTTGATGTCTTCACTATTCTACAATGTAGAAAATAGTAAAAATAAAGAAAAACCCTTGAATGAGTAGGTGTTCTAAAACTTTTGACCAGTAGTGTATCCATAGATGACGCAATCTCTACTGCACTCCACACTGCCCTCTCCCACTTGGACAAAAGGAACACCTACGTGAGAATGCTGTTCATTGGCTACAGCTCAGCGTTCAACACCATAGTGCCCTTCAAGCGTATCACTAAGCTGACCCTGGGACTGAACACCTCCCTCTGCAACTGAAGCATGTGAGGAATAAAATGTGATTTGATTTGAAAGAGCACACAACCATGGTGTTAACCTACCGCAGACTTTCTTTGTGACATTGACACGTCTGCTAATGTACACTCCTGGAATGGGTAGGTCACAAGATCTCAACCACACAAGCATTTTGGCAGGAGCCCATTTACTTACAGCCAACAAGCAAACATGGGGTCTGCAGCCAACACAACTTGTTGTAATGACCCCATAGAGTAGCCTACATTACAGGGTTTCCAAATACAATTATTTTACTTCTGCACGGGTAGGAAAGTGTGGAAATGTTGCTTGGAGAGTAATGACTGTTCAAAGAAAATAATAGGTGTCTCTTATGATGCTGTAGACTTGGAACAATCCAACTAAAACAAATAGAGACGGACAGCCTTTGTTGCGTATAAAAGGAGAATGTCATGACTTGTCTGGAGCTGCATTCATTCTATTGACTTTTTGACCATAATCCAAGCCTAAGTCATTTGTTTTATTTACACATACGACATGTGCCAACATATCCGGCGCCTTACGATATTTAGCATATCAGCTTGCCACTTGCTTTCCAAATGGCACACTATACACTTTATAGTGCACTATTTTTGACCAGGGCCATGGTCAAAAGCAGTGTACTATGTAGGAAATAGTGTCCCATTTGGGACAAACCCAGCGAGTCCTGTGCAGGCGTGACATAATAACACCAGGTGTTGACAGTGGAGACAGCCATTTACGTCTTATACGAGGGCATGGAAGCAGAATCGCTCTTTTGTCAACAATAGTTAGCCCCACTTAACCCTTTTAACTGTCTGTCACTGACGTCTTTTCACCACGGTAATTGTGTAACCACCTGCCTGCCAGAGGAAGCGTTGTCCATCTCTAAGCACCTCCACAGCAGACTGTCAGTGACTGGGCAATGTCAACATCTGGAGTGAGAAGTCATGTGATGTACACAGTGCATGATATAACACTGATGAAGTTTTGTCTTCCAAATCTCGATAGCTCTGCTGTTTGAGTATTCAGTTACCTGTTGTCATTCATCCATTCACTCACCTGTTATCTCGCATCCATTTGCTTACATGTTATCATTCACCCATTCACTTATCTGTTATCTCTCATCCATTCACTTTTTATTTTTTACCTTTATTTAACTAGGCAAGTCAGTTAGGCGATTCTTATTTACAATGACGGCCTACACCGGTCAAACTCGGACGACGCTGGGCCAATTGTGCGCCCCCCTATGGGACTCCCAATCACAGCCGGTTGGGATACAGCCTGGATTCGAACCTTGATGCTCAGCGATCAAAGGTTCTTTTTCACTAAAACAAGGTTTTAAATGGTACATATTTTCTCTGTTTCTCATTTAGATTTTGTTTCCATTCCAACATTCTCTCACAAACGTGAAATCATTAGAGGCTGCTGAGGGTAGGACGGCTCATAATAATGGCTGGAACGGAAGGAAATAGCATCAAACCATGTATTTGATACCATTCCGCTCATTCCACTTCAGCCATTACCAAGTGCCCGTCCTCCCCAATTAAGTTGCCACCAACCTCCTGTGTGTGAAATGCTGGCAGGTCTATTGTGCACTACCTCCGGAGAAGGCATGGAAATGTGATTTTCCCAATGTGGTTGAAAGGCCGCATTTCCAATTTAGGCCGTGAAAAAGCATTTGCCTTTCACTGGAAAGCATCATGAATAAATGAACCCTTAGATTCAAAGTAGAATCAAATATCTGTCTCTCAACACAAAGTTGAATTCCTTTTTAAAGTGCTATTTCCAATGATGCAAGTGTCTCTACACCAAACATTGGTTAAAAAGATACTTTCACCCCATACATATTGTAGTTGCATGTTTTGAGTTTGACAACCAAAGTTATTTGGTTATATTTTTGTTATAACTGAAGTCACTGCCTGTACATGCACAGCTATTTGGAGCAGCAAGACATTTCCATGTATGGACGAGAACAAATTGATATTGGGCACACGTCTTTTCCACAGGCATGTTCAGCATGGTGCATGTACAAATGTATAAAATAGAAACTGACATAGGAACATTCTGCCCTTATCATTACAAACAACAGCTCTCATTGAGAAAAAAAACTACTTTGGTGACCTTGACCTCATTGTTTGTGAGTTTAGCGAATGGCCTGTCCTACTAGGAGCAGATAGTGATTATATGCTTGGAACAGCATGTCCATCACTCACACATACCTGCTGGAGGAAAATAAAAAAAAACTGTGTAGCACACAGCTATGGAAAGACTGACCATTGATCACTTGACATGGAAGATTAAACAGGTGGTCTGCATTATATGCTGGGCATTAAACTTAGAGCCGTAGTTATAGCTTTGTAGTAGTTATACATGCTGTGGAGAGTGGAGTGGGATAGTAGTGGTACACAGATATTGTGCCTCTGGTAAGCTGCCATTGATTTGGAGTGGGCTGGGAGGACGGTTCACCAGCTTTTGTTTGGAGTGTCGGCCAGATCCTATAAACACGGGATGATGAATCGTTGCCTGGTCCACGGCCAAAGGGAATGGCTAAATAAACCAGCAGGTTCTCTAGGACAGCCATGTTCCAAAAAACATCTCCAAAGTGAATGCAGAGCAGCACCCTGTAAGGAAATAAATTATGATTAGATCTCGTAGAAATACTGAACCTAATAATGGCAGTATAAGAGGTAGCTGATCATATGTGTTATGTTTGACAAAAAGCTACTGCTCAAAATGAACAAAAGCTCAAGCCAGAGGAAAACTAGAACTTTGATTGGTCATTGATGTGCATTAGCCGCCACTCGAATTGAGTCACAGTACAGTTAAAATTAGACCTCTCTTGTCTCTTTGGATAATGCAGCACTTTTGTGTTTGCAGGCTACATTAAAGCTTCATCCCATTTTTAAAAAAGGATTTGTACAATGAGTGTATGGCATTAAAAGATATACAAATTATTTCACAGAAATACTACATATTTCATGCCTATAGCTAAAAGCCAAACTTATTTTCAAAAAAGGCTCTATATCACTGGCAAGAAGATTGGTATTTGATAAGAAATTAAGGATTTTCAAGCTATTTGAAGGTATGAAAATGTTATTAATCATTTCCATTTTAAATGGACAACAACATTCAATGTGTACATTTCCAAAGCGCATTGTCATTTAAAATCTTCATCCTCATATTGTTCAGGCAATTTCATACGTCAACGCTGCCCTCTTGTGGAAAGGGGAATACATGGCAGAAACACAACACGCCAATATACAATTATATTGTATACTAAACATGGGGGAGGTTCGATAATGATGTGAATAATGATGTGGGGTTGCTTTGCTGTGTTTGGCACTGGGGGCCTTGAACGTGTGCAAGAAATCATGAAATCAGCAGATTATCAAGGCAAACTTCCAGCCCTCCAGGACACCTACAGCACCCGATGCCACAGGAAGGCCAAAGATATCATCAAAGACATCAACCACCAGAGCCACTGCCTGTTCACCCCGCTGTCATCCAGAAGGCGAGGTCAGTACAGGTGCATCAAAGCTGGGACCGACAGACAGCTTCTATCTCAAGGCCATCAGACTGCTAAACAGCCATCACTAGCACATCAGAGGCAGCTTTCTAAAGACATAGATTAGAAACCACTGGCCACTATAAAGAATAGATCACTAGCCGTTTTAATAATGTTCCCGTATCTTGCATTACTCATCTCATATGTATAAACTGTAGTCTATACTATTCTACAGTATCTTAGTCACTTTAATAGTGTTTACATATTGCATCACCCATCTCATATGTATATACTGTATACTATGCCACTGTATCTTAGTCCAATGCCACTCTGACATACACTGGAGGCCAAAAGTTTGGAATATTACTCATTCAAGTGTTTTTCTTTATTTGCACTATTTTTTTACATTGTAGAATAAAAGTGAAGACATCAAAACTCAAGGTCCTTGTATATCTTTGTAATAAGTCATTTTCAAGATGGTAACATCAATGACATAAAACTGAGGGGTATTTGAATAGCCTCCTTCTGTTTTTATTTATCTATTGAATATATTAAATACTTTTGTTTACTGTCCAGCATTCAAAATAATATATATGTAGATATCTCTAAATCCCCATGTCACTACACATAACCAGTGGGATAAGCCAATTTGCTAGCCCCCAGTAGTTTAAAATATATGTTTTGCAGTATAAAGGACTTACTTGTGTTTTCTTATTAAATAACAGTAGTCATTGTATCATTTCATATCCAAAGTGCTGGAGTACAGAGCCAAAACAACAAAAAGTGTCACTGTCCCAATACCTTTACAGCTCACTGTGCGTCTATTTTTCTGCATATCTAAGCATACCTCTTGAGCTGTCTGTATCCTCCTGACTGGTGTTTTTTTTTTTTTATAAACAAAATAAATATGCTTCTCTGCTCAAATCTGTGTGAAAGACAAAGGAATGTGAGTCTTATTCAGTACATTTAGTTTTTGCTTCCTTTTATAAAGTCTACCGTCCTTGCCAGCAGGCATACCAGCTAAGATAGTTAGACAAGCTAGCTACTCTAACTTGATTGATATCCTGAAATGACATCTTGCTAGCTGGTTGAGGTTGGGAGAGTTGGGAACCTATCTGGGCTAGCTAAAGCCAACTAAAATTGCTAAGTGGCTAGCAGTATAACAAACTATTTAAAAAATAATAATAATAATTTTACTGGACAAATCTGAGGGGGCATCTCTGCCTACAAGGCCAAAGGCTGTGCAACCCAGGAGTAGCACTAAGGTACCAATGATGGGTTCTGCAATGTTGAAAATCCAATCTGTAATTATATAAGATAAGTGCAAGGGTGCCAAAATATTAGGCCTCAACTACATTTTGGCCTTGATTCAGAATTAAGAAAGTTGTTGTTGATTTTTTTTGGTACTCAAGCTTCTCTAACGCAGGAAGGCAACAAGATCGTTGGGTGTGGCTCTTGTACGCACCGACTACATTCAACTCGCCCACTGGTAGGCCAACCGATTTGCTCAAGGAGGGAATACATAAACATTGTCTCCATTTCAGCACAAATATGTAGATTAAGGAATTTGACATTTTGTCAAAAATGTATGGTATAGGAAGGCACTCATGAATCCTAGCTACTTCATTGAAAAACAGGTTTGGAGAGCCTTTAGGCACAGTAAAAATAAAAAGGTGGTTTGATTCCATCTGAAAATGTGTCCTGTCCTCAACTGAATGGACCACTCCACACAAAACGTTTAGATTTCATACACAAGAGTCGACGAGACACATTCTTTTCCATTTCTTGTATTCATCAGCTTTCCTTAATCCAGCAAAAATGCAAGAGCATACACTCACTACATAAAGTAAGCGTGTAACAGTCAAAATTCCAGCATTCTTCCATCTATCCACTAACATTATGAGGCAAAAATACTTGTAGTGATATAATCTGTATAAAAATGATCTAGTGCTAAATGTATTATCTTTTTTATGATTAAACATCTCTAAAATAAAGAAAAGGTGAAGACAGCTAAAGTGATGTCATTTAGAGGAAATAGGTACAGTAACAAGACATAAAAAAGGGACAGGAAATAAACAAAATGGGAAAAACATAAACATGCTTGCTACAATAAATGACTTACTGTGTGATCGTGTGAGAAATCATCTCTATCAACTATATACAAATTACTAACAACACTCCGACAAATATAACATTTTATCAACTGGCACTTCAGTGAGCTTTTCTAGTTCTCCAGTGTGATTAGAAAAACAGATGTAAAGACAATGCTGATCAACGTAGTTTAGTTATCAAAAAAATATATTAAACGTGAAATAACATTTTCCATTACTGAAATACAGTACCATTGACTATTCAAAAATATTCGTAGTAAACAAGATGATTATGAAATGCTCTAATCAAATTAAGTGAAGGATCAGAGATGACTGACAATTCCATAGACCAGTGCTATATTGAAGAAAAGGGCTCTTCCAGCCCTTCAGTACCATATGTGTTCTTTGAAAGACCACTCTCACCAAATAATATTAACAGGGACATACGTATAGTGAGCTCCAAAAGTCAAATGTATTTATGTGACACATTTTTTTTGTTGTTTTGGCTCTATACTCCAGAACTTTGTATTTTATATGAATCAATGACTATGAGGTTCAAGTACAGACTGTCAGCTGTAATTTGATTTGAGGGTATTTTCATCCATATCGGGTGAACCGTTTAGAAATAACAGCACTTTTTGTACATAGTCCCTTCATTTTAGGGGACAAAAAGTATTGAGACAAATTCACTTGTGTAATAATGTAGTAAAAAGGTTTAGTGTTTGGTCCCATATTTCCAGCACACAAAGACTACATCAAGCTTGTGACTCTACAAACTTGTTGAATGCATTTGCTGTTTGTTTTGGTTGTTTCTGATTACTTTGTGCCATATAGAACTTGTCCCAATACTTTTGGTTCCCTAAAATGAGGAGAGTATGTATAAAAAGTGCTGTAATTTCTAAAAGGTTCACCCAATATGGATGAAATTAAAGCCGACAGTCTGCACTTTAACCCCATAATCAAATCCAAAGTGCTGGAGTACAGAGCCAAAACAACAACCAAAAATGGTCACTGTCCCAATACCTTTGGAGCTCACTGTAAATGCCCAATTGAAATGCATTTGATTTAAAAAATTCAGTGTTCACTTGGTGGACTATTATTTTAGCAGAAAAAAAACATGGGCCTAAAGCACTGTATCGCAGTGCTAGAGGCGTCACTACAGACCCGGGTTTGATCTCAGGCTGTATCACAACCGGCCATGATCGGGAGTCTCATATGGCGGTGCACAATTGGCCCAGCGTAGTCCGGGTTAGGGGAGGGTCTCGCCAGGGGGACTTTACCTTGGGCGCCTGCAAGCCGACCTCGGGCGCCTGCAAGTTGAACAGAGTTTCCTCCGACACATTGGTGCGGCTGGCTCCTCCGACACATTGGTGCGGCTGGCTCCTCCGACACATTGGTGCGGCTGGCTCCTCCGACACATTGGTGCGGCTGGCTCCTCCGACACATTGGTGCGGCTGGCTCCTCCGACACATTGGTGCGGCTGGCTCCTCCGACACATTGGTGCGGCTGGCTCCTCCGACACATTGGTGCGGCTGGCTCCTCCGACACATTGGTGCGGCTGGCTCCTCCGACACATTGGTGCGGCTGGCTCCTCCGACACATTGGTGCGGCTGGCTTCTGGGTTAAGCGGGCGGGTGTTAAGAAGCTCGGTTTGGCGGGTCATGTTTTAGAGGACGCGTGACTCGACCTTCGCCTCCCGAGCGCGCAGGGGAGTTGCAGCAATGAGACAAGATCATAATTGGGGAGAAAAGGGGGGTAAAATAGAAAATATATAAATAATAATCATTTGAAACATGGCACACAAATGAGTAATCCTACCCGTAGTGACCTATGTTATGCATTATCATTTCCATCCACTGTTTAATGTTGGCTAACAAGCTGCTCTTTATGGACTCCTAGCTACCTTCTCTTCTTAGTTTAACAGTAGTTTCCACTTTAGTTAGTCAACTTGGCAACACTACTCCATCTATTGCCACTTTACCCTTGTGAATTCTATTCTCATTGGCCTGCTGTGGAATAAGCTCCAAACACTCCAACACCCATAATCCTCCCTGTCTCCTGGCCACACTGTAGAGGTCAGACGTGCAGAGCCAGAGGTGAGAGTTTAGGCCCTAAAGCTCCAGCTCCTCTGGAAAGGCTGGAAGGGTTTCTTCAGGGTTAGCAGCATGAGCTGGGGTTTGAGCCGTGGAGATTTCTCTGGTAGGACGGCAGCCTTGCTCTCCGCTGTGGGGAACCGCCTGCGGTAGATCTCTGGATAGGACTTCTGGAACTGAGGAATGGTAAGATGATTAGTTTACAGAGAGCGCCAGTAGGCTGGAGTTCGATAAATCCTGCCCTAGAAAAGTTAATATAGGGAAAGAACTCTTCTTCGAGTGTACCTGCTTGAGCCTCTTCCTCTTGTCCTTGGCTGATAGCTCAGTGTCTGCAATGAGGCCCTCCAGCAGATCCTGCATGGGCCCCTGGGAGCTGGAGACCCTCTGCTCTTCAAACTCTGCCCTGCTGATCTGCCTGCAGTACGATGGAGACACCAGGGAGGCGTCTGTATCCGCACCGGCATACTTTATCTGGGGGTAGAGAAAGAAGGAGAGTTTAAAAATACTTATTGATCTGGGATTGTTAGAGAAGGAGAGACTGTAGAATCCCCCATGTTAGATTGAGTTGATGCAACTGGTAGGTAAACGTAAATATATTTTTAAAAGTATGATGAGTGATGACATTATATAGTGGTTATTACATTATCAGTCGCATTTTGGCAAAGCTTGAGAAATCTAAACAATTGCTACCTCACCAAGGGTGAAACGAAAGCACACCCTTTCACATATCAACTTGGGTTTGTAAACAGTATGCTATGACAGCGTCAGGCTGACCTGTACCCTCCTGAGGTGGGAGAGGTGATCTTCCACGTGTCTGTGCAGGTTAGAGGGCACCCTGAGGACACTGTCGTGGTGCTCCACCATGAAGGTGACCAGCTTGGTTGCCAGAAGCTCGTCCAGGTCCACCTCCTCTGCAGAGCCCAGGATGCAGCGCGAGAATGTCTGCACCATCTGGCCACGAACAAAGAAAGGTACAGTTACTTACTATGAAGAGCTTTGAAGCCTAGTGGGAAAACCCATATAAATGCAAGCCCTCCATAACAACAGTTAAGATGGAAAGTAGTTTGTACCAGGGTGCGTGTTGCTATGGCGTCGTTAAGCGGGGGAAGGGCGGGGTTCTGGCAGACCTTGGCCATGAGGCGGAGGAGCAGCTGGAGTCTGCGGCGGTTGGCCGGTGGCAGTATGAGGCTGCACACCTGGAGGGCCTCCGCTGCCACCTCTTCCTGCTGCAGCAGACCTGGGGGAAGAGATGGCTTGAGGTACACAGGACCTTTCCTGGCATTGTATATATCCGTCTCTCATGTGGTTTTGATCAGATTTTGTTGGCACTGTTTATTACAACCCAATGGTCCACGGTTGTTTGCCCAATTTAAATATGGTAAGGAAAGGCTTCAGTAAAAGTTCTGTGTGTCCCTGGAGTGTTCCCAGTTTACACAGTAAAAGTTCTGTGTGTCCCTGAAGTGTTCCCAGTTTACACAGTAAAAGTTCTGTGTCCCTGAAGTGTTCCCAGTTTACACAGTAAAAGTTCTGTGTCCCTGAAGTGTTCCCAGTTTACATTTAGCCACAGCAAGTCCTCTCCTACCTCACAATGTGGCCATAGATCTGATAACAGGAATAATGCAGAGCTTCCTGTTTTCTAGTACAGTTGTTGTTAATTGACACATTACTCACTGAGAATGTTGACAAAGACTTCATAGAGCTGGAAGGTCAACAGGGGCTCTTTGAGTCTCTGGAAGTACTCAGCCACCGTCCTCAGCACGTCACGCTCAAAGCCTGGGTACATGGGCTGCTTGTTCTCCCTACCGTTGGGCCCTAAAGAAGAGATCGATTCAAGGCTAACGTTATATACAAAACAAGAAGACCCAAAGCAAACATGAGCAGATGTTCAAGGAAATAGTACAACAACAAAAAAAGTATGTTGGGTCTTGCAGTATTGGTAAGAGCACACACTTTACAAACTGCAGCTGATTAGTAACAAGGGTGAACCCAAAGCAGACGTTTAAATGATAACAGGAGAGGTTTATCATCAGCATAGTTTTACTCACAGTTGGCCAGGCACTTCATTGCTGATAAAACCCAATAGGGCATGTCCTCTGGTAACGCAAAACATGAGAAAGGATAGAAAAGTTAAATTTTGAAATATTCTTTTTAGTTATTAATGTCAATCTTATACAGTAGGGAATGGCCATGAGCAATGTTACAGAACGACTGCAAAAGTTGCATACCCGCTTTGTTCTTCAGAATGACTATTCCTGTTTTGTTGACACTGAATACGTTGTGAATGATATGCTTTGCATTCACGCGTTTGGGATCCAACACTCCATCCATCGTCTTCAGACCCAGAACTCTCTGCAAACTAGAACAGAATGTAGTATTTAACAGCTGTAAGAGGAAAAGGAACGACACACACACACAGTGTGGCCTACAAGCGCAAGTCCGTTGACGATGTGTGGTGAATAGCTAGCTACGTACTGTGCGATTGTCATTGACTTCCAGATTTGGTCGACTTGCTTGGGGGTGATGTCATTCCTGCGTATGATTTTGCACTCGTGTACCTCTCCAATGGCTATGCTGTGTCTCTTGTTCCACATCTCTGAGTTCTGAGGAAAATCAAAACTTAGAAATTGATGACACCCATGGAACCCTAAAATATTGTATATTGGTCCCGCTGGGGCCACCGGTATGAAACATGTATGCACACATAACTATGACTTTGGATAAAAGTGTCTGCTAAATGATATACAGTATATTATATTATTAGAAGAACACTTTAACACTTTTCCCAGTTTCTAAGTGTGTGTGAGTAATAATTATTATTACATTACCTATTGTTTCTAAGTGTGTGTGTGTGTGTGTGTGTGTGTGTAACAATTATTACATTACCTATTGTTTCTAAGTGTGTGTGTGTGTGTGTGTAATAATTATTACATTACCTATTGTTTCTAAGTGTGTGTGTGTGTGTGTGTAATAATTATTACATTACCTATTGTTTCTAAGTGTGTGTGTGTGTGTGTGTAACAATTATTACATTACCTATTGTTTCTAAGTGTGTGTGTAATAATTATTATTACATTACCTATTGTTTCTAAGTGTGTGTGTGTGTGTGTGTAATAATTATTATTACATGACCTATTGTTTCTAAGTGTGTGTGTGTGTGTGTGTAATAATTATTATTACATGACCTATTGTTTCTAAGTGTGTGTGTGTGTGTGTGTAATAATTATTACATTACCTATTGTTTCTAAGTGTGTGTGTGTGTGTGTGTAATAATTATTATTACATGACCTATTGTTTCTAAGTGTGTGTGAGTAATAATTATTATTACATTACCTATTGTTGTACCATCTTTCAAATTCAATAATCATAACAGGTCAGTGAAAACAGCAACAGCTAACTGTAAATATAAACTGCTGTACTAGTCCCTGGCCTCTCTCAGTTTCTCTCACCAGGATCAGAGGCTTCATGGGGACCTTCTCTGGCTGGGGCAGTTCCTCGTAGTCGTCCCAGCGGATGAGCCGGGGCAGGTCGCAGTTCTCTATAACCGGGGGCCGCTGGGGTAGGGGCTTCAGGGGGGACGTAGGAGGGAACCTAAAGTCAGAGAAGAGAAGTCAGGGGTATGAACAGATGAGGACAGACCACTCTGACTGGCAGCCCTTCCACACATTCATGCACTTTTAAGACCCACAGGGATTCAGACGTCTTTATCTAGACAGCTCAAGATCTCCTTAGACCACATTAAAGCAGACAAGGTCATTGCATGTAATGTGTGGATTGGCCTTTTTTTGACATTACTTTGCCTTCCTACTTCTCTCACAGGGCGGCAGGTAGCCTAGCAGTTTAGATCGTTGGGCCAGTAAGCAGACTAGGTGAAAAAAAAAACGTTCCTGTCGATGTGGCCTTGAGCAAGGTACTTAACGGAGACTTACAGTAGCAATTAAGAAGACCGTCTGCTAACTTGCCAAAATGTAAAATGTAAATATGCAGCAAAGTAGTCTGCCATGACACCTTAGTACCATGAAAGGAAATGACATTGAAAACACACACATCCCAATAACAAAACATCATCATCACCTGTAGACTTGACCACTGTCCTCAAAGTCCTCTTTCCCATAGCGGCCCTTGACATCCTCAATGACGTGGTTCTTCATGAATTTCCTGAGCAGTTGCAAGGTCTGGTGCCGGGTCACCTCCGGCCCAAAGTTATGGTTCCGCTTCAGCAGCTCGTGTAGCCAATCAATGGCCTCGGATCCAGTGAAGCTGTTGTCATAGCTACGGAAGTATGCCCAGTGTCTTTTCAGTGGCATGCCTCCACGGAAGAGCTTGATAGTTTCATTCCACTGCAGGACAGAGAAGCGTTTAAGTGTTTTCTTTAACACATATTTAGTAAGTATTAATAATGTGCTGTGATGAGGAGATACAGACTACTTTTAACAAATAGCCTAACCTGTACGACCACAATCTATAGCACAACCTCCAACTTCACAACGGCATGTCAGATATAGGCTTAAATATCAAACTAAATGCATACAGCTACATGCAGTGGCATCATGTCCATTGAAGCTTAGGGAGCACACACTACTCAGTTTTATACATAAAGCGGCTAGATTAGATAGATAAAGGAGGGGCCAATAAAAAAAAAAAAAGGTAATAATAATATTTTTAGGAACTCATTCGGGGTCTCAACTTACTGTTGAGAGTTAGAATAATAGAATAAACAAGGTGCAATTTCAAAATGGGGTTGTGCACCAGCAGGCACTCAATCAGCCCATGTCAGCTACAATGTTGTAGATTGGTCAATTAGTCTAGAGGCCAGCTATCTAAACTTGTAGTAAGCATGGTCGTATTACCGACCAGGGTGGGGGCCATCGATCAGTTATCTTATTAAAAATGGCAAACATTTACTTCCACCCTATGGAAAAATGTGTATAGTTGCAGGAAATTAGCTGTAAACTGCTATATTTTCCCTCCACCCAATGGCAAAACGAGTAGAACTGCAGCATAATTGATTTAGAATTGGAAACTTGTCTCCCCTGCGGCGCCTCATGATGGGTTCCGTTCATTTGTGGGGCCCCATCCCCATCAAAGTTGCCCATCCCTGATCTAGATCATGGTAATATACTGTAGCTAGCTAGACGTCTCTCCATCAAAATAAAGCTGCATATTGACTGCCTAGATGGAGGGCTCTAACGTCTAGGGCCAGATTAAACCTAGTTCTGGACTTAAAGGCCATTTCAATGAGATTCTCCATTGAGCACTAGGACTAGGCTTAATCTTTGTCCGGGAAAACGGCCCATGATGTACAAGGATTTAGACAGATTTAGTCTCATGATGGCATTTCTTCAAATCCATGTGTAAAAACTATACAAATGGTAGAAGGAAATGTTGTATTCCAATAGAAATGCATATTTTAGGTACTTCATCTATTAGGTTTTTAGAATATGGGCATTAGGCTATAATTTACATTAATCCGTGACCATGTTAATTCCCACTACTAGTTAGAAGCAAAACCATTGTTTATAGTGTTGATTTCCTGTCGTCTGGGTTATTAGGCTGGCAGCAATTAAAGTAATCTCCACAAAACGGTTCCTTGCCATCTGTAAATTAGGGTTAGAGATACAATTTTGTTGTTCCATTTAAGTCTGTGGTTAGACATGTCAATGCAAATATGACAGTCTGCAGTCAATGGCTGTTAGCCAGACATTCGGACCTTTAAACTTCAATAGCTCGCAAACGATTTGAGCTGCATACCTCACGTTAGGCTCTTTATAAATGTTTTTAAAAAGGTGTAGAACATTGCACAGGTCTTATTTTCAGATTCTGACCAATTCCATAATCACATGGCAAAGGCCAATATAACTGTTTGGGGACCGTCAACAAAGTGCATGATCAGTACATTACAGTAGCTCTTCAACCATGTGACTTACCAACGTTTTATTTAATGTCTTTTACCTTAATTTATTTATAACATTTTTTACTTTGAATTTCAATAGCTCCTTGATCACAAGACTTAGGCACCTCAAATCAACTTTGGAATGTTTATATTATACCACAAGGTAGGGACACACATCACACACCCTTTGGTTTATACTACTCAGCATGTCTGCAATGACTGCCTCAGTTTCACACAAAAATAAGAGACTTTCTGCTCTGCAAAGTCGGACCGCCAGGTTTTGGCCATTCTGAATAGTATTGTGTTGAACAGTTGATCAGATTGTCACCTCTTACCTGGACTACTGCAACGCTCATCTCTATAGGCTCTATGTCAACACTCTTCAATATGTTCACAATCCTGTTGCTTCAGTGTTCACCATTTTGGTGTTCCCGTTATGGCTCAATCTGTTTGCAGGCATTCTGATGCACTGGCAGCGGAGGGAAAAAGATAGTGTTCTCCTTCCTCTGGGTCCTTACCTGACGTTATGGTATAAAGTAAGCTGCAGACTGAAGTGTTGGATACGTTTGCAGGCAGTCTGTATGCAACTTCTCACCATTGACCACAGTGTGAATGCTTTTCAACCTTTAAAAGACAGTTGTTCGCTCTATCCTTGGATCATTTATTTCACACCACTGGAACCCAAAGATTCCTGGGAAAATATCCACTCTCCACCAACTCTCTCCACGTCCTGGCTCTTTCTTACCTCTGACATGCTTCACACCTAAATCCCGTCACTCATCTAACTCCGGCTTTCTTATCATCCCCAATACCAGACTCCTGGCCACTTGGGACCTTGTCTTCTGTGCCTTCAGCTCAGCTGCAGTCCTCTGAAACATCCATCACTCCATTTGCATATTTAAAACAAGACTCACAAACCATCTCTTCAGACAAGACCTATGTTACCCTCCAATAATTACCCAGCCAGTCTCCCATTTCTTGTTAGATGTTTTGTCTAGAACCAAAACATGTGATCATATTACTCCCGTGCTAGCCTGCTGGCTTCCTGTTAAGGCTAGGGCTGATCTCAATGTTTTACTGTTACCCTACAAAGCATTGCAAGGACTTGCTTCTACTTATCTCTGATTTGGTTCTGCCGTACATACCTACACGTACTCTACAGTCATAAAATGCAGGCCTCCTTATTGTCCCTAGAATTTCTAAGGAAACAGCTGGAGGCAGGGCCTTCTCCTATAGAGCTCATCTTATTTTTATTGGGCGGCAGGTTAGCCTTGCGGTTTGAGCATTGGGCCAGTAACCGAAAGGTTGCTGGTTCGAATACCCGAGCCGACAAAGTGAAAAACCTGTCGCTGTGTCCTTGAGCAAGGCACTTAACCCTCATTTGCTCTAGGGGCTGACCCTGTAGGTTGGCCGTCATTGTAAATAAGAATTGGTTCTTAACTGACTTGCCTGATTTTTATTATTTTTTTAAATGTATGGAATGGTCTGTTGATCCATGTGAGAAAAGCAGACTCAGACTCAACCTTTAAGTCTTTACTGAAGACTCATCTGTTCAGTAGGTCCTATGATTGAGTGTAGTCTGGCTCAGGGGTGCGAAGGTGACCGGCACGGCACTGGCGAGAGGAACCACCCTTGCCGTCTCTGCCTGGCCAGCTCCCCACTCTCTGACGCTATTACTGAGGCTGTGTCACTGGCTTGCTCATGCTCTCCTATGCCTTCCCTAAAAGGGCACATGCCAGGCTTTGTCCCCTATACTCTACTCCCTTGGGTGGGTTGAGTCACTGACGTGAACTTCCTGTCTGGTTTTGCGCACCCTAGGGCTAGTGCGGTAGGGGAGATCTTCCCGGGCTATACTCTGCCTTTTCTCAGGGTAGTAAATTAGTGGTCTGTTGATTTCCCTTGAGTGGTGTGGGAGCTGTGCTTTGATGTTTATCCTGCCTGATTGGCCCTGTCCGGGAGTAATTTTGGACTGGGCCAGTGTTGCCCGACCCCCACCCGTCTCAAGTATCTATGCTGCAATAGCCTATGTGCCGGGGGGCTAGGGTCAGTCTGTCCTATCTGGTGAACTGTGTGATGTTAGGATAGGATAATTTGAGAAACCATGCCTAAGACCATACCGTACATCAGATAGACATGCTCTCTCAAATTATACTAGCTGGTGTACTGTGCAAAGGCTGATTTCGTTACCCCAGCTGACCCTCAATTGAGAACAGGTAGAGAGTTTCAGCAGTTTCAATTAATTAGGGACTATTAGACAGAAGCCTCAACTTCCCTGAAAACACAGTACATTTGACACTTACAGTTGAAGTCGGAAGTTTACATACTCTTTAGGTTGAAGTCATTCATTTTAACAAACTAGTTTTGTCAAGTCGGTTAGGACATCTAATTTGTGCATGACAAGTAAGTCTTCCAACAATTGTTTAGAGACAGATTATTTCACTTATAATTCACTATATCACAATTCCAGTGGGTCAGAAGTTTACATACACTAAGTTGACTGTGCATTAAAACAGCTTGGAAATTGTCAGAAAATGTCATGGCTTTAGAAGCTTATGATAGGCTAATTGACATCATTTGAGTCAATTGGAGGTGTACCTGTAGATGTATTTCAAGGCCTACCTTCAAACTCAGTGCCTATTTGCTCGGAAAATCAAAATAAATCAGCCACAAGTCTGGTTCACGCCTGAAGGTACCACATTCATCTGTACAAACAATAGTACGCAAGTATAAACACCATGGGACCACGCAGCCGTCATACCGCTCAGGATGGAGACACATTGTCTCCTAGAGTTGAACGTACTTCGGTGCGAAAAGCGCAAATCAATCCCAGAACAACAGCAAAGGACCTTGTGAAGATCCTGGAGGAAACAGGTACAAAAGTATCTATATCCACAGTAAAACAAGTCCTATATCGACATAACCTGAAAGGCCGCTCAGCAAGGAAGAAGCCACTGCTCCGAAACCGTCATAAAAAGACAGACTACAGTTTGCAACTGGGGACAAAGATCGTACTTTTTGGAGAATTGTCCTCTGGTCTGAAGAAACAAAAATATAAATGTTTGGCCATAATGACCATCGTTACTTTGGAGGAAAAAAGGGAGGCTTGCAAGCCGAAGAACACCATCCCAACCGTGAAGCACGGGGGTGGCAGCATCATGTTGTGGGGGTGCTTTGCTGCAGGAGGGACTGGTGCACTTCACAAAATAGATGGAAGGAAAGTTATGTGGATATATTGAAGCAACATCTCACGACATCAGTCAGGAAGTTAAAGCTTGGTCGCAAAGGGGCGGCAGGTAGCCGAGTAGTTAGAGTGTTGGGCCCGTAACTGAAAGGTTGCCGGATCGAATCCCCGAGCTGACAAGGTACAAATCTGTCGTTCTGCCCCTGAACAAGGCAGTTAACCCACTGTTCATAGGCCATCATTGTAAATAAGAATTTGTTCTTAACTGACTTGCCTTGTAAAATAAAGGTTGTGGCAAAAGGACAACAAAGTCAAGGTATAAAGTCCTGACCTCAATCCTATAGAAAATTTGTTGGCAGAACTGAAAAAGCATGTGCGATCAAGGAAGCCTACAACCTACAAACCTGACTCAGTTACACCAGTTCTGTCAGGAGGAATGGGCCAAAATTCACAACTTATTGGGAAGCTCCACTGGGAATGTGATTAAATAAATAAAAGCTAAAAAAATTACTCTACTACTGTCAGGAATTGTGAAGAACTGAGTTTAAATGTATTTGGCTATGGTGTATGTAAACTTCCGACTTCAACTGTACCTGCTATGGAGATTGAGGCGCCTCAACGTAGTTCACACAATCCTGCTGAGCTACTACACCTGTCACCTGTTACATCAAGCTGAGGAAGGAAGTCAGCCTGGGGTCTGCTGTCAGTAACTTCGGCAAAAAAGCTTAATTAAATTGTTGCCAGAAGCAGTTAGTCACCAACACTCTGGATAACATGAAAACAGCCTAACCAGCTCTGCTAAGGAAAGTAAAATGGTCATAGTGTCTGGAAGTAGCTAGCAAACTAACTTCAGCCAGTTTTCTTGGGTGGTTGACTGCCATTGTGAGGTCAGAACGCGTGGATCAACCCTACTACTTGGCCAGAGCGTCCAGTGCGCACTAAATGCTCCGAGTGTGAAACGCTCGGACAATCTGACAGGTCTGAATTTACAAACGCCCAGAGCACACACTGAACTCTCTCTGGCCCTCCAGAGTAAATTTACGAACACTCAAAGTTGAAACTAGGTTTCTAAGATGCGTGGTTAAAGCTATATATATTGTGATCATGCACTTTGTTGACGGTCCCTAACTAGTTACATTGACGGTGTCCCAGGCTTCCTACACCTTTGCGGTGTGATCATGAAACTCCGGTCAGGGAAACGGTAAGTGAGACCTGTGGAAAGTTTAACAGATTTTTCCCTTCTCAAAGAGCCTAACCTGAAGTACTGTCTGTCGAAGAAGGCAAATCTACCACGGTGAGAAACCTTGCCAGAGTGCACTGGACAGCACCGGAACGTTTCTTCTTCAACGCCAAGAGCCATACTAATACATAGTTTGCATTAGCCCCCAAAAAATATGATCCGATTAAATTACAAAAAAATAAGGTCTTACAACATAACCATCAAGCTATATGGTCAATTAACGTTGCCTATGCAAATGACCACACAACTAGCGTTAGCTAACAAACTAGCCAACGTTAGCAAGCAAACATTGGACATAAAATAAAACTCACCAACTTTGTTGCCCTGTACGGGCCCGGTCCGATCATTTTGCCCTCCATTCTGGTCTAATAAGACAGGGTAAAAAAAAAAAAAAAGTTGCACAGCTTTCATAAGCGAGAGGTGTTACAAATATTATTGCAGACTGTCGTTATAACATGCCATTGAGAAGCTAGCCTAGCTAAGCCTCGTCGACAAACTTTGAATCTCGAGCGTCACATCTGAGCAATGCGATTGGAGCAGACAAGAGAGCCCGGTCACATGATACGATGTCCAAATATGGACAGAGTTGCTACTTTGTATCTGAGCACATACTGTAGCTGTATTTGTAAAAAGGTAACAATTTACGGACGAGTCAACTTGCCCCGATTTAAGATACAATATTTTCTGCTGTAGTCTAGTGCACTATAAAAACGTTAAGATTAACTTTCATAAACAAATGAAGTGGCCAATATGTAGGTGAAAATAATTTAATTTTAACATCAAAGCAGATTGTTCTTTTGTACAATATTGTATCGACCTCGTCAAGAGGTTTGGACCTCTGCGTAATGGTTAAGGAATTGGGGGCCCGGATTAGAGTCCCGGTCGGGGCAACCCACCCGAATTCGCTACAATATTGAGTGAGTAGCTTAAAAAAAATACACAGTATTTGTTATTTACTGGCAGTAGTAAAATAATCACTTTTCAGACAATATTGTTTTGTTCTCATTCACCATGGGCACAAACAAAATGTCAATTTTTGGTCAGCTCCTTCAATAACACTCAAACGCCCAGACAGCCTTCACATAACCTACTGTACATTTTACCTTGAAACGGCAACATTAAAAAATGACAAATGTATATACACACACACATTGTGAACATTAAATTAACACAAAAGACAAAGCACAACCCCTTGGCATACTATAAGCAGTAAAGCATTTCAGGAAGTGCATTTCGCCTACTACAAATCTGATCGCTACTCTAGATGGCTGTCATATTAAAATACTAAAAACTCAAATCAGTGAAATTTATGACACCGATTCCAGGGCTTCAGGTCCTAATCAGAACAACGCTGTAAAGACCATTCATATGCTATGTTAGCACCAGACATTTCAAGCATCATAGCCTTGTTTAAAACAATATTCAAAAGCCTGTTCCCAGACACATTATATTGCAGCACAAAAGCTATTTACATTTGTAACAACTGAAAATAGTAGTATGTGCAGTGTTCCCTATAACTACATTTCTGAACAAAGTCATGTCCAGATCACAGGACTAACTCAACCACCTATAGTCAAACAGAACATATAATTATATTCAATGACAATAAGACAACCAAGTCACAAGCACACTAAAAAAATAAAAAAAGTTGGGTCCAATTAAAACAGGGAATATGCTCTGAAATGTGGAAGTGTAACAAAAGGAGCCAGGATGTAAAATACAGCACTGTAACTTGGTAGTGGATCTCAGTCAACTAAAACTTGAGGCTGTAGCGTTTACTCTTCCTTCTTGTGAACGCCATTGCCATGGTGAACGCCGTTTGCGACCCCGTTTGCTGCGCTATAGGAGATGCCGTTGGTTGCTGCCTTGGCGACCCCGTTGGCATGGTGAACCCCATTGGTATGGTGAACACCGTTGCCATTCTGGAGAGCCTTGCTGTTCTGCGCGACCTTGGGCAGTCTCTTTCCCTTTGTGTATGCGTGGTACCAGAAGTTGAGGAAGAGAACCAGGAAGATCAGCCCGTAGAGACCAACAATGTAGAGCAGGAATGGAAACTTGTAGGGGCAGTTCTTCATGAAAACGAACTGGCCAATGTGGACAGTCACCATCACAAACTGAACCTATTGAAATAGAAAAACAGGATTAAGATACTACATTATATGGTGACTAAACCCCTACAATGCAGATGTACAAGTCTTAAAGTGGGCAGCAATGAGGAAACCATTTTACTTAAAGTAAAAATGTGGATGCTTCATCCAGCTTCGTTTATCCTCAAATCAGTGCTTGACTTGAGCTCACCACAGCAGAGTACCGGCACCTCAAACATTCTACTGCTTGAGCTCCAGTTCCTCTTAGAAACGTATTGTGAGGCTCCTGCATTTAACTATTAAAAACAGTACCGGCACCCAAAATGAGTACCGGCAACTATTTCAGTCCAAGTCAAGCATTCGCCTCAATACAATTAATGAACACGGCACACACTATACAAGTATTAACATACCAGCTGGATGGTGGTCAGGTATTTCTTCCAGCACAGGTATTTCTGATAGGCAGGCCCCATAGCACATACAGCATAGTAGGAGTACATGAGGACGTGGACACAGCAGTTCAACATGGCATGGAAGGTTCCCATACCACCTTGTAAAAAAACAAAAAACGGCAACCGATGAAGTTGCATAATGTTGGGTCATTACCAACTCAGATTCAAATAGATTAACAAGTTCCATTTCAAGTCTCTTAATCTACCTGCTGAAAACTTGACTCCAAACCACCAGGTGAAAGGCATGATGGAGTGATGAAAAACATGAAGGAATGTCACCTGGCTGGTCTTTTTCCGGAGGACGAAGAAGATCTAAGAAGAAAATAATAACAGCGTCTTTCATATAATTGTGTAGTAACAGCAGGTTTAATTAATAAATAAAACAATTCTGCTTGACTACAGTTGTACAACTAACAGTACTTACTGTGTCCAACATTTCAATAAACTTTGAGAAGTAGTAGAGCCAGCAGGTCCATGCCATCTGAGGGGGTAACAGTCAAACATTAGCCTCTGTCCACCAAATTCAGAGATACAGGAGTATTCGCATTAACATTCAAAGAGTATTTTGCTAGTGCAATGTGAAAGTAGCTTACCCGGACAGCCACAGGATTGCTGGAATAGTCAACAAGGTCACAACGGTAGGAGTAACCATTGGCCCAACCAGACATCAGATACTAAAAAAAACAAGTTAAGGTTAGTCAAAATGGGAAAACCCATGAGAGAAAAGAACAGACATCCCACTTTTCATGTAAAAGTCACCTGTGTTATTGCAAGTAACCACCAGATGGCAGCGTAGTAGTAAAAATAAACCCATTATATTTCTCATGAGTGAAGACTTTTTCTCATGAGTGAAGACTTAAAAGGCCCAGTCAAAAACATGTGTATGCTTCTCTCCACACAGTAGGCAGGTTGCCATTGACCCAGGTTTATTCGCAAATAAATAACTGCACTTTTTTTTTTTTTTTTTACTTTATTGCAACAAATTATAATGAAAGGGTGTTTTTCAAATAAATGATGATTGCCAAATAATTGTGAAGGTACGCGGGGCACGTGATCACTTCATCACTTAACTATAAGCTCCACTCCACATTTAATTCTAAATGCCTACTGCTGGCAAAATAAATTCTCAACTACAAAAATAATATTTATTTGCAGGACATGGATTGTCCTGACTTTCAAAATGCCTGAATTGCATCAACTTGCTTTTCTGATTGGCTGGCAAGTTTCACCATCCAATTATTTCCGATCTACAGGAGTTCAAGCGTGCATGGGCTAGATCCGTGGCACATGATCATTATTACAGTATGGCAAATAGTCAATTAATGCATTCTATCCATGCAGTCTTTCACAGTTTACCCGAAGAATTAAATAGAGTTGGGAAGGCATACAGGCGGCCAATTACACACTCCCTCAACTTGAGACATCTGTGGCATTGTGTTGTGACAAAACTGCACATTTCAGAGTGGCCTTTTATTGTCCCCAGCACAAGGTGCACATGTGTAATTATCATGCTGTTTAATCAGCTTCTTGATATGTCAGGTGGATGATTATCTTGGTAAAGGAGAAATGTTCACTAACTAGGATGTAAACACATTTGTGCACAAAATTAGAGAAATACGCTTTTTGTGCGTATGGAAAAATGTGGGGATCTTTTATTTCAGCACATGAAATATGGGACCAACACTTTACCTGTGGCGTTTAGATTTTCGTTCAGTATAGTTAGACCACTAAGAAAGTGCGCCAAACCTCTGCCAATAACAGCTAGTTTTCAGTTTCAACCTCTCCACTCAGACTACTCCTAGCAAAATTCTTGAGGAATTTCTTTGCTAAGCTGTTTGCTTTCAATTAAACATTTTCAAAAATAAACAAATCACAGTTAGGTACTTAATGGTTACCCAGACATTATTTGATATTGAAATAAAACTGCATTGGACTCTCAAGTGTAACGTTATGGTGGCCAGTAGATTTCTGAAGTGCACCCACCTCATAGATCATGTAGATGGAGAAGCCCACTATGCTGAAGTTGTAGACGATCATTGCGTTCTTGAGGTCAAAGGGTTTGCGGTTCTCCATCAGCCGAGGGCCCAGCGTCTTAACAAAGTAGATGTAGGCGATAACAATGAGAGTCTGGGGGAACGGCGATGCCATTAGGGGCCAATCCTTGGTCCTGGGATCTGAGTGGACAAAATAAAACATTATTCCTGAGTGTAATGTGACAAGCCAGGGATCCTGTTCAAATACTTAAATCACTAATCTGACATAACAGGACAGGTGTAATGAGCCCTTGACGACACCCATCCAATTGTGTTAGATCAGTCAATGCCTCAAGGAAGGGCAGGACTGAGTTTGAATGGAGATTTTTTTATAACTGAATTTTTTAGGTATCCAACTAAACACTATACAGAAATTAAGACGAGAACTGAATTGTATCAACATCAATAAATATTTGCATAACGCCATTTTGAAATTACAACAATTTATGAGGACTTACCAGCCTGTTTAAGCCATTCATCATAGAGCAAAACTACTCTGGAGGGCAGCGAGTCAAAAGCCATTACTTTTCTTGTTGCACCTCCTATAAAAGAAATGGGCTACAATTCATAAAGTGCAATCCAAAAGTCAGAGCCTCATATCAGTTCACAGAATAGGCATTTACAGCAAAGTCATTTAAAATACAATAATGTGCGCTTTTTAGAGAGACTGTGCAGTAGGGAAAACAGCGCCACTGTCCGTCCCCACGCCCGTTATTGTTTTGTTGACGAAGAGGAGGTTTGGAGCGTCACCCAACGACAAAAATAAACGCAAAAAAAGGCAGTACATATTGCAGTTCTATCACGCGTGCAATGTTGTCCGAGAGGAAAAAGCTGTGTTCGGATTCCTGCTTTAAAAAGTCATGTTTCAGTACAAGTTTAATGACCCTTAACAAAAAAAATACTACAGTTTTGAAACTGCAGTAGAAGTGCAGTAATTGTGGTAATTTGGACGCATCAATTGCGGAATAGCAGTGTACTGCAGTTATACTGCAAAATTACCAGTTAATTCTTTTTTTGGGGGGGGGGGGGGGGGGGCAGTATTTGCAAAATACTTACGTTGCACAGCACTCTGGCTGCAATCTTTTTCTAAGTGGAGTATTTGGTATTCTTTTAAACAATGTGACTAGGTCAAATTCCAACCCCAGACATTCTCCTATGGCTCTCAAACTTTTGGACCTCAGCCAGTTCCTCTGCATGTTTTCATTGTTGCCCTCTGATCAGTGACTGATTTAGACCTGGAACACCAGGTGGGCGCAATTAATGACCAGGTAGAACAGAAAACCAGCAGGAGCCGGACCTCGTAGGTTAAGAGTTGAATACCCCAGTCCTATGTTTAGCCAATTAGGCTACAAGTCAAGTCATTTGTATTGTGGGACAATATTGCGCGATCATACCAATAGAATATAATAGCGACAAAGGGTATCAGTGTAGCATATACTGTTATTGCACACTCCAAATAACATTAAATGTGTCCTTTGAAATTACTCTACACATCTACCCAGACAACCAAAGAAGGCAATCTATGCCTGGGCCCAAACTCAAAATGCGTTTACAATGAGTGCCAGCTTATGTATATTCACCCAGTTTGTTGACAGATTCCCCTAACGTTTACACAAGGTAGGTCCATCATGGTAGCCCAGCCTGGTCTCAGAGCATTTCATATGATTCTGTACGTAAATTCGAGACACTCCATTTAGTATGATAAGTTCCGTTTGTTATGGTTACATAAGACAGATGTTACTTCAGGCAAAAACTGAAGGAGGGTGGTTGGTCGGGGTGGATATCAGTTGAGGCTGCTGAGGGGAGGACAGCGAATAATAATGGCTGGAATGGAGTGGTATCAACCACATGGAAACCACCACTCCATTGACTCAATTCCAGCCATTATCATGAGCCATCCTCCACTGGTGGGCATAGAACAAAAGTTCTAATCGCATCACGCACAACTTCAGCTACTTTGCAAATACTTACCATGTTAGCTAACCATTCCCCTAACCTCTTAACCTAACACCTGCTAGCCACCGCACTAGCTAGCATTAGCCACCACACTAAAATCATAACATGATACAAACTGTAATCAAGTAATAGGGCACGAGAGGGTGTGGTATATGGCCAATATACCACGGCTCAGGGCTATTCTTAGGCACAATGCAACAGAGTGAGTGCCTGGATACAGCCATTAGCAGTGGTATGTTGGCCATATACCACAAATCCCAGAGGTGCCTTAATGCTATTATTAACTGGTTACCAACATAATTAAAACAGTACAAATATTCTTATATCCTGTGGTATACAGCTTTCAGCCAAATCAGCACTCAAACTACCCAGTTTATAATTAATAACATATCATACAAAATGGGTGACTGACAAACACAAATGAGTAAATACCATATAAATACCATAGGAAAGGGAACATATCATAGGACACAGGTTTCATAACCACCACAATGTAATGCTCTAGGCTGGGAATGTGTCAATTAGTTTAAAGAGGGTTCTCATTACAAGCAAGTTGTTTACTTTGAACACGAAATAACGGCTCTCCGTTAGGCTAATCAAAATATGTACGTTTGGGTTAATTACTTCGATTGTAAAAGTTACACTAAACCACTAACATTTGTGTACGAAAAATAACGTTTATCGAGAAGTGGAAGAATTTGTGTCTAATATTTCAGAAGCCTAATCTTTAACGTGGAGGTAAAGATGTTAAGGCATACCTCTTTGTACTGGAACTTTAAAAGTTAAGAACTAAAAAGTAAATCGCCTAAAATGTGGCAAAACCAGTTAAACTCTAAGCTGAGGAGAAATGAGTGAGACCCAATAACCTGTGTGGTGACGATGGCGTTTCCTCTTCTTTGTGGAACACACCTGTCGCTGCTCAGCCTGTCTGGAATGACTGTCTTCTATCAGGAACACACCTGTCGCTGCTCAGCCTGTCTGGAATGACTGTCTTCTATCAGGAACACACCTGTCGCTGCTCAGCCTGTCTGGAATGACTGTCTTCTATCAGGAACACACCTGTCGCTGCTCAGCCTGTCTGGAATGACTGTCTTCTATCAGGAACACACCTGTCGCTGCTCAGCCTGTCTGGAATGACTGTCTTCTATCAGGAACACACCTGTCGCTGCTCAGCCTGTCTGGAATGACTGTCTTCTATCAGGAACACACCTGTCGCTGCTCAGCCTGTCTGGAATGACTGTCTTCTATCAGGAACACACCTGTCGCTGCTCAGCCTGTCTGGAATGACTGTCTTCTATCAGGAACACACCTGTCGCTGCTCAGCCTGTCTGGAATGACTGTCTTCTATCAGGAACACACCTGTCGCTGCTCAGCCTGTCTGGAATGACTGTCTTCTATCAGGAACACACCTGTCGCTGCTCAGCCTGTCTGGAATGACTGTCTTCTATCAGGAACACACCTGTCGCTGCTCAGCCTGTCTGGAATGACTAGGTCGCTGGTGACGAATGGTTCTTATCCACCCACGGCAGGTGTCTCCTCCCACATTTGGCAGAGGGTGGCTCCTGGACGAAACTTCTCCAACAATGCCCGAAACTATGCCACTTCGCTGATTGGTGCATTCTGTTTTGACCAAGTTCCAAGACAACCCCATCTTGAGCAATAGAGAATTGATGAAGAATGATATGCAATGCTTAAATAGCTCAAATCAAAGTGTATTTGTCACATTCACCAAATACAACAGTGAAATGCTTACTTACGAGCCACTTCCTAACAATGCAGTTAGAAAGTAAGACACATTTGCTATTTAAAAAAAATAAAAAATAGTCACACAAAATAACAATAATGAGGCTATAATGAGGAATTTATTGTGTTTGTCAATGTGTTTGTCAGATGTTCTCAGACATCAAGTGGTCTTATGTTGAGACCATGTCTCAGGCCATCTAGTGTAGATCCAGCTAGTAGATCCAGCTAGTGTAGTTCCAGCTAGTATATCCTGCTAGTGTAGATCCAGCTAGTGTAGATCCAGCTAGTGTAGATGCATCTAGTAGGTCCAGCTAGTGTAGATCCAGCTAGTGTAGATCCAGCTAGTGTAGATGCAGCTAGTAGATCCAGCTAGTAGATCGAGCTAGTGTAGATCCAGCTAGTGAAGATACAGCTAGTGTAGATGCCTCAATCCAAAATAAATGAACAAAATAAGCACTTTATGTCTTGGTTTTATTCTGTGCTTATCTTCTCTATTAAATTATGGTTGAGGGATATTTTTTAATTTATTTTACCAGGCAAGTCAGTGACGGCCTATTCCGGCCAAACCCAGACAATGCTGGGCCAATTGTGCGCCGCCCTATGGGATTCCCAATCACGTCCGGTTGTGATACAGCCTGGAATCGAACCAGGGTCTGTAGTGACGCCTCTAGCACTGAGATGCAGTGCCTTAGACCGCTGCGCCACTTGGGAGCCCATATAGCTGGATCTACAGAACTGATGGCATGAGTTATGGATTTATCTAGACATTTAGGTCTTAAAACATCTGACAAGCTATGATTTTGGAGACAATCTATATCTGTTAGAAAAATGCAGAGTTCACTGATGACAGTGTAGTGCAAGATACATATACAATCTGTTCATAATGAATGTCTCTGTTGTATTAAAAAAAAATAGTGTTTTTGAGAGCATATACAAACACCCCCTGCCACCACATTGTCTGTCTGTGTTGCAGAGAATAAAACAAAACGGCACAATAATCCATTTTATTTTTGGGGAGAAAAGAATGATGTTAAAGCACATGGTCTTTGAGCATAATGTAAGGGATAAACGCTGACGTTCTGTACATTACCTTGGAAATAATGGAAAACGCAGTAGGACCCAGAGAAATCCAACTGTCCCATATATCCATTCTAGAATGCCCTTCTAGCCAATCAGAAACAAGTATTCAACAATACTGTGGCATAACAACTATTAATAGTAACAGTAATTACCCCCCTTGACCCAGACAAACCTCCCCAGATCACTGGGGTAGCAATAGGGACCATTCACCACAGTTTCAGGAGTGGACCGCATTGGAATCCAACAGAATTTATCTTGTTTCATGTATGTTTCAATAATCCTTAAATCAGAAACATTCACAACGGAAATAAACAACAGTGTCCTCATGGCACAGTTATGCAGAGGAATAGTAACAAGTAAATAGTAACGTGACGGGTATCTTATCTCACTAATCGTGCACAACTTCCTTCTTCATACTTTACCTCTGACTTCTTCATTCCTTCGGTCTTGTCGGGGAGTGTCAACATTACAACAAAGAATTGCATAAGGCATAAGCCAAGTAACCAGCGACTGTCAATCATTGTCAACATAGATTTTTTACTGTTCCATCTTAATTGCTAGACTTTAAAAGTACCACATCAAAGTGTCCTAAGATTTGATCATATTTTAAAGACGTACTGAAACACCCCCACTCCGGCTATATTTTTATTTATTTTAATTATTATTTATAATATATTATAATAATGTATTATTATTTATTTGAGGAACAAGAGAACGAAAGAGGAAAGGGCCACCCCGCTTCTTGTTCCATGTCATACCTGGACCACCTATTGGTGCTTCTTTTATTTATTTTTTAACCTTTATTTAACTAGGCCTTTTTGGTAAGTAAATCAGGTGATAAATTAGCTGAAAAGGAGACTGGAGTTTGTATTTAAAGGGAATGATGATTAGTCAAATGTATCTGAATAGTAATATGGTCATGGAACAGTTTCAGTGGCATAGGCATATTTGGCTCAGTGGGAACTAGGTAAATGGTAGTGACACACCCTATAACTCAACTCTCACCTAACAAGCTCTTCTGGGTTACACTGATAACCAGGCAGTGTGATGGGGAGCTACTGGTCTACTGACTAACTGCATGTTCATTCATAACATACCTACGAGATCTATCTTGTCCTAAACACCAGGCCCACTTCCTGGACATTTGGCAATAATCTCATTTGTGTGAAGTCATCTCTGGTTGTGTTGAATGACGTTTATTATTGAAAATGTGAAATGGACTAGCAAAATATGCTGAACAATGTTGTAGTTTGACATGAATAGTTAGTATCTCATAATCAATATACTGTATCTCTATGTGTTACACAAGGTTTATACAAAAAAGTGTTTAACTTTCATACATTTTTTGTTGTTGATAGGAAGTCAGTCTCCAGGGAGACAAAGGCCTTTCAGCGCTGTGGTCTGGTCACTGCTCAAAGGCCTTTCTCTGAGTTACACAGACAGGTCCTGCCAGTGGCAGTCCAAGATAGAGGCACTTGTGAAGATATTCTCACTCACTCACACACACACTCTCCCTGGTCACATTTTGTTATATTGTCCTTGTACACCATAACACTTTTAGTGATCCATTCACAGATTACACAAAGTACTATGACTAACAATTCAAGTTCTGCTGTATTAGCTTGCTCTAGAAGTTTAGCCAAATATGGCAAGTTGTAGCACAGCTATTACTCCAGGTTTCTCTTTCCAAAACACAGAGACAAACATAACATGTCACTGAAGATCCAGTACCATTCCTATCTATTTTCTAAACAAAAGTTGACTGTTATTTTTTACAGATATAAATTGTGTCAAACAAACTGTTCTTGCTCATATCACTTATTTTATTAAAGCTTATGTGTTGGTCTCTTGGCCTTTGTCAGAGGAAAGAATCTCTGACGAAGGCCAACACATAAGCTTGAAGAAAATAAGTGATACTAGCAAGAGCAGTGTGCAGGTTTCTCTTCTCTTTTAAGTTCTCTCATTAACTCAGATAAAGGGGTACCCCAGGGTTCGATTCTGAGGCCACTATTGTTAACGCTGTATATAAATCACATTACTGTGAGAAAAAAAAAACGATATTCATTTTTATGCTGATGATACAGTATTGAACTCTGTTGCACCATCTGTAAACCAAGCCTTTTCACATTTGCAGTCTAATTTCCAAGTGCTACAGAAGTCATTATTGGATCTTAAATTCTAGGTCCCATGAATTAGATATAAGTGACTTTGACATTACTAGCCTGAACAGAACACACATTGAACGAGTTCCCTCTAGATAATAAGTTGGCATTTAAAAAACGCATGTTACTGAGCTGGTAAAGAAGTTGAAGATCAACATTTGATTATTTTACAGAAATAGAGCATGTCTGTCTTTTGATAATAGAAAGGAAGGTATCCAGGCCACCTTTAGATTAGGGGGATATAATCTACATGCACGCAGCAGCTTCCACATTTAACCCTCTAGAAACTGTTTTCAATTGTGCCCTTAGATTCATTACCGTTTCGGAGCGCGTCATTTGTCTCTGTGCTGCTGTGCCGTCTGTTACTTCTTGGCTACCTGCCACGCTTTACGGTTTTCCCTTTTTTTATATAACCGTTTAATCAATCTTCATTTAACACATTTAGCAACGTCTTAGTTATTTTTATGTTTTCATCTGTCTACTTTTTTTTTTATTTAACTTTTTTCTCTTTTTTTTTTTTGTTTTTACCCCGGACGCTTTATCTAGACATAGTTCTACAGGACTTCCACCATTCCGATACAGGACTTCCACCATTCCGATGCCAAGTAGTAACATTATTAACACTTTGCCATCTGAAGTTAATTGCAGTCACTGTATTCATAACATACAGGAAAACGATCGCCTTATGGCGAGGATAGCCTCGCTGCAAGCCCAGCTTCAGACGCAATCGTTAGGCAAGGGCAATTGAAGTCTAGGAAATGATGAAATCGCGTCTGTGCCACCAGTAAATACAGTTACTGGTTAAAAAAAAATCTCATCCACAGTCATTTTTTCAGGGCTTTTGGAAAGAAATGCAGTCGGCATGGTCAACCGGTGTCGCTCATTCAGCCGTCAGAAACTTTCGATCGGTTCTCTCCATTAAGAAACGAGTCGGAGCCAGAGGCTTCTCATGTCTCTCCTCCACCCGTTACAGGGTCTGAGCCACCGAAGCCTCCCACCATTGGCTCGGACAAATTGAAAACCCTAGTCATTGGCGACTATTACCGGCAATATTAGATTTATTAAGAATCATCCAGCGATTATACACTGTTTACCAGGGGGCAGGGCTACCGACGTAAAGGCTAATCTGGAAATGGTGCTGGCTAAAAATCTCAAATCTGGCGAGTATAGGGATATTGTTGTCCATGTCGGCACCAACGATGTTAGAATGAAACAGTCAGAGGTCACCAAGCGCAACATAACTTCAGTGTGTAAATTAGCTAGAAAGATGTGTCGGCTACAAGTAATTGTCTTTGGCCCCCTCCCAGTTAGGAGGAGTGATGAGCTCTACAGCAGTCTCACATTTCAATCACTGGTTGAAACTGTTTTCTGCCCCTCCCAAATGATAGAACGTGTAGACAATTGGCCCTCTTCTTCTTCTTCTTCTTCTTCTTTGGGGCTTCTTGGCGGATCGCAACTATCATTTGCATCTACCGCCACCTACTGTTTAGGAGTGTGGTCATCCATGGCAATTTACACTTTTATTCTTATTGTCAGACCAGTCTCCCTACTAAAATATATAATTTCCCTATCTACCTCACTACTTCCACCTCCCCTTCCCAAAATACCATCTAACCCCCATTTCTCCTTACTCACATCCCATTTTCATACTTTCCTATTCATTTCAATGTTGAATTCAGTCCTGTATGTCCAAACCTTAATCTTCCCAGTACCACTTCATCTCTTCTATTCTATTCCCAGCACAGCTGTGATTCACAACTTGTTTTATATTCTACCTAATTTTTTTATTTATTTTACCTTTATTTTACCTTTATTTTACCTTTATTTTACTAGGCAAGTCAGTTAAGAACAAATTCTTATTTTCAATGACGGCCTAGGAACAGTGGGTTAACTGCCTTGTTCAGGGGCAGAACGACAGATTTTTACCTTGTCAGCTCGGAGATTCGATCCAGCAACCTTTCGGTTACAGGCCCAACACTCTAACCACTGGGCTACCTGCCGCCCCTAATACTATAGTAAAATCTACCCTTACTACTCACTTCCCACATGCTTTGCCACATATCTAGTCCTTTTTTCCTAATCAATGTTTTAACTTCCCCTTTACTTAACTTCACCTCCACATCCACTCTATTTCTCCTCAGTGCTTCTTTTGCTATTAAATCTGCCTTTTCATTTCCCTGTACACCCACATGTTCTGGAACCCAACAAAACTGGACTACCACCCCGCTTCTCTGTATTCCCATCACCATTGTCATTATCTCTACCCACAAATCTTCCCTTTCTGACTTTCCGGATCTTAAACTACTTAACACAGCTGCTGAATCCGAGCATATAATTACCCTACATGGTTTAATCTCTTCTACCCACTGCAAAGCCGATATGATAGCAATAATTTCTGTTGAATATACTGATAAATCCTTAGTTAATTTTATACACATTTGAATTTCGAATTCCGGAATAACAATTCCTGCTCCTGTTTGTCCAGTGTTTGGATCCTTTCACCCATCTGTGTATACATCTACATATGAGTAGAATGTGTTTTTAATGTATTGATCTACTCTTTCGCCCACATTGTCTTCACACCAATCTTAATTTTTTTCAAGCAATGTTAAATCCACATATGATTGATTAAATAACCATGTTTGAATCGTACTCCATACAACACTCGGTCCAATCTTGAGATCTGTTAGTTCATATGTAACCGCTTTGCTTTCTATTCCTGCTCCATATCCCTTGCGTTTACACCTGCTATATTCCCAGCATTCTTTTAATACACCCTGACCAGGGTGATCAGTCCCACTGCCCTTTAGTGTAACCCAATATATTCACGCCCTAGTTTATATCTTCTAAGTGACAATGGTATTTCCCCCGTATCTATTAAATTGGCCCTCTTTCTGGGACTCACCCACAAATAGGACCAAGCCTGGCCTGCTGAGGAGTGACGGACTCCATCCTAGCTGGAGGGGTGCTCTCATTTTATCTATGAACATAGACAAGACTCGAACTCCTCTATCTCCACAATGAGATAGGGTGCAGGACAGGCAGCAGGCTGTTAGCCAGTCTGCCAGCTTAGTGGAGTCTGCCACTAGCATAGTCAGTGTAGTCAGCTCAGTTACCCCCATTGAGACCGTGTCTGTGCCTCGATCTAGGTTGCGCAAACCTAAACATGGCGGTGTTCGCTTTAGTAATCTCACTGGAATAAAGACCTCCTCCATTCCTGTCATTATTGAAAGAGGTTGTGATATCTCACTTCATAAAATAGGGTTACTTAATGTTAGATCCCTCACTTCCAAGGCAGTTATAATGAACTGATCATAATCTTGATGTTATTGGCCTGACTGAAACATGGCTTAAGCCTGATGAATTTACTGTGTTAAATGAGGCCTCTCCTGCTGGTTACACTGGTGACCATATCCCCATAACTAGTGACCATAACACATCTCGTAAAGTCGGAGGTGTTGCTAACATTTACAATAGCAAATTTCAATTTACCCCCCAAAAAAGGACAGCGTTTTCATATTTTTAGCTTCTAGTCATGAAATCTATGTTGCCTACTCAATCACTTTTTATAGCTACTGTTTACAGGCCTCCTGGGCCTTATACAGAGTTCCTTACTGTGTTCTCTGAATTTCTATCAGACCTTGTAGTCATGGCAGATAATATTCACATTTTTGGTGACTTTAACATTCACATGGATTCACAGATCCACTACAAAAGGCTTTCGGCATCATCATCAACTCAGTGGGTTTTGTCCAACATGTCTCCGTGCTCATTGCCACAGTCATACCCTGGATCTAGATCTGTCCCGTGTAATAAATATTGTGGCTCTAAATGTTTTTCCTCATAATCCTGGACTATCGGACCACCATTTTATTTTGTTTGCAATCGCAACAAATAATTTGCTTAGACCCCAACCAAGGATCATCAAAAGCCGTGCTATACATTTTCAGACAACCCAAAGATTCCTAGATGCCCTTCCAGACTCCCTCCACCTATCCAAGGACGTTGGAGTACAAAAATCAGTTAACGATCAAACTGAGGATCTAAATTTAACCTTGCGTAATAGCCTAGATGCAGTCGCACCCCTAAAAACAAAAAACATTTGCCATAAGAAACTAGCTGCCTGGTACACAGAAAATACCCGAGCTAGGAAGCAAGCTACCAGAAAACTGGAACGAAAATGGCGCTCCACCAAACTGGAAGTCTTCCTACTAGCTTGAGAAGAAAGTACAGTGCAATATCGAAGAGCCCTCACTGCTGCTCGATCATCCTATTTTTCCAACCTAATTGAGGAGAATAAAAATAATCCTACATTTCTATTTGATACTGTTGCAAAGCTAACTAAAAAGCGGCATTCGCCAAGAGAGGATGCCTTTCACTTCAGCAGTGATGAATTCATGAACTTCTTCAACGAAAAGATCATTATCATTAGAAAGCAAATTACGGACTCCTCTTTGAATCTGCGAATTACGGACTCCTCAATGCTCAGTTGTCCTGAGTCTGCCAGGACCTAGGATCAATGGAGACGCAAGTTTTTAAATCCTATATCTCTTGACACATTCATGAAAATTGTCATGGTCTCTAAACCTTTTAGGGCCACTATTGTTTTCACTATATATTTTACCTCTTGGAAACATAATGTTAACTTCCATTGCTATGCGGACGACACACAGCTGTACATTTCGATGAAACATGGTGATGCCCCAAAATTGCCTGCCCTGGAAGCCTGTGTTTCAGACATAAGGAAGTGGATGGCGGCAAATGTTTTACTTTTAAACTCGGACAAAACAGAGATGCTAGTTCTAGGTCCCAAGAAACAAAGAGATCTGCTTTTGGATCTGACAATTAATCTTGATGGTTGTACAGTCGTCCCCAAAAAAACTGTGAAGGACCTCTTGCGTTACTCTGGACAGCTGATCTATCTTTTAACGAACATATCAAGAATATTTCAAGGACAGCTTTTTTCCATCTTCGTAACATTGCAAAAATCTGACATTTTTTGTAAAAGAATTATGCATAAAAAGGTAATCCATGCTTTTGTCACTTCTAGATTAGATTACTGCAATGCTCTACTCCGGCTACCCGGATAAAGCACTAAATAAACTTCAATTAGTGCTAAACACGGCTGCTAGAATCTTGACTAGAACCAAAAAATGTGATCATATTACTCCCGTGCTAGCCTACACTGGGCTGATCTCAAGGTTTTACTGCTAACCTACAAAGCATTACATGGGCTTGCTCCTACTTATCTCTCAGATTTGGTCCTGCCGTACATACCTACACGTACGCTCCGGTCACAAGACGCAGGCCTCCTTATTGTCCCTAGAATTTCTAAGCAAACAGCTGGAGGCAGGGCTTTCTCCTATAGAGCTACATTTTTATGGAATGGTCTGCCTATCCATGTGAGAGACGCAGACTCCGTCTCGACCTTTAAGTCTTTACTGAAGACTCATCTCTTCAGTAGGTCCTATGATTGAGTGTAGTCTGGCCCAGGGGTGCAAGGGTGAACGGCAAGGCACTGGAGCGACGAACCACCCTTGCTGTCTCTGCGTGGCCGGTTCCCGTCTCTCCATTGGGATTCTTTGCCTATGACCCTATTACAGGGGCTGAGTCACTGGCTTATTGGTGCTTTCCATGCCATCCCTAGGAGGGGTGCGTCACTTCCTGTCCGGTCTGTCGCCCCCCTTGGGCTTGTGCAGTGGAGGGGATCTTTCGTGGGCTATACTCAGCCTTGTCTCAGGGTAGTAAGTTGGTGGTTGTTGATATCCCTCTATTGGTGTGGGGGCTGTGCTAAGGCAGAGTGGGTGGGGTTATATCCTGCCTGGTTGGCCCTGTCCGGGGGTATTGTTGGAAGGGGCCACAGTGTCTCCCAACCCCCCGTCTCAGCCTCCAGTATCTATGCTGCAATAGTCTATGTGCCGGGGGGCTAGGGTCAGTTTGTTAAATCTGATGTTATTATCCGGTGTCTTGTGTGAATTTAAGTATGATCCCTCTAATTCTCTCTCTCTCTCCAACTCTACCTCCCCTCCCAGAGGACCTGAGCCTTAGGACCATGCTTCAGGACCACCTGCCCTGATGACTCCTAGCTGTCCCCAGTCCACCTGGTCGTGCTGCTGCACCGGTTTCAACTGCCTGCGGTTATGAAACCCTGACCTGTTCATCGGACGTGCCACCTTGTCCCAGACCTGCGCTCTCTCTCTCTCTCTCTCTCTCTCTCTCTCTCCCCCCCCCCCCTCCTCTCTCTCTCTCTCTCTCTCTCTCTCTACAACCACTATGATTATTATTTGACCCTGCTGGTCATCTATGAACATTTGAACATCTTGGAAAAAGAACTGGCCTTAATGGCCATGAATTGTTATAATCTCCACCCGGCACAGCCAGAAGAGGACTGGCCACTCATCAGAGCCTGGTTCCTCTTTAGGTTTCTTCCTAGGTTTTTTACTTTCTTGGGAGTTTTTCCTAGCCACTGTGCTTCTACATCTGCATTGCTTGCTGTTTGGGGTTTTAGGCTGGGTTTCTGTATAGCACTTTGTGACATCGGCTGATGTAAAAAGGGCTTTAGAATTTAGAATTTTTTTGATTTGATTTGACTACTGGTGATCATTTTAGAACTCACCATTGTCTATTGTAGCAAAAGGTGTGTTGGGCATCTGACATCACTGGTCAAGGTCACGACATTAGAATACAGTACAAGAGCACCAGATTGGATAGTGCTAGAGGTTTCCAAGGCTTCTGATTTTAGGGAGAGACGCTTTTCGTTTTTATGCTCCACAGATGTGGAATATGTTGCAAGGGAGGCTCAGGCTTGAATGCCTGGTTACCTTTAGGGAATTTACAGTGTAAGTGGGGCTCCAAGTAAAGATCGGGTTGATTTTTTTTAATGATCATGTTTTGTAATTTTGTAATTGGTCTTAATATGAACACTAATAAACCTAAATCATTTCCCCTCTGCTGTTAACAGCATATGATAACTGTAATTTTACATTTTAGCTGAGCTGTGATGCATGTAATGCGATTGACAGTTTCACATTCCCTTCACTTTCTCTTTCTATTTGACTGCTCTTATGTTCTTTGTCCTGTTGTCTGTATACAGTATGTGGTGTCTTTGATCTGAAGGCCTGTTGTCTGTATACAGTATGTGGCGTCTTTGATCTGAAGGCCTGTTGTCTGTATACAGTATGTGGTGTCTTGATTCTGAAGGCCTGTTGTCTGTATACAGTATGTGGCGTCTTTGATCTGAAGGCCTGTTGTCTGTATACAGTATGTGGTGTCTTTGATCTGAAGGCCTGTTGTCTGTATACAGTATGTGGCGTCTTTGATTCTGAAGGCCTGTTGTCTGTATACAGTATGTGGCGTCTTTGATCTGAAGGCATGTTGTCTGTATACAGTATGTGGCGTCTTTGATCTGAAGGCATGTTGTCTGTATACAGTATGTGGCGTCTTTGATCTGAAGGCCTGTTGTCTGTATACAGTATGTGGCGTCTTTGATCTGAAGGCCTGTTGTCTGTATACAGTATGTGGCGTCTTTGATCTGAAGGCCTGTTGTCTGTATACAGTATGTGGCGTCTTTGATCTGAAGGCATGTTATTTTCTTATCCACTCATGACACAGGTGGCACATCATGTTTGTCGTTTTCTGAAAGAGAGAATGTGTGATAGGTGACATGAAACGCTGTATCACATCCCATAGGGCGGCGCACAATTGGCCCAGCGTCGTCCAGGTTTGGCCGGGGATGGCCGTCATTGGAAATAAGCATTTGTTCTTAACTGATCTGCCTAGTTAAATAAAAGATATATATACATACACCGGGGGCCAAAGGTTTGGAATATTACTCATTCAAGGGTTTTTCTTTATTTGCACTATTTTTTACATTGTAGAATAAAAGTGAAGACATCAAAACTATAACATAACACATATAGAATCACGTAGTAAACAAAAAAGGGATAAACAAATCAAAATATATTTTATATTTGAGATTCTTCAAATAGCCACCTTTGCCTTGATGACAGCTTTGCACACTCTTGGCATTCTCTCAACCAGCATCACCTGGAATGCTTTTCCATCAGTCTTGAAGGAGTTCCCACATATGCTGAGAAGTTGTTGAATGCTTTTCATTCACTGCGGTCGAACTCATCCCAAACCATCTAAATTTGGTTGAGGTTGGAACCAAAAATCTCAAATTTGGACTCCAGACCAGTGGACAAATTTCCACCGGTCTAATGTCCTTTGCTCGTGTTTCTTGGCCCAGCAAGTCTCTTCTTTTTGATGTCCTTTAGTAGTGGTTTCTTTGCAGCAATTCGACCATGAAGGCCTGATTCACACAGTCTCCTCTGAACAGTTGATGTTGAAATGTGTCTGTTACTTGAATTATGTGAAGCATTTATGTGGGCTGCAATCTGAGGCTGGTAACTCTAATGAAGTTATTCTCTGCAGCAGAGGTATTTCTGGGTCTTCCATTCCTGTGGCGGCCCTCATGAAGCTGGTTGAGAGAATACCATGAGTGTGCAAAGCTGTCATCAAGGCAAAAGGTGGCTGCTATATTTTGATTTGTTTAACACTTTTTTGGTTACTACAAGATTCCATATGTGCTATGTTATAGTTTTGATGTCTTCACTTTTATTCTACAATGTAAAAAACTGGCCAAATAAAGAAAAAGCCTTGAATTAGTAATATTCCAAACCCCCAGTGTATATACAGTTGAAGTCGGAAGTTTACATACACCTTAGCCAAATACATTTAAACTCAGTTTTTCACAATTCCTGTGAAGAATGTGAAATGTCAGAATAATAGCAGAGATAATTATTTATTTAAGCTTTTATTTCTTTCATCACATTCCCAGTGGTTCAGAAGTATACATACACTCAATTAGTATTTGGTAGCATTGCCTTTAAATTGTTTAACTTGGGTCAAATGTTTTGGGTAGCCTTCCACAAGTTGGGTGCTTCACGGTTGGGATGGTGTTCTTCGGCTTGCAAGCCTCCCCCTTTTTCCTACAAACATAACGATGGTCATTATGGCCAAACAGTTCTATTTTTGTTTCATCAGACCAGAGGACATTTCTGCAAAAAGTATGATCTTTGTCCCCACGTGCAGTTGCAAACCGTTGTCTGGCTTTTTTTATGGCGGTTTTGGAGCAGTGGTTTCTTCCTTGCTGAGCGGCGGTTCGATATAGGATTCGTTTTACTCTGGATATAGATACTGCTGTCCTTTGCTGTTGTTCTGGGATTGATTTTTACTTTTTGCACCAAAGTACATTCATCTCTAGGAGACAGAACATGTCTCCTTCCTGAGCGGTATGACGGCTGCGTGGTCCCATGGTGTTTATACTTGCTTACTATTGTTTGTACAGATGAACGTGGTACCTTCAGGCATTTGGAAATTGCTGAATGAACCAGACTTGTGGAGGTCTACAATTTTTTTTCTGAGTTTGAAGGTAGGCCTTGAAATACATCCACAGGTACACCTCCAATCAGAAGCTTCTAAAGCCATGACATCTTTTTCTGGAATTTTCCAAGCTGTTTAAAGGCACAGTAAACTTCTGACCCACTGGAATTGTGATATAGTGAATTATAATTGAAATAAACTGTAAACAATTGTTGGAAGAATGACTTACGTCATGCACAAAGTAGATGTCCTAACCGACTTGCCAAAACTACAGTTTGTTAACATGAAACCTGTGGAGTGGTTGAAAAATGAGTTTTAATGACTGAGTTCTAAGTGATTGTAAACTTCCGACTGTATATACAGTATATATATATATTACGGTAATAATCAGATGACAAAAGAGACCACTGTATAACATTCAGGAAACGGTGGATTGTTCCTTATATGCTTCCATCAATCAGCTAAATATGGTTTGAAAATACAGTTTCAAGACCATATCTTTATTATCAGTTTTCAAGACATTTCATCCTGACCCTATATAACCTGTACTTATTATGTACTTATATTGGCCAGCAGGGGACCCCAATCACACGTTTGCGAAATTGACAAAGATTTCTACAACTAACCCAAGATAGATCAGAGCCTGTTGTTTACAACGGGAGCAAATAAATAATAATGGCCAGGACACGCAAGGAGGTGGGCAGAGCCAAGTTCGAGATCGTGAGATCTTATTGGCGCGATCTATCATGTATTTGCATATTTCTTTTAGGGAACGCCTACTCTGAAGTGCGCGTGCACAATAACTCAATTCACCCATGTAATCCTAAACAACTAAATTTTCAAAGGGTAAAGTCTACAAAACGCAGTCCACTCTCTTACATATTCTAGTTTTGTAAACAGAAAACTGTATGGAAATGTTTAATTGATGCGAAAATTAGCAAAATACACCTCGCTCCATCTTCTCCCACAGCCGGCCAATGGGCTTCCTCTCATAACCATATTTGGTAGTGAGTGGAAACGCCAACCGGATGCTTCACATTTATACATCCAGTGAAATATCTGGCTCATGGCTGTAGCTGTGGTTGATATGTTTACAGTGGAAGATTTTTTTAAAAGAAAAATAAAGATACACGCAGTAGAAACGGGCTAGCTTGGAGAACGATATTTTAAAATGTCTGCGTCAAATACATCTTGGGTTTTGGGGACCTTGTTAATATCATTCCTTTGTTTTGTTTCTTGGAAACATTCCGTAATTGGTAAGTTTATTTTTTTACTGGTGAAAGTGTTTGTTAAGCTATATGTGCAATGAGCCTATTGGCTAGCTGTGCGACAAGGAGGGGCTTCTAATTTTTGCATGGGGCTAGGTAGCTAGTTACATTGAATTGTCATGGTGTTTTGTCCTTTGATTATTTTGTGACGTTACTGTCCTAACGTTAGTTCAGTATTGTGTTTACAAACAGTCAAGTCGATTACAAATATCCACTATCCATTTGAGAAGGTTATATCGTATGAGTTATCTATGCAAGTTATTCATTGATCATATGTCTATAAATCTCCGTTTTAGATGTGAGAGGTGCCTTTCTATTGGTGGGGCGAGGTCTGTTGCTGTTGGCCCTGTCTACCTTGATGGTGTCATATTTGTATCCACGCCTGAGGTCTTTGTTTTCCTCCAACACCCGACCAACATCTGAATGTAGGTGACTGTCTATCAAACAGGCAATCCCCATATTACTCATTCAAATCATGCATTCCATTTAAGGTGGGGACTTGTTTTGTATAACAGTAGTCACCAACCCTGGGCCCTCATATTTCGGCCTTCGTTACAGCAGATCTAGCATTCCAAAAGCCTTCTTATCCATACACAGGGTTTTTAGCGGTTAGGTTCACCAACAGTAGGCTGCATGTGAACAGCAATTTCAACACTCTGTTTTAATGTTTAGAAACGTCAAATCATCGCTTTCAAACCGTTTTTGGAAAAATATGCTGATATGCCCCTTATCTTTCATTTCAAAAAAGATAAGGGGCTTTCCAAAAATATACTTACAGTAGCAATTTTGCACAGATCCACAAACTGTGTGCCTCCACTTGACGAACGCCACTTCCTCTAAAAAGAAAAGGAGAGCCGCACACTATAGGAGCTCAGATGTAATAATTTAATAACCTAATATGGTTATTAAATTATGCCAGCACCTCGCCTAAACAGGTGTGCGTTTCTTTCGCCTCTAGAACTACACTTCCTCCCCAGTTACGTTTACATACAGGTGTTTGGAGCACACTAGATAGCTAATTAGCACAGGTGGCCTTCTGTCTGTCCTCCGCAAGCAAGCGGCTTAACATGGAGACATGGCCGTGTGGGAACCCTAACCCTATAAAGGTGTGTAGTAATATAATATTTTATTTTAAGCTTTTACATTCCTTATGTTTCCAAAACTGTACCGCAAATGATAGCTTTTAACGTTGAGAACGAGCATCGGGATGTTTACTTCTTCATCGGTGGGGTTTATCAGCGGTTGGCATCCAACGTTATGGTGCATTACCGACACCTGTACTGTGGGCCAGAGACAGGGAGAAACTTTTTTTTTTTTTAAACAAGGCAAGTCAGTTAAGAACAAATTCTTATTTACAATGACGGCCTACCTACAGGGAAAGCCATAGGAGTACGGCACCCCTGGAGCAAATTAGGGTTAAGTGCCTTGCTCAAGGATACATCGACATGTTTTCACCTTGTCTGCTCGGGATTCGATCCAGCAATCTTTCGGTAACTGACCCCATTGCTCTTAAAATATATAACAAAATAGAGAATATAGGAATATTGTTATCCACGTCGGCACCAATTATGTTAGGATGAAACAGTCAGAGGTTACCAAGCGCAACATAGCTTCAGCGTAAATCAGCTAGAAAGATGTCGGCATTGAGTAATTGTCTCTGTTGCCCTCCCAGTTAAAAATTACTGCGTTTTTGTCTTTTGAGTCATGAAATCTATGCAGCCTATTCAATCACTTTTTATAGCTAATGTTTACAGACCTCCTGGGCCCTATACAGCGCTTCGAACGGAGTTCCCGCAATTCTTATCGGACCTTATGGTCATGGCAGATAATATTCACATTTTTGGTGACTTTAATATTCACATGGAAAAGCCCACAGACCAACTCCAAAAGGCTTTCGGAGCCATCATCGACTCAGTGGGTTTTGTCCAACATGTCTACGTACTCATTTCCACAGTCATAACCTGGATCTAGTTTTGTCCCGTGGAATAAATATTGTGGATCTGAATGTTTTTCCTCATAATCCTGGACTATCGGACCACCATCTTATTACGTTTGCAATTGCAACAAATAATCTGCTCAGACCCCAACAAAGGATCAGGAAAAGCTGTGCTATAAATTCTCGGGTCAACCCAAAGATTCCTACAGTAGATGCCCTTCCAGACTCCCTCCACCTGCCCAAGGACGTCGGAGTACAACAATCGGTTAACCACCTAACTGAGGATCTAAGTTTAACCTTGCATAATACCCTAGATGCAGTCGCACCCCTAAAAACTAATATAATTTGTCACAAGAAATTTGCTCCCTGGGGTATACAGAAAATACCGGAGCCCCGAAGAAGCAAGCTTCCAGAAAATTGGAACGGAAATGACACTCCACCAAACTGGAAGTCTTCTGACCTAGCTTGGAAAGGCAATATCGAAGAGCCCTCACTGCTGCTCGATCATCTTATTTTTCCAACCTAATTGAGGAGAATAAGAACAATACATTTATTTTTGTTTTGATACTGTCGCAAAGCTAACTAAAAAGCAGCATTCAACAAGAGAGGATAGCTTTCACTTCAGCAGTGATAAATTCCTGAACTTCTTTGACTCCTCTTCTCCAAAGCTCAGCTGTCCTGAGTCTGCACAGAACTGCCAGGACCTCGGATCAATGGAGACACTCAAGTTTTTTAATCCTATATCTCTTGACACATTCATGAAAATAGTCATGGCCTCTAAACCGTCAAGCTGCATACTGGACCCTATTCCAACTAAACAACTGAAAGAGCTACTTTCTGTGCTCTGCCCTCCTATGTTGAACATAATAAATGGCTCCCTATCCACCAAACTGACTAAATGTGGCAGTAATAAAGCCTCTCTTGAAAAAGCCAAACATTGACCTGGAAAATGACAAGGTGAAAACTATCGGCCTATATCGAATCTCCCATTCCTCAACATTTTTTGTAAAAGCTGTTGCGCAGCAACTCACTGCCTTCCTGAAGACAAATAATGTATACAAAACGCTTCAGTCTGGTTTTAGACCCCATCATAGCACTGAGACTGCACTCGTGAAGGTGGTAAATGACCTTTTAATGGCGTTAGACCTGCTTTTTACACCATCGATCACCACATTCTTTTGGAGAGATGTGATTTTCTGGATTTTTGTTTTAGATTCTGTCTCTCACAGTTGAAGTGTACCTATGATAAAAATTACAGACCTCTACATGCTTTGTAAGTAGGAAAACCTGCAAAATCGGCAGTGTATCAAATACTTGTTCTCCCCACTGTATATACACAGTTGAAGTTGGAAGTTTACATACACTTAGGTTGAAGTCATTAAAACTCATTTTTCAACCACTCCATAGATTTCATGTTAACAAACTATAGTTTTGGCAAGTCGGTTAGGACATCTACTTTGTGCAAGACACAAGTAATTCTTCCAACAATTGTTTAGAGAGATTATTTCACTATATCACAATTCCAGTGGGTCAGAAGTTTACATACACTAAGTTGACTGTGCCTTTAAACAGCTTGGAACATTTCAGAAAATGTCATGGTTTTAGAAGTTTCTGATAGGCTAATTGACATAATTTGAGTCAATTGGAGGTGTACCTGTGGATGTATTTCAAGGCCTACCTTCAAACTCAGTGCCTCTTTGCTCGACATCATGGGAAAATCAATCAGAAATCAGCCAAGACCTCAGAAAAATAATTGTAGACCTCCACAAGTCTGGTTCATCTTTGGGAGCAATTTCCAAAAACTTGAAGGTACCACGTTTTGTACAAACAATAGCACGCAAGTATAAACACCATGGGACCACGCAGCCGTCATACCGCTCAGGAAGGAGACGCGTTCTGTCTCCTAGAGATGAACGTAGTTTGGTGCGAAAAGTGCAAATCAATCCCAGAACAACAGCAAAGGACCTTGTGAAGATGCTGGAGGAAAGCGGTACAAAAGTACCTATATCCACAGAAACAAGTCCTATATCGAAATAACCTGAAAGGCCGCTCAGCAAGGAAGAAGCCACTGCTCCAAAACCGCCATAAAAAAGCCCGACTACGGTTTGCATCTGCACATGGGGACAAAGATCATACTTTTTGGAGAAATGTCCTCTGCTCTGATGAAACCAAAATAGAACTGTTTGGCCATAATGACTATCATTATGTTTGGTTTTTAAAAGAGGGAGGCTTGCAAGCCAAAGAACACCATCCCAACCGTGAAGCACGGGGGTGGCAGCATCATGTTGTCGGGGTGCTTTGCTGCAGGAGGGACTGGTGCACTTCACAAAATAGATGGCATCATGAGGAAGGAAAATGATGTGGATATATTGAAGCAACATCTCAAGACATCAGTCAGGAGGTTAAAGATTGGTCAAAAATTGGTCTTTTCAAATGGACAATGACCCCAGGCATACTTCCAAAGTTGTGGCAAAATGGCTTAAGGACAACAATGTCAAGGTATTAGAGTGGCCAAAGCCCTGACCTAAAGTTTGTGTGCAGAACTGAAAAAGTGTGTGCGAGCAAGGAGGCCTAGAAACCTGACTCAGTTACATCAGTTCTGTCAGGAGGAATGGGCCAAAATTCACCCAACTTATTGTGGGAAGCTTGTGGAAGGCTACCCAAAACGTTTGACCCAAGTTAAACAATTTAAAGGCAATGCTACCAAATACTAATTGAGTGTATGTAAACTTCTGACCCTTTGGGAATGTTATGAAATAAATAAAAGCTGAAATAAATCATTCTCTCTACTATTATTCTGACATGTCACATTCTTAAAATAAAGTGGTGATCCTAACTCCTATTTTTACTAGGATTAAATGTCAGGAATTGTGAAACAGAGTTTAAATGTATTTGGCTAAGGTGTATGTAAACTTCCGACTTCATCTGTTTGACAGCTTTGCATTCCAAGTGATGCTGGTTAAAAGAATGCCAAGAGTGTGCAAAGCTGTCATCAAGGCAAAGGTGGCTATTTGGAAAATATATATTTTGATTTGTTTAACACTTTTTTTGGTTACTACATGATTCCATATTTGTTATGTCATAGTTTTGATGTCTTCACTTTTATTCTACAATGTAAAAAATAGTGCAAATAAAGAAAAACCCTTGAATGAGTAATATTCCAAAGTTTTGGCTCCCAGTGTGTATATACATTTTTTTCTAATCAACCTCTGAATGCTCTGTTATGAAAAGCCAACTGACATTTACTCCTGAGGTACTGACCTGTTGCATCCTCTAAAACTACTGATTATTATTTGACCCTGCTGGTCATCTATGAACGTTTGAACATCTTGAAGAACAATCTAGCCTTAAATGGCCATGTTCCTAGGTTCCTGCCTTTCTAGGGAGTTTTTCCTAGCCACTGTGCTTCTGCATCTGCATTGCTTGCTGTTTGGGGTTTTAGACTGGGTTTCTGTATAGCACTTTGTGACATCTGATGATTTCTGTTGGATCAAATAAGCCTCATGTATCAAAATAGCAATTCATTTTTATCTTTACTAAATTCGACACTCATTGCCCCACATACAAAATCTCCTCACTTGCGTAATTATTAATGATCTGCTTAACGTTGACAGATTTTGGTCGGAGTAAACTCTCTCACTTCACCTATTCCCCTCTGGTTGTATTCAGTAGTAATGAAACGTAAGGAAATGGGCCGAAGCAGGGAGGGACCAGCTTGAATGCCTGTTTTCATTGTGCACTAATGAATATGACACATAGGGAAATGGTTTGAATCTAAAATCTGTGTTCTTAGTTTTCTCCCATTTGCTTATACTGAACACAGCCCAGGCTCAGAGACCCACTGTTTTTCAACTTCTGATACCAGGCCTATGATTTCTTGTGAAGCATTTGATAGTTGAATGAAAGTAAGCATCTCTTCCAGATTCTGAAGATGAAGAGGCAAAACAAAGACAGAAGCAGGCAAGGGCGGAGCAGCAGGAGAAACACAGTGAGAAGGTAAGATAGATCGATATATAGGTAGGTAGGTAGGTACTTTATTGATCCCCAAGGGGAAATGTCTTAAACATGGCCTTTCATCAAAAAACTAAACAGCACTGCTCTTTTTTAACAGAGTAGGCTAATACTTTCCTGTGTGTGTTTCCCTTTCAGGCTTTCTCTTATCAGGAGTCAGTGCTTAGGCCTCGTCAGGAGTCTTCGATGAGGAAGAAAGAAGAGCGATTCTACCGCATGACGGGAGAGGCCTGGAAGCTGACTGACGGAGAACAACTTGGGGTGAGAATAACTAACTACCAGATACCACCTATGGAATTGTATAAAACAAACCATATATAGAACATAGTGGCTGGGTGACCGGATTCTCTGGACACATCTTCCCGATAGCTAAACAACCGTACCTTCTGCGCATGTGCTACTTTACAAGCTACGAAATAAGTTGTAGGTTGTTATTTACGGTTAAAACTTAAGATTGTTTTGCCCCAGTGCAATTTGTAGATAAGGCTAGACTACATGTTACGTGTTGTCATGTAGGCTAAATGCGTTTGGTTTCATGCCACAATTAGAATTAAAAAAACAGATCTATTTCAATGGGCAAGGTAAAGTTACAATTAATTATTTAATAAAACATGATAATAATTTATTGTACTCTACTGTTTCAAATTTGTTTGAGTGCAGTACTTGCTTTCTTCCACTGGGGGAAAGCAATTGTAGACATCTTACATTTTTGGGCCTTTTGATAAACTTCTGTGGACAAGATCCTCAGTGAGGTGTGCCAACTATGAATGAGTTATTTATGTGGCTACAGGGTGGAGAATCGTCAGGGCAGAGCACCCAGGAGGATGTTGATGGGACACCCAATCAGGAGGCAGTAAGAAGGAGGAAACTGCCAGAGAGTGCCACCAGACTCCACCCCAAACCTGAGGCCCCTCCCCCAAAAAGGGTGAGTATTATACCGAGTGCCTTTATTCAGGATAATATGATGCTAATTGAAAGGATATCATTAACAATTTCAATCTGAGGACCTGGAAATGGTTTTATTCCATGGTTAGTGCTATTCAGAATCATTGGGACGTCCCTACCCTAAACCCCTACCATTACCCAAGCCATAAGCGTAACCATTTTAGATGTCAACTTCAATGAGGTAACATCATGAGTTGAGATGTCCCAAGGATGCCTGATAGCACCAACCTTTATTCCAATTCAGGTTAGTCCTAAAGCAGAGGGACTAATTATTTTGTGTTTAGGCCGGGATTCAATCTGATCACGCTTTGTTGGCTATGCGCCTTTTTTTTTTTTTAAAGACGTTCACAGAGACCGTATTCACAGTAAACTCTGCATGTCGGCTCAATCGGAAATGACCTTTTAAATGGCGCATAGTCGACAAAGCACGATGGGATAGAATCCTGGCCTAAGACCCCAATTGTTTGTGCTTTTCTGTATCTTTGCTTTCTGGATTGAAAAGGTGGTTGTTTTACCAGAGGAGCCAGCAGAGGATGCTGAGGGGGTACGTATTATAATATTGACCCTTTCTTGTCCCATGGAGTCTGCTCTTACATCAATGTTACACTACCAAATGTGAAGATGGGACAAATTTACACTCTAATCAATATTGTTTAGGCTGTACTACATTGGTTTGTTAATGTTTGGCTAAAGGTGGTCACAGTGCGTGTATGGGGAAGTTTCATTGCTGCAGGAAACTGTTTTTTGATAGGTTGTACGGGTGGCTTTGAGATGCCCAAGTGGAAGAACAATTCACAGAAGATTCCTGAAATCCGACAGCTCTTCAGTGAGAACAAAGGAGTCTCTCCCTCCCCATTTCATAGTTGTATTCATCTCAAATAGTCAAACTTTTCTTCATAACATGGCCTCAGATAATCCTATTCCGCTTGATGTTCAATAGTTAAATCTAAGAATCATATTAACATAGTTTATCAAAATAGTTTATATAAATGTATTAACATCCCAAAAGTTGCTTATGAAGATTGCACTATTGTGATTTGAAAACCCTTTTGTGTTCTTGTAGGTCCTTTTGGACTGGTTGCTGAAAACGGGATATCACCCTACAGTCTACACATTATGCACCACCTACACCAGACAACCCTTGGTCACTGGGAAAGACATAAGCATGGGGGATGCAGGCATTTTAACACACACAGTATTACAAGTGGAAGAGAAAGATCCCTCCACAACCTGAGGAACAAGCATAAATTCCCTGCCATTTGAAAATAAATATATAAGAGTTGCTGGATCTCAGAAGCCTTCAGAACAGCCAATCATTGACAACACTAAACTAAATCTGTATTGTATGGATGTTATCTTAATGCCAGAACAAAGTCAACAACCCTAGTGTACTCCTTCCATGCTCAAACAGTTGTATGAATGAATGTGTCCCAAGCTTTATTAAATCGTATTGCTACACAAACACATGAGTGGACAATGTCGAGTTCTGGTGACGTTAGAAATAAAATGACAATGACTTGATTGAAAATATCAGCAAGTCAGATTTTGTGTTTGGGATTAAAAGTACTTTAGTTAAAATACATCAAAGAAGAAGCAATCACTTCATGACAAATATACAGAGAGGACGGTAAACGCCAACAGGTAGAGTAGGAGAAAGTAGGTACGTCTATAGACATGAAAGCATACAATCCCGAAGAGGAATCTCCCTCAATTTTTAAGCATCCATTCCCAAACAGTGTGGCGAAGAAGGCTGGGGATGTAAGCGTGTGCATTTGTACAAAATACTGTAAATAATTCACATGCCCGGCCTTGCCAACGGAAAATGTATAATTTGTCCAGTGATCTTTGGGTGGGGAAAGCAAGAGAGTTGTCACATTTGTTTGCGTAATGTACAGTCCATGAACAAAAAAAAAAAAAGAACATTACGATCAATAGTATAGAGCAGGCTATTGCACTAAAGGCTAAAACGGGACACTGTGTTGCAATACTGAGACACAGGGCAATTTGTATTGTAATGTGTACTAAATGCTTATATGGCACATTTTGGTCCATGTTAGTGCTTTAATGTTGGAACAGGTCATATGCACACAGGTTTTTGGGGGTTTGCTGCTTGTTTGATGTAGAGGCATTTATAAGAAGTAGTCGGGGGTACGGCGGGTGACGTGGGGCTCTCCGCGTCTGGGTGCAGGGTCGAACTGAAGGCTGGAGGAGGACAGGAAATGCAACATTAGGATGACTCCAATTGGGACCATTTACAGAACTGCCATTTGTAGACTAAACTCATGTGTTAATGGAATGTAAAACTCAATTTATAATGCCAGTTGTAAAGCAACGTTTTTGGTGCTTAATATATCAGTTCCAATTAGGGACAATGACAGTTACTTTGAAGTACACTGCACTGAAAAAAAGCACCTGCAGCGAAACAGCTACTGCATATTAGTTGTTCTCAGTAACACTAATTTGAGTTCCCCTGGTTTTAAAGACTCAAAGGTATAACATATCTACTCCAGAACCTCAAAATGACACTTACAAAGAGTATTTAAGAGTATCGTCCAGTTCCATGATGGCAGCTTGGTTTCCACAGCGATAGCAGTAGTTTGGCGCACTGAAGATGGTGACAACGTTTCGGTCATGACACCAGTTGTAGCCCTGGAAAAACGACAACCCGCACGTTAGTACATAAAACATTTAGTTGAATTGAACCTAAAGTCACTTCTAGTGGTTAGTCAAAACTCTTACAAAAAGTTACATTGGGACAGAACACAGCTTAATTTCCAACTCTACATTCTGGCCCTGGGGTTCTTATGCTGAGTGACTGAGCAAAATTAACTTCCAGTCTACGTCCCAAATGGCACCCTAATACCTACATAGGGAACCATTTTTTTTTTTTTACCAGAGCCCTGGTCAAAAGTAGTGCACTATGGGGAAGAGGGCGCCATTTTGGACGCATCCCCAGTCTGGAAGAACATGCCCCTCAACGGAGACATCTTTTTTTTTTTTACAACCAAATCTTTCTTTTTTATGCTAATGAAATGTTATAGAAGGACCCAGGAAACGTTTGTGATTTTACTTTTTGGGGGAGAAATTACCCAAACAGCAAATCACTTCCTCATCCTTGTTGTGTAATATGGGGGCCCTGAAAAAAGAAAACTAACTAAATACTTGATGTCCTTTTGGAAGCTGTCAGAATGGTGATGCAGCTCTTTAAATATTTTACACATTAAATTGTGTCATTCCAAACTTTTCTCCTCAACGTTATATTTCATTTTGTTGCGACTTGTACAGGTAATTGCCAATATCAAGAAAACACGTTGCGTAAACGTGGGATAGTATATTGAAAACATAGGGTGCTTCCACACACTGGCGATTCGTGGTGGCCCAACGCCCCATTAAGACAACATATTGGTGTTCTCTTTATTTTGGCAGTTACCTGTAGCAGCTGGCTACATGGAGAATGGAGCAGCTGGATAGGGGAAACAGCTCGAGTCACACAAAGGGAATACAGGGTTGGGATAAAATTCAGAATGACAATTTCATGTGCACAACATCTAATGACTTGCATCACTATACTGACAGCTTTGCCGTTTCTAAAAGAACGTATCTGGGTGTTTTTGGCACCTTTGTTCGTGTTTTTTCAGGGCCCCCATACTACACAAGGATGAGGAAGTGATTTGCTGTTTGGGGTTAAGTTTCTAAAAAAACAAGTGTAATCACAAAAAAGGTGCCTGAACCCTTTAATAACATGCAATTTATAACAAAAATTGAGGTTTGGTTGTAAAAAAAAATAACCTAATTTAAAGCTGGAAGTGGTTAATACTATAAATAAAAAAACACTGTACACCAGGCTCTTGAATTATTGATTCAGGTTCAACTCTAGCACAGCAGCTTCCAGCTAAATCCTCTACGAAAACACGGAGAGCAATCTAACTCAAGTTTTGTATGCTACCTCTGCTCGATCCGTGACATCTGTCCATTTTGACATCTCAAATGTAATTCCCTCTGACCTTTAGGTTGCATGAACAGAATGGAAGTACCACAACATTTGACTTTTTAAAATATTCAGATATTGGCCTTTTTCCAGTCGGAATTCAAATTCTACGATACTATAACTTTATTTGCCATTTACATGGAAGGCCATTAATTCACATAAATATCTAACAAGTAAATCATTTTACTACCAGAATCACTGTAGCTGTGCCACATGCTTTAACACTAATTACACCAGCCAAGTATATAAACACACGGAGCATAAACAATAACTGCCCAAATTAAAAGCGTAACTGGGTTTACCTCCATGACAAGTTGGTGGGCTCGGGACACAAGGGTCAGACCGTTGGCATGGTTGAAGGTCTCCGAAATGTCCTGCCCAAAGGTGTAGCCGGCACCTCGGGGGGAGATGCCCCAGCCCCCGCGGTCATCTGGGTCTGACCACAGCAGGTCACACATGGGCCCCTGAAACACACACACATCATTAACAAAAGCAGCCCTCAACGACAATGACACAGGGATTATGACCTAATTTAGGATGGCATGAAAACAGAGATCCTATTAAATTGTGTCATTCTATGGGCTGTAGGATTGCAAAGGAGGGTACTACTCCTAATGTTTGTCATAAGACAGCAGCCCTCAATAACAACGACGCATTGGAACCTGAATAGCCTACCTCTTGAGTAGAGACCAGGGCCATGTCATTAGAGACCAGGGCCATGTCATTAGAGACCAGGGCCATGTCATTAGAGACCAGGGCCATGTCATTAGGGCCCACCGTAGCAAAACACAGAAGGAAAAAACGAAGAGAAGCATGTCTCATTGGACAAGTGCAGTCATGTCCTCCCCTTTTTGCTCCGTTTGGTGCCTACTGAACACGACCCGGGGCTTGGCTCCAACACCGGTAGGTCAACACGACCTCATGACAACACCACAACCTCATACCATCTGACAGCCCCTTTCTATGCTGACAGATGGCTAGAATCCAGCCCCCACTGCCTGTGTGGTCGACAGGGCTGACTACTAACGTCCTCTAGCAGGCAGCACTGACCTCGTGTGGAACCTCCTGCAGGCGATCCAGGGCCCGGATGTGATCCAGTGTGTCTATCGAGGGGGAGAGGCCACCGTGCAGGCAGAAGATCTAAGGCAGAGGAGGAAAGAGTATAGATGTTGAGTTGCCCTTACGTAACAAGTCGCGCTGGATAAGAGTGTTTGCTAACTGACAAATGTTAATGTAGCCTAAATGTAAATGACAAGAGTCATCACAAACGTAATTAGGTAGCTAGGCTTCCTTTGAACTTATGCACAGCGTTCAATCTGTGTCCCAAATGTCACCATATTCTATATATAGTGCACTACTTTAGACCAGAGCCTTGGTCAAAAGTAGTGCACTTTAAAAAGGAATAGGGTGCCATTAGGGATGTTGCCATGACATCAAATAAGGACACTTCGTGCACTTTTTTTTTTTTTTTACCCCTTTTTTCTCCCCGATTTCGTCATATCCAATTGGTAGTTACAGTCTTATACCATCGCTGCAACTCCCGTACGGACTCGGGAGAGGCGAAGGTCGAGAGCCGTGCGTCCTCCGAAACACAACCTGCCAGCCGCACTGCTTCTTGACACAATGCACGCTTAACCCGGAAGCCAGCCGCACCAATGTGTCGGAGGAAACACTGTACACCTGGCGACCAAGTCAGTGTGCATGCGCCCGGCCCGCCACAGGAGTCGCTAGAGCGCGATGGGACAAGGACACAGACGGGGCTCGAACCCACATCTGTAGTAATGCAGTGCCTTAGACCACTGCGCCACTCGGCCCACTTCGTGCCCTTTTAAAGCACTTGTGTTACCTGTTCGTCGACCAGGGCCGTCAGGGGGAGATAGTCGAAGAGGTCTGTGAAGTATTTCCACACGTTGGCGTTGCCGTACTTCCTCAAGCACTCGTCGTAGAAGCCGTACACCTGTGTGATCTGTCTGCTCTCGTGGTTCCCCCGCAGTATCGTGATGCGTTTTGGGTAACGGACCTGGGAAGCGAGACAGTCGTAATTGAGTTTGGCTCCAAAAGCGTCAGGCCTAAATAACTCCATTGATGAAAAGATGCCAGAGTTCCTTTGCAAAGAATGTGACCGCGGCACGGTGCCACCTTTTGAAAACTGAACTGCATTGTATTCAAAACTATTTCTCTTTTACTCAACTTAAAAAAATCATGCATTTTACGCCACACTTGACTAATAAAACGTGACTGTTATAGCCTATCATTTCCAATCAATAAGTTGAATAATAATAAGGTATCCCAATAGTTATAGATCTGTTGTCCTTAGATGAGCTGTCCCACAGAGACCTCAAACGTCACAGCTGACCTCGTAAATTTGAGATGAGCTCAATGAATCAAATTCGACCCATTATGTTAACAGCCGTGAGGGGAGTGACATTGGTATGACAGTAAATGGTCCCACATCTAGCTTGTCAGCATTACCGGCTGAGCCCAGGAATCCATTGAGTCTACTAAAAAAAAAACACTTAGGCGGCCTACTTCAGTTTGCATATTATCTCTGGCTTGCATACATTGACTACTGAATAACACCAGCTCCCACACACACTTCAAGATCTAGCCTACATTCTCAGAGAAAGTAAAACTGATTGGTCCTCGACTTTCTTCAGGGAACAGTTGGCAGTTCAAAATATATTACGCATACGAGAATGATATGTCCCTGCTTTTGGGCAAAAAAATGGTGCTGGGCAAAACATATACTGTAGGTCAAATATACTGTAGATGTATTTATCTGGTTCCCATCCCCTTTCAGTCATTTAGGCAAGGCAGACTTTATACCAGTAACTGAAATACTGTGGTTTTAGCCCACTCATCAAGTTCAGAGTTCACTTGCCTTAAGTGCGACAAGCAGCGAGACTGTTTCCACCGAGTAGTAGCCTCTGTCTACGTAGTCCCCCATGAACAGGTAGTTGGTGTCGGGCGACTTGCCCCCGATTCTGAACAGCTCCATGAGGTCGTGGAACTGTCCGTGCACATCTCCGCACACCGTGACGGGACAGCGCACCTCCTGCACATTTGACTCCTTGGTCAGGATCTCTTTAGCCTGGAGAGGGAAACAAAGCAAGTTCATTACAGAAAACATCAGTGACTGGTGTATCCACATTTAAACTGTATTTATGTACTCATAAGGGTAAATGAAAGACAAGTATTTTATTTAAAACGATGTACGCTACATCAACACACTAGATAGGAAAGCTGCTTCACATTCTGCAAGCATGAGTTCTATATTAACACTAGATAGGCAAGCTGCCTCACATTCTGCAAGCATGAGTTCTATATTCATTTATTTGACTGCAAGGGTGCCGTAGCCCCGGCCCGAAACACCACTTGCTGTGAAAGCTGCCCCATTTTCACCATGGAAACAATGTGAGTGTGTCTCCATGGAGACTTCTCTGCAGCACAGCCCCATCACTCTAATGTGAAGGTGACAATGTAAATTCATCAGCAAAACTTGCCCTCTTGCTAAAGAAAACATCCACCTGCAGTTGTGTCATGACATAATCTCGACATAAATATGAATGACCAATGAAAATTGACTGGGTGGGTGGTACATTAAATGAATTTAGCTTGTTGCACATATTGTATTTCAACTATTTAATGCATAGATGCAAAGTATGGATCTTCAAGGAGGTAAATTATTTAACGGTCTGCAATTCACATTTGTTTGGTGCAAAGGGTTCTCCAACGAAACAGTGAGATCTTGCATTTTAAATCAGCCAGACTGATGTTCTGCACGGTGTGAGGAAAAATATAATTATTGTGATCGCAAATGGTTCCATCCTAATTTGAATCTTCTATTTCCTCAAGGCCTGCATATCGAGCAACACCATCACGTGGGGAAAGCCGAAGATAGCAATCCAGTTCGATCAGGAATGGGAAACTGATGGGGTGGGGATCACAAACTGAACTCCCAGAGTTCAATATTTTATACATTTGGGTAACTACTCGGTGGTCCCTTTATGAAAGAGACACTGAAAATAAGGTGAAGTTTGTAGCTGACGTTTCAGTCCTAACTGAAGTACCAGGCAGTAATATTTGCTTCAAATAGATCCAATTAAATAGCTATGCATTTCCAGACATTTGCAAAAAAAAAAGAAAACATAGCTAAGTGAACTAACTAGCAGTAACATCAATATGCGGCGATACACTGGTTGGTTGTCGGCGCTTCGTTAGTTAACGTTACCACTAACGCTGCTAGTTAACTATCTAGTTACGTTAGCATGTGGCAAAGGGCAACATTATTGGCAACATTAGCTAAGTAACGTTACATGTTTTCTATAACATTGGCAATTAAATTATAAAGATAACCATGTTGTTGAGAAATTAACAGTACCGTTACGTTAGCTATGTTACTTATATTGCCCAAGTCGTCAAAGTTACTAGTTAGCGAAGTTAGCCAGCCAACTACCTTGTTATGGTACGTAACTAGTTATTAGTTAGGTGTCAAATTAACGTTAGCTAGTAACGAAATGTGGAACTGAATCTTAATACTTCGGGAAGGTGTATTAGCCTAGCTAGCTACTAACTTACCTAACTAACGTTAACCACCACGGAAGAGGAAACGTTGGTTATTATAGTCGTCGACGCTAACTAGCTAGATTTCACGTCAACGTGTTACCAGTGAGAATCGAACTCAGAGTAACGTCGCTAACTAACGTCTCCAGTTCATTCGGGTTTCTTACCTTTTCGCACAGCGTTCGCACTTGATTCTCCGACAGTTGCTTGCATTCATTCAGTTGCTCGACCCACTGGTCTAATTCCTTTGTAAATACTTTATCGTCCATTTTTGAAAACTGTTCAGAGAACCCGTCTTTAGCTAACTAGCTGTTATTGTGAAGTAACGAAACGACCGTTACTTCGCTAAAACGACGACGCAACTCAAGACGACGGCCGGGTTTGTGGAACGCTGCGCAGCACTCGAACGTTAGCTATATGTATAATCAACGAGCCAATCTGTGATTATTATCGGTAACGCTAATGTTTCTGTTATTTTTGTTTTGTGTCCCACGTATAAACCGTATGGTGCGGCAGGGACGTCCCTGTTTTCTCGGCACTGCGAGCGATATCTTTCGGTCGCTAGTTCCCTGTCGCCCCCGACCTTCCAAAGGAAACTCAGTGCGTAATGGCCGCTCGGTATTTGCCTCGCTCGGATCGGCGTCATCACGTCGCTATTTCCAGAACGACGGACGTGATGAGAGCGTGAGCGCCGCCTTGAGGCCAAGAGGATTCGCCAGACAGAAATACTGCAATAGGAAGGAGAGAAAATGACAAACAGAAAAGAAAAGAGATACATGATATGGAGACTAGATTAAGCTGGCTATAGTCTTTTGGCAGGTACCCTTGAGATTCAGAGTTTGGGCCAGTAACCGGAAAGTTGCTGGTTCGAGTCCCGGAGCCGATAAGGTATATATATATATATATAAGCACCCACCAAATTCTTATTAAAATCTGTCCTGGGCCAGGTAGTTCTCTTGCGTGGCAGAAGAGTGCATTAGATAAGCAGACGTCAATAGGCAATGGCTCAGAGAGCCAACGCATGTATGCAACTTTTCAGGTCTTAGGCAAGGTTGTTACCGAGCCACCTTCCTTACACTTCACCCACTCTGACCTCCTCCTTGCAGAGATTCAGGTCAAGTCAGATGAGACAGATGAGACTCAAACTTTGGCCCTGTCAATGGTGGTAAAAGTAATCATCAGAGCTAGATGTGGGCTGATTCTTTTTTTTGGGATGCTGCTGGTTCCGTCAGTTTTCACACCTCTGTATGGCAAGGGACCATTAGATTTAAAAACATTTAGTTCAGAAAGATACATACACATTACAAGGCAACTCCTTTTTTTCTATATGTACAACTTCGGTCAGCTACGCTGGCCTATGGAATCCCTTGGGAAACCCAACTACCCAACCATCCAATGATGGGATTCTTGGCTCCCGAAAGGACTGATCTCTATGATATATTCAGAGCTAGCCATTATTTTAAAAAGTATGGTCCCCGGAACTAATTGAATCTGAGCAACCCTTTAACTGGAACAGAATATAATGGGGACAGGAAATGGGTTGGGGTATTCTTTGTATGCATTTCTTTAATTGTTTTTGTAACCCCCCTCTCTGAAAAAAAGACTAAATAAAAAGTTGGTCACAAAAAAACAACAAATTATTTTAGATGACAGATAATTGCACCTTTCTAATGAAGTATATTAAAAAGTAGCATTTATTTAACAACATTATATATAAAAAAAAAAATGGTTTTACTTATTTTGAGTTTTGTGTTGTTGTGATGCACAAATGACAGCCACATTTAATGGATTTGTACAAATATATTTTTTGTCAGTAAATCTATACAAAATGTATTATTTTCTGCAGGGAATATAGTTATTAAGGGTTATGTTTGCCAATGTTACACTTTATTACAAAACAAAGCCTCAAGCAGTAGCCTAAACAAAAATCCTGAGTAACGCAAACAAGCTAATAACGAAAAGGGGTCTTTAAAGAAAACAGTTAAATAATACTATTCACAATTTGATATTACAAAATAACATTACAATCCACTTCGAGGAATAAGTTAACACTTTATACAGTTCATTTTGGTCAGAAAATAGGACACTTTCAATCAGATATTGCTTATCAGCAATTGAAAACGTGTTTGAGATTATATACAACAGAAATAGATACAACAATAAAACATTTTTTACAACAAACATGAAACCAATTAAATTAACTTAAAATAGTGAATTGAACATGAAATAAATCAACTAAAATCCTTTTGTTTACTGATATTTGTTTCCTGTCCCAGTTCAGTATTTAAACTCGGAAACACCATCACTTCCTTATTTTTAAAAGGTCCTTATTTGCCTTAAAAACCTGCTCCATTAAAGTTGATAAAGAAGCAGCACTACTCTACATAGGGAGGAAATCGTTGTCTGTTATCAAGAGTTGCTGTGGATAATTCAGGATTGGCAGTGGAATAGGTCTGACCATTGAGGAGGAAAAAGGGGTAATTTATAGGAAGGGGCTCACATATAGGAGGGAAATTATTTGTAGTGCTAGCAAGAGGTGGGAGGGAGTGCAGAGATTGTTGTGCTGTATTTCCTGCTGGTACAGATGGAGTAGAAGAAGGCAGACCAGACCAGGAAGACGGATTAGTTTCCTCTGAGAGGACGGGCTCCCTGATGGGGGGATGACCATTATCCCCAACACCAATCCACAGAGGATGCATTGTCCTCAGATCACTTTCTGTCATGTTCTGGGGGTCATGGGGAATCCAGTTCACGGCCCACTGTTGCCTCCCATCTGATTTACTTCCCACCCATCCCATTGAGGTAGGTAACTGGATCTGTGAGTTTGGCGCTGTCCCATGTTTACTTGTCCTCAGACAGGCCCTGATTTCAGGGTATGTTGGCACAGGTCGGGATAAGGAAGATGCAGGGATATTCCTATCCATTGCTTGCGTATCACGTGACCTTTCACCCCAGTTTACTACCTGGCTCTTGACAGGGTTTTCTTGGTGTGTCCAAGCCTGGAAATGGGCTGCAGGGTTGCTTGGGGGTTTGGCCCAGTGGTATTCATCTGGGTTATCCCTGTTAGGGCTTGAGTTGGAGAGGGAAAAAAAGTTAGATGATAGATGTTTATATTTTTAAAAAAATCATTACTTTTATGGTACGAATACATTACATATCAATTTCTACTGTGTTAATTCATGTTTTGCTTCTGATACACAAGGGAAATAACAGTGATTGACAAAAAACAAAAATGTTAATTTACTTACGATTTTGTGAGGTCTATTATCGGCATAGACCCATGTTGAGGATATTTCTTCTGGAAAATAAACCATACAGGAATAAAAGCACAGTCTAATTGATCTCTCTCTCACCATGGGAAATATATTACTGAAGGCAATTTCAATGATTTGATATCATACATATGTTATTTCTACCAATAAAAATGCTAATATATCAACAAACCTCAGCACAGCGAGTGTTCTCCATAGGCAGCCTCCCCCGACTCCGACCTCTGAATCTCTGTGCTGAGGTCCCTGTCTTAACCATGAGCTGGGTCCTCTTTGACACGCTCGTATGCAACAGTGAGATACCAGATTCGGTCACTCCATAGACAATTTGTGGATTTTCTTTCTTGTATTTCGCCTGCGGCTCATGTAACCCAGCCTGTTTCATGTCCCTCCACACCAGTATCTTCGAAGCGTCATACAGGATGTGTTCCATGCCAAACCAAGACGTCTTGCTGACCATTGTGTTGCTGCGAGCTTTCAAATAGTAGATTTTCTCCTGAAGAAATCGGAACACCATAGCAAGGTGCTCAGCCTTTCCAACATCGAATCCGTCTTCCAACTTGTCTGCAGGAGTCTCTGTGAAAGTCGTCACAAGCTTCTGGACCCTCTGTAAACTTTCCACACTGTCGCCAAAATTGACCATGCAAGACAGTGGTACAGAGAGGAAGAAGCTCTCTATGTCTGAGGGATTTCGTAAAGCAGCCTCAATCTCCAGCCTCTCTCTTTTGCTTTTGAGGTACATGTAGTAAGACATTTCTGGGGCCCTTTTCAACTGTTCATTCAATGTAGAGACAGCTAAATGGTACCTCTGCAATGCTGTTGGGCCTTCGTTGATGAGGCTTTGTTGGAAAGATGAATATAAAGAGGACTGCTGCTGAAATCCCACCTTCCCCTTAAAGAGTTCCCCGTACAGGGTGGGATCATACCACAGCAGACTCCTAAATGTAGATTGTCTACTCAAAAATCGCATCTTGTTATCTATAAATTGCCAGGCCTCCATCATTATCTGCAGTTCCAGGAAAGAATTCAATGCCTCGTACTTCAGTTCCATTGGTACAGGAGGACGGTCCAGATATTGCCCTAAAATCTGATCTCTTGAGACGATAGTTCTATTGGCCTCAACATTCTGTTTTTTCTCAAAGTTTAAGATGAAGTACTGCATCATGACTTTGCATTCAGTTCGCAACGGGCAAAGTTCAACCAAGGAAGCTACTTTGTCTCCATGCTTTAGTGCGTTTGATATATCAGCCAGACTGAAGTTTCTATGGAAAGTCTTAGTGTTCAACCTTACAATGTGGCTTGTTGGCTTCTGTTTGGCTTTTTCTTTTGTTTTACACAATTCTGAATTCTCAGGTTCTAATTCTGCTAGTGCTTTGAGCATGATCATGTTGTTTGCATTAAGAGTGCCATTTGGCTGTCTTTGCTGTTCTCTTGAGGCATAATTTTCTGCAATTGTAATCCCATGGTTAATATCAGGTACACTTGTGGAGATTTCTGCTTCAGTTGTTTTCTTGTCCATAGGAGTTTGAGTGGACTTTTCAGGGACTTCCAACATGGAAGTACTATCAGGGCTAATGCAAGGAATGCTATAATAATGTGTGTTGTTCCCTCTTGTTTTCTCCTTGTGCTCCTGTACTTTACTATGAAGGTCATTCTCTGTGTCGATAATTGGAGTACATATCGTTATTGGGAAAGGCATTGCATTAGGTCTCAGATTGCGCAACTCCACCCTGTCAAGGACAACCAAGTGAGCTGGTTGCTCCTTATGGCCATTGACATTATTCTGTGGCAAATTCGTTGCAATTTCACAGAGTGTATCGGATGTCTTTGGCTCTGGTTTCTTAACTATGGACTCAACATTTGTCAAGTAATCTCTTAATCTAGTGATGAGTTTCACTTCCTTGGAGGGTGTGTCAATTTGGTCTTCTTGTTCCAGTCGGTTGCAGTAATGTGTTCTATCCGATGTGTCTGCTTTCTCTGTCTCCATTTGACCAACCTTGTGCTGCAAAACCCAACCCATCTCTTCCTGTGGTTTGGGTGTGTTTGGATTTAACTCACTGCCGCAAAGAATCTTGATGGCAGCATCTAAGGGAAACTCCATGTTCTGAGAGGCTGAAATTATCTCTTTAGCAGGCACCATATCACTGTTGGCCTCTTCCACCGCTTTGATAGAATGTGTATCAGCTTGTAATGCCTTTTCTTCCAGCAGATCCTCCTCCTGTTCTTTCAACTCCGTTATCCCCTCATTGTCGTGAATCATAGCCACGATATTGGTGCATTTCGGTGGAGGTAATTTGTTCTTTGAAGAAGTGAAATTGCTCTGGGTTTCCTGAGATGTTTCTGTGTCATATGGCTTGCCTTCGTTCCAAGTTCGGCTTTTAGATAGATCCTTTGCTTCCTCAATGTGTTGAAGGTCTTCCACAAAGTTTCTTGCGGTGCTCCCAGAAGTAGATTTTGCGGCCTCTTCATTGACTACTTCTGTGGCCGACAAAGTTAATGTTGTGTCAACAGCATCATCTACCTGTTTTTCCTCGTTGCTCTTTTCATGTTCATCTCTCATAGACATATTTGTTTCTAACTCTCTTGTTGGTGTCTTCAGATGTTTCTTCAGATGTTTCTCATCAAAATGAGTACCTCTCAGAAGTTCATTATCATCCGATGTTGGGCTGGAAGATATAGACTTTGCAGGAGCATTGCGCGCATTGCTTTGACTGTACATTCTGTTGTGATTGAATGTCCCCAAACTTTTTTTTCTCCTAAAATCCGTTATCATCTTCATGATAGTGCCTTTTCTTGATTTTATGGGAACTCGCATTGAAGTCTTTAAGTTGTCTGACACAGAAATGTTGTGTGCTGCAACCTTTGATTTAAATGTATAACATGATTTGTGTTTGTTCTCTCTGGCATGTCTTGTGACCTTATTGGGGAAAAAGGTTTTTCGTTTCAAGTTACTGTTTTTGTGGGGAACATTCAAACGTTCTTTTTCCTTCTGCGTAAACGGCATCTGCATATGACCTGTAATGACTTTATGGGATGATTTCGATGTTTCTGAGTATGGAATGTCAGTGGTGGGTTTTTCAATCATAGATATCTTCTTCACTCTTGAATGTTGATGATTTCTCATTATCCTCACTGACCCATTTTCCTTCCCTTTGTATTTCTCTGCCATCATTTTAATTAATTTGGCATTACGGGCATGTGCTCTGTTGAAGGTGGTGTAGTAGGTGGTTGTTTTCAGAACACCGTCAATGGGTGTGTTTTCAGTGATAATGCTGTTGCTAAGCTTTTCATTTTCCTGTACAGTTGGTGAGGATTGAATTCCTTGAGGGCATTCTGACACTGAAAATCTCTCAGACAGAGAGGGTGATTCCGTGACAGCGGACAATTCTCTATCAGAATTTATCGTGATGCGAAGGTTACATCGCTCTTCCATATCTACTTGGTTTGGGTTGCAGGACGGAAGGAGTGACATATTGGTGTCCATAGGACTGTCTTTGCATTTTGGTATCAGGTAATGTTTACCAGAAATTGAGCATGATCCATTCTGATTAGGTGAAAGAAAGAGCTCACTGAGTTGCAGCCTGTTATACAGGAATCTGTAGACTGTATCTTTGGCTTTTGAATCATCGGCCTGAAATTCCTCAGTATTATCAGCTATGTCATCACAGGTAGAAAATGTGTTGGAATCATTTTGTTGATGTTGGCCAATTCCATAGCATTCTCTGTCTTTCTGCAAAAGCATTCCATGATCTTGCCTCGACATGACTCCAGGACAGAAGACCTCAGCATTCATAACTTCCTCTGGTGTTTCCACTCCACAAACCTCTTCACAAGCATCCATTATATCAGTATGGCTCTCATAAATGACTGAACACCTTGGTTCTGAGGGGTTTTCATTCGCCATTGTGTCATCCACTGAACATAGAGCATCATTTTTGTTTTCCTCTGCTAAGATTGGTTCACACTTCAGTTCTCTGCTCGGTCTGTTTCCCTCAGCGAATACAGGTTCAATGTTTTGGTTTTTTTCATCTCTTATTGAATTTGGTTTGGAGTTTGCCTCTGTGTTCTGCCTGCTTGCATCATAGTTCGCATTTAGAGCATCTTGAGGTTTTTTCTCTGTTACCGAGTTAAGATTAGATCTCACCTCTGTGTCCTGCCTGCTTTCAGAGGTTACAGTTTGGATGACCTTCTGGTGATGGGTTGGAATCTGTGAGTCATTTCTCATTGCTGTTTCATCTTGTGGTTCCACAGTTATTTTGTGCACATCGTCTTCCGTTTCTGTGAGACATGTCGTGGTGGGTTCAGGTCTGCAAAGGTTCATGTCCTCCGGTTCCATATTGCCTGTGTTCCTCTCAAGTTGGAGGGTCACATTTTCCTCCACAGCCTCACAGACAATTGATGGATTATGGGCTGAGATTTCTAGGATAGGTTTGGAATTCTGATCACCATTTGTGGTGTTTTGGGGCAAATTATGTTGTCTCACCTGCTGCTGCAAGTATGCACCACTGTCCTCGTGAGTCTTTTGAGGACTGTTGCACATCTCCACTGTGTTTGTGCTGGACAAGCAAATATTTATACTTCCTGGTTTACATAGCCGCCCAGGGTCTGCTTTGGGGACCTTGTCATTTTGATTGAGTAGACACCTGGACTTCTGAAAATAGGTAGCATAAAAATTGGTTCTCTCTAGTAATGTATTTTTTTCATCAAATGACAGATGTTGTAGAGAACCAATTATTTCCTTCCTCTCCTCCTTGGTCAGATGAAAATACGGAGAATACTTCTGGAACTTCATTTTAAGCATTCTAGACGATGGCTGATTCTCAGTTGTAGGTATCACAGAGGAAGGAGCTGAACTATTCACCAAAGGAGCAGTAGAACAGCATCTTGGTGTATCAGGCTGGCATGGTTTTGCATCATTCTTTATTCCAGTTTCCCTGAGCTTTTTCTCCTGCTTCGGTAAATCTTGGAGATTCTCATGCTCTGGCTTCACGGTCAATTTGCAGACAGAGCTGCCTGTTTGTCGACCTCTCTCTGACTCCATTGAAATCGATCTCTGCATGTTGTTAGTTTCTCGTGCCGACAATCTGGGATCCTTAATCACACGTGAAGAATAAACTATAGTAGAGACCGGTTGCAATGCACCTGTTGCAGGTGTCGACTGTCGCCATAAGTTATCCTGGTTCGTGGACAGGGTGTTCGGAAGTTGTTGACAAGACTGGACTTGGTTACCTGAGTGGAGTTTGTTATGGTCCATTTGAGCTGTTCCAGCATGGCTTGGGATCTGTAAATGCATAGGGTCAGTAACCAGTCCATTGTCTTCCAGGAATGGAATTGAACCAGTGAATGGTGGTGGTAAATGAGGCATCCAGGAACTAAAGGGTGGTGGAGGTTGGACACAGGAACTAAAGGGTGGTGGAGGTTGGACACAGGAACTAAAGGGTGGTGGAGGTTGGACACAGGGACTAAAGGGTGATGGAGGTTGGACACAGGAACTAAAGGGTGATGGAGGCTGGTCGCAGGGACTAATGGGTAGTGGAGGTGGTCGGGGCTGGTCACAGGGACTAATGGGTAGTGGTGGTGGTCGGGGCTGGTCGCAGGGACTAATGGGTAGTGGTGGTGGTCGGGGCTGGTCGCAGGGACTAATGGGTAGTGGTGGTGGTCGGGGCTGGTCGCAGGGACTAATGGGTAGTGGAGGCGGTGGGGTTTGGTCGCTGCAGTTGTGATACAATTGGTCTGGGATCGATGTGATGTTTTGGAAGTTCTGTTGATCACCTCTTTGGAATTGGGGGTTTGTTCCAAATCCCTGAGATCTGTATCCAGGCGTTGGACTTTCAGTTGTCCCAAAATGTTTGAATGTCACAGTCGCATTCTGACCTCTCCCCACTCTTTGAGCCACTGTGCAGGTCTCCATACATGTCACTGAATCTGGGAAGGATGAAACTAAACAAGTATTAATACTACATAGCCTATAGTTTGTGTATATTAAATATAAAACATGGATCATCAGCTAATGATGAATATGCTGGAATAAACCTAGTAATTTAAACACTTAATCTGGTTATCGTAATTCCATACCCTTTGTCTTTGGCCCCAGTTTTATAGATGGAACTAGAGTGCTATTCAGAGAAGTATTTACAGCAGGAACCAATGAAACCATAGCATATGGCAAACATTGCCTTGGTCTCCATTTTAGCTCCTGGTTTTCATTGTAGTCAAACAGGAACACCTGTAAACAGAGAATGTGTCAAGCCCTGGTTATATGGTCACATATGAAGTCATGACCAAGAGCAGCTTTCTCTAAAGGAGTGAACTTTAGATATATTTATATACTGTATATACACACACAGTGTACAAAACATTAGGAACACCTGCTCTTTTCATGACATAGACAGACCAAGTGAATCCATGTGAAAGCTATGATCCCTTATTGATGTCACATATTAAACCCACTTCAATCAGTGTAGATGAGGAGACAGGTTAAAGAAGGATTTTTTAAGTCTTGTGATAATTGAGACATGGATTGTGTATGTGTGCCATTCAGAGGGTGAATGGCAGAGACAAAAGATTGAAGTGCCTTTTGAACAGGGTGTGTCAACAACTGCAACACTGCTGGGTTTTTCATGCTCAACAGTTTCCTGTGTGTATCAAGAATTTTCCACCACCCAAAGGACATTCAGCAAACGGCGGTCCCGTTTTGTGAGCTTGTGTGCTCACCATTTCACGGCTGTGCAGTTGTTGTGCCTAGACGTTTCAACTTCACAATAACAGCACTTTCAGTTGACCGGGGCACCTCTAACAGGGCAGAAATTTCACGAACTGACTTGAGGTAAGGCCATTCTACTTCCAATGTTTGTCTATGGAGATTGCATGGCTGTGTGCTTGATTTTATACACCTGTCAGCAATGGCTGTGGCTGAAATAGACAAATCCACTAACTTGAAGGGGTGTACACATACTTTTGTATATTATATAAAAGATGGAGAGGTCAAAAGGCAGCAAGCGGGATTTGAACTAATGCAGACACTGTAGGCATGTGTGCTGGAGGCTGCAGCTCTAACACTAAAACAGCCAAGCCGCTAAGGGTGCAAACTTACAGACGAGCTTAAAACTTGCTGAGACAAGCTGTCCCGAGGGACAGCAGGGTCTTTGGACACGTGACAATCGTAATTCACAGTTGGATCATGTGTGCTGTTCCTTCCGTAACATGGAGGTACTTTTTTCACCTTACCAAAGAGAACCTATGGGGGGGAAAAAAGCAGAAACTTATGTTTTACTTGCTTAAGAATAAAAATAACAACAATTACCATATTGACAACTATTTCCATCTAACCTTGAAAATTATGAGGATTTTTCCAGCAGGTGTGTTAACGCTAATATTTTTCAGGGCCACATCAGCGTGCCTGTGCAAATAGACTCCATATGACGGATTTCCCAGAGAGTGTTGATCCGTATTCTCAACCTTCAGTCCATGTTGATAAATTTGCGTAGCTTTTTGGTCGGAGCTGACTAAAAAACAGAACCTCTCCTCCATTTCTCTGACGTGTCTATCCTTTAAACGCATTTCAGATCTGAGAAATAGGAACATCAAATCAAATGTTATTGGTTACATACACATTTTTTGCAGATGTTATTGCGGGTGAAGCAAAATGCTTGTACATGGAAGCAAGTGACTGGTCGTCAGGGTTACGTGATTCACACACTGTCCTGAAATTAAACATAACACCAACTCTACATATATTAGTGATTCCCTCATTGGGCAATTTAGAGATGCTGCAAAGTAGACATAAAAAGATAATTGGTAAAACTAGGAAATGATGAATGTGCAAAGAACACTTGATTAGGGGATAACAGCACCCTCTTTACTTGATAGGGGATAACAACACCTTCTTTACTTGATAGGGGATAACAGCACCTTCTTTACTTAATAGGGGATAACAGCACCTTCTTTACTTGATAGGGGATAACAACACCTTCTTTACTTGATAGGGGATAACAGCACCTTCTTTACTTGATAGGGGATAACAACACCTTCTTTACTTGATAGGGGATAACAGCACCCTCTTTACTTGATAGGGGATAACAGCACCCTCTTTACTTGATAGGGGATAACAGCACCTTCTTTACTTGATAGGGGATAACAACACCTTCTTTACTTGATAGGGGATAACAGCACCCTCTTTACTTGATAGGGGATAACAGCACCCTCTTTACTTGATAGGGGATAACAGCACCTTCTTTACTTGATAGGGGATAACAACACCTTCTTTACTTGATAGGGGATAACAGCACCCTCTTTACTTGATAGGGGATAACAGCACCCTCTTTACTTGATAGGGGATAACAACACCCTCTTTACTTGATAGGGGATAACAACAACTTCTTTACTTGATAGGGGATAACAGCACCCTCTTTACTTGACAGGGGATAACAACACCTTCTTTACTTGATAGGGGATAACAACACCTTCTTTACTAGGGTTTCACACAGTACACGATGCAGTCCTGACGCCTACTCATACTTCTGCATATTTTCTACACATACCATAATATACATCCGTGGAGGCTGCTGAGGGGAGGACGGCTCATAGTAACGGCTGGAATGGAGTCAATGGTATGGTATCAACAACACAGAAACCACGTTTGATACCATTCCATTGACTCCATTCCAGCCGTTACTATGAGCCGTCCTCCCCTCTGCAGCCTCCACTGATGTACTATATGCATATAATATTTAAGTACAGAGTTGTATATGCATATAGTACATGCGTGCAGTTATTGTGAAGAGATACACTAACGCCACCGAACAACATGTTGACTGTCACCTTTTCTCATAGAACTCTCGCAGAAGCTCCTCGTTGTGTATTAGCGTGACATCATCCCACTGCCAGCTGAGGGATATCTCCTTGTCCAATCGGGACTCATTCAGAGTTGACTGTATCAGACTATAGTCCCTGCTCTCTTTGAGGCAGTGATCCAAAATAGCTGGTCAAAAAGAGATGCATACGGACAGGATTACATGTAATTCAACAATCCAATAAAGATTATTGGCAAAACACTCTGAACTTTAGTTCACAAATCAATAGTTTTATCATTATTGTTGATAATAAATTGAAATTTATAAAAACACACTTTTTCATGTGCTAAAAGGATTATAGGGAGTGGCACAGACTTTATGAACTATCGTGCTTGTTCAGATTATATTGTTCAGATTATATTAACGTGGGTTCTGAATGTGATGATATGTTTCTCATACCTTTTCCATCTCCCCTCTTCCTCCTGGGAATGGTGAAATTCCTCAGGGTCGGAGTCCCTATTGTCTGGGAAGAGCTCCGGGTCGGAGCCCCTACTGCCTGGGAAGAGCTCAGGGTCAGAGCCCCTACTGCCTGGGAAGAGCTCAGGGTCGGAGCCCCTACTGTCTGGGAAGAGCTTCGTAATGGAGGTGCCATCTCTCTCTTGCTACCGAGTGTCTCCATGGTGCTGGCCTAATCAAGAACATCACCCTGTTAAAAGTCCACACGTCAGATCACCGGCCAAGAGGACCCAAACAACTTCTTCTTACTAGAAAACTGTTCAACACCATTTTGTATTTTCTAAATCTGGAACGCTGTCATGGCATGTTTTTGTACGAGGCACACTTCCCCATTTCTGAGTAACATGATTGTGCAAGCATTCAAACTGGCAATTAGTATGTTGTCAAGTCAACCTTCTTCCCCATTTCCAAACAAATATTAGTGCCAATGCTCGGGTATACTTACGGTTTGCATATCCAATCCTGTATGGTGGTATTTACCCTCATTCACCGAGAATGAGGGTAAATCATATAGTGTACTCTACTGATTTACAATGAACTGGATCCACAGCAGAATAACAATTCGTCCATAACAGCTACCTTATCTCTCTGATTGTTCAATGATCTACCTCAGCAAATAACTGTTTTTCTTCCTTGTCGAGGGCACAGTTACAGGCACATGCTTGAGCGGATCAGAATCTGATTGTAAATTTGTGTAGTTCTAATATCTCACCCAGTCTCAATAATGTCAAGGTCTACCCAGTCCTGGAACATGTATGGTGAATCCAAAGTCACGGCTCAGTTGACCATCGACCTTCCCTTACTGCTCTGATAAGTCTCTCAGCCCCCATTTGCTTGTTTCAACATCATGTGACCCACATGACCATATACAGACAATATTGCGTCCTTCTCTGACTTCTCTAAGACCTTACATAGCTACGTAGTATTTGGAGAAAAAAAGATTCAACAAAAGGTTGTACAACACTGTCTATAACTGTGGAAATAAGGCAAATTGGTTAATACAAACAGATGATCGTAAACGACCCTTACAGAAAAAAATGCTTTCACATGTGAAACTCATGTGTTTTTGTCCTTAAGGGTATACTTGCATTAAAGTCAAATCTAAAGGTTTGCTTCTATGTAATAACCTTCAACTGAGCAGCAACAAATATGCTATGATCCATACTCCAAAACCTGGATATGGAACAGTGATTCCGATCTGCGTGTGAGCCTTCCCTCTGACGGAAGGAACCACTCAAAAGCAGAAATCACAAAAAAAATACTGTTAACTTTTAATTAGATATTATAACCAAAGTAAGTCCTAAAAATATGAAGAAGTAGGTAATCCAGTCACAACAGACCTACATCTAAACTAAAATGAAGAAGTAAGCGGTCTTAGGTTCTAGTTTTTTTTCTTCATGTTTGTGGAACAAGTACTGCACAGACTGTTCTTTGACAATCAGACGGCAAAGTTTTTAGCATATTTTTTTTTTTTTTTTTTTTTTACCCACACTATCTTTTTGGACTAACTCTTTTGATTCATCACATATGCTGCTGCTACTGTTTATTATCTATCCTGTTGCCTAGTTACTTTCTCTCTAGTTATATTTACATATCTACCTCAATTACCTCCTATCCTTGCACATCAACTCAGTACTGGTACCCCGTGTATAGTTATCGTTACTCATTGCGTATTTATTCCTTATTGTTATTATTTAGTTTTCTATTTTTCTCTCTGCATTGTTGGGAAGGGCCGTAAGCATTTCACTGTTAGTCTACATTGGTTGGTTTACGAAGCACGTTACAAATACAACTTGATTTGATTTGAAACGACTTGGAAGGAATATGCACGACTCTCGCTTCACAACTAAAAAAACCTGATATTTTTGTTTTATGTTTTAAACTTCAGTTAGAAAATAAAACATCACGTATTGAGGGAGAGTCGTGCCTACTCTTTCCAAGTGCTCTTTTGGTTTTTGGCTAAGCACCTTCTAACTCTTCTCAATCAGAAATCACCCCATCTCAAGGCAAACTGTAGACCTGTAGTCATACTGACTGCGGAGTGCGCATCAGTAAAACAGTGACGTTACATGTTTTTGGTAGACCACCATACATCATGTTTAATCTTCGAATGAAGAAAAAATAAGCTAATCAAAAATAAGCAGGAAATGACTGTAGCATGGAATACATGATGTTCTCTTACCATACTCAGAATCGAGGATAAAAATCTTCAAGCTTGTCTCAGATGCATTTGTCACTCAAATGTGAGTGTCACACAATTTGTACATGCAATTTAAGGGGACACTCTGCAAAGGGTTGCTGCAGGAGGAAATGGCTTGACCTCAAAGTCACATGTTCGGTTGCAAAGGCACAGGAAGTCCCTGCCACTGCTACAGCTCACACCTTCTATGGTTGCATATTTAGGTTCTTACCACAAAGCCTAATATATTCTACTGAAAGAAAACAAAGTGAAGAATAATTTCTCAATCCTGTTCATATACAGCTGAAATTTGTTTTTGACTGAATACACAATCAATTGCCCCCTTTAACTGTTGTTGAATAGCTGTTCATAGTTTGATAATAGTTCCCTTATAATTAACTGTGTTGAATCATGGGAAATGTACTGATCTGAAGGATAAGCACTGCAGCACACGGACCTACAGCTCATACAGTAACAGCATGGTTGGTGTGCTAATTACAACAGCTATAATACCAGTCAACTACAGACAGTGTTGGGGAGTAGGGAACTACATGTAGTTCAACTAGTAATTTAACTACATTTTGCAGTAGCTTGGTGGTAGTTGAACTCAATTCAGATATAGATAGTGTTTTCATTCGTTCATTACTTTGTTGCCATGTAGCGGTGTAGCTGTGTACACTACTTTTTTAGCAGAAACAAAATATAAATGAAAGAATTTCAAATTAGTGTAATTCAGACTTGAAACATAGTTTTTTTTTTTGCGTTTAAGATAAATTACACATTCTGTTAACATCTGGTTCCAGAGTGGTCTGTTCTTGAAATTTGTCGTCTATAACATTTCAGATTTTATAGATTCCAAGTGGCGCAGTGGTCTAAGACACTGCATCTCAGTGCTAGAGGCGTCACTACAGACAACCTGGTTCGAATCCAGACTGTATGACAACTGGCCGTGATTTGGAGTCCCATAGGGCGGCACACAATTGGCCCAGCGTCGTCCGAGTTTGGCCGGTGTAGGCCGTCACTGTAAATAAGAATTTGTTCTTAACTGGCTTAAATAAAGGTAAAAAAAAAATAATAGATATGATAATAGTAGTAGTTTGGATGTAGTGAACAATTTTTCAAAGTAACTATTTTTCTTAAGGGTAGCTTTAGTGTAGCTTAACTTCTTCTAGTGTGAAGTAATTGGTAGCTTGGTAACTCTATTTTCAGAGTAGCTTCCTCAACACTGTCTACAAATGGGCGTATGTGATATAATTATGGGCTTAGAGTGATAAAAAGCACCAAACCTTAGGTCTCTCTTGATGGTGTGACCTTTTGTGTATTTACATGGTAGTTACAGTGCCTTCAGAAATAATTCACACCCTTTACTGGCCTACACACAATATCCCCATGATGTCAAAGTGGAATTATATATTTTAGAAATTAATTCAAAATTTAAAGTTGAAATGTCAATTAGATTTAAGCACATTGTTATGGCAAGCATAAATAAGTTCAAGCGTAAAAATTATCTTCACAAGTCACATAATAAGTTTCATGGACTCACTCTGTGTGCAATAATAGTGTTTAACAAGATGTTCTAATGACTACCTCCTCTTTGTACCACACACTTTATCTGTAAGGTCCCTCAGTCGAGCAGTACATTTCAAACACAGATACAACCACAAAAGACCAGGGAGGTTTTCCAATGCCTTGCAAAGAAGGGCACCTGTTGGTATATATATTTATTTTTTTAAAGCAGATATTGAATACCCCTTAGAGCATGGTGAAGTTATCAATGAATTTGGATAGTGTATACACCCAGTGAAAACAGATGTAATCAATTCTGAATTTAGCCTGTAACACAACAAAATGTGGAATAAGTCAAGGGGTATGAATACTTTCTGAAGGCAGGTAAACTACATGTAATTAGTTTTGATAGGTACACATTAGTGTGGGTACTAGGTAGACCTACTGTAAGCATTACCATGTAAATGGATGGCTGATATAATGGCAAATACAATATAACTTAATTTAAATTGGTTAAAATTGTGACATTACTAAAAGCTTTGTTTTTTATCTTGGAATAGCTCATGAATACATTTACCCAGTGTTTTATGTGTTAGTTTATTTCACAATTTTGAACCAAACATGCTAATGGTCCAATGGGTCTGGATCGCTCGTCTTTTCAGTTCACTGCAGCTAGCGACTGGAACGAGCTGCAACAAACACTCACACTGGACAGTTTTATCTCAATCTCTTCATTCAAAGACTGAATCATGGACACTCTTACTGACAGTTGTAGCTGCTTTGCGTGATGTATCATTGTCTCTACCGTCTTGCCCTTTGTGCTGTTGTCTGTGCCCAATAATGTTTGTACCATGTTTTGTGCTGCTACCATGTTGTGTTGCTGCCATGTTGTGTTGATACCATGTTGTTGTCATGTTGTGATGCTACCATGCTGTTGTCATGTTGTGATGCTACCATGCTGTGTTGTCATGTTGTGTTGATACCATGCTGTGTTGTCATGTGTTGCTACCATGTTGTTGTCATGTTGTGATGCTACCATGCTGTGTTGTCATGTTGTGTTGATACCATGCTGTGTTGTCATGTGTTGCTACCATGTTGTTGTCATGTTGTGATGCTACCATGCTGTGTTGTCATGTGTTGCTGCCATGCTATGTTGTTGTCTTAGGTCTCTCTTTATGTAGTGTTATGTTGTCTCTCTTGTCGTGATGTTTGTTTTGTCCTATATTTTTATTTAATTTATTTATATTTTTAAACCCAGTCCATGGAGTGAGGCCAATAAATACACATTTAAAAAGGTGTTGTCTTGAACAAAATTAAAAAATAATTGTTAAGCATGAGGCATAATACACAAGTAAACAAATTGTTTTCTATCTTACTCAAAATGTAATGGGGAAAAACTTGGTTATAGTCATACGAGGAAATTGCGTTTTTCGATTGAAATTCTAGAATGTGATTACTGATTTAAAAACAGAAGCAACTAATAATGAGTTCACATGATGTTTTTGTCTATTGGGGAATGAATAAAGCTTATATTAGCATGAATTCTAATGTCACACCAGAGGACAAATTCAAGGCTATAATGCATGAAATGGTTAATTAAATTGGATTTTTAAAAATAAATCGAATAACATAACATTTGAAAATGTTTAGACAGTTTATTGCAACTATATGTTTTAATTTTATAATAAATATTTTCTTTACTTTTATTTTGGCCACATGGCAACTACGCAAATACATATACTTACAGGGACTTCAGAAATTATTCACACCCCTTGACTTTATCCACATTTTGTTTTGTTACAGCCTGAATTTAAAATTGATTTTGTGTCACTGGCCTACACATGATACCCCATAATGTCAAAGTGGAATTATGATTTTTGTTTTTTTTCCCCCCAAATGAATAAAAAATGAAAAGCTGAAATGTCTTGAGTCAATAAGTATTCAACCCCTTTGTTATGGCAAGCCTAAATAAGTTCAGGAGTAAAAATGTGCTTAACAAGTCACATAATGTGCAATAATAGGGGTTAACATGACTTTTGAATGACTACTTAATCTCTGTACCACACACATACAATTATTTTTGAATAACTACCTCATCTCTGTACCCCTCTGTACCACAGGAGGTTGGTAGCACTTTAATTGGGAAGAACGGGCTAGTGGTAATGGCTGGAGCTGAATAAGTCGAATAGTATCAAATACATGGTTTCCAAATGTTTAATTCCATTCTGTCCGTTCCAGCCATTATTATGAGCCGTCCTCCCCTGCACTGTACCCCACACTTTATCTACAAGGTCCCTCAGCCGAGCAGTGAATTTCAAACAGAGATTTAACCACAAAGACCAGGGTTTTCCAATGACTCGAAAAGAAGACATTGAAGATCCCTTTGAGCACGGTGAAGTTCTAATTATGTAAACGACTGCAAAGTCATCCAAAGAGCAGACAAAATCATGGAAACAACCATTGAACAGCTCCCAGCAGCAAAGATGTTCTGGCTGGTCTGGTCTGGTAGATGGTAAGGCTGGTTTTAGCTAGTGGGTGGTAAGGCTGGTTTTAGCTAGTGGATGGTAAGGCTGGTTTTAGCCCCTTACAGAAAAAACGCATGATTTCAAGTGAAATTTTTCACGTGAAAGGCGCTGATCAACCAGCTACCAGGTCTCAAAACCTACCTAGAGCTAGTCAAACTGGTTAAGCTGGTCACCAGGTTGAGCTGGTCAAGCTGAATTTTCCAGCAGTGTATGTATTAGGGACACTTATTCCAAAGTGGCACCAAACTTAAAATCGAGCACAGGAAACATACTTAACAACTGGATTGGTGAAAGTTTTATTGAACAATAAAATAAAAGGAATGGGGGTTTTAATACAAGTGTAAAACATCCATATGTTCATCTATACCCTTCAAAGCAACACATCTGTTGCCATGACAATATGCTTTATTTTCCAAGACCGCATCATAATTAATGATGTATATAAACCCTGGATTGCTGATACTACGTATCGGACATATTGACACTCCCCAGTAGGAGCAGTCCTCCACAGGAATCAATGCAATTCTACAGTACTTCAATTACATGTTTCAAGGACAAAATTACATATTTAAGTATTTTGTTGTTGTAGTGGGGACATTAGAAATCTCTAAAAAATGATACTTTAAGGAACATATGGGGAATTTGTAATCTCTAAAAATGATACTTTAAGGAACATATGATATGTTTTACTTTTATGTTTAGCTCACATTATATTAATTTAAAAGTCAGAAATGAATGTAGACATTAATAAATGAATAGCTTCCAAAGGCGGGGAGAGCCAAGATGGAGGCGCGGTGGCTTCAACACAGGGCCCCTATCACTCATCTAGTGTTTATATAAATCATTGATCATAACCCTTTGAAGACTGTATCCTCTCTGAACCCCTGCTACATGTAAAAGCTATTCAAAGACAAACATTTGAATCATCAGCAAACAAAAACATTAGATTGTCTATAGATCTTTTGGAGCATACTCACAGAGACAGGGTAACTGTAAATAGGCATCGCTGGTCCGATCCCTATTTCCTTTGGCTAAAGTATCTTGTCACCTTGGGACTGACTGCCTTGAAAAACGGCAGGAGATACAGGTCTCTTTCTCCCATCTGTAGGGATGTCTTTTGCTTATAGCAAACCCAATTTGCTAAATGCTGTAGTAATGGCAGACTGCCTGGGGCCAGTACAAACAACAAACTCTGGTGGCAAAGTGTTGGTAGTACATGTCTTAAATCGACGACAAAGCTTCCATTGACAGTAGGCTATTTACAGTTACACTGTACCATGTGTGTTCTGGGAAGACATCTTGTGACTGCACAACATGTCGAACTTCAAGTTTTTTGATCCTACTTTTGCATGCATGCAGCTGGGTTCCATATAAGCACCTTTATACGTTATTATAGCACCATTTGTTATAGTCTTTCCCCCCCCCCCCTGTTTTCAGTTTAGGACCCAACTGTTGGCATGCATAAACTTTTAAAAAACACGTTTTTTTTTTCCCTCAGATAGGTTTTCTAAACGTTGCAATCTTTTACAAACATTACAAGGCAATTAATGGATATTCATACGATACCATACATGTAGAACATTACCTGTTACAGTACATAGGTTAAAGAAAGTGCTAGAACACCAAACAATTGCTTTCTTGTTTTGAGTCATATAATATTCTATAGGACACGCTAAGGTTGTACGTTTTTACATTTATCCAAAGATACACTAAACATTTTTGCTTCACTATTTCATTATTTTTTTTTTTTACATCATTACCATAGACAGCTATAGTTCTAAAATCCCACCGCAATAATGCCATGATAAACACAAAGCCAAAAGAAACAAACCGACAAAGCTTCTTCAAAACCCATACTTTTTCACAGCACGCTACCTACACAACAATAAATTAGAAACATATGTAAATACGCCAATCACTTTTCCCCAAGTGAAGCCTGGACTTGTCTTCATTGTCGCTACTGCAGTTACAGGTGGTTAGTAGTGTTCTGTGGAGTTCAAGTGCTAAAGTAACCTATGCTTTTTTCGAAATGATCATCTCCTAAAACGTGCTTGAACATCACTGGTGTTCTGTGCAATAGAAATCTGTTGCAATAAACATCTCCCTCTTGTCTATTTCGCAAGACTGACAGGTAATCTTTTCCATTTTCCAAATGTACCTTTGTTCCAAAAATTAAGAAAAAATGATCATCTTAAATCGAAAAACAATACCATCAAATTGTAAAGACGTTTTAAGGCTAAAAGGTTGAAAAAACCTTTTGTTCGGATGATAACAGTCCAAATTCAATTCATTCAAGTTATTTATAAGAGAGCAACACAGCCTTCAATGATGACCTTGCTTGCTCTTACAATGACCTTTTGACCATTCGAACACATGCCTTAGTCTAGTTGGACATCAGGCCGACAGCTAAATATACGGAATAGTCAATCAAATTCATTCTAACCGTGTCTTTCTTGGATAATACCGATACGTCACTATATTTTCTGGGGAGTCAATTGAGAAATACACCAACTTAATAGATAAAAAAAAAAATATATATATATATATATGTATATATATATATATATATATATGTATATATATTTGATAAAGTACAGAAAGCAGTACATAATATACCAGACAATTGTAATAGAATAAAACAGTATAATATATCTTTTATCTTTAATTTCATGTTAAAATTTCATAGAATTTATCATCGACTTAATTCCATATGTTTCAGTTGAGTAGAGGAACTAAAGGTGCTTGTTTGTTTGATCATGTTGGGTTGATAGTTCACCCACGTGAAATGGTTCAGGGACATTTCTGCAACAAGATCTGGAGAAGTTAAGTGATTAGCTCCAAATGTACAACAATTGAGTACTTTACATTGGAACTGGTAACCTTTGATGCAACCAGAAGGAGCTGTAAAGTCATTTAATCATCACGACATCACTGCAACTTGGATTTAATCCTTAAAATTTGACAATCAAACGAGGCAAGTTACACTCAAAGAACATTTGTCTTAACCATACGCCTACAGCAGTCAGAAAGGTATGGACATTTTCATTTAGTATAATTTCACAGGAAAACAGAGAAAGCTAAAATGTATAGTCGCTAAATTGTTTAAGAGAATTTAAGGTAGATACCAACCCTATTGGACATTGCCATTGCTAGCTGCTCTTATTATTACAACGACCCAATCCAAGTAGACAAAACAATGCCATAACACCGTAAGACCTTATTTCATAAAGGGGTCACAGTGGGTTCAGGTAAAACAACACTAGGAGCGGAAGGGCGGGCTAATAACTTCAGGGCCACCATCTGGGTCAGTTTATCTTCAAGTGTAGTGAGATTAAAATGAGAGATATCGACATCTAGCGGAAGATTAACTTTATGTTTTGGTCATTTAAGTGCCTGATTGTCACGTCGAAGTTAAACCAATATCATGTGGTCCCTTCATGTAAATTAAGTAAGAAGTAGCAACAAAAAAAAAGTGCTGTTTTATATATTTATTTGATAGTTTTTCTATTTAACCTTTATTTAACTTCTTATTTACAATGACGGCCTACCCCGGCCTCCCCTAACCCGGACGACGCTGGGCCAATTACGCGTCGCCCTATGGGACTCCCGATCACAGCCGGTTGTGATACAGCCCGGGTTCGCACCGGGGTCTGCAGTGACGCCTCTAACACTGAGACCACTGCGCCACTCGGGAGTTTTAAAGAGCAAATAAGCTGTGCATCCCCACTCATATTCTCTCTCCATCTCCAAGAGAGGAAAAAAGCCATTGTTTATAGCCTAGACCAAATGTTATCTTACTTTGCCCCGAGGATATACTGCGATCAGCCTTATAATCTCAAATACAAAATCACTGGGCATCTGCACTCTAAAATATTTATATAAATTCAAGCATATGGGAACAAATTTAATATATTCCACATTTTGATTAAGTATGAGATCCAAACGAATGTTGGAGGAAAGTTGTGCTTCAAATTATTTTTCTATAATATGTTGTAAACTTTTCATGTTGGAATAGGTGAATGCAATCATTCAAGTGGAATTTCCCTACCACACATTAGATAACAAAAAACCCCACTGAATAACCAGACTATTGTTGCGCTTTTCATGCACTTCTTTTCTATGGTTCGGATTGCTAACACTAAGAATGAAAAATAAATACTGGTCTTAAATACTGGTCATAATAATTATTTTTTTACCTAGTCTTTTTTTGTCATTGACCTATCCTTTTTTCATAATATACAAAGTACCTCTTTCCTTGAGATTTGAGATTCAGTCAACTGCATTCATGTGGGAACCACAATATGCCTTAGCACAGACTGTGGAAACCTATGTGATAGTAGCATGATTCATTCTGACTGTTCTATTTGGTTGTTCTCTATTCAGTGGATCTTCATGAGGGACAAAATGTACAGAAAATTACATTTGTCCATTTAAGCTCTGCAGAAGAACCACCGTTGTATAGCCTCTATGCAAGGGGGCATAGTTGCTAGGGAGCCAAATGAAAAACAATGAAGAAATATGAACGCTCTGTCAGACTATTTCATACATCCTTTATCACCAGATGCATGGGAGAGGAAACATAGTGGTTTCAGCAGAGAATGTTGGTTACAACTAGTACAAACAATTGTTAAGCCCTTACAAGTACTGCAAGATCATTTGTCTAGCAGACATGTGAAGAGATGTTTAGACCAATGAGGTGTATCCTATGTGTATTAGCTAGCTTCATATCACTGACCACATCAGCCCCATCACTATATCTGGCATTAAGTCCATGGGGCGGTTTCCTGGACACAGACCCTAAATGGTGAATATCACCCCCCCCCCCCCACCACCACCAATACAGTTACATATGCGTCAATATTATTTTTGGACAATATTAGATCGATATTTTTTGCTACTGCAGGTAGTGTTAGCTAGCGCTAGTCGACTGTACCTGCGCTCAAACTCTGTTATCTTTCCTCCTATAGCTTGTTCTCCATCTTCTTAAATAGTAAGCCAACCTGTTTTCAGCCATTTTATTACAGACTGATCAAAAACGTGTTAACTCATGACTCTCTCTTGTCTCTCTGCAGCAGAAATATGGTGAGCACTATGTTTGGAACATCAAATCGCAATATAATTGAATTGCAATACATATAGAATCGTGAGAATCGCAATACATATCGTATCGGCACCTACGTATTGTGATAATATCGTGAGGTCCCTGGCAATTCCCAGCCCTAGTAAAAATGGTATAATAAAATCTCCAGAGGTCTAAAATGTGACAACAAATCAGATGTGGAGGAAGACAGAATGTCACCTGTCATTTAAAGATCTCAGAGGTGCCTGTGACAGGGCTAAACTGTCTTATGCCTAACCAGCCTCTACATGTGTTGAGACTAATTAACACATAGGCAACAAAGCCTATATCAATAAAGATGTGTTAGGAGCTTTTCTCAGCATGACTCGAGACTAAAATATTGTACGGCAGATCATCAACAAAAATCCACACGAGAAATGTGGTTTTCACTCAAATCAAATTTTGTTAACATGTTAATAAATTCCAGTCAAATACATTAAATAACTTTCAAAATACACAATGCGATAAGGATCATTTTGGGGACACACTGTCTAAGTTGCACCTGTAAGTAAGGGTATCTGGGGTGTATTGATAGCTGCATGGGCTGGATCTCAGTGTTTCAAGTATCATTGCAAGATTTATGAAGGCATCAGAACTGTTACTGAAATTCTGGATCATGAGTAGCTTCAAGGCCCAAAACATGGAATGAACATCTACTGTGCTCGGTGGTGCGATAAAAGGTAGATTGCATGAATAATAGCCTGTCTTTCTGTCAAAGCTGTGTGTGAATGTATACGAGACGATGCAACACTAACGTTATAACTAAGTAATTACAGCATCACTGCTGATCAACATTTTCTTGATTGACATCTGCCACATTTGTATATCATATCTAAGCCCATGAAGCCCTTTCATATAGGCATTAGATGGTTATTTTGCAGACAGACATTGTTTAAAGATACATGGTCACATAGTAGTGTAGCATGGGTACCAGTCTGTTTGAGTTATCATTCCCCTCTTTGCCATGTCATGTCATGTTTGCCATGACACAGAGTACAAGGAGTGGATAATTAGCAAAACAGGTTCTGGATTTCAGGCTAGTGGTAATGTGTATTTCTATCAAGTATTATTATTATTATTATTATTAGGTTTGTGCCCAAACAACACAGAAAACAATACCCCAAATCCTTCATCCTTGTTTATTCTATACTAAGATGAAATCCTCAAATCACTAAATACTAACTACACAGGGCAAATTATTGTTGATGTTTAAACAACAATATCACGTCTAGCCTTGAGCAATAAATCTTACAATACACCCCCCTACCAATGCTGGTGGAATACCGGAAGTTGTACACTATTATGTCTCACCCTGAGGTATATTTTTTTATCTAACCTTTATTTAACTAGGCAAGTCAGTTAAGAACAAATTCTTATTTACAATGACGGCCTACATACAGGGTCAGCGCCTGGAGCAAATGAGGGTTAAGTGCCTTGCTCAAGGACACATCGACAGGTGTTTCACCTTGTCGGCTCGGGGATTCGAACCAGCGACCATTCGGTTACCGGGCCAACGCTCAAACCGCTAGGCTACCTGCCGTATATGGGGCTCATCTTTTCTTCTTCCCTCAAACAAGGACATGCGCACACGCACGTACATTCACACACACACACTCTGCAATTCTTTAAAATGGACAGTGGACCACAACGCTTCATATAAATGACCTAGCTATAACATCATCTAGGCATCATCCTCCTGCACCGATTTCCGAAACGGATGCCGTAATCTAAACATGGGAATGAAACACAATAACCATGAAAAAAATGCAAAAGTGCTAGTTGACAATAGTCATACAGTACAGTATTATAGAAGTACATTAAGAATACTTTTTCTTATAAACTAGGATATTGTCACGTTTAGATTTTCCCTTTCCCGATTTTAACCCACCATCACTAGAGACCTCTAACCATAGTATGCCCATTGTCAATCCTCTTGGTCTTCACCGTCCTCCCGAGGCTCTGTCCTCTTCTCGTGACAGGTGAAAATTCGCCGCATTTCTCCCTCGTACCTGACGAAATTCTCTCCAAATCTGGCCCAGGCTTTCATGGGGACTGTTATGGTGTTCCTGTATGGCTGTCGTACCTCGCTGATCTTTAAAAAGACACCGTAACGGTTGGAACCAACGTCGAAATAAAACCTCTTATTGTCCACTCGGAACGATTCCGCCTCGGGAAGCTCGGGGGATTCTTCGTGGTTCCTACTGCCTCTTCCACGCTCGTCCGTGGCGTCGTCATCGCCGTAGTCTTCGATCAGCTGCGACAGTGCGTCTCTGAATTCTATTAGCCCTTGGGCCGGCAACACTATGGTCTGCTCGATGCCCTGGCCGTAGTAACCCATGGTGCCGTGTCCTCTGCTGACAGTCTGTCTGATGCGGAGGAACCTGCCTCGCTGGTTCTCTTTCAGATCCAGATAGTACTTCCTATTGTCTCTCTCAATGAATTCACTCTTCAGGACGCGATGAGTATGCTCCTCCGACACCGCGGAGCCGGTGGGAGATACTGACGCTGCGTGGTGGTGATCCTGCTGTCTTCTGCGGGAATCGTGCGGGCGGCCCTGGCCATTGCTCTGCTCTTCTGGTCGTGGTACCAGGCCACCTCGCAACCCAATGTGTGCGTAATAATCGATGAAGTCCCCCAGACAATATCGTAGATCGGGTGCCATTGACATCGACAGCGTTAATTTGCTCTTCCTGATGTTATCATGGCGGCCCCTTCCAATCCAAACCTCTGCAATTTTTAGGAATCTGCCCCGTGCACTTTGTTTTACGTCCAAATAAAACCGTTTCTTCTGGATATCGACACGTTTAGAGGCAAGCTCCTGAATATCTATGCCCTGCTGCTGTGTGCCAGGGTGAACATACTGTTGAGGATATGCGCCTCTCGTCAGAGAATCTGATGTAATCCTTCCTCTACCTCTCTCCATCCCTCTTGAGCATGTATCAGCCATAATTATTTCGTTTCCACCACAGTTAGCACACGAAAAATTGCTTATCCATTAATAGCCAGCATGCTGTCTTTCAGGTAAGCATATTAATTTAGCTAGCTAGCCTGCCAGCTTGTGGCTATAGTAGCCTAACACGTTTGGAAGATGCCCCGAATGACGTAAAAATGGCAGATATAGGCAGGAATCGTCAGCAGATCGGGTTTCTGTGTCCTGATTAAAGGTCAAGCGTAACGTTTGGTGCCATTTACATCGTAAACCTTGGAAAGCCGGGTTACCTAGCTACCCCTTTCCCTGCATCTGACAATTCTCCCCCGTCTGCTGAGAGGCTATGAAAGCTGCTAGCCTACTGAAATGAAAGGAGAAATCGTCCAATCCAGGGTCTCTTGCTTTGGTAGCAGCGGCTTGATGAGCCCAATGAACCCACCCACTAAGCACGGACCGACGCCAACGTCTTTTGGACGTATTTTTTTGGTCCTGTCCAGATCAGGCATATCTTTTTTTTGTATGGCACAAACATAGACCTCTATGATTGGTTCAGATTTGGTCAGTCAGTGAAGAAAAGTAGAGTACAGTAAAGTATAGTTCAGAACAGTAGAGCACAGTAAAGTATAGTTCAGAACAGTAGAGCACAGTAAAGTATAGTTCAGAACAGTAGAGTACAGTAAAGTATAGTTCAGAACAGTAGAGCACAGTAAAGTATAGTTCAGAACAGTAGAGTACAGTAAAGTATAGTTCAGAACAGTAGAGTACAGTAAAGTATAGTTCAGAACAGTAGAGTACAGTAAAGTATAGTTCAGAACAGTAGAGCACAGTAAAGTATAGTTCAGAACAGTAGAGCACAGTAAAGTATAGTTCAGAACAGTAGAGCACAGTAAAGTATAGTTCAGAACAGTAGAGCACAGTAAAGTATAGTTCAGAACAGTAGAGCACAGTAAAGTATAGTTCAGTATAATGTACTGTATTGTAACCTACTTTACTCTAATGTACTCTACTGAATATAACTACTGTCCTGTACTATACTATACTGTGCTGTTCAAACTTGTGAAACAGCCTAGACACCTATGATTCATTCAGATTTGGTCTGGTCCTGACCGACCAAATTTGTACTTCTTTGGGGGCGGAGCTCATTCGAATATTTTTGTAATTCAGTAGACTCTTATTTTCAACAACTGTAAATTATGTCTTTTCAACTTTAATTCAGAATCGAAAATTAACCTGATTTCAACGTCTGGAAAATACATATTTTCAAATCAAATCAAATGTAATTTGTCACATACGCCAAATACAACAGGTGTAGACTTTACAGTAAAATGCTTACTTACGAGACATTTCCCAACAATGCAGAGTTAAAAAGTAAGAAACATTTGCAAAATAAAAAAATGAAATAGTAACACAATAAAATAACAATAATGAGGCTATATGCAAGAAGTACCGGTACCGAGTCAATGTGCAAAGGTACGAGGTAGTTGAGGTAATTGACGTAATATGTACAGTACATGTTGGTAGAGATAAAAATGACTAGACCATCAGGGTAGATCATAAACAGAGTAGCAGCAGCGTATGTGAAGAGTGTGAAAGTGTGTCTATGTGTGAGTGTGGCGTCAATATGCATGTGTGTGTGAGTTTTGTATGTGTGAATGTGAGCGTATGTAGTGTGTGTGTGTTGGAGTGTCAGTGTAGTATGTGTAAATGTGTGGGTAGAGTTCAGTGAGTGTGCATAGAGCTAGTGGAGAACATTTATTTTTATACAGCATATCTATATATGTATTATATATATATATATAAATAAAAGGGGGCCAATGCAAATAGTCCGTTAGCCATTTGATTAACTGTTCAGCAGATTTATGGCTTGGGGGTAAAAGCTGTTCAGGAGCCTTTTGGCCCCAGACTTCGGCACTCCCGTACCACTTGCCGTGCGGTAGCAGAGAGAACAGTCTAAGACTTGGGTGGCTGGAGTCTTTGACACCACCTGGTATATTAAACCTTTATTTAACTAGACAAGTCAGTTAGGAACAAATTCTTATTTACAATGATGGCCTACCCGGGCCAAACCTGGACGACGCTGGGCCAATTGTGCGCCGCCCTATGGGACTCCCAATCACGGCCGGATGTGATACAGCCTGGATAGAGGTCCTAGATGGCAGGGAGCTTGGTCCCAGTGATGTACTGGGCCTTATGCACTCTGTAGTGCCTTACGGTCAGATTCCAAGCAGTTGCCATACCAAGCGGGGAGGCAGCTTGTCAAGATGCTCTTAATCTTAGGCAGCTGTAGAACTTGTGCTCCTTTCATTCAGAACCTGAAGTGAACCTATCGTCAACGTCTGGAAAATACGTATTTTAAGTCTACGTTATTTTGTTTACTGGGCATCCAACTCTCCCCTTCCTCTCCAGCTGCGAAATTCCACAGTTAAAGAGACAACCTATTTTGAGACGTACGGTTTAATTTGACACAGTAAGCGAATTTACTGCAAATAACTGCCTTTATAAGGTAGGATAAAATGGCTGCAATAACGTTAGCTGTCACCATCGATATATAGATGCTGCAAAATATAAAGCTCAAACTACCAATCTTTTTAACATGCGAATGAGGGACAAACGTGATAATTGATTGAGCAAATATCGTAATGGCTACCTGTTCCAACAACGCAACTGGTTTCGAACAGATGAGAAAGCACGTAAGCGGTAATCAACGAGGGGAACACACCTTCCACAGAGTAGCATAGAGACCCGGGTTGATGATCCTATAATTGAACACGTTTTCTAGAAATGTGTTCCAACATCCACTGAAGTAGCAAGCACGTTTACTAGATAGCGACAGTAAATGCCGTGCTAACCAAACAAACAGACCTGCTAGTTTAGCTAACCAACCCATCAGTACTAGTTTGCCATTATGACAATCGATCACTTGTCATAACAATCAGAAACAAATATTCAACAATGACATGGTATAATTATGTGATAATGCCAGAGAAGCCGGTGTTTGGAGGACTTTGTCTCGGGCCTACAACCCTGCCAATATATCCTCCAAACACCGGCTTCGAGGGCATTATCACTTTTATACATTGGGTTACCAACATATTCAAATAAACGTTATTTGTATTAATTTATTCATCCGACCCAGTCCTTCAGTCTTTTTGTTCTGTATTTATGGACACGACCCAATCGTTCAGTCTTTTTGTTCTGTATTTATGGACACAATTCAGTCTTTTTGTTCTGTATTTATGGACAGGACCCAATCATTCAGTATTTTTGTTCTGTATTTATGGACACGACCCAATCATTCAGTCTTTTTGTTCTGTATTTATGGACACGACCCAATCATTCAGTCTTTTTGTTCTGTATCTATGGACGCGACCCAGTCATTCAGTCTTTTTGTTCTGTATCTATGGACGCGACCCAATCATTCAGTCTTTTTGTTCTGTATCTATGGACGCGACCCAGTCATTCAGTCTTTTTGTTCTGTATCTATGGACGCGACCCAGTCGTTCGTTCTAAATGTTCCATTGCCATACTGGCTGGCAACGTTCTTATCCCAACTAAGGCTAATTTACAGTCACGTCAAAAAAGTGCATCCAAAATATCAGCAAAATAGTGCATTTGTTTAAGCTGTTTTCTAGTGAAATGTATTTGGATACATCCATAACAATAAGCTAACGAGGCGCGATTTCACCTGGCATAGAGAATGTGCTCACTCATCAGGACACTGTTGTTCAGAGGAGCTAGCCAACAACACAGCTAACACAATCCCTTAAAATTGACATATGAAAGATTGCAAACTATTTTATTTATTTATGTTTTATTTATTTAACTAGGCAAGTCAGTTAAGAACAAATTATTATTTACAATGACGGCCTACCTACAGGGTCAGCCCTAATTTAGGGTTAAGTTAAATGCCTAGTTAAATAAAGTTTAAATACCACAAACCCCAGAGGTGCCTTGTTGCTATTATAAACTGGTTACTAAAGTAATTAGAGCAGTAAAAATAAATGTTCTGTCATACCCATGGTATACTGTCTCATATACCACGGCTGTCAGCCAATCAGCATAAAGGGCTCAAACCACTCAGTTTATAATTTGTAATAATAAAGAAATGAATGTTGTCTTAAAATACATTCTTCAAATAAACCATTAAATATTTATTATATATATATAATCATCTTATCATAACGTTGACCCTTTCTGAGCGTTATATATATATATTTTACTGAAAGCCGGAATTGTTTAATGATCATGAAATAAGCTTGTTAAAACGCTCAGAAAGGGTCAACGTTATGATAAGATGACTGATATATTACTGCCATTTTGTTTCACAAGTGCAGCTAATGCAGTAGGCTGGGCACACTATGTAGGATCATATTATTATTATTATTATTATTATTATTATTATTCGTTGGCAACTGTAACCAAAATAGTAATACAAATAGGCGCGGTAATGGTACGTAGTTGCTTCCAGCAGCAACTCTTCGAGGATATTGAACCCCACCCCCCAAAAGAAAAGACGACCAATCAAAAAAGAGAAGAATAGGGCGGGAGTTGTTAGCATGTTTGGCAGCTAACGTGAACTGCTAGCCTGCCAGGTATGGACGTGAACCACCTCTGGAGTATGTGAGTATGGAAACATGAAAGTAGACAACAATAGCCAGCTAACGTTAGCTATCTCGACCTTTATTTAACTAGGCGAGTCACACGACGAGTAAACAGTCAAGCAAACCAACTACACCGAGTGTCTGCGTTGAATTCGGCAAACTAGCTAGTTAACAAATGGCCCGTTTTTTGGATTAACAATGAAACGTTGTTTATAACTGCTATGACAGGCACACGTGTCTTAGCCAATGCAGAAACCATTTCAGGCTGAGATGCTAACGTTAGGCTACAATAAAGATGGGAACGTGACAACCGCTGTCGTTGTAAAGCGATATTATTTTACACGAGCAACATCTTTCGCTATTGATTTTAGCTTGCTAAGGAATAAAATCTTGATTTTGAAGCTATTTGCAAAATAGGGAAATGTTGTAAACAAGGAAGGACTCATGCCACAGTGTTGTCTTTCTCCTACACTGTAGATGCTATAACTATTAACTCTTATACGACTATTTCCATCTGACAGATTCAAACATGACCGACAGGTATTTACCTGAGTGGATGTCGAAGACAGAAACTACTGAAAAAGATGCACTCAAACAGGTAAGTGAAGTTGAGTAAACAGTACTCACATTTATGGTCCAAGGTAGTGAACGAGTGTGTAGACTTCCCCAATAGTACAGGTCTACTTGCCTCCAAATGCCAGCCAACAGCTGTCTGAGGTTGGCTATCAAGGTGTGGTTAATTTTCAATTCAGTGAGGCTCTCTAATTTGCTTATGCTTACCTATCCACCTGAGCTGTGCAGGGTCATATGTAAATAAAACCATCGCACTGTTTCGCTCAACACATTTTAATATGCAGTTTTATTTAGTGCATGTGATATTTCCTTTTGACCACCACTATTAATTGGTTATAGTTGGAATATTTAAATCAATACTGTCTGTGTTTAATTAAACCGGTTTATTGATACACCATGTGTTGTTGTGTAGAGGTGTATGAGACAAGTCCTGAATCATGCTGTCCCTCTTCTATCATTTGCATAGGTGATGTATGTACTGGAAATGTAAATTTATGTACATGGAACAAGAACACATGTGAACAATGATGGACAATAGTGAATGGCCTTTTATTTGCATATTTCCTTCGACACAGAGTAAACCCTATATGGCCAGTTCTGTGGAAAAACACCAGGATGATAATCAAATGTTCTCTCCCATGTGCTGAAAATGGCTGGTTAATATAGTCTCTGTGCGGGGGAAATAAGTAACACTTGTTTTTTTTTTCTCTCAACAGGTTCAAACAGGGCTCTATAAAGTAAACATCATAGAGGATGACCTTCCTTATCTAGAGTTCGCTGGCACAGTCATTTTCAGCCTGGAGGAAAATGACTGCTCGTTTCTGTCAGAGGATTTAAGGTAGTTAAGAATATCACCAGTCTGACTCTAATAGTACACTCGGTGTACGTGTAATAACACAGAGATGTGCAATCAATCAAGTCAGTTGTATAGTCGTAGGCTCAGCATGTGGAGTCGTGGGTTTAGCGTGCTGTGACTTGATTCACCACATTGAGTAACCACTTACCTGTTTCCTGAGAACGCATCATGTTGCTGAAGGCATATCTATAATCTGGTAATCGTTGTCGGTTCGTTTGGATTGTAAAATGTGTTCACCGCTGTAAAATAAAAATAAATGTCTGAATCCAAATTTTGGGGTAAATAACATCTCAAAGGTGTACCAACCACATTGTACGTGAATTATAGTGGATTTTGCACCTCATTTACACCTCGATTTTCCCCCCCTTCCCCTCCGTAGGTCTAGTCTTTCGCCTGGCTCTGCTGTGGGGTTTGACATAGAATGGCCTCCTTCCTTCACCAAAGGCCAGAAGAAGAAAGTTGCCTTGGTCCAACTGTGTGCTTCTAAGGAGAAGTGTTACCTTTTTCACCTCTCCTCCATGTCAAGTAAAGTTCACAATGGAAATGTCTCTAACATTGACTTATCATTGTATGAAGAATTTTCTGCTCATAATTTCTGTTATGTTGTTGCTGGCTATAGTTTATTAGTATTTAGACACATCAGAAACACATTAGACCTGTTCTGCAATGGTTTTGTGTATTGCATATCTCTGATTTCTTGCAGGATTTCCAACTGGCTTGAAGATATTTTTGGAGGATGAGACAATCCGAAAAGTTGGCGTGGGCATTGAAGGAGACATGTGGAAGCTACTCTCGGACTTTGATGTAAAACTGAAGAATTTCGTGGAGCTTGGAGATTTGGCGAATGAAAGAGTAAGATCACAGAATTGTACCCTCATTTTACAGCCATTACACAACTACCAATGTGTTTACTCATGGGCCAATGTATCAAACACTTCCACTTCTTGGTGTGTAACCATATAGTCAAGTCCTAAACAAGAAGTCCAGTTAAAAAGGTATCCTTCCAACTACTGCAAAAATACTGGCTTCCTCGAATATGATATCCACAACGTATCTGCTAACATGCTATGAGGAATAGCAGAAGGACTGTTTGATTGCTATAAAGCTACATACATTATTATTTCCTCACTGACTAGAATTCCCTGTGATTTCCAGCTGCGATGCGGTGAGAGGTGGAGTCTGGATGGGCTCGTCAAGCACCTGTTCAAGAAGAAGCTGTTCAAACAGAAGGATGTACGCTGTAGCAATTGGGATGACTTTGAACTCTCCCAGGAGCAGAAAAGATACGCAGCCACGGATGCTTATGTGAGTGAGGGAAAAAAAACAACTATCATATTGTGTTATTTGGAGAACTGTTTTTGTGGGAGATTTGTGCAAGAGATTCTGTTTTTGTTTGTCAGCCATGTTTATTTTTTTTGTCTTACCTAGGCTGGCCTGATCATTCATAACAAACTCAATACAATGGACCCTGGTGAGTATTGTTTAGATTTGTTTGATGTGTCATACATGCGTTGTTATCCCTGTTATTTTATTTGTTTCCTTCATTAAAACCCCCAAGGTCAATCAAATTAGCAGTGTCCACACTGTGCAAAGGTGAGACTGTCACGAACATGTACATGTCCGTTGTTTTGATTTTGGACGCCCACAGGCCTCACAACACCCGTCTAAAGGTCCCCCGGTACCAGTTGAAAAAATGGCAGTACAGTGCATTCGGAAAGTTTTCAGACACCTTGACTTTTTCCACATTTTGCTACATTACAACCTTATTCTAAAATGGATGAAATACATTTTTCTTCATCAATTTAAACACAATACCCCATAATGACAAAGCGAAAACAGATTTTTAAAAATTAATAACATATACCTTAAGTACTATAAGTATTCAGACCCTTTGCTAAGAGACTCGAAATTGAGCTCAGGTGCATCCAATATCCATTGATCATCCTTGAGATGTTTCTACAACTTGATTGGAGTCCACCTGTGGTAAATTAATTTGATTGGACATGATTTTGATAGGTGCACACCTGTCTATCTAAGGTCCCACAGTTGACAGTGCATGTCAGAGCAAAAACTAAGTCATGAGGTCGAAGGAATTGTCCTTAGAGCTCCAAGACCGGATTGTGTCGAGGCACAAAAATATATCTGTGTCCCCAAGAACACAGTGGCCTCCCATCATTCTTAAATGGAAGAAGTTTGGAACCACCAAGACCCTTCCTAGAGCTGGCCGCCCAACCAGACTGAGTAATCCGGTGAGAAGGAGAGGTGACCAAGAACCCAGTGGTCACTCTGACAGAGCTCTAGACTTGCTCTGTGTCATGTGCCTTAGTAAAAGGCACATGACAGCCCGCTTGGAGTTTACCAAAAGTTACCTAAAGGACTCTGACCATGAGAAACAAGATTTTCTGGTCTAATGAAACCAAGATTGACTGGGACTGGGAAACTAGACCGTTTCGATGGAAAGAGTAACGAAGCAAAGTACAGAGATATCCTTGATGAAAGCCTGCTCTAGAACGCAGAGGACCTCAGACTGGGGCGAAGGTTCACATTCCAATAGGACAACGACCCTAAGCACACAACTAAGACAATGAAGGAGTGGCCCGGACTTTAACCCAATCTAACATCTCTACAGAGACCTGAAAAAAGCTGTGCAGCGACCCTCTACATTCAACCTGACAGGGCTTTTTTAGGATCTGCAGAAAAGTGAGTACGGTAGTGTACAACCAAAGATTTAAGACTAAAGGCTGGTTTATACTACGTCTATCGACATGTCTATATACAGTTGTCGCACTGTCATTAACATTCTAATGTCGTCCGACATCAAACTTGTCGTTATGAAAAAGTATAAACACTAAAATGACAGGCTGCATGACATCAGCAGACTGGTGGTCTAAAATAGCATAACTGGTGTATTTTAACACCAATAAACCCTTCCGTTTTAAAAATGAATTTAGTATATGTCAATCTAGCAAACCAGGCAACTAAAAGCAACTTTCTAAGCAATGTTTTGGTTCGTTTCTAGCTTGTTAGCTAGCTAGCTAATGTTAAGTTAGCTAGCTAACCAGTTCAAATAAATGCTTTTTTTAGGCTGGATCATGTTGTTGTATGTTTTAATTCTGTAATGTATTGATTGCTGCTGCCTTCTTAGCCAGGTCTCCCTTGAAAAATAAACTCTGTGTCTCAATGGGCTTTTCCTGGCTAAATAAAATAAAATGACCATATTATATAGCTGACAACGTCTTAACTTTAGAAAATTCATATTCATTATTACAGGAAAATAAATTCTCAACAAGATCATTATTTCCAGGTTAATGGTGAGCTAATTACAGAAAATAGCTTAGGGTTGTGAGTGTGACGAAATAAAAGCAAGGCATTCTACCATAGAAGTTTTGAACTTGGACACTGTCTCGTTGGCCTAACATTATATCCTAATTTGATTTGGCGCAGGTCATGTTGTTCTTCACATTATAGTCTCTGGTAAACACACACTATCTCAAATAAAATCTATGTTTATTTGTCACATGAACAGGCTACATAAGGTGTAAACGTTATAGTGAAAATGTTACTTGCATGGTGGAGTTTCTTTTGTTTAGACCTGTAGCTAGCTAAACAATGAACCATAATCCCAACTTGTAACATTACTACCCTGCATGTAGCTAAAACTAACAAGCTAGCTAGCTAACATTGGGCTATAACTAACAATGCAAATGGCTCTGAGATACAACTATTATTACTACACAGATCATACATGTAACGTTACAGTAGCTAGCGAGCGAGCTAACAGTACTCTTTAACTTAGAATGAAAACGCTAAAATTAGAAATGTATAATATCTGAAAATTTAGCTAGACTTTCTTACCCGTATATATGGATGAACGCTTCTCTCTCTGTTACGGATGCCATGGTTGCCCTTAGTTTGAAGATGTAATCCGAAGACTGGTGCATTCCACTCATTTCAAAACTCGGCCCTCCAGAAAGTGGAGCTCCTTAGTAACACTTGTGCAGTTCTTCGTGATATCTTTCAAAAAAGCCGTTTTAGAAAGGATTACCTACACATACTAAGCAGTTTATGTTCTAGACAGAAGCGTGCCAGACTAATACGAACTCATCTCTCGGCATGTCCAGCCCATCTATTATCTCAGCCAGTCATGGCTAGCTGGAAGGTTCCTGTCTTTTTCTGTGGCTAAACCAACTAGGCTCGCAATTTAACAATTTTATTTGTATTTACAAATGGCATACAAGTTTGTATTAAGGCACATGAAAGTTCACATGTTCTGAAGGTATTTCTGCCAAAATGTAGATTTAGCTTTTTAAGAAAATGTTTACGTTCAAATGCATCTCCTGTGAAGTAGTCACGTGCGACATACGCCTAATTTCCTGAAATGAGTAATCTTTCTATCTCTCAGATCTATGAGAGACACTTCAGAACAAGCTTCCTTTAGATTTTTTGGGACTATCTGTTGTTCTATGTAGTGAAAATCTAATAGCAGGAAGGCCAAAAATCTTTTTTAGCAAATTATACATTTAGTTTATGATAAAAAAAATAAAATAATTATTTATATATATATATATATATATATATATATATATATATATACTTCTTAATGCTAAATCAAATAGCTAAATGATCCTTGGTATGACCTTCTTAAAATGGAATCTTTAAACAAAATATATGTCTCTGTGTGCTCCAATACAGGAATGAATTCTCGGTCTGACCTTAAGGACAAGCTGTCTCAAATTGCCAATGAAATTGAGAAATTAGCTGGCACCATTCCAGAAGAAGTCAATGACATCAAGAGGTCCGGTATAAAGACGTTACTATTCCAACATCAAGATTGTTGTTCAATCATTTGTCTGATTCATAAGTACAGTACAGTGTAGGCCGTCATTGTAAATAAAAATGTGTTCTTAACTGACTTGCCTAGTTAAATAAAGGGTAAATAAAAAATAAAAAAACAGACAAGGTCAGAAATGTAACCAGTCTCAAATTAATTAGATTTTCTTTTTTTCATTGTAGCGTTGCAACGCTAGTGGAGGACCTGTACGTTAGCCTCACCGCTCTGAGAGATTTCCTGTCGAAGAACAATGGCTCCGCTTCTACCACAGCTCCAGAACCTTTGTCTCACTACCACCCAGAGAACAAGACCCTCAGTCCTGACGGAACAGACACAACCAGTGGAACACAGATGGATCAGGGCTCACACGGAGAAGATGAGGACCTCAATCACTCCAACATAGATCTCTTTAAGGTTCCTGAACCCATGGAAGAGGCCAGCAAACCCACACACTATCAAAGAGACTGCATCATGTCCCTGGAGTACGAGCTTCAAATGCTGGAAAGGCAAGCCAGGCAGGAGGATCTGGAGGAGCTGTCCACTTTGGAGTTCCAGGTGAAAAGCAGATCTATTTAGCCTGATCCCAGACCTGTTTGTGCTGTAATGCCCATTCCTATGGTCATCGTCACGCCAATAACCAATAAGACGGCACATACAGATCTGGAACCAGGCTATATCCATTTGTATTTGTGTGGAGGATTCTACATTTGATGGCAATGTTTAGGAAACAAGCTAAGGATAGAGTCCTTTGTTGACCCCCTCTGTTAATTTTGCATTGTGCCACCTTCATGCAAATGTCATGAAAGTTTGCCGGCAGCCATGTATTGTCCAACTGATGTGGGTTAGAACAACTAATATATTTAGCCCTTATTAAAAAGGGATGGAAGTTTGAACAACTTGTAGTATTTGTGTTACTAGTCTCAATAGAATGTCTTAAGTCTGCATGTCGATCATATCATCATAATATAATAATATACAGTACCAGTCAAAAGTTTGGACACCTACTCATTCCAGGATTATTGTTATTTTTTCGATTCCCAGGACCACCCATACGTAAAATGTATGCACGCATGACTAAGTCGCTTTGGATAAAAACATCTGCTAAATACAGTACCAGTCAAACGTTTGGACACACCTACTCAAGGACTTTGAAAGTTTATTCAAGTGCAGTCTTAAAAACCATCAAGCGCTATGTTGAAACTGGCTCTCATGAGGAATGCCACAGGAAAGGAAGACCCAGAGTTACCAATTTAGATTCTGGCCACTAGATGGCAGCAGTGTAGACTGATCCAATGAACCATTGCATTACTGTTCAAAATGTTGTATCAAGTCTGCCCAAATGTGCCTATTGGTTTATTTATATATTTTAAGTACATAATTGTGCACTCTCCTCAAACAATAGCATGGCATTCTTTCACTGTAATAGCTACTGTAAATTGGACAGTGCAGTTAGATTAACAAGAATTTAAGCTTTCTGCCTACATAAGATATGTCTATGTCCTGAGAAAGTTTCTTGTTACTTACATCATGCTAATTACATTGGGGCACGTTAGCTCAAGCGTCCCGAGGACGGACGATCCTGTGGACACACTTTGTTTGATTACTATATGACTCCATATGTGTTATTTCATAGTTTTGATGTCTTCACTATTATTCTACAATGTACAAAATAGTAAAAATAAAGAAAAGCCATTGAATGAGTAGGTGTGTCCAAACGTTTGAGTGGTACTGTATTGAGCAGATGGTTTTATCCAAAGCGACTTAGTCATGCGTGCATACATTTTACGTATGGGTGGTCCTGGGAATCGAACCCACTATCCTGCGGTTGAAAGTAGGGCTGTGGCGATACAGGTACTGCAATATTCTTTCCATAGCAAAAATAAAAAACGACAAGCAGACCAAACTCTTTAGTTCTTTAAAAACCTGCTGTATGTTAAAGATTGTGCATTATAGCTTGGAAAATACATTTGACTGGATGACAACATAATGTTTGTTTCCAACATCAGGGATGGTTTCCTGAAGAAATTAAATCTGCTTCATGTTTTGTTTCCTTGCCTCTAAACTAACAAGTATGGCAATACTGGTATTGTCCCGGCACTAGTTGCAAGGGCCATGCTCTACCAATTGAGCTACAGTAGTCATCATTGTCTTTACCAATCAACTTCACCCACAGAATTAGATTCTTAATGCTTTGCTCTTTTTGTCTTTTCTGTGGAAGGAGAAAAATGCACTGGATGACTCTGCAGGCCTTTCGTACGAAGTGGAGAGTGACGAGGAGCTGGAGAGCGAGATGCTACAGGTAATAGCCTGGATGTCGGAGAGAACGATGGATTTCCCTTGTTACTATACATTATCCTTTCAGACGTTATACAAACCTCTCATCAGTCCGTATGCCCATTCTGAATAAGCCCGTTTGACACATTCAACTCTCTGAGGTGTGGATTTTTTTCTCATCAACCTTCTGCTTATAGCAGACCTGGGTCAAATATGTCAAAGGTGAGTTTGTTAGTTCTATTTTTAGTTTGCCTTGTACAATTTAAGCAATGGATTTATTTATGTACTGCTTTTATTTAACTAGGTAGGTTGAGAACATTTTCTTTTACAATAACGACCTGACAATGGATTAGACGTGAAGGTACAAGCTCCAAGCTAAATCAATTACACAAAAGTATATTTGACATGAGCATTTGCCCCAGGTCTGCTATTGGTTAAGAACCAGTGCCTTGCGTGATGATGTGGTTTGGATTTTTCTCACCTCAGTGTGTGGAGGAAGTGGAGAGGTTGAGTCAACAGAAGCAACCCCAACCTGAGGAAACCCCCTCTGGTCCTGGCGATGAGGAGGATGACATAGAGGAGCTGGAGGAGGAGGAAGAACAAGAGTTTGGTACTGATGGAGCTATTTCTTAGCTTTTTTTAGGTTTCAAAGATTATCATGGAGAAATACTTATGGACTGACTGACAAATAGGCTGCGTTATAAGAATCTACTGTGTGTGCAAAATGAGGATGCTCTCAGTCTACTGTGGGTGCAAAATGAGGATGCTCTCAGTCTACTGTGTGTTGATTGAAGTGGACTGACGTTACATTAATAAAAGGAGCTAAAAATAGCTGACATTCTCTACTGTAGGCAGGGGTTATAGTGGTGAGCCTTTACAGGAATCCCATGACCCATATTGTCAGAACATTAGTCAAATCATTGTTTTCTCTGTTAAAAATCAATACCAACACAGAAACCTATTCAAAATCACACGCAATGATAGATTTAAGCAGTAATGCTCGACGGGGTGTGGTATATGGCCAATATACCACGGCTAAGGTCTGTTCTGATGCACGATGCAGCGTGGAGTGCCATATACCACAAACCCCCAAGATACCTTATTGCTATTATAAGCTGGTTACCAACGTAATTAGAACAGTAAATAGTGTGTGTGTGTATATATATATATATATATATATATATTTGTTTGTCATACTCATGGTATACGGTCTGATTATACCACGGCTGTCAGCCAATCAGCATTCAGGGCTCGAAACCACCCAGTTTATAAATATATATTTAATATATAGCTAGATTGTATTCAGTGGAGCTATATTCATAGAAATGCAGACAATAAATACAAAAATAATAAAGTCACTGATATACATTTGCCATACAGTGCTCCTTATGAATCCAATTCCCTGTAAGAGTTTGGCTCGATGCCAACAGCAGGGCTTTAGAATAGCAGTGTAGGATTAATCTCCAGTATTGTGTACTCTGGCAGATGTTAACCTCCAGTCTCAGATGTACTCGGGGCAGATGTGAGTGTATTTCTGTGTCACAGTCTATTGAAGCCTCTTTCCATCTCTCCAGATCCATCTCTTCCAGAGCCACTCCCTGAACAAATCAAATGTCTAAAGATGTACTTTGGACATAGTCGCTTCAAGCCGTAAGCAACCCCAAACCCCCCCCAACCCCCCAATATGTTCATATTACATATTATAATTTGTCCTTCCTGTAATTTGTATGTGAAAGAGAAATCCCCTCTGTTTCAGAGTACAATGGAAAGTAATTCACTCTGTTCTGAAAGAGCGACGAGATAACCTTGTTGTCATGGCAACAGGTAAGTCGTCGTCTTCCCCCATTCACCACCATGTTAAATTCGTTATGATTGACTAAGTCCTCATGGTAATATGAGCTGCCTTCCGGAAACATCCATATGGATGGCATCGTATAGTTCTTATAATAAAGTGTAGTTTGTAAATGAATATTCCCCCAAAGAGGTACATAGTATGTCCGTGACGAGAAAAAAATATTGAGCTTCTTTCATCCTTTGGTTCAAATCTGCTGTTGCACTAATACTACTGCTACTGCACTGCCACCTAATGGAGGGTTTATTTGTGACTCTGAAAGCTCTATGCGCACAAAAGCCAAACAAGTATAGCTTAGGAAAAGTTTCTGTAATAGTACATCTTGGGTTAGTAGGTGATATGTGTAACATGTTGTACAATCAATGAAGATGTCAGCCATTGGTATTCTACTAAAGTAAGTGTTTGTCCATGTATTTCTGAAGGCTATGGAAAAAGCCTTTGCTTCCAGTTCCCCCCAGTGTACTGTGTTGGCATCAGCATAGTAATATGTCCACTCATCGCTCTCATGGAGGACCAAGTGCTCCAGCTCGAGTGAGTAGCAACATTTAGCACCAGGAACCTTTAGGAATACCACCTATCAATGTAGTTTCCTACTCTTAACACATTTTGATTGTCATATGTGATTGATTTAAAAAAAAAGTTATATATTCAATTGTAGATTGCTCGTTTTTCCCCATATGGTTATATGTTGAAAAATATGAACATGTAATGTGTTTTGCTGGAATAGAAGTATCTGGTAAATTAGAGCTCATCAATGTTGGTATTCGTCTGAGGGAATCAATATGTTGTTTTGGTTTATAGGTGACTCCTAGTCAGCCAGGGGTGCGTTCAGCAGGACATAACGTTGTGCAACGTTCAGATAGAAAAACAGCATGTAGAACAAACACCCCTCTCTAATATGTAGAATAAGAAACCGTGTCGGCTCTCTTCATGACATTTCTATCTGCAATGTTCCACAACATTTGCCTACTGAACGCTGCCCAGGTGAGATCATGGTGACGTTCCAACAACATAGCGTGTTCTCTTTATTTTCCAGAATGTCCAACATTCCAGCTTGTTTTCTCGGCTCGGCTCAGACCAAAGATGTTTTAGCCGGCTTGAAACAGTAAGCCTCTTTTAAAAAAAATATATAAATATATATATATTTATTGCCAACTGCTAAAATATTACAACTGCATAGAAGTATTTTGTTCTTAGTTCAGCCACAAAATTTAGTCATGTGATATGTCCCTCAACTGATGTTTACATGCACCCTCTCCTCTGTTCTATCACAATGTGTACTATACTAATTTACACTTTTTACTGTGGAGGGCGTTTTAGTGCCAGTCTGTTTGCTATCATGTCAACTCCTTGTTATGCTAGTGACAATGAGCAAGTTGGCCAGAGCAAAATCTGGGACCAGGCTACCAATGTTATAACTCAGCTCCCAGGCCCACAGTGTATGTTGGTTTCCATTCTTGTAAGACCAATTCCTACCTAGTTTACCAGCTGTATAGACTGTAAATTTATCAGTTCAAGTGGCAATATGTAACTTGGGCGACTCGAATTCACATAGAAATGTGAGTTATAGATCTATCATTCTACTTGAATGTAAGTCTATGTGCACTTCCATTCTTAAATTTAGTTTTTGCGTCTTTTACTTTCGATTTCGTACACCAGCTGAGACAACAATATTTTTGGTTACTGAAAATACAGTACCAGTCAAAAGTTTGGACACCTACTCATTCCAGGGTTTTTCTTTATTTTTACTATTTTCTACATTGTAAAATAATAATGAAGACATTCAAACTATGAGAACACATATGGAATCATGTAGTAACCAAAAAAGTGTTACACAAATCAAATGGACATTAGACCGGTGGAAATCTGTCGTTTTGGTCTTATGAGTCCAAATGTGAGATCTTTGGTTCCAACCGCTGTGTCTTTGAGATGCATAGTAGGTGAACAGATGATCTCCCCATGTGTGGTTCCCACCATGAAGCATGGAGGAGGAGGTGTGATGGTGGGGGGGGCTTTGCTGGTGACACTGTCAGTGATTTTATTTAGAATTCAAGGCACACTTGACCAGCATGGCTTCCACAGCATTCTGCAGCGATACGCCATCCCATCTGGTTTGCGCTTAGTTTTTGAACAGAACAATGACCCAAAACACCTCCTGGCTGTTTAAGGGCTATTTGACCAAGAAGGAGAGTGATGGAGTGCTGCATCAGATGACCCGGCCTACCCCGGCCAAACCCTACCCTAACCCGATCGACGACGTGCCAATTGTGCCCCGCCCTATGGGACTCCCGAACACGGCCGGTTGATCGAACCAGGGTTCCTCTCGAAGCTGGTTGAGAGAATGCCAAGAGGTTCCAAAGCTGTCAAGGCAAAGGGTGACTTTGAAGATTCTAAAATATATTTTGATTTGTTTTAACACCTTTCTGCTTGCTACATGATTCCATATGTGTTATTTCATAGTTTTGATGTCTTCACTATTATTCTACAATGTAGAAAATATTAAAAATAAAGAAAAACCCTTGAATGAGTAGGTGTCCAAACATTTTGTTGACTGGTACTGTATATTTCACAGCGGTTTAGATGGTACAATGATCCTCTACACTATACCATCTTATTTTGTCACATAAACTGAAATTAGGCAAACTATTAGAGTTTTAGTAACCAGGAAATGGCAGAGCGATTTCTGCATAGGGAAACTTTAATACTAAACAACAGCTAGCAGGACTGTGGAACTGGAAAGCCTTAGTTTTGCACCCCTGCTATAAGTAAAGGCTGCTTATGTCCCAACTAGGCAGAAAATAACATGACCCTGTTCTGTCTTTAGGGGGCAATACAGAGTTGTGTACATGACCCCAGAATACTGCTCAGGCAATGTCTCTCTACTCGAACAGCTCGACAGAAGTATAGGTGAGTGAGCTTTTGGTCCTAATTCATGACTCTTTAAATATATTTCCTTACACATTTTATACATATATACTCCATTTTCTCAAGCCCAGTCTTTTTATACTTGTAACAGTGAGAATATTGCTGGCGTAGGAACTGATTTGAGGTGTTTCCCAAAAACATAAAGATCATCTTTACGACTATCTTAAGTTCATTGGTAGGCAATGGATAAACAACGCTAACGCTAAAGAGGATCTTGATGTTTTGTATCTGCAGGAATCTCTTTGATAGCGGTGGATGAGGCTCATTGTATCTCTGAATGGGGCCATGACTTCAGAGGTGCATACAGGAGTCTGGGAAACCTGAAGAGAAGTCTACCTAACGTAAGGACATGTGTCTCTCATTGCAAGCATCACAGGCAGCCGTCATCTTAAACAATATGTCATCAATTACGGGCAATCCTCCGCCATAATTCTTATATAGTCATGTCATAATTTGGATTTAACAGACAGGTCAGCCAATTGCCTCTTTCCCAGCTACATAATTTTATGTATCATGGACAGTTTGCAAAAACCGACGTCCATCATGCTTCTGATACCCTTGTGTGCAGGCCTTATGATGGAGGTGTCAAGTGAAAGTTTTGCCAAGATTGTGAATGACTGTATTTTGTGTTGAGGTTCCCGTTGACTCTGTTCCGTGTTCAGGTTCCCGTTGACTGTGTTCCGTGTTCAGGTTCCCATCGTTGCGCTGACGGCCACTGCCAGCCCCTCCATCAGGGAGGACATAGTGAAGAGTCTGAACCTGGAGCGGCCCATCGTCACCTGCACCTCCTTCGACCGGCCCAACCTCTACCTGGACGTCAACCGCAAGTCTGGGGGCGTGTTTCAGGACATGAACGGCTTCCTGAAGAAGACCACCGGGTAGGCTTATAGGTCAATTTATATTTAGGTCCATATACTGAATAAAGGTTAATAATATATTTAAGTAGACCTAGCTATACGTTGTTTTTTAATACAGTATATGTACTGTATGCTTTTGGGGATATGGAGCCAGCTTTTATCACAATAATGATATTAATTCCATGTTTTTTTTGTATAGGAAAAGATGACATCCAATGTCTTTGAGCATTTGCTGGATATAAAAATATATTCAGTAGATTATAAAAAGAGACTCGGCACACACTAATCTATCCTCCCTTGTGGTTGGTCACAAAGTTTCGACCAATTAGATCAAAATTACCTTTTTTTTTTCTTTTTTTTTTTTTTTCTTCTCATTTGCTGTCGGCTATTTCAGGGGGGATTATGAGTTTGAAGGGTCCTCCATTGTGTACTGCCCCTCGAGGAAAGAGGCTGAGCGTGTGACCTCCACTCTGACCTCGCTGGGCGTCACATGTGGTGTTTACCACGCTGGTCTGGGCATCAAACAGAGGAAGGAGACCCAGCATCGCTTCATGAGGGATGAAATCCAGGTCTGTTTTAAATATTTAAGAAACCCCAAAAAAGTTTCAGATATTTAAAATAAAACCCAGGTGGATTTGCTTTATTGCTATACTGTGTAGATATTGATAGTAGTGAAAGATATGCCACATTTAGTTAAATGTCTCTTTCCAAATATAAATTAGTTTGTGGTACTTTGCAAATTCTATACAGGCATGAAAACACATAAAAAAAAAAACATTGTTTACCCCGTTATCCAAGCATACTTTTATATGGTTTTGTTAATTGTTTTCAGTGTATTGTGGCTACAGTTGCTTTCGGAATGGGAATTAATAAGGCTGACATCAGGAAGGTGATCCATTATGGAGCCCCTAAGGAGATGGAGTCCTACTACCAGGAGATTGGACGTGCTGGGAGAGACGGACTTCCAAGTGCCTGCCACGTCCTGTGGGCACCAGCGGATCTACAATTAAACAGGTCACTCTTTTTTTTTTTTGTGATTGTGTTATTTGAATGAAATATATACATTTCATAAATGGTAGACAACAAGACACAGTAGTAGTAGTAGTAATAATAATACTGTGTCTTGGCATGAAGCCTTCACAGAGTTCCGATTAGTGAAACCCAGACCTGAACTGAGTCTTTTGTTGTTCTGTACAGGTTTCTTATCAACCAGGTAGTAAACAACAGATTCCGGGGCTACAAGCTCAAAATGATGGGCAAAATGGACCTGTACCTCAACTCATCCAAGTGCAGAAGGAAGTAAGTCTTGTTCCATAATGAAGAATGAGACATTTTTTAGCTACATATCAGTCAGTATATTGTGTCAATAGCTACCTATATTCTAAGTATTGCTTGACATTTTATTTCTCTTCAGGCTGATCCTCTCCCACTTTGAAGACAAACAGCTTCGAAAGGTAACCTCAGGCATCATGGGAACTGACCAGTGCTGTGATAACTGCCGTTCTGGGTGGGTGTTTTGCCAGCAATTTTCTATTCTATTCTGTGTGCAAAAATCCATATGTTATTTTAGCTCAGCATAACATGCACTGTTTACTGTGTTACTATTTCAATAATTTTGGGATTATTTTAGATATAACCCATTGGGAATGTGTGTGTTTTCAGGGCGGTGAACAGAGACGGTGTAAATATCACAGTGGACGGTGGGCGTCAGGACTACGGTGTGTTGGCATTCCAGCTGATGGGAGCCATCAGTGCTATGGGGGAGAGATTTGGCTCCACAGCCCCCATCCTGTTCCTCCGTGGATCTGTGAGTCTGAGAGTGTTGGGCTGAGCCATGTTCGTTGGGGCATACTGGAACAAAACAGAAAAATGTGCATGTATATTGGACAAGTCCAGGTAGACCTTCCCTGTTTCAGTTTGTTTTCTTCTGTTTGGTGCCTAATGAACATGACCCTGTTCTTCTTCTTTCAGTACTCTCAGAGGGTTCCAGAGAAGTACCGGTGCCACCCTCTGTTTGGAGCAGGGAAGAGTGTCTCTGAGGCCTGCTGGAAAGCCCTGGCACGGGAGCTGGTGAATGAGGAATATCTGAAGGAAGCCACCGGCACCAGCAAGTTCTGCACCCTCTGTAAAATCACCCCCAAGGTACGACGTACCATAACATATCATAACATAGCATATCACAACATAACATAATGCAACACAAAACATAACAACATAACACTACATAACTTATGACAACATACAGTCATGCGAAAAAATTAGGACACGCCATGAAACGTTTAGTGATTTTTTAAAGAAATATGGACATATCAATCGTTGATCTTCCTTCAAACAATAGCTATAGATAAAGGTGATGTAATTGAACCAAAAACAATGAAAATGTAACTGTGTTATCATTTTAACAACAAAATCAACAAAGATGCCCAAAAAAATAGGACACTCTATGCTGGTATTGCCCCCTTTGGCTGAAATAACCTCAATTAGACGTTTCCTATAACTGTCTACCAGTCTCTAACATCACCTGGGAGAAAAGTTTTCCCACTCCTCCATGCAGACTTTTTTCAGCTGTGTGATGTTTGATGGGTCTCTTGCATGCACAGCCGGTTTCAAATCACCCCACAGCATCTCAATAGGATTAAGATCCGGGCTTTGACTTGACCAGAACTCTCAATTTCTTTATTTTGAGCCATTCCTTGGTGGATTTACTGGAATGTTTTGGGTCATTGTCATGTTGCACGGTCCACATCCGCTTCGGCTTCAATTTTAGGACAGATGGTCTCACATTTTCCTCAAGCACCCTCTGATACAATCAAGAATTCCTAGTAGATTCTATGATGGTGAGCTGACCAGGCCCCATGCTTCACAGTTGGTATGAGGTCCTTGTGCTCAAATGCTGTCTTTGGTTTGCGCCAAACGTGTCTTCTGTTACTGTGCCCAAATAATTCAACTTTGGATTCATCTATCCAAAGCACATTGTTCCAGAAGTCCTGGTCTTTGTCTAGGTGAAGTTTGCCAGAGAAAAGGGTTTCCTCCTTGCACAACTCCCATGAAAATCAAACTTGTGCAGTCTCTTTCTGATGGTAGATGCATGTACTTTGACATCAACTGTGGCAAGAGCTACCTGTAGGTCCCGTGATGACATTTTAGGATTGTTTGAGAGTTCTTTAAGCATCTTGCGTTCTGCTCTTGGGCTGAACTTGATAGGACGGCCTGACCTGGCCATCTTGGCCGTGGTTTTAAATGTTCTCCATTTGTAGATTATTTTCCCGGACAGTTGAATGGCTGATTTCTATTTGTTTGGAGATCTTTTTAAATCTCTTCCCAGACTCATACGCATCTGCAGCCTTCTTTCTGAAGGCCTTAGAGAGCTCTTTTGATCTCGCCATGATGATACCACTCACTTCAACAATCAAGAGCAAACCGAACTAAATGTCTGAGGTTTAAATAAGACCGGCTCCTTCACAATACTCTCTAACAATGTTCTAATCATCTGCACCTGATGTGGTGCACCTGATTCAAATTTTAGGCATTTTCAGTAATAAATGTCCTCACTTTGTCCTCACAAGAAAATTGCATTTCTATTAATTAAATTTTACAAATCGTTTGTACAAGACATTACTTCAGTTTTATTGTTGTTATACTACCTCCATCTCTCAAAATTGTTAAAATGAAGATCAAATGTCCATATGTTTAAATATGTTGGAAAAGACAACGGTTGTCATGGGGTGTCCTTTCTTTTTCACATGACTGTAACACTACATACTGTAACAATACATAACATATCACAACATAGCATAACATATCACAACATAAAATAAGTGTTCTATACTACGGTCTCAGGACTGTTTCTTTGACTGGAATCAGTTATTTTGGATATCTGGTGGTAGTGTAAATGTGATTTCTTTGACAGTTTGACAATTGTTGATTTTTAAGCTAAAACAATGTTTATGGCTGAAATGTATTTCTAAGGATACTGCCTGGAGAAATCAAGTGTAGGATGCATGTTAGCTGTTCTTGACCACTAGGTAACTAGTTACTAGATGGTTATCTATTATATACACTGGGGGCCAAGGGTTTCTTTATTTGCACAATTTTTTACATTGTAGAATAAAAGTGAAGACATTACAACTATGACATAACACATATGGAATCATGTAGTAACCAAAAAAAGTCTTAAACAAATCAAAATATATTTTATGTTTGAGATTCTTCTTCACCCATTGCCTTGATGACAGCTTTGCACACTTGTGGCATTCTCTCAACCAGCTTAATGAGGACCACCACAGGAATGGAAGACCCAGAAATACCTCTGCTGCAGAGGATAGTTCAGAGGATAAAAGCATTCCAGGTGAAGCTGGTTGAGAGAATGCCTAGAGTGTGCAAAGCTGTCATCAAGGCAACTTTTGGCCCCCAGTGTACATCTTATTCAGGGTTGGGTTCAATTCCATTTCAATATATAATTCTTATTCAAAGGGGAGGTGGTGGCTAAGCAAAGCCCTGGATGAGAAAGGAAGAACCCTCCTGCTGCAGTCGACTGACGCTGATCTCAACACCTGGTCTGCACTAAGGTATACCCTCTGTAGTACACACAACTCTATTCTACTGCTACTTAGTGTGCATACTCATTAAAGAGAGAACACGCTCGCTAATTAAAAGAGAGAACACGCTCGCTCATTAGAGAACACGCTCGCTCATTAGAGAACACGCTCGCTCATTAGAGAACACGCTCGCTCATTAGAGAACACGCTCGCTCATTAGAGAACACGCTCGCTCATTAGAGAACACGCTCGCTCATTAGAGAACACGCTCGCTCATTAGAGGGAACACGCTCGCTCATTAGAGGGAACACGCTCGCTCATTAGAGGGAACACGCTCGCTCATTAGAGGGAACACGCTCGCTCATTAGAGGGAACACGCTCGCTCATTAAAGAGGGAACACGCTCGCTCATTAAAGAGGGAACACGCTCGCTCATTAAAGAGGGAACACGCTCGCTCATTAAAGAGGGAACACGCTCGCTCATTAAAGAGGGAACACGCTCGCTCATTAAAGAGGGAACACGCTCGCTCATTAAAGAGGGAACACGCTCGCTCATTAAAGAGGGAACACGCTCGCTCATTAAAGAGGGAACACGCTCGCTCATTAAAGAGGGAACACGCTCGCTCATTAAAGAGGGAACACGCTCGCTCATTAAAGAGGGAACACGCTCGCTCATTAAAGAGGGAACACGCTCGCTCATTAAAGAGGGAACACAAGTGCCTTTATATCGGGAAGGCTTCGAGAGGCTCTCATCTGGGTCGTGTTCATTAGGGCACACCGTAGCAAGGGAAAACCAAAACGAGCGTTCCTTATCGGATAGTATGTCCCCGCTTCAGTCAGTTTCAGAACGTTTTCTTTCAATTTGTGCATTGTGAATGCAACCCTGTTCTAGCCTGGATTAGCTTCCAGAGGAGCGATTGGGGAAGTGTTAATTTGCTTATGTAATTATGTTAAGCCCTATTCGCACGGGACTAGTATTATTATTCCAACCTCTGACTGTTCGTTATTTCAGAGGACGATTCGGACGGGATCTGTCTCTTTTCCAAACTGCCCGCAAACTACCCACCTATGGGTTGTTCCTGCTCTATAACCCCCCCCATACAACCTATGGGTTGTTCCTGCTCTATAACCCCCCCCCCATACAACCTATGGGTTGTTCCTGCTCTATAACCCCCCCCCCCCCATACAACCTATGGGTTGTTCCTGCTCTATCACCGTCCCTCCCCCGCCCGTCAGGAAACCTGAGTTTACAAATAACAAAAAAAAATGTTTTTTTATTTATTGCAAAATTATGCAACACCCAATTCCCATGTGTGAAAAAGTAATTGTGAGTGGGCCAAAATTCCTCCACAGCAGTGTGAGAGACTGATCAACAGCTGCAGGAAGCATTTGTTTGCAATCATTGCAGCTAAAGGTGGCACAACCAGTTATCACACTGGCATTAGGTGTTGAATAATTTGTTTATGAAATAAGTATAACGTATCACAATCCGTTTAATTTTTTTTCCCGGCTTGAATTATGACTCTCCTGCTATGTAGAAATGACCTACATGGCAGATTTGGACCAGACTTAAATGACGGATGTGGTGATTTGTGCTCGTGCAGATGATCAAATAACCCTATTTCCCCCCCCAGTAAAACATATCCTGTGTGAATAGGGCTATAGGAGCAACCAGTTGTTGCCACAAATCAACAAAATAGTTTGAAAAAACATTCAAGAGATCAAAGTTAACACAACGTCAAGGTGCCAAATTGGGTCATGTCTCCTGTCTCCTCCCTGTATATAGCTGCATATTGTTCTGGTACTTTTACTTCCTGTATATAGCTGCACATTGTTCTGGTACTGGTACTTCATGTATATAGCTGCACATTGTTCTGGTACTTTTACTCCCTGTATATAGCTCCACATTGTTCTGGTACTGGTACTTCCTGTATATAGCTCAACATTGTTCTGGTACTTCCTGTATATAGCTCCACATTGTTCTGGTACTGGTACTTCCTGTATATAGCTCAACATTGTTCTGGTACTGGTACTTCCTGTATATAGCTCCACATTGTTCTGGTACTGGTACTTCCTGTATATAGCTCAACATTGTTCTGGTACTGGTACTTCCTGTATATAGCTCCACATTGTTCTGGTACTGGTACTTCCTGTATATAGCTGCACATTGATCTGGTACTTCCTGTATATAGCTGCACATTGTTCTGGTACTTTTACTCCCTGTATATAGCTCCACATTGTTCTGGTACTGGTACTTCCTGTATATAGCTCAACATTGTTCTGGTACTTCCTGTGTATAGCTCCACATTGTTCTGGTACTGGTACTTCCTGTATATAGCTCAACATTGTTCTGGTACTGGTACTTCCTGTATATAGCTCCACATTGTTCTGGTACTGGTACTTCCTGTATATAGCTCAACATTGTTCTGGTACTGGTACTTCCTGTATATAGCTCCACATTGTTCTGGTACTGGTACTTCCTGTATATAGCTGCACATTGATCTGGTACTTCCTGTATATAGCTGCACATTGTTCTGGTACTTTTACTCCCTGTATATAGCTCCACATTGTTCTGGTACTGGTACTTCCTGTATATAGCTCAACATTGTTCTGGTACTTCCTGTATATAGCTCCACATTGTTCTGGTACTGGTACTTCCTGTATATAGCTCAACATTGTTCTGGTACTTCCTGTATATAGCTCCACATTGTTCTGGTACTGGTACTTCCTGTATATAGCTGCACATTGTTCTGGTACTGGTACTTCCTGTATATAGCTCAACATTGTTCTGGTACTGGTACTTCCTGTATATAGCTGCACATTGATCTGGTACTGGTACTTCCTGTATATAGCTCAACATTGATCTGGTACTGGTACTTCCTGTATATAGCTCCACATTGTTCTGGTACTGGTACTTCCTGTATATAGCTGCACATTGATCTGGTACTGGTACTTCCTGTATATAACTCCATTCTTGTGTATTTTATTCCTCTTGTTACTATTTTCACATTTAAGTCTACACCCGTTGTATTCAGTATATGTGACAAATAACATTTGATTATATTATTTGATTTTTTTTAAAGCTATGACTTTGATATATTTGGTTCTATAATGACATGTTTAATAGTGTAATAGTGTAATTCCCCCAAAAATATATTAGATTTTTTTCCCCCCCAGGCTTTGGGAAAGGGAAGTTATTTGAGATCATTAGTGTGTGTGTTGTGCAGACACGATGCCTCTGGAATGTCATCAGCTTGTCAGCATCTCTGAGAGCTGTGTAGAGGAGGTTAGTGCAGCCAAAGCATTATTTTGTAACTCCCTTGTTCTTGACAAGGCCTCCATATTCTTCCCTAGCGCCACCATCCTGCAGCTGTTTGCTTTAAATGAGTGTGAAATGGTTCAAATCGCCACCATGATATGGCTCCCGGATGTATCAACGTGTCGTCTTTGATATCTTCTTCCTCTGTTTCAAAGTGCGCCTTCTGGAATCTCTCTCTCTCTCTCTCGCGCACTCTCGCTCTCTAAAACATGTTTCCTTTGGCTTCCAGTCAAGTTCTGCCCTTGACTTTCTTTGCTTTTTTTATAGTTCAGTCATTAAGTAGACACTCACTCTTAGTGACTTACATTGGCTGTGTTATTTTTGTGGCTGTGTTCTGCTTCATCCTAACAGATGGAGTGATCAGTTATCAAATGCCTCAAAATGCAAAGCTCTATGAACATGTTTTAATTTTATTGAAATGTCACCTTATATCTGTTGTCTTGTACTGCATGTGCTGTGTAGGCTATTTGGTGAACACTTTCACCCTGTAGTTAGAAGAGGTGTCTTCATGTTTCTAGTAGTAGTTATGCAATCACTGGTGAGTAGTCATTCCGGGAATTTTTTTCAACCCAGTACAAAAAGCTGTATGTGTGCATCTGATTTCAGACTAAAGCAGAACCCTGCTGACGCCACCGCTAATGCCCCTGACAGACAGTATTCGACCTCTCAGGTGAGTGTGTTATGGAAGCTTGGTACGGAAAAAATGACTAGCAGATGTTTTTGCAGATCTCATTATTTGGTCCCACTTTAAATCAAGTACAACTTATAAAGGCTTCATAAGCGCTACATAAATGCTTCACAAATCTAGAAGCATATGTCATACTCTACAAATGGGACCTCCCATTTATAGAGTATGACATATGCTTCTAGATTTGTGAAGCATTTATGTAGCGCTTATGAAGCCTTTATAAGTGGCTAAATGGGGACAAAGCATTCCCACTATAGGGTGAACTGCCAAATGTGGCATAACGCACTATGCATGTTTTATACACCATTTATAAAGTATGACATGTGCTTATAGATGATTTGTGAAGCATTTATGTAGTGCTTATGAAGCCTTTATGTATGCTTTATAGAGCATTTATAAGTTGTACTTAGTTTAAAGTGGGGCTGATTTTATTTAAGTGCTGACATTTTTAAAGGGCATGTTATGTAAAATGTTTGTCGATCAATAAGTGTTGAATATGTCAAATGTGATTAGTTTTTTTTCTCCACAGAACAATGGGTTAAATGTCTATTCTAGGCCAGTCAACAGCAAATCTATCCAGAAGTCGGACATGTCATCTAGCAGGTATGAAGAGGTTTATGTCGAGAATAGAGGACTTGACATTTGTACTTAGTTTGTTCATATCTAATTTTCTAATGTGAAACCTCTGAAACAACACAATAGGTGAATATTTCAATAAAAGTGTACGGATTCCCAGACACCGATTTTAAATCTTGGACTAAAAAGCCTTTTCAATGGAACTTTTCCATTGATAATGCTTTTTAGTCCAGGACTAGGCTTTATCTGTGTTTTGGAAACCTTAGGTTATAGGAAGATATGAATTCTGTGGTTTGATGGCTTTTCATCACATATTTTTAATGACAGGACGCCAACCAAGATCTTGACCCAGGTAGTGGAGTCCAAACCACAGCCAGCCCCCATCTCTGCCAGAGAGCTTGAACTGCAGGTAGAGTCAACAGAAAAATAATCCATACTCCCTTTTAAAATGCACTCTATTTGATGAAACCAGTCAATTCAATAAATCTTTATTGTCCCCAAAAGGTAATTTGATTGCATCAATTACAAGACAAAGTACAGTGACACACATCACATTTGCTAAAATATTGGCAGGCATAAGAAAAGATTGGCAGGCGTAAGAACAGACTGGCAGGCGTAGGAACAGACTGGCAGGCGTAGGAACAGACTGGCAGGCGTAAGAACAGACTGGCAGGCGTAAGAACAGACTGGCAGGCGTAAGAACAGACTGGCAGGCGTAAGAACAGACTGGCAGGCGTAAGAACAGACTGGCAGGCGTAAGAACAGACTGGCAGAGAAAAGAACACAAAATAAATAATATGTAGAATACTTAAATTCAAGATCATTGTCCATAATAAGTAAGTCCCCATCAATGTGCTGCCTCCCATAGAAATATGTGCTGTGAAACATGATCTCCCAGAGCCTCTCTTGTTCCATGGTCGGTGTAAAGCGGGCTTCTCGTATGCGGCCTGTAGCTCATTACATGATGTCAGCTTTAGTTGATTCTTCATGATGTTCCTCTCTTGTTAATATCCCTGTCATTTGTTGTCCGTAGACGGTGTTGTACGCCAAGCTGGTTGCTGAAAGACAGAAACTGGCCAGTGAGAAGGACATCCCACCAGCCATACTGGCCACCAACAAGATCCTCCTGGATATGGCTAAGATTAGGTACAGTGGGTTCTTAGTTCATGGTGTCTGCCTTCATGCATGGTGACTCACTTCGTCTTGTTCAATTTTCAGGAATCGGTAGTCATAATTAGGGTTTTTCAGGAATTTAGGGGACATGTAGTTTGCAGGTTAACAAAGCTGGTGGTCAAAACAGGTCATAGCCACAGAACTACCTGGTGCTTGGCCAGATCTGTGTTCATACCGATATGTATTTATCATTTAACATTCTTCTGTATTAAAATAACAACTAGTGAGTAATAATCTCTTTAGAAAATATATATATAATCCTAAAATCTTACCATTGAACAATAGAAAATAGCAATTGATGATGTCCATGGTGTTTTGCAGGCCGTGCACTGTGTCCAGTCTGAAGCAGGTGGATGGTGTTTCTGAGGCAAAGTCCAGCATGCTTGCACCCCTCCTCCAAACCATAGCAAGTTTCTGTGAGCTTCACAAGCTGAAGGTAAGGCATGCCCCTAATTGAGACTGGCATAGGCTGTGATTCGACTATCATAAACCATAAGGGAATCCTACATAAACCATTATCATAACAATTTACCTCATTCATACTGTGTTTTCCCAGACCCTACTACCAACAGCATGGTAAACAATGCATTGGCTGGTATTTATACAGGGTTTTGTTCAACAATGATACATTCAACAATGTCCTACACTCTTGTCTGTTGTCCAGGTGGACTCCTCGACTCTGGCTGCAGGTCCAGAGAGCAGTAGGGGGACAGTGACCGGCAACCCCTCCTCTCTACCCAGCAGTATTGCCATCACCTACAGACTCTTCCAGCAGGAGGGCAAGAGCATGGTTAGAGAGCCCTGTTTAGTCGTGGCTTCATGAAATGGCTGTACGGTTTTATTTATTTTAATTGGAGATCTTCTCCTTTTCACACTATCGAACCAATCAGAAGCGTAGTGTGCTGGCTGGGAGATTTATCTTCCCACGGTATCCTTTCCCCTACGGTTTCTTCAACCATGGTGGATGTGTAACCAGGCCAGTACGGCTCGGCTTGGTGTAATAAAAAAAAAAAAAAAGGTTTTTCGATTTAGGGCTGTATTCAAATGTTATATATACATACACCAGCACAACTCAAACATGCATACATCCGGACATTGAGGACAATGGATGATTTACACTGACGTATGAGTTAGGTGCACAGACCTGACCTCACAATTTCCAACTACATTTCCATTTTAATCATTTACCAGACGCTCTTATCCAGAACGACTTACAGTTAGTTAGTGCATACATGTTCATACTTTTTTCATACTTGTCCCCCATGGGAATCAAACCCACAACCCTGGCGTTGCAAGCGCCATACTCTACCATCTGAGCTACACGGGACCACAACTACTGTGTCCCTCAACTGACACCGTCCATTTTGAGCACTATAGGCATATAATGTGTATGTTTTTGTTCTTAAAGGTATGCGTGTGTTTTGTTCAGAGGCAGGTGTCTGATGTGCGCAGTTTACCCGTTGCTGTGTTAGAGACTCAGCTGATCCAGGCCTTCAGGGCAAACCACCCACTGGACACAGAGAGAGCTGGTCTAACAACCGCCATACGAACTACTGTCACCCGCATCATCCAGTCACACCCCGTCAACTCTGGTACGGATATCACTTCCTGTGTCGCTCAAAATTAGATTTGATTTAAGTCTTATCTAGGTTGAGAAAAACTCTGCATTAAACACAGCCTGGTCCCAGATCTGTTGTCTCCTTCTACAGCCTGGTCCCAGATCTGTAGTCTCCTTCTACAGCCTGGTCCCAGATCTGTAGTCTCCTTCTATAACCTGGTCCCAGATCTGTAGTCTCCTTCTATAACCTGGTCCCAGATCTGTTGTCTCCTTCTATAACCTGGTCCCAGATCTGTTGTCTCCTTCTATAACCTGGTCCCAGATCTGTTGTCTCCTTCTATAACCTGGTCCCAGATCTGTTGTCTCCTTCTACAGCCTGGTCCCAGATCTGTTGTCTCCTTCTACAGCCTGGTCCCAGATCTGTTGTCTCCTTCTATAACCTGGTCCCAGATCTGTTGTCTCCTTCTATAACCTGGTCCCAGATCTGTTGTCTCCTTCTATAACCTGGTCCCAGATCTGTTGTCTCCTTCTACAGCCTGGTCCCAGATCTGTTGTCTCCTTCTACAGCCTGGTCCCAGATCTGTTGTCTCCTTCTATAACCTGGTCCCAGATCTGTTGTCTCCTTCTATAGCCTGGTCCCAGATCTGTTGTCTCCTTCTATAGCCTGGTCCCAGATCTGTTGTCTCCTTCTATAGCCTGGTCCCAGATCTGTTGTCTCCTTCTATAGCCTGGCCCCAGATCTGTTTATGCTTTTGCTGTCATTGTGAAGGAGTAGAAACAGACTGACTACGTTTACACAGGCAGCCTAATTCTGATATTTTTTTAATTTTGACCAATCAGATCAGCTCCTTTGCCAAGTTTTGAGCAAAAGATTGGAATTGGGCTGCCTGTGTAAACGCAGCCTCTGTGAATGTGGGTTATGGTGGTCACACTGACAAACCCCATTCCTCTCTCCCCACTGACAAGCCCTCCTCCTCTCTCCCCACTGACAAGCCCTCCTCCTCTCTCCCCACTGACAAGCCCTCCTCCTCTCTCCCCACTGACAAGCCCCTCCTCCTCTCTCCCCACTGACAAGCCCCTCCTCCTCTCTCCCCACTGACAAGCCCCTCCTCCTCTCTCCCCACTGACAGCCCCTCCTCCTCTCTCCCCACTGACAAGCCCCTCCTCCTCTCTCCCCACTGACAAGCCCCTCCTCCTCTCTCCTTAGACGTCAGTGACATCAAGGCCATTCGAGCCAGAGTCCCTGATGACATCAGCACCTTCCTCATCCAGTTGACTGTGGAGCTTCTGCGGAGAGAGGGGATGCCCACAGCGCCACCTGCTGTTTCCACAAGCCTACAGCAGCCTGAGCTCACCTGGATAGAACCAGAGGTCAATATAAGATTTATATCATATAATATCTGCCATTTAGCAGCTCTTTTGGCGGTCCCCGATTCAAATGGTTAAGATACCAGTGCATCGGTCCATAGATCCCAAACCGATCCAAATGTAGCATGCATTGGTCTGAAAATTGATTCAAACGTTACGAATCGCCGGTTCTCTAACAGTTTTTGCGCATATTACATTCTTTCTTGCTTCTGTAAATACCTGTCATCTTATGTGGCAGCTGAGGTAGGCGGCCTGATCTTGCACATCTGCACGGTACCTTTATTTTATTTTTATTTTTTTACCCCCTTTTACGTCATATCCAGTTGGTAGTTACAGTCTGGTCCCATAGCTGCAACTCCCGTACGGACTCAGGAGAGGCGAAGGTCGGGAGCACGGTACCTTTAGCATTCAAATGCTAAAATGGCTTGCAAGATATTAGGCTTTATTAGTTGAGTGACAACTTATGTCATTTGCTAGCTTATTATTGTTATCTATGCACTGTTGAAAATTTTGTTTTTACCGCAATAAAAGTAAGCTCTCATCTGGCTATACAGTGGGGAGAACAAGTATTTGATACACTGCCGATTTTGCAGGTTTTCCTACTTACAAAGCATGTAGAAGTCTGTAATTTTTATCATAGGTACACTTCAACTGTGAGTGACGGAATTTAAAACAAAAATCCAGAAAATCACATTGTATAATTTTTAAGTAATTAATTTGCATTTTATTGCATGACATAAGTATTTGATACATCAGAAAAGTAGAACTTAATATTTGGTACAGAAACCTTTGTTTGCAATTACAGAGATCATACGTTTCCTGTAGTTCTTGACCAGGTTTGCACACACTGCAGCAGGGATTTTGGCCCACTCCTCCATACAGACCTTCTCCAGATCCTTCAGGTTTCGGGGCTGACGCTGGGCAATACGGACTTTCAGCTCCCGCCAAAGATTTTCTATTGGGTTCAGGGCTGGAGACTGGCTAGGCCACTCCAGGTCCTTGAGATGCTTCTTACGGAGCCACTCCTTAGTTGCCCTGGCTGTGTGTTTCGGGTCGTTGTCATGCTGGAAGACCCAGCCACGACCCATCTTCAATGCTCTTACTGAGGGAAGGAGGTTGTTGGCCATGATCTCGCGATACATGGCCCCATCCATCCTCCCCTCAATACGGTGCAGTCGTCCTGTCCCCTTTGCAGAAAAGCATCCCCAAAGAATGATGTTTCCACCTCCATGCTTCACGGTTGGGATGGTGTTCTTGGGGTTGTACTCATCCTTCTTCTTCCTCCAAACACGGGAAGTGGAGTTTAGACCAAAAAGCTCTATTTTTGTCTCTTCAGACCACATGACCTTCTCCCATTCCTCCTCTGGATCATCCAGATGGTCATTGGCAAACTTCAGACGGGCCTGGACATGCGCTGGCTTGAGCAGGGGGACCTTGCGTGCGCTTCAGGATTTTAATCCATGACGGTGTAGTGTGTTACTAATGGTTATTTTTGAGACTGTGGTCCCAGCTCTCTTCAGGTCATCGACCAGGTCCTGCCGTGTAGTTCTGGGCTGATCCCTCACCTTCCTCATGATCATTGATGCCCCACGAGGTGAGATCTTGCATGGTGCCCCAGACCGAGGGAGATTGACCGTCATCTTGAACTTCTTCCATTTTCTAATAATTGCGCCAACCGTTGTTGCCTTCTCACCAAGCTGCTTGCCTATTGTCCTGTAGCCCATCCCAGCCTTGTGCAGGTCTACAATTTTATCCCTGATGTCCTTACACAGCTCTCTGGTCTTGGCCATTGTGGAGAGGTTGGAGTCTGTTTGATTGAGTGTGTGGACAGGTGTATTTTATACAGGTAACAAGTTCAAATAGGTGCAGTTAATACAGGTAATGAGTGGAGAACAGGAGGTCTTCTTAAAGAAAAACTAACAGGTCTGTGTTAGCCGGAATTCTTACTGGTTGGTAGGTGATCAAATACTTATGTCATGCAATAAAATGCAAATTAATTATTTTAAAATCATACAATGTGATTTTCTGGATTTTTGTTTTAGATTCCGTCTCTCACAGTTTGAAGTGTACCTATGATAAAAATTACAGACCTCTACATGCTTTGTAAGTGGGAAAACCTGCAAAATCGGCAGTGTATCAAATACTTGTTCTCCCCACTGTATGTTCAAGCATGGTGGTGGCTGCATCATGTTATGCTTGTCATTGGCAAGGACTAGGGAGTTTTTTAGGATAAAAAGTAACAGAATAGAGCTAAGCACAGACAGATTACTAGAATAAACCCTGGTTCAGTCTGTTTTCCAACAGACACTGGGAGACAAACTCACCTTTCAGCAGGATAATAACCTAAAACACAAGGCCAAGTATACACTGGAGTTGCTTACCAAGATGACATTGAATGTTCCTGAGTGGCCTGGTTACAGTTTTGACCTAAATCAGCTTAGAAAACTATGGCAAGACTTGGAAATGGCTGTCTAGTAATGATCAACATCCAACTAGACAGCGCTTGAAGAATTTTTTTAAAGAATGTGCAAATATTGTACAATCCAGGTGTGCAAAGCTCTTAGGCTTACCCAGAAAGACTCTCAGCTGTAAGCGATTCCAAAGGTGGTTTCTAAGAGCTTTGTATTGACTAAGGGGTGTAAAGGAGATATTTCTAAAAACATGTTTTCACTTTGTCATTATAGGGTATTGTGTATAGATGGGTGAGAAAACAAGTACATTTCATCCATTTTTGAATTCAGGCTTTAACACAACAACGTGGAATGAATACTTTCTGAAGGCCCCATTCTATCCCTTGTATTATCAGATGGGGACCTTTTCATCTATGGACGCATCCGTCCTTAATGGCATTGCTTGTAACCTAATTCGCCATAACCATGTTAGATGCAGTCAATAGTAAGGTTGTATCATAAAGGGCACCTGATGATAATAAGGCAATACTTTTGACCAGAGCCCATAAAGGTAGTGCCCTATATAATTTTAACAAGCCATATCTTCCTCGGTCCAGTGTCTGTGTTCTTTTGCCCATCTTAATCTTTTCTTTTTCTTGGCCAGTCTGAGATATGGCTTTTTCCTTTGCAACTCTGCCTAGAAGGCCAGCATCCCGGGGCCTCCCACTCTTTATTTTCTGGTTAGAACCGGTTTGCGCTGTTCTTGTCAATTTCTCGCATGGAATAGCCTTAATTTCTCAGAACGAGAATACACTGACGAGTTTCAGAAGAAAGTTCTTTATTTCTGGCCATTTTGAGCCTGTAATCAAACCCACAAATGCTGATGCTCCAGATACTCAACTGGTCTAAAGCAGGCCAGTTTTATTGCTTCTTTAATCAGCACAACAGTTTTCAGATCTGCTAACATAATTGCAAAAGGGTTGTCTAATGATCAATTAGCCTTTTAAAATGATAAACTTGGATTAGCTGACACAGCGTGCCATTGGAACACAGGAGTGATGGTTGCTGATAATGGGCCTCTGTACGCCTATGTAGATATTCCATAAGAAATCTGCCGTTTCCTGCTACAATAGTCATTTACAACATTAACGATGTCTGCACATTTCTGATCAATTTGATGTTATTTTAATGGACAAAAAATGTGCATATCTTTTCTAAGTGACCCCAAACTTTTGAACGGTAGTGTATGTCGATCATCAAATGTAAACGTCAGCCGTTGTAAGGGATTTATTTAGTTTTATATTCAAAGATTGCACCCATGACAAAGCCTTGTCAGATAATGTATGGCTTTCAAATGCTTGTGTGCCACGGTTAATCTCTCTGTGTGGTTGATAACAACTCCCTCAGGGTGAAGGTATGATATCTCCGGCCTTAAAGTCATGCATTCACTATAGTCTCTTTATTACCCACGCTCTCTCTCTCTCTCTCTCGCTTTCTCTCTCTCTCTCTCGCTTTCTCTCTCTCTCTCACTCTCTCTCTACCCTCTCTCTACCCTCTCTCTCTCTCTACACTCTCTCTCTCTACCCACTCTCTACTCTCTCTCTCTCTCCATCTATCTTCCCCCTCTCCGGCCACTCTTGTCAGTGCAGAGCCCAATCTCTCAGGCTGCTCTAGTCCCCATTAAGGGGACAGGCTTTAAAGGCCAGGCTGACATCTGGTGCCTTCCTCTTAGACTGATTACTACAGGGGACCTATTTCCTTAAAGGCTGATGCAGCACGACAAGCACGGCCCCATGTCCCAGCCCAGCTTCATGACCCAGCCCCAGCCCCACTCTCTCCAGATGTGAAAGCAGCTAGAGAGGTTGTTCACAGTCATCTCCCTCATTGCTGTTGAGTCCGTGTTAGTGCTCATAGTGATAGATATCTGATAGATATCAGTTTGGGTGGGATTTCGATGTAGTAAATACTTGCTCCTAATGGAATCCAGCTCTTAAGTCGGGATATGTGACATCATTCATTAGCACTAAGTAGGCACTTTATTTGTGTGTTTCTTCCAGGACAAACCGGTGAGAAAATCTTCCGTCCACAAGCCATTGAAGACAGAAAAAGCCCCAGCCCAGCCACCCCCAGCCAAGCCACCCCCAGCCAAGCCACCCCCAGCCCAGCCATCCCCAGTCAAGCTATCCCCAGCCCAAGACAGTTGGTCCGCAGTCCGACTCCCAGACGAGATGGAGATGAGTATGGAAGAGGATGTCCTGTTCAGGGATCTCCCAATGCCAGAGGTAATGTTCAGCTAAAAAAGACAAACTGATTTAAAACTAGCCTAATATTGGGTGAATTGCAGTATGTGACAATGTCAGTCAGTGTCTCCTACTAATGATGGTGCATTGTTTTCTCCCTTCCTGGTAGGAAGTGGGTCCCATCCCAGAGTCTGTCCCTGTCCCTGCCCCTAAGGTTCTTTCTTCAGCCGCCACGGCTGTCCCCCAGACCAGTGCAGTGAAGCTGGCCTCCTGGAACCAGGAGCCGTTGGATGAGGACACACAGGAACTCTTCAGTGACTCCCCTCCTCAGGTACAAGTCATTGATTTTCTGTTGTATGTTTTTCTCAGCCTAGAAAAAGGGTATTTCACTCACAATATGAAACAATGTACCACACCTATTATTTTAGCAAAATAGACGCATTTGCTTCACAAATATAATGTGTCAATGTGTGGGGTACATGATGATATAAAAACTATTTCTTAAAATGTGAATCAAGGCAAGGAATCCGTATTCCTCTTTTCTAAATGGATCACTTGATAAGACACTAGCTGGGAATTTGATCATCAATAAGCTGGAGGAGGGGGATGCCCTTGGTTAAATATCTGCTTACATCAGCATCCGGCCTCCATCAACTTAATAATTGGCTCCCAAAAATCCCTTTCCCTGCATTAAAGAAAACTACCAGGTAAGCCTTTTCAAAACCCTGGGAAAACTCCACTAAGTGCAGGACGTGCAATTACCAACTTCCAGCGTGTAGAGCTCTCTAGATCAACGTCAGTGCTCTTGTTCAGCTGTTGATCTCTCTTCCCAGGGTGTCCACGCTAAGGTCCTCATTTCCACATATAATTGGATGGAGCTGAACTCATTAGCATAAAGCCACTTAGAATTGAGCTTGACGGAAGGTATTACCATCTCACCCACTCTCGTAGCTAAACGTCCTCCATAGAAAGTGAAGTAGTCATTGACCAACTGTGCATCCACTAACTGGTCGTTTTGTAGTCATTCTGGTGTCCGGCTGGCAGTGTGACTAGAAATACCCTGACACACTTGTAGTGATAAGATGGTCGCCACGGGTTAATTTTATTAGACCCCTGCCATCCTCCAGTTGTGGTTTTCACAGATCAGTTTGAGTTTGAGCGCCGAATTAATTCCGACGATTGCGTGCAATTTAAGAGATCTCCCTCATGACACCGGTGATGATATTGTGCCATGACATGCAGGAATTCACCCTAAATCCAAAACAATAGCAGATCTGCGCCGGATGAGCCCACAGTCAGACGAATAGACAGACCCTTGGTTAATGCAGAGTTAATTGTTATTCTCCACAAAGGACTTTGTTTATTTGTAATGTTCTCCCGAGGTTGTGACCCTTGGCTCTCGCGAGGATCGATGGGAACGCGGTGTCCCCCCCGTCTAACGAGATGACCGTGCCCTGGCTTAGCCTGGAGCTGGCTTACATTTAACCTCTGACCTGGGGTCAGCGTGAGCATCTTGAACGCCCTTTGACCTCTTTTAACCCCATCAGTCCCGAGACCCCAGCAAAAATCGGCTTTTCATTTATCTGACTTTCATTTATCTGAATGTCCAGGGCTTATATTTAGCCTCACAATTAAGTGTTTTACCATTTTCTTTTCAGGGCAACTAGGACTACATGTAGAACTAAACAATATGCCAAAGGAAAAGGCTGAGAGTACAGAAATTGTTTGCTCTGTGGGAAATTAATATCCAACTAGTCAGTGACTACTGTGTGGAGTTTGTGACAACTAGACAACCCCTTACTGTAACGACTCTTGTGTGGCTTCTGAGCGTCATATAGAAAAAACACGCACATGTCTGTGAGTCTCAGCTTTTCATAGATGGCTTTTAATAGTTTGTAGCTCAAACCATTTCGGACTCTACAGACGTTTTCGTAAAAAGACCCAGCCCCATTTGGGATCCACCCATGTCTCACAAACACGATGTTTTAAAAGGGGTTAAAAGTCAAAATGGCTACAGCGTCGCGGTGGGACTCGTTGGGTTAAAGGCCGCTGGACACCCATGACGGGCTGCAGTGGTCAAGAGGTCGGACCAGGTGTGGACAGAACAGTACAGTGGTCTGGCCATCATGAATGGTGGCACTGTTGAGTTATGTCTGTCTCTTTACAACTGACTGCATTTCTTCACCATGATCAATTTGAGTTTAAAAGTGTTTTTTTTTTTTTTTTGGTATCGGTGTTTCTTGTCAAAGAAAAATCCTCAATAATCATTCACTGTTGATGTGAATGTGTACCTGAAAGCTTTATTTGTTCCACCCTCTCCACACGCTCCTCTGTGCCTCCTATTCATGGTAACCTGTGGATCAATATGAGAATTAGAACTCCCTCTAAATAGATCAACAGCCCGATCCGTTGTCCCCTTCACCGAGCGGCGGCGGTGAGGTCACCTAAAGATTTTTAGCACCAAACGAGATTGAGGGAGACCCAAAAGAAGAAAAAAAACACTCTCCTCAAGGAAATTACATTTTAGAGGGGTCAGATAAATGGCTTAGGAGGAATTGTGACGGATGGTAATCCGATGTTGGATAGCGCTTGGGTGTCTTATATTGATGCAGCTGTGCGCATGAGACTCACATTGACCTGCGGTGGACTGTGGACACTAAAACCGAAGGAGGATCTTCTAAGTTCACTTTAGTCACCAGGTCCAACCGATTGTAGCAGTCCAGCCATGGAGTATTGTCTCTCTGCACGTTTGGACGTTACAGATTTGTGCTGGTACATTTTTTTCCTGTGCTTCATTATAACATGCACGTCAAATAGATTTAATGTCCAGATCACCTTTTCATTATTTTATTGTGCGGCCAATGTCGTTTTTCAAGAGATTTATTTCTCACATAGCCTATATACATCTGTTCCTTTTATGTGGTTGGTTTTCAATCGCAGGACCAGGACACTAATATGTCAGATTTGTTTCTAGAACTCGTCATAGTATTCATCAGAGGTGTAACAGATGGAGGATTTGTCTGACGTTTGCGTGCATTCCTCAACCTCGATTTAAGCTGAAGTCATTGTAAGGCTTCTAGGCATGTTTGTATCTCTGACTTGAGGAGATAGTCACTGAGGACCCCTAAGCTTTTCAATAAGGGCTGCATGGCTTCTATGTACCCAACCAATGGGTCACGTACTGTAGGTCGGACTGCTAATCCAGTGTGGTTTATTCACCAGAGCTTCTTCTTCTAATCTCTGTTATCTAGCTTGAAGAGGAGACACCACAAGCCTCACCATAAAATTATTTGTTCTTATAAAGGTTATGAATTAAAAAATGTTTTTGTTAATGTTAACCGCACATTATACTTTCAATGGGTGTTAAATACACACATTAGTAGTTACTTGAAGTCTAATTTGATCTATAGAGCACATTTCTTACAACAGATAACAAAACTTGAGAAAGGTAAAACACAATACAGCTCAATGGAAATACAAAATCAAAGTTAATTACATCCATCCATCCATCCATCCATCCATCCATCCATCCATCCATCCATCCATCCATCCATCCATCCATTTAGCACCAATACAACTCAATTCAGGTGGAAAGAACCTGTGTGAAAGAAAGGGAATGTGATTTCATTTGACTAAAGAACTGTGAATTTGATGCAACAACTGGGACCAATTCTGCAGACAAACGCTCAATTCAACAAAGACCCACCAGAGCTTTCTCCTTCATGATCTCAGTAATAACCTTGGAGCAGGTTTCTCCCTGAAGTGCCTTCCCATTTTAACTTTGGAGCAGGCTTCTCCCTGAAGTACCTTTCCATATTGTACATGACAGCTGGTGAAGATTTCAGTACCAGAATATTACCAGAACAAGTGTGAAGTTCACATTTTAGTATATTGATAAGAACTTGAAAGGGCGTACCCAGCAGGCAGAACCGGTTGCAATGGCATCAGATTGTATACTGGTTAGATAAGGATGTTTGGTTCATGTCTTTTTAGCACCATGAAAAAGACGTCTTTACAACAATGAACGTGTGACGTGTTTTCCACGACTGCTTGAAAGACTTCTTTACCAGGTTGTAATAGAGGTTATATGACGTCTCAACCAGTTTACCACCAGAGGATTATGTAATTAAGATGTCATGTGCCAAACCAGTGTTTCTGAACTCCATTCCTCCAGTACCCCCAACAGTGCGTATTGTTGTTGTGACCCCCGGAAAAGCACACCTGATTCTACTTGTCAACAAATCATCAAGCCCTGGACAAGTCGTTTCAGGTGTTTTTGTCCGGGGCTAAAACAAAAATGTGTGCTGTTGGGTGTACTGTAGGACCGGAGTTGAGAAACACTGGGGCTGGAACCGGAGCTGGGAAACACTGGGGCTGGAACCGGAGCTGGGAAACACTGGGGCTGGAACCGGAGCTGGGAAACACTGGGGCTGGACCGGAGCTGGGAAACACTGGGGCTGGACCGGAGCTGGGAAACACTGGGGTCGAGGAAAGAAAGGTCACTCAGTCAGCATAGCGCTTTGCTAGTTTTCAGTGGAGCTAACAATAACTATTGACCAAGAGTGGACTCATTGTTGTCGACGCATGTTCATCTCTCCACAGAATGTCAGCCAGCCGGCGAAGAGAAAACTACCAGACTGGGTTGAACTACCAAGAGGCTCAAGTTCTTCTGCCTGTACAAAGAAAACCAAAAAGAAGAAAGGCCTTTTTTCCTAACTGACCAGCGACCAACAAATGTATATTCTTACTGACCAAATATTATTATTTTCTTTACTACAGAATGGTAAATAAGGTGTTTATGCTCAACTTAACAATGTGACATAGCAGACTAATGAATGTAACAAAAAGAACATGTAATGTAATACTTTTTGTAATAAAGGTACAACTGAATGTACAGTATTTTAGAGGAAATCATTAGGAAGTATGATTACTCCATGAACTCAATCTAATTTCATAATGAGTTGTATCTCTTTATGTTAGTACCCCAAGTGACCATGTAACCGTGCCAACTTGACAAGAAGATAATTATTAGTATGTCGTAAAACGTACAACTCATTAACATGAGTGTCATTGGTTAGATAATTCTTAATCTAGGACCTCTTATCACACAGAGATCCTTCAGTTTGCCGCTGAGCTAATGTATTTGTCATTCATTCAAATCACGCACAGACCTTTTTAAGGTTAAGAGATTAGCAAATACAGGGCTTTTACATCCATGTGGACAGTTAATCCTGGTTCAGATTAGTGTGTCTGCAGACACTGCTTTCTATTGAGATTTACTAGGAAGATTTGTGGGATTATTTGTCACAGATAGTTGTTTATCTTGGTGGGAAGAGAACTGTAGCAGTTGTGAGACTATCAAATGTTCTGGTGGCAGAGGCTCTTTTTAAGGTTGAAACCTGACCATTTTTTAAAACTTGATCATTTACCGTTTTCCAGATTATATAGTGGTTCTCTTTGATTTACATTTTGACTGGATAGAAGACTATATCAGTTCATAGTGATTCTTGCAGTAAGCGACGACTGCATGTGTATCTGCACTGTCCAGTACTACTGTAGTCATTATGAACTCTTAATTTGCTCAACTATGCAATGTCTAGCCATGCTAAACTAAACAATGTCATCTCAATCAAGCTGTACAATAATTTATTATATTCCGTATTTTAGCATGCATTTTCTTAGTAGTAAATTATGCATTTGACTTTTTGTTGAGGGTAACAAAAAAATAAAATCCATGCTGACCAAAATAGAATTTAAGATCCTGTACCAATTCTATAGATTTCCATTGGGTGCTGTGGCTAAAGTGAAACCCCTTTTTGAGATCATTCTAGACAGCCTGCCCTCTTTGGATCAGAGTGCAGAGTCAGCGGTTCCTTTACATTAGTCAACTACTAAAGTTTGTCTCTGTCTCGGATACAGTGGCTAGTCTGATGCCGAAGCTCTGATGCTCTCAACTAATAGAAAAGTGCAGGTCAGGCCTCTTCCCCCGACACCCTAGGCATTTGTAAAATATCCCGGCCCTCATCAATAAAACCTTAAGATGAAAAGCCCAGTCAATATAGTGTTTTATAAAGACAGGGAAACATTTTAAAGCTTGATCAAAGACCCGGCCCTACTCAATAAAACCTTAAGATGAAAAGCCCAGTCAATATAGTGTTTTATAAAGACAGGGAAACATTTTAAAGCTTGATCAAAGACCTGGCCCTCATCAATAAAACCTTAAGATGAAAAGCCCAGTCAATATAGTGTTTTATAAAGACAGGGAAACATTTTAAAGCTTGATCAAAGACCCTGGCTACATTTATAGCACAGCATTAAATTACTGATGGAATGTTCTTAGTCACAAAGGTAACAGGATTTAATGCCTTGTCTTTTCTCTGGTGCGTCCAAAATGGCACCCTATGTAGTGCACTATAAAGGGAATGGGGTGTCATTTGGGACGTACCCTCTGCCTGCTTGGCTGTTCTTATTGATGACTCCCATTGTGTATCCAGTTGGGCTGGGTGGCTGACCAGTGCAGCCACACATGACATGTTATCTGCTGCTCGGTGTGCGTGGAAGCAGCAGGTGACCTGGGAAATTAATTTGCACGGCTTTCGCTTGGAAATTGCTCGAAATTGCCGGTGGCACTCGGATACGTCACATTGTACTCTAATATAATCAATACATTTTAGCAGCTCTCCCATGAAGAGTTTCCCCTCTGCACTGAGATATTTGTGGACGGGCTATCCTAGTGTTTTCCTAGTGTACGATGGTATAATACTTGTCTTGCTGTCTTCGGCATGGGAGGGTGCACATGTAGACAACTTTTTCAATAAATGTATATTCGGGAGAGATAAATAGTGATTGTTTCATAACAAAGTGGAGTTCAAGTCTTTGAGATGGAACTCATTGATTTATTAATGTTTCCAATCTTTGAGATGGAACTCATTGATGTTATTAATATGTTTCCAGTCTTTGAGATGGAACTCATTGATGTTATTAATAAGTTTCCAGTCTTTGAGATGGAACTCATTGATGTTATTAATATGTTTCCAGTCTTTGAGATGGAACTCATTGATGTTATTAATATGTTTCCAGTCTTTGAGATGGAACTCATTGATGTTATTAATGTTTCCAGTCTTTGAGATGGAACTCATTGTTGTGTTTCTATTGCATCACATTACTCACATTACTGCCACCCATACTTTGCTAAAGAGATCTAATTTACCTGATGCCTTGGTACAAACATGTTTCCATTGTCAACATTTTCCTGCCAATGACCATTTGTATTTTCACATGAATTACATTATGCATTATGCATAGTTTCAATTGATCATCAGAATTGCAATTGAAAGCATTTTCATCTTTCTTTAAGAATATGAATATAAAGCATACACAGTCTATTTTGTAGAGATATGTTGGACTGAATTCCATGGAATATATGAACCTAAGTGGTTAAACTCTGTGGGTGACTTGGCAACCAATTTAACAGCACTGCAATAGACACAAGGCCATTTTCAGTAGCGGACAACTTCCCCTCCACCAAATGTGTGTACACACACAGACATGGGGTGCAAGAACATCATAGGCATTGTAGTTCATATTGTGGCATTTCACTACGTTTTCGGTAGTAACGAAACATGTTACCTGGCTGGAAGTATACAGTGCGTTCGCAAAGTATTCAGACCCCTTGACTTTATCCACATTTTATGTTACAGCCTTGTATTAAATTGGTTTTATTCCTCATCAATCTACACACAATACCCCATAATTACAAAGCAAAATATCACATTTACATAAGTATTCAGACCCTTTACACAGTACTTTGTTGAAGCACCTTTGGCTGGGATAACAGCCTTGAGTCTTCTTGGGTATGACGCCATGCTACACCGTAGAGATGGTGCCAGGTTTCCTCCCGACGTGACGCTGGGCATTCAGGCCAAAGAGTTCAATATTGGTTTCATCAGACCAGAAAATATTGTTTCTCATGGTCTGAGAGTCTTTAGATGCCTTATGGCAAACTCCAAGCGGGCTGTCGTGCCTTTTACTGAGGAGTGCCTTCCGTCTGGCCACTCTACAATAAAGGCCGGATTGGTGGAGTGCTGCAAAGGTGGTTGTCCTTCTGGGAGGTTCTCCCATCTCCACAGAGAAACTCCTAGAGCAGGGTGACCATTGGGTTCTTGGTCACCTCCCTAACCAAGGCCCTTCTCCCCTGATTGCTTAGTTTGGCCGGGCGGCCAGCTCTAGGAAGAGTCTTAGTATTTCCTAACTTCTTCCATTTAAGAATGATGGAGGCCACTGTGTTCTTGGGGTCCTTCAATGCTGCAGACATTATTTTTTATTTTTTTTACCCTTCCCCAGATCTGTGCCTCGACACAACCCTGTCTCTGAGCTCTACAGACAATTCCTTTGATCTCATGGCTTGGTTTTTACTCTGACATGCACTGTAAACTGTGGGACCTTTATAAAGACAGGTGTATGCCTGTCCAAATCATGTCCAATCAATTGAATTTACCACAGGTGGTCTCCAATCAAGTTGTAGAAACATCTCAAGGAGCAAAGGTGTTGATGTTCTTCGGCTTGCAAGCCTCCCCCTTTTTCCTCCAAACATAATGATGGTCATTATGACCAGAGGACATTTAATCAGACCAGAGGACATTTCTCCAAAAAGTATGATCTTTGTCCCCATGTGCAGTTGCAAACCGTAGTCTGCCTTTTTTATGGTGGTTTTGGAGCAGTGGCTTCTTCCTTGCTGTGCGGCCTTTCAGGTTATGTCCATATAGGACTCGTTTTACTGTGGATAAATACTTTTGTACCTCTTTCCTCCAGCATCTTCACAAGGTCCTTTGCTGTTGTTCTGCAATTGATTTGCACTTTTCACACCAAAGTACGTTAATCTCTAGGAGACAGAACGTGTCTCCTTCCTGAGCGGTATGACGGCTGCGTGGTCCCATGGTGTTTATACTTGCATACTATTGTTTGTACAGATTAACGTGGTACCTTCAGGCGTTTGGAAATTGCTCCCAAGGATGAACCAGACTTGTGGAGGTCTACAATTTTTTTTTTCTGAGGTCTTTGCTGATTTCTCGATGTTCCCATGATGTCAAGCAAAGAAGCACTGAGTTTGAAGGTAGGCCTTGAAATACATCCACAGGTACACCTCCAATTGACTAAAATAATGTCAATTAGCCTAAGCTGTTTAAAGGCACAGTCAACTTAGTGTATGTAAACTTCTGACCCACTGGAATTGTGATATAGTGAATTATAAGTGAAATAATCTCTGTAAACAATTGTTGGAAGAATTACTTGTCATGCACAAAGTAGATGTCCTAACCAACTTGCCAAACTATAGTTTAACAGTCTGTAGAGTGGTTGAAAAATGAGTTTTAATGACTTCAACTATGTAAATAAGGTTTCATTTTTTTTTATTATTATACATTTTCAAACATTTCTAAAAACCTGTTTTCACTTTGTCATTATGGGGTATTGTGTGTAGATTTCTGAGGGAAACATAATATTAAATCTATTTTAGAATAAGGTTGTAACGTAACAAAATGTGGAGAAAGTCCAGGGGTCTGGATACTTTCCGAAGGCACTGTATATTTAATTCTCTGATTGAGCATGCAAAGCACTGATCCAACAGGGTAGCTACTTAAAGGTCCAATGCAGCTGTTTTTATCCCAGTATCAAATAATTTCTGGGTAACAATTAACTACCTTACTGTGATTATTTTCAATTAAAATTGTCAAAAATAGGTTTCTTAGCAAAGGTACATTTCTTAAGCAAGAATTTAGCTAAGACTGTCTGGGAGTGGTCTGAGTGGGGAGGGGAAAATGGAACATTTGCTGTTCTTGACAGAGCGGTTCGGAACTGTCTTCCTTATTGGTCTAACTCATTTACTGCATGATGATGTCACCATGGAAGGCCAAAACTCCATCCCACCAAAACAGGTTGAAATTTCAGGCTTTTCAAACAGCATTTTACACTAACAGGGCATTATCATAATTTTTACAATTTCACAGTTTTATTCCAACCTCATAGTGTGTAAATATACACTGAACAAAAATATAAATATCCAAGATTTTACTGGGTTAAAGTTCATATAAGGAAATCAGTCCATTGAAATAGATTAGGGCCTAATGAATTTATGGATTTCATGACTGGGAATAGAGATATGCATCTGTTGGTCACAGATACCATAACATTAAAAAAATGTTAAAGTAGGGGTGTGGATCAGAAAACCAGTCAGTATCTGGTGTGACCACCATTTGCTTCATGCAGTGTGACACATCTCCTTCGCATAGAGTTGATCAGGCTGTTGATTGTGGCCTGTGGAATGTTGTCCCACTCCTCTTCAATGGCTGTGGGAAGTTTCTGGGTATTGGCTGGAACTGGAACAGGTTATCCAGAACGTCCCAAACATGCACATGTCTGGTGAGTATGCAGGCCATTGAAGAACTGGGACATTTTCAGCTTCCAAGAATTGTGGACAGATCCTTGCGACATGAGGCTGTGCATTATCATGCTGAAACATGAGGTGATGGTGGCGGGTGAATGGTACGACAATGGGCCTCAGGATCTCGTCACGGTATCTCTGTGCATTGAACTTGCAATGCACAGAGATCAATAAAATGCAATTGTGTTTGTTGTCAAGCTTATGCCTGCCCATACCGTAACCCAACCGCCACCATGGGGCACTCTGTTCACAACGTTGACACAACCCCGAACTGTAGTCAGCTCACCTGGTGAGGACGACAAGCACGGAGATGAGCTTCCCTGAAACAGTTTCTGACAGTTTGTTCAGAAATTCTTCGGTTGTGCAAACCCACAGTTCCATCAGCTGTCCAGTGGCTGGTCTCAGACAATCCCGCAGGTGAAGAAGCCAAATGTGGAGATCTTGGGCTGGCGTAGTTACACGTGGTCCGCGTTTGTGAGGCCGGTTGGATGTACTGCCAAATTCTCTAAAACAACGTTGGAGGCAGCTTATGGTAGAGAAATGAACATTCAATTATCTGGCAACAGCTCTGGTGGAAATTCCTGCAGTAAGCATGCTAATTGCAAGCTCCCTCAACTTGACATCTGTGGCAATGTGTTTTGTGACAAAACTGCACATTTTAGAGTGGCCTTTTATTGTCCCCAGCACAAGGTGCACCTGTGTAATGATCATACTGTTTAATCAGCTTTTTGATATGCCACACCTGTCAGGTGGATGGATTATCTTGGCAAAGGAGAAATGCTCACTAACAGGGATGTAAACACATTTGTGGCCAGAATTTGTCATCTTTAATTTCAGCTCATCAAACATGGGACCAACACTTTACATGTTGCATTTCTATTTTTGTTCCGTGTATGTAAAACACGTTTTTTACTGCACTGGGCCTTTTAACCTAATTTGGTAATCAATTTAAAGGAATGTACTGAGAATTATTGTTATTCACAAGCAATTCCTGAGGGCACACTAACCTAAACACACAAGTAATGTACAATATGTACAGCAGTTTTTACTAAACCAACATCTAGTATGTTATCTAGCTATCTACTGTATTTTATAGTATAACTTAAACTTGCATTGACAATTTTAAGCAAAACTACTATCGTCTTATACAGAGCCTTCAGAAAGTATTCACGTCCCTTGACTTATAAAACATTTTGTTATTACAATCACTGCCCTACACACAATACCCCAGAAATGTCAAAGTGGATTCATGTTTTTAATTTTTATTTTTACTCATTCATAAAAAGTATTGAGTCAATAAGTATTCAACCCCTAAATAAGTCCACATAAATTGAATGGACTCACACATTTTTGAATGACTACCTCATCTCTGTACCCCACACATACAGGGAGGTTTTCCAATGCCTTTCCAATGCCTCGCAAAGAAGGGCACCTATTCGTAGATGGGTAAAAAAATAAAATAAAAGCAGACATTGAATATCCCTTTGAGCATGGTGAAGTTATGTATTACAGTTTGGATGGTGTATCAATGGCCAGCAGAATACCAGCCTGCATACAACTGCTATCTTGCCTCTGAAGCGAAGCATGGTTGGTCCTGGTCGGCCCTTGGATGGGAGACCAGATGCTGCTGGAAGTGGTGTTGGAGGGCCTGTAGGTGGCACTCGTTCCTCTGGTCTTAATAAATATCCCAATGCTCAAGGGTAGTGATTGGGGACATTGCCCTGTGGTCACTAAAGATCCCATGGATCTTATCATAAGAGTAGGTGTGTTAACTCTGGTGTCCTGGCTAAACTCCCAATCAGGCACTCATACCATCAAGGCCACCTAATCATCCCCAGCTTAAAATTGGATCATTCCTCTCCCATGTAACTGTTCCCCAGGTTGTTGCTGTAAATGAGAATGTGTTCTCAGTCAATTTACCTGGTAAAATAAGGGTTGAATGAATAAATACAATTAAAACACCCGGGCTTCCTTCCTAACTCCGTAGCCGGACAGGAAGGAAACCGCTCAGGGATTTCACCATGAGGCCAATGGTGACTTCAAAACAGTTTCAGAGTTTAATGACTGTGATACTATTGTAGTTACTGCACAATACTAACCTAAATGACAGAGTGAAAAGAATGAAGCCTGTACAGAATAAAAAAATATTCTAAAACATGCATCCTGTTTGCAACAAGGCACTAAAGTAAAAATGCAGAAAATGTGGCAAAGAAATACACTTTATGTACAAAGCGTTATGTTTTGTGGGTAAATCCAACACAACACATCACTGAGTACAACTCTTCATATTTTCAAGCATGGTGGTGGCTGCATCATGTTATGCTTGTCATTCGGCAAGGCCTAGGGAGTTTTTATTTTGAATAAAAAGAAACGGAATAGAGCTAAGCACAGGAAAAATCCTAGAGGAAAACCTGGTTGTCTGCTTTCCAACAGACAATTCACCTTTCAGCAGGACAATAACCTAAAATGCAAGGCCAAATTTACACCCACCAGCCAGTTTATTCGGTGCACCACCCCATTCACGAAAATGGTTTGCTCCTACAGACAGTGAGTCACGTGGCCGTGGCTTACTATACAAAGCAGACAGACAGGCATCGAGGCATTCAGTTACTGTTCGATTGAACGTTAGAATGGGAAAAACGAGTGACCTAAGCGACTTTGAGCTTGGTATGATTGTCGGAGCCAGTATCTCAGAGTAAGCTGTTCTCCTGGGCTTTTTACGCATGACAGAGTCTGGGGTTTACAGAGAATGGTGTGACTAACCAAAAACATCCAGTCAGCGGCCGTCCTGTGGGCGAAAAACTGCTTGTTGATGAGAGAGGTCGAAGGAGGATGGCAAGAACCGTGCAAGTTAACAGGCGGGCCACAAACAAATAACGGCTCAGGACAACAGTGGTGAGCAGAACGGCATCTCGGAACGCACAACTCGGCGATCCTTGTCACCGATGAGCTATTGCAGCAGACGACCACACTGGGTTCCACTCCTATCAGCTAGAACAAGAAAAACATTGCCTGGAACATGACAGCGAGTTCAGTTTACTTGATTGGCCTGCGCATATGTAACCGGTGTGAAGCGGTGCGCGCTAGTAGCGTTTCAATCTCTGACGTCACTCGCTCTGAGACCTTGAAGTAGTTGTTTCCCTTGCTCTGCGAGGGCGGTGGCTTTTGTGGAACGATGGGTAACGATGCTTTGAGGGTGACTTGTCAGTGTGTGCAGAGGGTCCCTGGTTCGAGGCCAGGTTGGGGCTAGGAGAGGGACGGAAGCAAAACTGTTACACATGGAGCATATTTGGGATGAGATGGAACGGGCTGTTCGCAGCATGAATGTACCAGCGTACAATCTGCATCAACTGCGTGATGCCGTCACCTTTTGCATGGACCAACATCCCTGTGGAACGTTTCCGACACCTTGTAGCCATGCGCTGAAGAATTCAGGCTGTTCTGAAGGAAAAGGGGTGTCCGACCCGGTACTAGATGGGTGTACCTAATAAAATGAGTTGCTTACCAAGACTACGTTGAATCTTCCTGAGTTTTGACTTAAATCGGTTTGAAAATCAATGGCTTGAAATGCCTGTCTAGCAATGATCAACAACCAACTTGACAGAGCTTGAAGAATTGAATGTGCAAATATTGTACAATCTAGGTGTTTCAGTTTTCATTAATTTCTTTACAAATGTTAGAATTGTTCTTCCACTTTGACATTACAGAGTATTTTGTGTATAACGCTACAGAATGAGGAAAAAGTCAAGGGGTGTGAATACTTTCTGAAGGCTCTGTATCTGGTGGTAGTTCTATCAATTGTAGGATTTAAAGAATGTCCCCTAATCTAAATCCTTCTAAAGAAACTGTAACGGCAACATTTAACTAACACAGTAACAGGAAACTGTAACGGCAACATTTAACTAACACAGTAACAGGAAACTGTAACGGCAACATTTAACTAACACAGTAACAGGAAACTGTAACGGCAACATTTAACTAACACAGTAACAGGAAACTGTAACTGCAACATTTAACTAACACAGTAACAGGAAACTGTAACGGCAACATTTAACACAGTAACAGGAAACTGTAACTGCAACATTTTAAATAGCACAGCAACATTTAACTAACACAGCAACAAACTTTTGTACGTATTTTGTACAGTTCTAGAACTTCTATTTAGATTAATGCTGTTCCTGAAGCAGGCTCGGCATGACCAATGCAGCAAATAATGTTAAAATACAATTTTTAGATCCTGGTAATTATGACACACCTTTTCATTGACAACCTGTCAGTGAGGAGAGATGAGACCTGCAGATTTACTTCGGTTGTGTGACTATCCAAAGTAACACCCTATTCTGTATATAGTGCAATACTTTTGACTGGGGCCCTGGTCAAAAGTATTGCACCATCTAGGGAATAGGGTGCCATTTGGAACGCACTCTTAGTGGTCCGGTTTTGGTGGCGCTGCTGCTTCTACCATTCTCTTTCAATTCTGGGCCGAGGGTTAATTCATAGCCTAATGAAACATGCATCTATCAAATCAAAATTGGACGCCTTGGAAATGATCTACTAACCAGGATAAACGTACAATCCTCATGAAGGATTTGAAGATCCAGGTCCCTGCCTTTCTACTTTAAGCTTTAGAGGATCTGAGTGTGTATTCGTGTGAGAGAGATAGAGAAGGAGCGAGACAGCTGTGCTGGATGTGTCATATGTGCCCACAGTGGGACGTGCCAGATCAATGCAGCAGGCCAGGGTGGGTTAAGTAGCTGGGCAATGGCTCTCAAGCAGGTGGAAGGCAGGCTCCTGGCAGGCTGGCCTCCAGGCCATAGGCGCCCCTCTCATGTGCAGCTGTCCAGGCAGGGCCTGTTGTGGCTGGGGCAAGGATATGTTATAGGGCTGGGGCTGTCATGCCCAGGAATGAGCCAAGTGGGTGACTAACCACAGGCCCTGTGTCCTGGACACAGTGGACAGACCCCTGCAGGTGTTGCTCATGGATTGTGCCATTACCCATCAGGCCCCTCCACAATTATGGGAACTACAACAGACTAGAGATGCTAGCCAGGATAGGGAACATGATATTCTAGAGACGACTGATAGGACAACAGTCATCAAATGGAACCCTGTGGCTCCAAACAAACAGCTTAAATGACGAGAACTGGTTTTAGGAGGTGGTGATTAACTTTGCCAGTGAGAGTCACAATATTGTGGAGCAAATCTGTGGTCTGCTAGTGCTATCACTGAATGGAATAAGCCTTATGGTTAGAACACATCTGTCTTGCTGTGTGACTGTTATATGAGCAGGAAAACTGTAAGTAAATTGGGGGCTAATTACTTTAAATACCTTTTTGGCAAATGTTCTCCACAAGATTCTCAGTTTGGATAAGCTATTGACCAGTCCTGGGTTCAGACCAAGTAATCCAGGATCAGACTATTGGGTTCTGTCCAAATAAATTGTCAATATGCAGCCATTTTGTTGTTGCTGTAATGGGAATTCATATACTCGCTGTTTTACGTAAGTCACTCTCAGTTGTGATTATGCTACAAAAAGGCTTGAATGTAATAGGTTTATGTTCCTCATAGTTTTAAGTGCTTTAAAGAGATTGTGGACTATTCATCTCAAATGTTGTCACTTGGCTCAATAACACATATATGATGTACAGTTCATGATTCATGATAGCGATGCACACTAAGAAAAATAAGCATGCAAACAAATCGGCCGAATTTAAGAATGACATATCAATCAAAATCAAATCAAGCATATCGACTTCCAGTAAAGACAATCACATCCTCAGGAGTGTATCTTATACATTTAATTTGGTGCAAGTCTTGCATGCCAAATGCACAAACGGCAGAAATGTGTGTAAAGGGAGGAAATCCTCTCACACACATGGCACAGCGAGAGACTTTCCCATTACCAACTCCGCCCCCCTCATCTTGTAGCCTACTGTAGCAGCAACTGCGGGCTTCAGAGGGATCACACTTGTTTTAAACATCAGAGCTTAGTCAAATGTTCATTTCTTACCTGCGCACCTCATTCAGCCTTTTTAAATACCACTTACCTCCGCCACAATGAGGTCATACCTTGCGACGGGACAGAGTTCATTCACTATTTCGGTTGTTTGTGGAATTTTTGTGTCCTTTTCCATCTCTCCGCATGGAGGGCTATGTGGGCTGACATGTAATAAACCCTCTCCCGTGGCTCCGCTGCAGGAGTTGGTGCACCGGTCGAGAGTTGTGTTTGAGGGAAAGCTTCAAGAAGAGGGGCGCAAGAGAGATGTTAACCGACGAGAGCGGGAAAGGCTTCTCAGTCAAAGAGCTGGTGGGATACGGAATGAGAGCGCGGTCCAGAGAATGGAAGGAGAAGTTGATTTGTCGTCAGAGTCGGTGCCGAACAGGACGTCAGAGTCGGAACCATACCAGGTTAGGATAAGGGTCCATCAAGTATGGGAAGTAAAAGCGGGTGGCCTCGAGAAGGATTCTGTAGTTTCTATTGTCTGGAACCGGGGTAATAACTGTTTGACGTTGACTAAAGACACAAGATATATGTTCTTCATGGAACCGACAAATGACACCTCGGTGTTCCACGCCGTTTTCCCACCTGTCGAGACGCGGCGAGCTGTCCGAAAGGATGTCAGCAAAGTGCTCTGCCAAGTATGCGGTAAGTGCAGGGTGATGGACCACTCTCGGCTACTAACTTGTAACTTCCTGCTGGGCCCTTATCTGACAAAATGTTATTTCAAAAGGTCAGACAGGGCGTGTGACACTGTGATGCAAGGCCAAACCCCCATAAATTCAAATTTTGGACAATTGTACAACTTTAAAGCATGACATTGTTGTGTCCATACATTTCACTCAAGGCGAATTGAGGCAGCTGACGTGAGCTCTGGATGAAGTTAAATATTGGAACGTAGCCAAACAATGTCATATCCAAAATGTATTTGTTCACAAAGGGCATGCATGAATAGGCATGTAGATGCTAAATGAGGTGAAAAGCCATAAGGTGAGAGAGCTGTGTTACCGTGCGGGCTCATCCAGATGTGTAGTGATACCCTCGGGAGCTCTCTACACGCCGTGGTGCTGAATGTTGATTGACAGGGAATTCCTGTTTCTGTTGCTAAGGCGTTGTGTGCGGGTGACTGGCAGTAAACTGTAGCAAAACGCGGGGACAGACGTCAGTTCACGTCTAGTTTTCATTTACCTTTGGTTGAGTTAACAACTAACGTGACTTCAACGTGAAATAAACCAAAAAGGTCACCCTGTCATTGAATTTAGATAAAACATTGGGAGGAAAAAATACGAAATTCCCGTATGTTCTTGAATTTTTGCAAATCCAATCATTGTTCCACATTGATTCAACTTCATCGCATTGTATTTTTTTGGTAGAAATGACGTGGAAACAACGTTGATTAAAACGGGTTTTGCCCAGTGGACAGTTAGGCTACATGGATAATTTCGCAGCAAACCTCATCTGTTTTGTGATAAAAGTTTATTGAGAATGGAAATCTAGCTATGTCATTCGAAAATTTAGACTGGCCATATTCTGTCTAAGGGGACAATCATATATTTTCCCGTCAAGTTAACTGGTATTCAGGGGTAAAGGGTTCATGCTCTCACTACATTTTATCTGACATCAATTCTCTTTTCCAATGAGGTGATACAGCTGTGTTATAAGCAGATGTTGAAAACTTCACTTTTTTGTCATTCAACCACACCTATTACATATCGTGTATTGTCTGCACACCGACACTGTTGTTTTACACGTCACAGAGGGATGACAAACATTCAAGAGTCAACAGACTTTATAATCCATTTTGGTTGACACATAATTACCCGCGGGGGGAGGGGCTGGCATGCACTAATGTTATCAGGTTCCCAATGATTACCATTACTCAAATCCCCAGGGCAGAAAGTGCACTCACTGTACAGTGACAGTCGTTTGGGATGCAAAGTCATCCAGTGCCCGTAAAATGCCCAAGATCTATCAAGGGGAAAGCTTTTGTCATTTTGGAATGAGGGAGGTCCTCGTACACATCCCAGTGGTGGTCCTCTGTGACAGCAATAAGAGAGAACTTCATGTCTGTACTCCAGTGTTTGCACACTGCTTGACTGCGTGTGGGTGGGACATGAGTACACATTACTGCACAATTTCAATAGTATTGATTAGGAAAAAAAAGGACTAAAAATATTAATTAAATAACACAGACAAGGTTATATAATTTAGGTTTCGTTAGATAAGGTTGAAATTCTCTTGTTGGATTTGGCATCAGTTTTTGCCGCCACATCAAATCCTTAATTTCCAAGTAGGCTATTTCTTCATGTACAATGGGCACACAAAGAATTCTTGTAAGGAGCTTTGGGTTGTTCATGAGGTCAATGTTGCGTTTTGTTTTCCTCTCAACTAGACTCAGTAGAATTGCTCAAATATGTGCCATGCCATCGTCTGACACATTCCTTTCCAAGTCCCCATTCTGTTAGTTCTCCATGGAGACCCAACAATGTACTGTGTACAGTGCCGTGTAGCCTAGATCTTCCCTCTCCAAGATCATCCATCTCCTGGAACTACTGGTAGAGGTGTTTGTACAGTATGATCAGGCCGTCATTGATGAGTACAAATTCTTTTGTCTGTTATTGATTGATAAACATGACAACACTTCAGAACACCCATGCTATACTGAGAGTAGATTCATTGAATGGGTGATAGAGAGGCTTCCATGACGTGTAAAGAATGGACGTGTGTTCATCCAGGATACTTGGACCACTATAGCCCGGTATAGCCCGGTATAGTCCATGGTACTATTGCTCACACTGAGTGCCATGGAAGAACTAAACTATGGATTTAGCACTTGAGTATTCTGTCATTAAATGTACAATCTGCAGTATTAACGGCTGCTAATTAGTGATATGTTAATGATATATTTCTTAGTGCCATTTATGAATTTGAGTGGTTGTATTTCTCCAGGCTCCATGGCCCATTAAAGCAAATCAAGTGGAGCAACTCATTGGCTGAAAAATACATCAGGATTGTGGAATTTAAGTTAAGTTACAGATGCTAGCTCAGGTCAAAAGGTGCCATGAACACAATCACTTTAAAAGACTTGAGGGTGGTCCCCTCAGGTAAAGGGACAAATGTCAATTTCCTTCCCCGAGGGCTGGTGCTACTCTGATGACGTGAGGATGGATCCACCCTGGATAGAAGGGACAGCAGTGGCTCACAGTAGTTAAACGGTTTCAGGCGGTGAAGCAAGGTTTGTCATGAAAAGACCATGTGTTCCTGCTCCATTTCTCAATAGACGTCCACGCTTTGTTCATTGCTTTTGACCACATTTCCAAAGAATGCATGTCATATGTACCATTCGAATGTATGGTCAGATCACAGTATTTGAATACGCAGCTACTGAAGTGATCGCTAAGCAGAGGACATTGATGACCATTTACACGGAAGCACATTCTACTAAATGTCATTCTGGATCTAGGTGATGGTACAGGATCAAGTATTGGTTTCCTGATTCAAGACTGGCTATGTGACAGAGACTCTATGTAATGTGTTTAGCTGCAGAGCACAGGCCTAGAGGATAACCTCGCTGAGTTCATTGTCTGTTGCTGCCTCGGTTTTAGTGGTGGGGGGGGGGAGTCGAAATAAACAATGCCTGCAGTCCTGTTGTGAACTTTTTTTACGCATCTCAAGGGACAGTAAATGGCTCAGTACGAAGAACAATTCTTTCAGACTGTGCAACCACACTGCACTAACGTTATTGTAAAGGCAGTTGTATGAGTCCCCTTTCAGGGAGGGAACAGTTTGTGCTTTGCAGGGTCTTGGGAAATTCTTGGGAATTGAGCATTTAGACCAAATCATGTGGTGTTTCTACTCTTAAAACAATGTTTCGAGGACTGATTGATTGCAGAAAGCCGCGCCTCCCTCGGGAATGACAAATTTGGGTCTTTCCGACAGCTGACAGTTTCAGCTCATTTGCTTGATAATGGAGACAATGACTTGCAATAGATCTGTGCTGCCTGCAAGAAAGAAGAGTCTTCTAAAAGAGCGATAGAACACAGGAGGCTGCTGAGGGGAGGACGGCTCATAATAATGGCCCGGAACGAAGCAATTGAATGGCATCAAACACCTGGAAACCATATGTTTGATGTATTTGATACCATTCCGCTCCAGCCATTACCACGAGCCACCAACCTCCTGTGTGATAGAACATGTACTTTGTTGAATCATGTGACATACTCCTTCACAGAGTGTGGAGGACATTGTTTGAGTTACACAAGCGATGCTGCATTATATGAAACACTACAGGCACCTAGATCTAGGCTAGTGTTATAAAGAAAACAGTGGATTCTGGGGCGGATTATTAGATAGTCGAGCAATGCTGAAACAATTATTGTATTGTTCTGTTGGGGTAAATAATATCACTGACCCACAAAGTAATTGTAAATCTAGAGTTTATACAGAAAATAAATCCTGGACTGTTGAAGTATGTAATTATAGGCTTCTGCAAGATTGATTCCCCTAAGAATCTAGGCTAGTTCTCACATAATCAGGAAATAAAACGAAACAAAATGTGAGACATTATGTTTAGAGACACTGTAGCAAGGCCTTACAAGAGACAGAGGGAGAAAGATAATTTTGTTTTTGTTTTTCAACAGGACATTGTACTAGTGGCAGCAACATGCTGAACTGTGAGTACAACTCAGGGTGTTTTCACATATAGTCCTCTTTAAAATAACGGATCTCAGTCCTCTTTAAAGCAAAATCTCAGTCCTCTCAGTCCTTTTTAAAGAAAAATTACTCTGTTCTCTTTGTATTCACACTGCCCTTGACTTTGAATGAGGACTCAACTCTTTTGCCGCTTCACTTCACCTATTTTGTGGTCCGAGTCCTCTTTGCAATCGCATTGCTATGTTTAGAAAGGAACCAAGATCTTTTTCCAACATTCACTCAATGCGCTCTGGGTTTTTACAGCGTGCAGGACAAGCCATTCCATCAGAACATGTTATCGGACAGCTAGATATACCTACTTACGTTTTTAATAGCTAATAGATTGCATTTAGTTAAAAGATGAGACGTAGTAATTGTAATCAGAAGATACTATTAACATGTAAATATTATTGGTAACAGAATAAATAGCAGAAGAATAACTGCAGATTAAATAATGCTGAAATTGAAAATTGTACACCGAATGTAGGCTACTGCCTTTTAAGAGCTACAATTTATTTAGTTTTCTATGCTGTGATTCTCACCAAATATTACATTGTCTTCTCACACTATTCAAACCCCCCAATCGATAAACAGCATATGAAGCGCTCTCTACCTATAGATCACATATTGAAAACAAATATACGGAACTAAAAACTCCACAAATATATTTTTATTCCTGTGCGTCCTTGACAATCGCTAATCAGTATAATTGGGGTGTATAAACGCCAACCTGGGGTGTAATCATTAGCCAAACAGTCAACTAAAACGAGAGTTTCTATTGGACAAATTCAGGTAGGTTCCTTCCCGTTTCATTCTGTCTGCTTCCTTTTAAGAAACTTTTTGCAACAGAAATAAAATCAAAATCAAGAATTGGCGAAATGAATACGCCCCTACATAATTTTCTCCAGGGTCTGACCTTGTAGGTAGCCCGTCATTGTAAATAAGAATTTGTTCTTAACTGACTTGCCTAGTTAAATAAAGGTTAAATAAAAAATGTAATCATCAACTTATCTCTTTTGTGGCACCAATGTGAGTGAGGGGTTATTGCAGGGAAACAGTGTTGCAGTAATCTTGTGTGTGTGCGGGAATAATGACTAGTGAACCTGGGGAGCTTTGTTTTCACATTGCCCCAAAAAAGGGAATCGCAGAATTCAAGCGAACCAAACTCAGACGGCCTCTCGAGATGGTCTCAGTTCCGTTCGCTTCAGGGGATCTTTTAAAGGGGTCTGAGTTACTTTGGAGTGTTCACACTGCACAAAAAATTAAGGGAACCGCTCTGAGTTCACAAAAATTGGCTTTGTGAAAACACCCTTAAAAACCTCTAAAGGTCTAAGCTTTTTTGGGGGGGGGAGGGTTCTAGTAAGCTAACATATCGAATTGTTAATATATAAAAAATGTATTTGATCAAATATTGAATTTGGCCTTAACTACTATAACCCATAGAAACACATTGAATAACACATTCATAAATGGCAAAACAGACATTCAAAACATTTATCGTAATTTTCTGAAGTGTCTTTCCTATATTTAGGAGATAGAGGAAAGCTAAGGAAATATTTTTTAAAAATGTGACCCTTTTTTTGGGTTGGCATCAAACTACCTCCATACTTTCATTAATTTTTAAAAACCGGTATGTGTGTTATATTAAACATAGAGGAGGGAGTAAAATGTAGGCCAGCAATAAACATTTCAGAACAACTATGGCTGAATTATTATCCTTACACTTTCAACAATACTAGTCGAATAAGACACGGGAGAGATGACGAATTTTGACAAAGAGATTTTTTTATAGACTAATACACTTGAAACAAATAGCCAAACCGAAAACTGGAGACATTACTAGTGCCTCCCCCGCGATCAAAACGAATAAAATGAGTAATAGAATTACGGCAGGGGGAAGCTTTTCGGCACAACACCGGTTATAGAGCAAAACAGAACACTGTCGTGTTGTGAGAATCACAGCCCATGCAGATATCTCTAGTTTAAACTGACAGATTTTTTTATGGGGATTTTCTTATTATTATGCTACTTAGGTTCTTAGACTCTTAAGGAATTATTATTATTATTAAGACACAACGTGAGTACAAACTTAAGACTAAAAAGGAATGTCTTATTCTCAAAGCCTAACGTACAGAGTGATGCCCTGCACATCTATAACTATTGTTAATGTTTTGTCACATGAACCACCAAATATGAGCTGACAGAATCAAAAATCTCTAAGATCCAACCCAGAGATCATAATAAATAAATCTGGCCTATGTTGGGGAAGTAAGCGTTTTGGACTGAGCGGGCATATATCATTGACAGGTTAGATTGAGATATAGTTATAATCCCCCCCGGTTCTGGGACAGATTATCCCATAATTCCACATTTTACACAGAATGACTCACAATTTGTCCCACATTTGACTGTTCAATCCCAATGAAACCTTGCAGTAAAAGTTGCATCCTACAAAAGTGTTGTCAATTGATGAATGACTTAGTGCTTATGGACCTCTGCTCTTATAGAATACAGCTTTCTAGGAATTGGCTGCTGTACTGTAGTTAGTTGTCTTTGACAGGGATGCCAATGGGAATGTTCGAATAGGACTTTAAAAGCAATGTGTGCATGAGAGAAAGCACTCTGAATAATGTGGGGTTATCAACTCTATTTTGTGAGCCACAAAATACTGTTTTTCTAATCAAATGCTCAATTTCAGACATTGCAGCAAATCGGAATGAATTAATCAAATCCAATTTGAGGATAATGCCCAGTACACGGTGAACTGTGGATTTCTGCTGATTCTCGGCCTATTTAGAGAACACTTTCATAATGAGATTAGTTGACAATACATCTGACTTTGTTTTCTGTTGGTATGAATCAGTCTCCAGCATAAACCATTGCCACTGTGTGAAGGAACATTTGGAGGTATTTCTTGTAATTTTTCATAACATGCACCCACTTTAGTATTCTTCATGACACGTTGCAAATGATGCATTGCAGTTTTTAAAGAGCCATATATATATATATAAAGTTTTGGGTAGCCTTCCACAAGCTTCCCACAATAAGTTAGGTGAATTTTGTCCCATTCCTCCTGATAGAACTGGTTTAACTGAGTCAGGTTTGTAGGCCTCCTTGCTCGCACACACTTTTTCAGTTCTGCCCACAAAGGTTCTATAGGAATGAGGTCAGGGCTTTGTGAGGCCACTCCAATACCTTGACTTTGTTGTCCTTAAACCATTTTGCCACAACTTTGGAAGTATGCTTGGGGTCATTGTCCATTTGGAAGATCCATTTGCGACCAAGCTTTAACTTCCTGACTGATGTCTTGAGATATTGCTTTAATATATCCACATAATTATCCTTCCTCATGATGCCATCTTGTGAAGTGCACCAGTCCCTCCTGCAGCAAAGCACCCCCACAACATGATGCTGCCACCCCCGTGCTTCACGGTTGGGATGGCGTTCTTTGGCCATAAACCACAAACCCCTGAGGTGCCTTATTGCTATTATAAACTGGTTGCCAACATAATTAGAGCAGTAAAAATAAATGTTTTGTCATATTCATGGTTTACGGTCTGATATACCACGGCTGTCAGCCAATCAGCATTCAGGGCTCGAACCACCCAGTTTATAATTGGTATTATGTAACTGGCACAAAACTATTTTGATCCCTTGATGAGACGCTCTTTGCCCCGTTATGTAATGTTTACATGTCTGGGGCTTACAAAGACAAACATGCAGTCCTTTATCATGCTGAAATCACATTAACAAATGCACTTTGGGATGAAGAGTATTTAATCCCATTCTCCATTGTTTCAGATGGGCCATTTCTGAATGGGACTTTATCCTTTAAAAAAAAAAAAAATCGTAAAGCTTTTACAGAATGCACCAATTCATACCAGGCATATAAAATCAAAGTATTATTTTCTCACGTTTATTATATTTGTTTTGTGAAATGCTGTGTAAAGATATATAATATAATCATTTGTTGGGTGCTTATATTTTGTCCTGTTTCACACATGTACCAGTGTGTATCATACGCATATTTTTTTTTTTCTTCGCATATCCCAGTGGGGTCATGGCCAGGGTATGCCATTATCAACCGCGACTCTGGAGCAATTAGGGTTAAGTACCTTTTTCAAGGGCACATCAACGGATTTTTCACCTTGTCGGCTCGGGGATTCGAAGTAGCATCCTTTCAGTTACTGGCAGGGGCGTCATGCACCCCAAAGAACTGAGGGGGCACAAAGTACAGTGGGGAGAACAAGTATTTGATACACTGCCGATTTTGAAGGTTTTCCCACTTACAAAGCATGTAGAAGTCTAATTTTTATCATAGTTACTCTTCAATTGTGAGTGACGGAATCTAAAACAAAAATCCAGAAAATCACATTGTATGATTTTTAAGTAATTAATTTGCATTTTATTGCATGACATAAGTATTTTATACATCAGAAAAGCAGAACTTAATATTTGGTACAGAAACCTTTGTTTGCAATTACAGAGATCATACGTTTCCTGTAGTTCTTGACCAGGTTTTCACACACCGCAGCAGGGATTTTGGCCCACTCCTCCATACAGATCCTTCAGGTTTCGGGGCTGTCGCTGGGCAAGACGGACTTTCAGCTCCCTCCAAAGATTTTCTATTGGGTTCAGGTCTGGAGACTGGCTAGGCCACTCCAGGACCTTGAGATGCTTCTTACGGAACCACTCCTTAGTTTCCCTGGCTGTGTGTTTCGGGTCGTTGTCATGCTGGAAGACCCAGCCACGACCCATCTTCAATGCTCTTACTGAGGGAAGGAGGTTGTTGGCCAAGATCTCGCGATACATGGCCCCATCCATCCTCCCCTCAATACGGTGCAGTCGTCCTGTCCCCTTTGCAGAAAAGCATCCCCAAAGAATGATGTTTCCACCTCCATGCTTCACGGTTGGGATGGTGTTCTTGGGGTTGTACTCATCCTTCTTCTTCCTCCAAACACGGCGAGTGGAGTTTAGACCAAAAAGCTCACCCAGATGGTCATTGGCAAACTTCAGACGGGCCTGGACATGCGCTGGCTTGAGCAGAGGGCCCTTGCGTGCGCTGCAGGATTTTAATCCATGACGGCGTAGTGTGTTACTAATGGTTTTCTTTGAGACTGTGGTCCCAGCTCTCTTCAGGTCATTGACCAGATCCTGCCGTGTAGTTCCAGACCGAGGGAGATTGACCGTCATCTTGAACTTCTTCCATTTTCTAATAATTGCGCCAACAGTTGTTGCCTTCTCACCAAGCTGCTTGCCTATTGTCCTGTAGCCCATCCCAGCCTTGTGCAGGTCTACAATTTTATCCCTGATGTACTTACACAGCTCTCTGGTCTTGGCCATTGTGGAGAGGTTGGAGTCTGTTTGATTGAGTGTGTGGACAGGTGTCTTTTATACAGGTAACGAGTTCAAACAGGTGCAGTTAATACAGGTAATGAGTTGTAGTTTCCAACAAACCAATATTCTACATAGTCTACCGCATAAAACATGAAAAGAACTACAATGACCACAATCCATTGGGTGAATAATCCATTAATTTACTTGTCCAGTCTGTTTCTTTTACGCTTGCTGATCTTGAGGGGATATAGAGCTGTTGCTTGGCGAGGTATCTCTACCTGAAAATACATGATCTATGTGATTGATAGTTGGTATTCAGCAGTCAAAAAGGTATGCCTTATTTACTTCGAAGGACTGCTAAAATAGTGATTTTGTCAGACAGCAGCTCTATAGAGATGAGATGATGACTTGGAATGAAATAATAATAATGATGTCATCAAATGAAACAAATGTAATTAAACAATATTTTAGTAAAGTAATGTGAATAAATGATGGTTAGTAAGTAAGGGCGGCAGGTAGCCGAGTGGTTAGAATGTTGGGCCCGTAACCGGTAAGCAGTAATGGGCAGTCACTACCATCATGGGACTTCTATTCATTGTTTTATTCTGTGTTGTTACAGCATTCAACCCAATGAATCAAAACCGAAATAGAAAAACACTTGGCTACCTGCTGCCCTTTCTATATAATGCTAGATTCATTTTGTGGTCCATGTCTCTTCATTTCTGGAGGGCAAAAGCTCTTGATAAAGGGATGCTGTGGTGTAGGCAGAGTCAATGACTATCTGAATAAATACAGTTCTGCTTGGTCAGCAGCGTAATGTAGCTGATAAAAAAATCTCCTTACCTTTTGAAGTTGGCCCTAGGAATAGTGAAGGAAAATATTCATAACACAAGTCGTGCATTTACATACAGTAACTTAACATTTTGATTGAAACTCAAACAAGGCCTGTGGTTTTTAAATCAGAAAATTACCTAGATTATGTTAGTGACCAGATGAGTGAATCCTGGGTGATGATCCTGCACGCCTGCCACTCTTAATCACTCTGTCCTGGTGCCATCTGGGCACACCACAGTTCTTCCAGGTGGTGCTGAATTACCAGTAGCACCTTGGCAGTCTTGAGCTAAGCTAAAAAGACATGCAATGATCTCATAATCTTTGCCACGAGTCACATCTACAAGAGAATGACAAAAGCCACATTTTATACCTTGTAAAGTAAGAAGGGCATTCATCTGTAGGCCTAACTGTTCCACAGTAAAACCAATTCAGCCAATAGAAAGAGCAGATGTGACAAACGTTCTACACTGGGTGGACTACAGCCGGAAGCTCCTGTAGGTGATGAATGAGAGATCATTACACAACCAAGGTCACATTTCTGTTCTACACAAGCCTCCTTGTGCGAACCGTAGATTCTCACTCCTTCCACAAAGTGCACCTGTCAGGGTGTGAAATTGGGGCTGAAGTGTTCTAATAAGGATGCATGTTTCTCCTGACCTCGGACTGCTTCACTTCAGATGCTGGGAAATGTAGTGACAAGTGTATGATGTTCAGGTATTTGGAGAGTCTTTCTGACCTACGACCTTTGGCTGACTATTATACCAGTCAGTTTCTCAGCAGTTACTCATTTTATTTATTTATTTTATTTAACCTAGATTTAACTAGGCAAGTCAGTTAAGAACACATTCTTATTTGCAATGACAGCCTATCTACAGGGTCAGCCCTGGAGCAAATGAGAGTGAAGTGCCTTGCTCAAGGACACATCGACAGGTTATTCGAACCAGCAACCTTTCAGTTACTGGCCCAACGCTCTAACCGCTAGGCTACCTGCCACCCATTTGCAATATTCTGATCTACGCTCTGTTTTCAGCCATTGCTGTGGTTCTACGCTGGGGGCCAAAGGTTTGGAATATTACTCATTCAAGGGTTTTTCTTTATTTGCACTATTTTATACATGTAAAATAAAAGAAGGCATCAAAACTATGACATTACACATATGGAATCATATAGTAACCAAAAAAGTGTTAAACAAATCAAAGTATATTTTATATTTGAGATTCTTCAAGTAGCCACCCTTTGCCTTGATGACAGCTTTGCACACTCTTGGTATTCTCTCAACCAGTTTCACCTGGAATGCTTTTCCATCAGTCTTGAAGTAGTTCCCACATATGCTGAGCACTTGTTGGCTATCTACTCTACACTACCTACACTATCTACACTACACTATCTACCCTGCACGTTCTACACTACACTACCTACACTACACTATCTACACTGCACTTTCTACACTACACTACCTACACTACACTATCTACCCTGCACGTTCTACACTACACTACCTACACTACACTATCTACACTATCTACACTGCACTTTCTACACTACACTATCTACACTACATTATTTACACTATCTACACTACACTATCTACACTATCTACACTACACCATCTACACTACACCATCCACACCATCTACACTACACCATCTACACTATCTACACTACACTATCTACACTACACCATCCACACCATCTACACTACACCATCCACACCATCTACACTACACCATCTACACTATCTACACTACAATATCTACACTACAATATCTACACTACACCATCTACACTACACCATCCACACCATCTACACTACACCATCTACACTATCTACACTACACCATCTACACTACACCATCCACACCATCTACACTACACCATCCACACCATCTACACTACACCATCTACACTACACCATCCACACCATCTACACTACACCATCTACACTATCTACACTACACCATCTACACTATCTACACTACACTATCTACACTACACCATCTACACTACACCATCCACACCATCTACACTACACCATCTACACTATCTACACTACACCATCTACACTATCTACACTACACCATCTACACTATCTACACTACACCATCTACACTACACCATCCACACCATCTACACTACACCATCTACACTATCTACACTACACCATCTACACTATCTACACTACACCATCTACACTATCTACACTACACCATCTACACTATCTACACTAGTCAAGAAAAGCACACAGACCCATTGGGAGCTCCGAGACAGAACTTCAGGAACTCCGGGGCCATCACGATCCACACAGGATCTCAGAGCAGAGGAGAGAAAGGATGTTCTGTGTTTGGGAGAAGCTGCACACAAGAAACAGAGCTAAAGACCATAGGGACACCATGGAGGCGCCACGGAGACACCATGGAGACACCTGTCCACCCCTGACACACGTCCCACAACAGACTGCCTGAACACCCCTTCAGCTGTGCACAAGAGCCCAGTTTGGTGTTCCTTTAGCTCTCTCTGCTAAGACAAATAAGGGATGGGCAGCCTGTTAGAGACGGATGGTCAAGGACATTTTCTCTACATTCAAGACGGGGTTCACGTTCAGATTCACTTATAGAAGCCAATTTGAACAAACACACTTGGTGATGAACTCTCTGGCTTCTAACCTTGACCTGCGCCCTCATGGCGCCATGGCGAAGCGCCCAAACTTATCGCCAAGGGAGGGAAATGGAGTGAAACCAGGAGGTGTTGTGTACAGTGCGCGTCTCCCATCACCCATTCTCAGAGCAGGGGTGCCCACACAGATAATCTGGGAGGTAGACCTTGGGTGGAATTATTATCTCCAGTGCACCTCCCAGCAGCTGCTCCACATGTACAGGAAAGGACGGCTCGCCTTTTGTTTTCAAAGCACTCAACCTAAAACATGACCCAAACTGGCGGACACACGCACAGCAGCTGGCTGAGAAAGCAAAGCCATGCCAAACATACTGCAGACGTTTCCCTCCTATTAACATTGTTGGATGCAGTTGGAGAGGAGGTGCTTAACCATTAACCCCCTACACTCATGGGAATTGGCCTATATGGATTGGGCTACATTTAAATGTTTCTTACAGAAAAAATATGGAAAGCATATACATAACTACGGTAGCAATTAAAAGGGAACAGTTTGGAGACTATGGGAAAAGGATTAGACCAAAGGAGAGGACAACAGATTTACTGTACGTTTCGTCACGTTTTATTGATAACAAAATCTGAAAATACTCTGGATACCTTCAGTAGCATGATATATATATATATATATATGAATACTATTGGAAAATGTGGGGTAGGTGAGACAAAGGACCAGGGCTTGAGTGAGAGTATTAATGGTGTTTATAATTTGCCACACACCTCTCCAAAGAGTGCGCAGTCAAATCAAATCAAATTGTATTGGTCACATACACATGTTTAGCAGATGTTAATGCGGGTGTAGCGAAATGCTTGTGCTTCTAGTTCCAACAGTGCAGTAATATCTAACAAGTAATATCTAACAATTACACAACATATACCCAATACACACAAATCCAAGTAAGGAATGAATTAGGCCTATATACATATGGACGAGCGGCATGGACTAAGATCCAGTAGAATAGTATAGAATACAGTATATACATATGAGATGAGTGATGCCAGATATGTAAACATTATTAAAGTCACTAGTGTTCCGTACCTTAAAGTGTCCAGTGATTTCTAATCTGTGCCTTTAGGCAGCAGCCTCTAATGTTCTAGTGACGGCTGTTTAGCTGTCTTATGGCCTTGAGATTGAAGCTGATTTCCAGTCTCTCTGTCCCAGCTTTGATGCACCTGTACTGACCTCGCCTTCTGGATGACAGCGGGGTGAACAGGCAGTGGCTCGGGTGGTTGATGTCTTTGATGATCTTTTTGGCCTTCCTGTGACATCGGGTGCTGTAGGTGTCCTGGAGGGCGGGTAGTTTGCCCCCGGTAATGCGTTCGGCAGATCGCACCACCCCCTAAGTAATTTCAATTATTTTTATGACTCAAAGAAGAGTATTTTCGAGCTCTCCTAGCTGTGCCATTGAGGAACCAGAGCAAGCAAGTGTCAGTGTTTTGTTTGGAACACAGCCCTTCATCCCCGACTTTACACAATTACTGTTGTTGAATACGCAATCCAAAAACTATCAATCTGGTTCAGGTGGGCATGATTTGAAAGCTAAATTATAAAATATGATCTTACATTGTTTAGCTTTGACAAGGCAATTCAGAGAAGCAGATCGTGATGTTGGTGCACATAGAATGGAGTCATTCAGATGCCAGATGGTCTTCACAATACATCAAACACAGGCTCCTTCTGTTCAGGACAACCCAGGGTATAACCTCATGTCATCTTGTAACTGTACATCAAACACAGTCATCAACAGGGAACCCCTGTCAGAGGTGTGCTGAGTGCAGCCAGGCGGCGCACAGACAGCAGAGGGGAATACTCCTGCTCCAGGAGGCTCACAGACAGCAGAGGGGAATCCTCCTGCTCCAGGAGGCTCACAGACAGCAGAGGGGAATCCTCCTGCTCCAGGAGGCTCACAGACAGCAGAGGTGCTACACTCTCAGCCTGCATCAGTAATGAGGGCCCCACTAGTTTCTGCTCCTCTGCAAAGCACACCGCACCTACACTACCATCACAGCATTTCATTGGGTGTGTAAATTTGTTTGCGTGGCTGTGTGCGTGGCTGCGTTTTCTCTCTGTATGTGAGTTAAGGGCCATGTACTGTAGACCGGTTGTCTCTGAAACTCACATTTGGAAATCCTCAGCGTATAGAGATGGTGATGATTTGTTCATTTCACTAAGCAGCCATCTTTATGACTCAGAGAAGGCTCATGGCGGCCTGCTTACCGAAGGCAGATCACTGAACCTACTATGTGTCATGACACCTCTACTCAAGTCATCTTCAATCACGTTTGTTAGAGGAGTGAAAGGAGGTTAGTTGATCGGAGTTTCACCTGACTGATAATAAGTCTATACTGACTGGGAAGACTTGATTTCAGATTTGATCTCCTCAGGATATCTCCTAGCTTTCTATGGTGTGTTATTATCTCTGTATCTGAAAACAACCCCCTCACTCTCTCCTCCCACTCTGTCCCCACATCCTGGTGAGTTGTCTTGCTCATCAGGAGATCAGAGATTTGATACATTCTTTTATCGCTCAGACTTTATAATCCTGACCCTAGCTCATAATACTTTAAAACAGCGATTAAAATAGTATTTTAGTAAAGAGGACCCAAAATAGAACTCAACGTTGCTGAGTTGAAGTGGTAATAACTGTGGTTTTGTTTGACATTTTGACAGTTTTCTGCAAATCAAAGGATTGAACGATGATAGAACATGCAGGTGCTCTATTTAGAATAAATTCATTGTTTTTATGATAATGAATTGGTCAAGTGGAATTCAAGTGGTTCCAGGCCTTGTGGATAATGCTTGGTGATCAACAGTGAGAATCAAACCGTCAAGCAACAGTTACCAACAAGGTTAATGGCATAGAAAAGGATGGTCAGTTATTTTTTTTCAGAGCCATATGTGAGACAGATCTGTGCAAATGTACATCCAACATTGATTTATTCTTCATTTCCCGTAATTTGAACGAAATGTGGATTCCACAGTTCATTTAGCATTTAAGTCAGGATCCTTTCATTGAAAATGGGTGTATGGGGAGGCTTTTCAAGCTGTGGGCACATTTCCAGGTCAGTGGGCGTAATCTGGAGGCAGCTAAGTGTGCATTCTCTCTCCCTTCAGGAGGCACATGGGTCCTGAAATAAAGACTAAATCCCATGAAGAACATCCATATTCACTGTTAGAAGTTTCCAGACGTGGCCTAAATCCCATGAAGAACATCCATATTCACTGTTAGATGTTTCCAGACATGGCCTACATCCCATGAAGAACATCCATATTCACTGTTAGAAGTTTCCAGACATGGCCTACATCCCATGAAGAACATCCATATTCACTGTTAGAAGTTTCCAGACATGGCCTACATCCCATGAAGAACATCCATATTCACTGTTAGAAGTTTCCAGACATGGTTTGAGTGTGTTTGTAGATGTCTGTCAGGTGAAGAACTTGGGTTTGTGAACGTGTGACCCAGTTTAAAGTTGGACCACAAAACATGTCTGAATACTCATCAAATGGTACATGAATGAATACACATCATGTTATAATACATGAATACACAATAATACCATTAGAAGAAGGCAATGACTCCTCTTGCCATGCAGAAAGCCGGAAACAAATAACCGGCACGTACACAGTGTATTAGACTTAAAAATTATTTTCTAGTGAAAACTAATTGGCTTGAATAGTGCCCCAGTAATGCAGTGCATTGGACGAGATCCAAGAGTTGTGGAGTCTTGTCGGAGGGAAGTGCAGTGGCATGATCAATTCCCTGGTCACGATCACTAGGCTGCCTTTTACGCATCAGTGTCATCTCCCTGCTATCCTCATCCCCCGGCATGCCCTCCTCTCCTCATGCTGTCGTTAATCTACTCTTTCCATTAGAGAGGAGGATATAGCTAGTACTCCGGCAGCCGAGAGGGATCACATATATACTTATTCTTATTAACTATGTCGTATGCTCTCTTTATTTGATGTGTTTGATAGTGCTCTTAATAATCCATTAGATTTTTTAAATAAATCTTCACCAACTGACTCAATACAACGCGTTCATTTTTACAGGCGAACCTAACCGGACACGTTGCGAAATAATTTCACCCACACCGCTTGCGTCTGCATAGCCAAATACGAAAATAGTATTTGCTTCTATCTGCGTCTCCAATCTACTCATTTGTTTTCAGGAGTATACAACCCCACGTGGGTATTTGGAAGATGAACCATTAGCTACTAAGCATAGACCAGTAACATAATATATGATATTCTGTTCTTTTGAAATACAATTAATACGTTTGTTAATGTTTCTAATGACCTGCCTTAGCAAAATAATACATACATTTTTTGTGATGGTGTTTTGTGTTTTTATGTTTGTACATATAGCCTACAGTAACACAAACTAATACATGTTTTTTTTACTTCATATTCTAATGGTAGGCCTACCTAAAACCTTCATAAACACAAACAAATGAAATGTATTTTTTAGACTTTTAAAATGCATTGGCTCAGAACAGGATTGCTAGATGGCCAGCTTTTCTAGTGTTAATAGTCGGAGTAGAGAAACACATGATATTGTATGACTCCTGGTAAGAAAATTATACAAAGGACCATACACATTTTCAGGTAAAATAACAACCCAAAGTTAATCTCTCAGGACAAATTAGCTAGCAATAGCAAGCTAGGTAAATGTCCATGAATGTTTCATGTGTGTTTGACATGCCCCCAAATTAATATAGTTGATCGTGTCTGGACAGAATCAACATGCGGTAATGGCGCACGCGTGTGGCCGTCGTAGACAGCATGTTAGTGTATGTGGGTTGTTCAATTACTGTCTCATTGGAAAGTACTGTAGCTGCATGTCTCTGTTACATTTTATATTAAATTAGCAGTTTTTCATGAATATATGTCAAGGGTCTAAACACCCGGTTTTCGCTTTGTCATATATTTTTTAATTTAAATACCGTCTGGATTCGAACCAGGAGGTCTGTAGTGACGCCTCTAGCACAGATGCAGAGTCTTAGACCACTGCGCCACTTGGGAGCCTAATATCATTATGGGATATTGTGTGTAGATTGATGAGGATTTTTGTATTTAATCCATTTTGGAATAAGGCTGTAACGTAATCAAAATGTGGAAAAAGGGAAGGCGTCTGAATACTTTCCGAATGCACTGTATGTCACGGTCACCCTCTAGTCTAGTGGAGACCGATTCATCGGGTGCAACGTAACAAGATTAGTTTTTAGCCCATTTGCAGTTACTCAAGTTTGGTTTGTTTTATTATATTTTCTATATGACGATGTAAAACAGTTTAATCGCCATTTTCTAGATCACATGAGCTCAGTGCCTGGTCTGACAGAGGCTAATTGACTTTAAATGGCTCAATCTCGCCCCCTATTTGTTTAAGTAACAGTGGGGTTTGTTGTGGAGCTGAACTTTGCCTTGTCTGATCCCGGGTGGGACTTTTCACCAGGATCCAGCTGTCTAAACATTCTTCAAACTACTTTCACATAATCCTAGAACGCCTGTCGTTGATTAGTTTAGAAGTATATAGGACATTTCACTTTAATACCTGCCAACGACCACACTGAACAAAATGGTTATAAATTACGGTCATTATATGTTCGTTGTGAAATCGGGCAAACCGTGGCATGTGTGGTGTCGCAATCGTTTTGGCCAATACTTTTGATTCACCGGCAGTTTATTTTTTTTAATATTTCCTGGCCTTTTTGTAGGAGTACAATATTGTTTTCATATGACTTCTAAGTTATACTATACACACATTTGTGAGCCGTTTAGTCATTTATATTGTAAATTACTGGCAGTGTGCTTATTATGTTGTAAAATAATAATCAAAAGTGCTGCTCTCAAAGCTCCATATACTGATCGGACTGGTTGGCGACGTAACAATTGCGTCAAACATACCAGACCCTTGTCCGAACTTGAAGTCATATTTTAGCCAGACCCTTGCATGAACAGAATCAATTCTGTGCACACTGTACAGTATCTGCAGCAATAACAACTTAAATCTGCTTTCCTAAAATAACAGTAAATTAAATATTTTTTTGTTCATAAAAACAGCCACCACTTCAGTTTGTTTCTTCCTGTCATTAGGGCCCCTACTCAGTTTTCAGATCTCCACATCCTTCTGGTCATGCTGTCAGTGTCTTACAGTAAATCTTCAGTGTTATCCTATGTAGTGTATTTGGTGAGAACTGCATCATTCGTGTAAACTGCCCCATGAGCCTTGCAAGTTTCTACACATACAGTAAGATTCTCTGTTGACTATATACTGTATATGCTGCTATCATGCTGTGTGGCCAATGCAAACACAATGAACCATAACCACGACTTAGGGAAAGAATGGGGGTGGCGTGGATGAACTCTGGGAAGGGTTGCCAGGAGGGAGTCCCCTTCTGCTTGTATTGAGCTTGGCTGAGTGCCAACGGGCGCTCAATGAGGCGGGGAAACCATCTCCAGGACGCCTGAGCGCACTGGCATGCAGAGCGGGGTGTACCCCAGGGGCGAGTATTGGGCCCGCCTCTTTACAGGAGTCTATAGACAGCCATGCTGTTTACAGCTGTCTATACCCAGCTAGCACATAACGTTCTAAGAACCATACACTCTTAGAAAAAAGGGGTTCTTCGGCTGTCCCCATAGGAGAACCCTTTGAAGAACTCTTTTTGGTTCCAGGCAGAACTATTTTGCGTTCCATGTATAACCCTCTGTGTAAAGGGTTCTACATGGAACTCAAAAAATGTCTGCCTGGAACCAAAAAGGTTCTGCCTAGAACCAAAAAGGGTTCTTCAAAAGGTTCTCCTTTGGGGACAGCCGAAGAACCCTTTTAGGTTCTAGATAGCACCTTTACTTCTAAGAGTGTATGTTTCCTAGAGCTTGGTGAGAGCGTGGTTGTCCTATAGTTATTTTGCATACAACTTTCCAACAACTTTTTGGGAATGGTGCAGGATAGCTGCTCAACACATTTAAGGAACTTTATTTCATTGCTTTAACAGAACGTTTCCTAAAAGTTTAAACATGGTTACTAGTGCTGAGCGATTAGACAGCCATGCTGTTTACAGGAGTCTATAGACAGCCATGCTGTTTACAGGAGTCTATAGACAGTCATGATGTTTACAGGAGTCTATAGACAGTCATGATGTTTACAGGAGTCTATAGACAGTCATGATGTTTACAGGAGTCTATAGACAGTCATGCTGTTTACAGGAGTCTATAGACAGTCATGATGTTTACAGGAGTCTATAGACAGCCATGCTGTTTACAGGAGTCTATAGACAGTCATGATGTTTACAGGAGTCTATAGACAGCCATGCTGTTTACAGGAGTCTATAGACAGCCATGCTGTTTACAGGAGTCTATAGACAGTCATGATGTTTACAGGAGTCTATAGACAGCCATGCTGTTTACAGGAGTCTATAGACAGTCATGATGTTTACAGGAGTCTATAGACAGTCATGATGTTTACAGGAGTCTATAGACAGTCATGATGTTTACAGGAGTCTATAGACAGCCATGCTGTTTACAGGAGTCTATAGACAGTCATGCTGTTTACAGGAGTCTATAGACAGTCATGATGTTTACAGGAGTCTATAGACAGTCATGATGTTTACAGGAGTCTATAGACAGTCATGATGTTTACAGGAGTCTATAGACAGCCATGCTGTTTACAGGAGTCTATAGACAGTCATGCTGTTTACAGGAGTCTATAGACAGTCATGCTGTTTACAGGAGTCTATAGACAGTCATGATGTTTACAGGAGTCTATAGACAGCCATGCTGTTTACAGGAGTCTATAGACAGCCATGCTGTTTACAGGAGTCTATAGACAGCCATGCTGTTTACAGGAGTCTATAGACAGCCATGATGTTTACAGGAGTCTATAGACAGCCATGCTGTTTACAGGAGTCTATAGACAGTCATGATGTTTACAGGAGTCTATAGACAGCCATGCTGTTTACAGGAGTCTATAGACAGTCATGATGTTTACAGGAGTCTATAGACAGTCATGATGTTTACAGGAGTCTATAGACAGTCATGATGTTTACAGGAGTCTATAGACAGTCATGATGTTTACAGGAGTCTATAGACAGTCATGATGTTTACAGGAGTCTATAGACAGCCATGCTGTTTACAGGAGTCTATAGACAGTCATGATGTTTACAGGAGTCTATAGACAGCCATGCTGTTTACAGGAGTCTATAGACAGTCATGATGTTTACAGGAGTCTATAGACAGCCATGCTGTTTACAGGAGTCTATAGACAGTCATGATGTTTACAGGAGTCTATAGACAGTCATGATGTTTACAGGAGTCTATAGACAGTCATGATGTTTACAGGAGTCTATAGACAGTCATGATGTTTACAGGAGTCTATAGACAGTCATGATGTTTACAGGAGTCTATAGACAGTCATGATGTTTACAGGAGTCTATAGACAGTCATGCTGTTTACAGGAGTCTATAGACAGTCATGATGTTTACAGGAGTCTATAGACAGTCATGATGTTTACAGGAGTCTATAGACAGTCATGCTGTTTACAGGAGTCTATAGACAGTCATGATGTTTACAGGAGTCTATAGACAGCCATGCTGTTTACAGGAGTCTATAGACAGTCATGATGTTTACAGGAGTCTATAGACAGCCATGATGTTTACAGGAGTCTATAGACAGTCATGATGTTTACAGGAGTCTATAGACAGTCATGATGTTTACAGGAGTCTATAGACAGTCATGATGTTTACAGGAGTCTATAGACAGTCATGATGTTTACAGGAGTCTATAGACAGTCATGATGTTTACAGGAGTCTATAGACAGCCATGCTGTTTACAGGAGTCTATAGACAGCCATGCTGTTTACAGGAGTCTATAGACAGTCATGATGTTTACAGGAGTCTATAGACAGCCATGATGTTTACAGGAGTCTATAGACAGTCATGATGTTTACAGGAGTCTATAGACAGTCATGATGTTTACAGGAGTCTATAGACAGTCATGATGTTTACAGGAGTCTATAGACAGTCGTCTATAGACAGTCATGATGTTTACAGGAGTCTATAGACAGTAGTGTTGAGTGGTAAATGAAATGTCCTTTTTTGGGGGGGTTTATTAAACAACGAATTGATTGACGTTGGTTCAATTACTTGAATTCCTTTGAGTTTAGTTTTTTTCTCTAGAGAAATCAAGTCAAGAACTATGTGGGACACTGTGCTGGAGGGAGCTGTAGTTTACATTAAGCAGATATTCAACCTAGTTCAGCGCAAGAACGTGGTAATTAACTGCAATGAACAAAATCTATTGCGTCTGTTCATTCCGGCTTGGACATAGATGGATACACTTTTACGCCTGCTACTTTAGGTTAGATACACATAGACCGCATGAGAAAGGAATGTACACAACACAATGAGGAGAGCGAGGTATAGAGACAGTTCTACTTTGAAGAACTAGTAAAATTATTTAGTCAGACAGCTCTGCAGTATGCTTAGTCAGGCTAGCCTATCTAAATAGGATGACTACAGACAGTACAGTATGGGCAGCACAGAGATAACCTTGTCTGTCTGTCTGGCTTCTACTGTCTGAGCAGAGATGAGATAAATAAAGTGATACAACAAAAACGAAGTAATATACACAACTTAAATATTTTATTATTTCATAGTAATTTCCAACGTTAAGCCAACTCTTGGAAGTTCAAAGACATTCAAAGTTCCTTCATAGAGGCCGCTCCTCTGTGGGCCTAATTCAGATAATTAATGCCATAACAAGATGCCCAGTGCTTCAAGCCAAGCCTCCGCCACCCTCTCTCGCTCTCTCCCCACTGTCACGCTGTATATAAGGATTGGAGACAGACGCAGGAATACGTAATAGGGTTTTTTATTTTCTCCACCCAAACAACAGAGTGAGGCGTAAACATCTAAATAAACCAAGGGACGAGACCCGTAAAACAAGTACACAAATACACGTAGCATGAAAGCCGATACAATGCACAGGTACTCACAGAACCAACGGACATGGTAACAATAATCGACCAGACAATGGTGAACAAAGGGCACACTAATACAATGACTAATCAGGGGGGAATGGGAACCAGGTGTGCGTAATGAGACGGTTCAGTCACGCCAAGAGGCCGGTGACGTAGACCCCCGGAACTGGTGTACGGAATGAGCAACAGTACCGGGAGGGATCCGTGACACCCACCTGCAAAATATCAGTCGCATCTTGTGCCCCTTCAGTTCTCTGTCCAATGCATGTAAACGGCTATAGCTAGCTTGCCGACTCCAATAGCGAGCTGCTCTAATTGTAAAAAAAAAAAATAATAATAATGATTTTAGAGGTTTAAAAAGGAGCAGAAGGGAATGATATGATATAAAAATGATAATCTTTTTTAACCAGTTCAGAACTGTATTTTGCTGATTGAAACAGTAGAACAGTGGAATTGGACTTGTATTAATTGTTTTATCTTGTGTTGTTAAAGCATTTGTAGCTCAATTGGTAGAGCATGGCATAGTGGGTTTGTTTCCCGGGACCACCCATATGTAAAATAACGCCAGGGTAGTGGTTTGTTTCCTGTGACCAACCATATGTAAAATGTATACACGCATGACTGTAAGTTGCTTTGGATAAAAGCGTGTACTGTTGGGGGTACTCAAGGAACAGGGTTGGGAAACACTGCCATAGACTTCTAGTCATTACGCTAATGCTAGTTAGCATTGGCTCACGAAACTACCTCTAACTTCCTCCATACTGGATGCAGAGACATAGAAATGGTATCCATGAATTCATCTGACTCTGGGGAAGTAGATAAAGGGCTTCATTGCCAAAATCTCGAAGTGTCCCTTTAATAATTGAACCGAAACCTAACCATCCTCAAAAAGCACTAATGGCTCAGCTGTTTACAGGAGAGTATAGACCAATGACTAAATAGCTAAATGGACAATGCCGTCGGTTACGCGACACCATTTATTCCTATGTGAAGACTCAATAGCGCATTGAAGCTAAAAATACGTCTGTTAAGATGTCATCTCATGGAGACATAACATGTTTGAGCTACTCCAGGAAGTGACATTGCAGGCTAGCTCAGTGCTGCCCTCTCTCATTGGGTAACTCAAGTTGAAGGCCACCTGGGGTACTGCAGGCTGCCATTAGCAATTCAATTATCCTTAGAACTTGTTCTGTGTGTGATTAAAAAAAAAAAAAATTGGTTCAAGGACATACATCTGGTATATTACAAGCAATTATTGGTACCATAATTGTCTTCTGAATTTGTATTTATTCACACAAACATTGACCACAAAATTGCAATTGTTTTCCTGGATCCTGTTTTCTGCTAACAATGCCTTCAGTACCGTGGTCAGCCTTGAACCTCCGTGGCTTCAATTGGAGGGGGCAGTCATTCTCCGCTGGTATAGACAGCCATGTTGTTTACAGGAGAGGGAGTAAAGTCCTGTGGCAAGAGCTTCTCTTCATAGAGTGATCTCACAGAAACCTGCACTGCCTAGCATGCCTGTAAAGCTGCTTTTAGCTTTATTAATCCAGTCACACACAGTGCACATCAAATCAGATAATTATTTGCTCCCCCTATCGACATTAGGTCTTCAATAGAAGCACACATAAGTGAACCTGTTAGAGTGATTAAATGTAATTCACTGACAGACAGGATATACAGTGGGGAGAACAAGTATTTGATACACTGCCGATTTTGCAGGTTTTCCCACTTACAAAGCATGTAGAAGTCTGGAGAGGTTGGAGTCTGTTTGATTGAGTGTGTGGACAGGTGTCTTTTATACAGGTAACGAGTTCAAACAGGTGCAGTTAATACAGGTAATGAGTGAAGAACAGGAGGGCTTCTTAAAGAAAAACTAACAGGTCTGTGAGAGCCGGAAATCTTACTGGTTGGTAGGTGATCAAATACTTATGTCATGCAATAAAATGCAAATTAGTTATTTAAAAATCATACAATGTGATTTTCTGGATTTTTGTTTTAGATTCCGTCTCTCACAGTTGAAGTGTGCCTATGATAAAAATTACAGACCTCTACATGCTTTGTAAGTGGGAAAACCTGCAAAATCGGCAGTGTATCAAATACTTGTTCTCCCCACTGTAGGTGTACCTGGCTGTAGTTGTAAACAGAGAATGTTGACAAATGTTTTGATTATTTATGTTTCTGTCTGCGGACAACTTTGTCAGTGTTAAGCATTTGTCCTTTCGAGGGATGAGTCTAACTTGAAATGCAGGATTTTCCTGCCAGACAGTAACATACATCTATCTGCCTGAAGAAAACAGAAGTACATACGAGGACAGGGCCTTATGGGTCATTACTTATGCGTAGATTTTTGCATTATATAAAAACGCTTTGGCATTACATTTCAATTTGCCCTCAAAGTTACACAGCATGCCCCACAGGCAGAAGGCCTATGCTTCTGTGTATTATACGGAGGTTAGGTCTCATGCAAAACCAATATCAGAGTGACCTTGTGGCTTGTCTTTCCCATTAAGGTTTAACAACGATTCGATGCAAATTACCACTATTTTGTCACAGAGCACTTTGAATAACATTCGGCATGGTGCAAGTTCAGGACTTTTCACTGATTACTTTAGATGACGGGCCAGTTCCCTGGACACAGATTAAGACTAGTCAAGGACTAATGTATGCTTAGTGCTTTTTATACCAAAGGTTGTTAAATGATTGGCATTTCTACATTAAGTATTTTGGCCGAGGTAGGCTGTACACTTTTAAATGTATTTCCTCTTTTAGCAATGTAGGTAAAATGCAGGGATGTTTTAGGAAAGATATCGACCCTGTTTCCGGGACAACAGATTAAGCCTATTCCTGGAGTGTGTTTTTTAGTCGAGGATTTGGCTTTATCCCTGTCCGGGAGGAAACCCTGGTCCATAGAACACAAAGTTCAATCCAACACTGGGTTTAGGTTAGCATTACTCAAAGTTTGAACAAGTCAAATGGACAGTACACAGTGAAATGGGAACCTTCAGCATGAAGGTCCTAACTGACCCAATCAATCATACAGTAATGTTACACATCCTCTTTCCTGAATGGAAGGTGTGTCTCATATTCTATCACTGGATCAGTATCAATGTCTCAGGAGACAGAGATATTGTGTGTGTGTGTGTGTGTGTGTGTGTGTGTGTGTGTGTGTGTGTGTGTGTGTGTGTGTGTGTGTGTGTGTGTGTGTGTGTGTGTGTGTGTGTTCAGCGCTCTGTGGTTAGAACTGGAGCCTTTATTGCCACTAATCCCCAACTGCATGCACACACATGTCGAGGAGCATCTGTGACGCAGCATATGGACAAGCTCAATCTTATGAGGACGGGCTGACTAACTTCCCTCTGCTCTGGGTGGGACGGGCTGACTAACGTCCCTCTGCTCTGGGTGGGACGGGCTGACTAACTTCCCTCTGCTCTGGGTGGGCTGGCTAACTAACTTCCCTCTGCTCTGGGTGGGACGGTCTGACTAATTTCCCAGTTCTCTGGGTGGGACGGGCTGACTAACTTCCCTCTGCTCTGGGTGGGCTGGCTTACTAACTTCCCTTTGCTCTGGGTGTGATGGTCTGACCAACTTCCCTCTGCTCTGGGTGGGACGGTCTGACTAACTTCCCTCTGCTCTGGGTGGGCTGGCTAACTAACTTCCCTCTGCTCTGGGTGTGACGGTCTGACTAACTTCCCTCTGCTCTGGGTGGGCTGGCTTACTAACTTCCCTTTGCTCTGGGTGTGATGGTCTGACTAACTTCCCTCTGCTCTGGGTGGGACGGTCTGACTAACTTCCCTCTGCTCTGGGTGGGATGGTCTGACTAACTTCCCTCTGCTCTGGGTGGGACTGTCTGACTAACTTCCCTCTGCTCTGGGTTGGCTGGCTAACTAACTTCCCTCTGCTCTGGGTGGAAAAGGTGTGAACAGTTTGAACTGCGAAAATCATTGTAATGGAACAACAGCTGGCATCTGTTGGCCATTACCAGTGGCCTTGGTCTTCCTTGGAGCCATGAATAATACAGAGATATCAGAACCTCCCAACTGGAGTCTACCTGTTGGACTACCTGTTGGATCCTCTTGAGTCGTGGACAACCTGTTGGGTCCTCTTGGGTCGTGGACAACCTGTTGGGTCCTCTTGGGTCGTGGACTAGAGACTGAGATTGTAGTCAGATTCTCTACCTTGGTAGAGGGAGAGAGAGAAGGAAGAGGCAAGGAAGGAGGAGGAGGAGAGAGACCTGAGTGGAGAGAGACCTGAGTGGAGAGAGAGACCTGAGTGGAGAGAGAGACCTGAGTGGAGAGAGAGACCTGAGTGGAGAGAGAGACCTGAGTGGAGAGAGAGACCTGAGTGGAGAGAGAGACCTGAGTGGAGAGAGAGACCTGAGTGGGGAGAGAGACCTGAGTGGAGAGAGAGACCTGAGTGGAGAGAGACCTGAGTGGAGAGAGAGACCTGAGTGGAGAGAGAGACCTGAGTGGAGAGAGAGACCTGAGTGGAGAGAGAGACCTGAGTGGAGAGAGAGACCTGAGTGGGGAGAGAGACCTGAGTGGAGAGAGAGACCTGAGTGGAGAGAGACCTGAGTGGAGAGAGAGACCTGAGTGGAGAGAGAGACCTGAGTGGAGAGAGAGACCTGAGTGGAGAGAGAGACCTGAGTGGAGAGAGAGACCTGAGTGGGGAGAGAGACCTGAGTGGAGAGAGAGACCTGAGTGGGGAGAGAGACCTGAGTGGAGAGAGACCTGAGTGGAGAGAGAGACCTGAGTGGAGAGAGAGACCTGAGTGGAGAGAGAGACCTGAGTGGAGAGAGGATCGAGGCTGCTTGAGTTAAATTGATAGTGGCAGCTGGTGAAGCCCTCTCCATTTCCTCCGTACAGAGACGGCTATTGTCCACAGGGGCCTTTCCCTGCCAGGGCATTCCCCACTTTAAGTCCACTCATGGCTGACACTCACATTCTCACACACACACACACACGCACGCACGCACGCACGCACGCACACACACACACACACACACACACACACACACACACACACACACACACACACACACACACACACACACACACACACACACACACACACACACACACACACACACACACACACACACACACACACACACACACACACACACACACACACACACACACACACACACACACACACACACACACTCACTGTGTGGCTGGTGGACTGGTGGACTGGCGTCATCCCCCTTTTCTTTACTGGTCTGTTCTGGTAAGGCCCTATACGGTCTGATATGGCCCTATACTGTCTGATATGGCCCTGTACTGTCTGATATGGCCCTGTACTGTCTGATAAGGCCCTGTACTGTCTGATAAGGCACCGTCTGATAAGGCCCTGTTCTGATAAGGCCCTGTCTGATAAGACCTTGTCTGATAAGGCCCTATACTGTCTGATAAGGCCTTGTCTGATAAGGCCTTGTCTGATAAGGCACTGTACTGTCTGATAAGGCCCTGTCTGATAAGGCCTTGTCTGATAAGGCACTGTACTGTCTGATAAGGCCCTGTCTGATAAGAACTTGTCTGATAAGGCCCTATACTGTCTGATAAGGCCTTGTCTGATAAGGCACTGTACTGTCTGATAAGGCCCTGTCTGATAAGACCTTGTCTGATAAGGCCCTATACTGTCTGATAAGGCCTTGTCTGATAAGGCCTTGTCTGATAAGGCACTGTACTGTCTGATAAGGCCCTGTCTGATACGGCCTTGTCTGATATGGCCTTGTCCCATCTGATAAGGCCCTGTCTGATAAGGCCTTGTCTGATATGGCCTTGTCTGATAAGGCCCTTTCCTGTCTCATAAGGCACCATCCTGTCTGATAAGTCCCCGTCCTGTCTGATAAGTCCCCGTCCTGTCTGATAAGTCCCCGTCCTGTCTGATAAGTCCCTGTCCTGTCTGATAAGGCCTTGTACTGTCTGAGAAGGCCATGTCTGTCGATGGGTATCAGACACTCAGCTTTACTTCTACTTGGTGTCTGAGAGAAGCTCGGACACACTAACATTGTCACACACACGCAGAAGTTTGTTTTACTATCCTTGTGACCCAAAAATGTATTCTCATTCAAAACCATATTTTCCCTAAACCTAACCCTAAGTCCTAAACCTAACTCCTAACCCGAATTCTAACCCTAATTGTAACCCTGACCCTAAACCTTACCCCTAACACCTAAAGCTAACCCCTAACCCTAAACCTAACCCTAAGCCTAATGTCCCCATTCTCCTTGTTTTTGTATCTTTGTGATCCTCACATGGATAATAAAACCAAACACTCTCACACACACACACACACACACACACACACACACACACACACACACACACACACACACACACACACACACACACACACACACACACACACACACACACACACACACACATACCCCCACACACACACACACACACACACTTTCTCTTCCGCTCTCAAAGAGGGCATGTCTATGACCACATTCCTTGTGTTAGGAGATGTGTTGCACACTCTGACCAACACACCCATTATTACTGCTGCGTACATACTGATGACGGTACACTGATGAGGGGCTTTCAAAGCACACAATGTATTGTTGGTGTGCTTTTTCACTGCTGTGCACTGCTGTGCCTGTAAAATCAGGTAATGGCACTTTGACCCCCTGTATTTGTACTGAGCCTGATGGATAGTTGTTTGAGTCTGTGGTGAAAGATACAGATCTTCCTGGCTTCATCTCATGCAGGTTTGTCTCAGCTCTTGTGTAAACTGTAGTTGCACTCTAGATGGCAGTGTTGCCCATCTATGAGCGACAACCAAGGTAAGTGAACAAAACCAGGATTTCCTCTATAGTGTGTATATAGAGGCTAGGGTATAATTAAGCAATAAGGCACGAGGAGGTGTGGTATTTGGCCAATATACCATGGTTCTTAGGCACGACGCATCGTGGAGGTGCCTAATTGCTATTATAAACTGGTTACTAAAGTAATAGAGCAGTAAAAATAAATGTTTTGTCATACCCATGGTATACGATCTCATATACCACAGCTGTCAGCCAATCAGCATTCAGAGCTCGAACCACCCAATTTATAATTTACTATATATAAGCCTTCTGGGTACCACAACCATTTCTATAGATATCAAACACAAACAGTGTATACATTGTCTTCCATCTTATTTTCCAAATGAACCAAGCCAACCCTTATAGCCTCCTCTCTGCTGGAGCTGGACAGATGACAGCCCAGCGTCGTGGGTGTAAAATAGGCCCTTTGTGTCCTTGACAACCAAAATACGACTGATATCCCCTATCTATTGCGGAGGAGATAGAGATAAAACCCATGGAACAATATGGCTGCGTCCCAAACTGCACCCTATTACTTATATAGTGCACTACTTTTAACCAAGGCCCATAGTCAATAGTAATGCACTATTTAGGGAATAGGGTGTCATTTGGGACGCGGGCTGTGTGTGAGCTGGAGGTCAGTGTGATAGAGTGGGCTACAGCTGCAATGCAGAGGTGGAAGCGCCAGCTGTTTCCCTTACTGGCCCTACAAACCTACTGGATGCCCAGGCTGCAGATGTGGTGGGGTAATCTACTGGCCCTATAGACCTACTGGATGCCCAGGCGGCAGATGTGGTGGGGTAATCTACTGGCCATATATACCTACTGGATGCCCAGGCGGCAGATGTGGTGGGGTAATCTACTGGCCCTATATACCTACTGGATGCCCAGGCTCCAGATGTGGTGGGGTAATCTACTGGCCCTATAGACCTACTGGATGCCCAGGCTGCAGATGTGGTGGGGTAATCTACTGGCCCAATAGACCTACTGGACGCCCAGGCAGCAGATGTGGTGGGGTAATCTACTGGCCCTATAGACCTACTGGATGCCCAGGCTGCAGATGTGGTGGGGTAATCTACTGGCCCTATAGACCTACTGGATGCCCAGGCTGCAGATGTGGTGGGGTAATCTACTGGCCCTATAGATCTACTGGACGCCCAGGCTGCAGATTGGGTAATCAGCAGTGGAGAAGAGGAAGAGGAGGAGGAGGAGGCCGTCTGTTTCGCTGCAAGCTCACAGAGAGAGAGAGAGAGAGAAAGAGAGAGAGAGAGAGAGAGAGAGACAAAGAGAGAATCTCCAATCAGGATTATCTTGTCTGTGTAGGACATTGAAGCATCCCACTGGGTACACACTGGTTGAATCAACGTTGTTTCCACGTAATTTCAATGAAATTACTTTGAACCAACGTGGAATAGACGTCGAATTGACGTTTGTGCCCAGTGGGATGTCCCGGTAGCAGTAGTCAAATGATGAGAACATCCTCATAGCACATGACCTATATGTGAGTTGTAGGCAGAGTTCCTGCTTGGATTATTCTTGAGAGATCCCTATCAGCAACCGAGACTGCCTTCGTCAAACAGGTTACTGTTTCTCTTTCAACCAGGTGGGAAAGGTCTGCACTTCTACACAGAAATGTCACGTAGAAAACTTGGGGATTGTGGATTTTCAGCAGAGATACGGATAACAAGACTGCAAGACAAGACCCATATGATTCAACCAATGTCCTCATCTTTCACCGAACATGCCCATATTTGTCCATTGGCTTTTGTTCTGGAAACTTCCGATGGGCATGAAATAACAACTCCGAACAGCCACTGTAAGCAGTCAGAGGACTGCCTGAATTTGTCATGGCACGCACTGTGCACGTGCCACAATTTGAGTTATCAAAGAAGTGCACAGGGATCTGGGTTATAACTCATTTATAATCACACCTTCCGGTTATAACCCACTTTATTTAGTCAGTGAGTTTGTGTGGAGGTGGGCTAGAGTGTCTGTAAAATGGCTGATATATCATGATGACTTTACTAGGCTAATTCATATTACAATATTTATGATATTACAATATTTATACTGTTGGACTTGCCAACATGTTTTATCTGTGCAGTATAATGAATTAATATTAATGACTGATCCTGTAAGTGCAGTGTATGGGCATTTCCATGTAAAAAGCCCAGTGAACACTAACATGTGAAGGTCATAGGAGCACATCATATTACAGTAAACACCCCTGCCAACTAATATTAACTTGCAGATATAGTTTTGCATCTATTATTTGCCTCGTGTAAGTTCGAACAAAATATATTTCCTAGTGTCTTGCCATTCTGTTAGCAAAAAAACAGATATCTTTAAGATAATGAAAAGTTAACAGAAGTAACAAGTAAAGGTAGATCTACCAATGAGTTATAGTGTTTTTACTGATAACAATTTGGTTTGTGATTTATTAAGTGATTAAAACGTGTCATTCTGTTACCAAATAGGTAACAGAATCACCAAAAAAGATGTAACAGAATGACTGCAACTGAATTGTCTACAATTGGAATTCATAGTAGTCACAAACCACCATAGGGTCTCCTGCTACTGTCCTCCCTTCATACTGTTATGTTCAGCTCATGGGGTCTCCTGCTACTGTCCTCCCTTCATACTGTTATGTTCAGCTCATGGGGTCTCCTGCTACTGTCCTCCCTTCATACTGTTATGTTCAGCTCATAGGGTCTCCTGCTACTGTCCTCCCTTCCACTGGCATACTGTTATGTTCAGCTCATAACTGTTTTCTTTCTCTTTCTGTCATCTGGAGGTCAAAGCAAGAGTGTGAAAACAGTATGAACAACCCCTCCCTCTCTCTCTCCCTGTCTCTCTTCTCTCTCGCTCCAGTTAATGTCACCTCTCCCGACTCTTAATGACACCTACCCATAAGCCCCCTCTCTTTCCATTTACTGTAACCAGCCCTCTCACCCACTGATCACCGACCGACACCGGACGTCCATTGACGTTGAAAAGTAGTTGAAATTTGGTCATTTCACAAATTTGGACAGCACAGTACAGTACAAAATAGCAACGTACAGTACAGTAGAGTGTAACCGGTGTGAAACAGCTAGCTAGTTAGCGGTGCATTCTAGTAGCGGTTCAATCGGTGACGTCACTTGCTCTGAGATCTTGAAGTAGTTGTTGCCGCGGCTTTTGTGGATGTATGGGTAACAATACTTTGAGGGTGACTGTTGACGATGTGTGCAGAGGGTCCCTGGTTCGAGCCCAGGTAGGGGCTAGGAGAGGGACGGAAGTAATACTGTTATAAGAGCACAGTACAGTACAGTAGAGCACAGTAGAGTAGAGCACAGTACAGTATAAAATAACACAGTATAGTACAGTAGAGCACAGTACAGTATAAAATAACACAGTACAGTAGAGCACAGTACAGTACAGTATAAAATAACACAGTACAGTAGAGCACAGTACAGTACAGTATACAATAACACAGTACAGTAGAGCACAGTACAGTAGAGTAGAGCACAGTAGAGCACAGTAGAGCACAGTACAGTATAAAATAACACAGTACAGCACAGTAGAGTAGAGCACAGTACAGTAGAGCACAGTGCAGTAGAGCACAGTAGAGTAGAGCACAGTAGAGCACAGTACAGTAGAGCACAGTGCAGTAGAGCACAGTAGAGCACAGTACAGTAGATCACAGTAGAGTAGAGCACAGTACAGTGCAGTAGAGCACAGTAGAGTAGAGCACAGTACAGCACAGTACAGTAGATCACAGTAGAGTAGAGCACAGTAGAGCACAGTACATTACAGTAGAGCACAGTACAGTAGAGCACAGTAGAGCACAGTACAGTAGAGCACAGTAGAATACAGTACAGTACAGTAGAGCACAGTCGAATACAGTACAGTAGAGCACAGTACAGTAGAGCACAGTAGAGTAGAGTAGAGTAGAGCACAGTACAGTACAGTAGAGCACAGTAGAATACAGTACAGTACAGTACAGTATATCACAGTACAGTAGAGTAGAGCACAGTAGAGCACAGTAAAGTACAGTAGAGCACAGTAGAATACAGTACAGTACAGTACAGTAGAGCACAGTACAGTAGAGCACAGTACAGTACAGTACAGTAGAGTAGAGTACAGTATATCACAGTAGAGTAGAGTACAGTAGAGCACAGTACAGTAGAGTAGAGCACAGTGCAGTAGAGCACAGTACAGTAGAGCACAGTGCAGTAGAGCACAGTACAGTAGAGCACAGTACAGTAGAGCACAGTACAGTAGAGCACAGTAGAGCACAGTACAGTAGAGCACAGTACAGTAGAGCACAGTGCAGTAGAGCACAGTACAGTAGAGCACAGTACAGTAGAGCACAGTAGAGCACAGTACAGTACAGTAGAGCACAGTGCAGTAGAGCACAGTACAGTAGAGCACAGTAGAGTAGAGTACAGTAGAGCACAGTACAGTAGAGTAGAGCACAGTGCAGTAGAGCACAGTACAGTAGAGCACAGTGCAGTAGAGCACAGTACAGTAGAGCACAGTACAGTAGAGCACAGTAGAGCACAGCACAGTAGAGCACAGTACAGTAGAGCACAGTACAGTAGAGCACAGTAGAGCACAGTACAGTACAGTAGAGCACAGTGCAGTAGAGCACAGTACAGTACAGTAGAGCACAGTACATTACAGTACAGACTTGATCTAGGGCCTAGCACAAGGGCCTAGCCCAATGATCTAGTATATATTCTGGTCCATTCTACATTCAGGGCCTAGCCCAATGATCTAGTATATATTCTGGTCCATTCTACATTTAGGGCCTAGCCCAATGATCTAGTATATATTCTGGTCCATTCTACATTTAGGCCTAGCCCAATGATCTAGTATATATTCTGGTACATTCTACATTTAGGGCCTAGCCCAATGATCTAGTATATATTCTGGTACATTCTACATTCTGGGCCTAGCCCAATGATCTAGTATATATTCTGGTCCATTCTACATTTAGGGCCTAGCCCAATGATCTAGTATATATTCTGGTACATTCTACATTCAGGGCCTAGCCCAATGATCTAGTATATATTTTGGTCCATTCTACATTTAGGGCCTAGCCCAATGATCTAGTATATATTCTGGTACATTCTACATTCTGGGCCTAGCCCAATGATCTAGTATATATTCTGGTCCATTCTACATTCAGGGCCTAGCCCAATGATCTAGTATATATTCTGGTCCATTCTACATTTAGGGCCTAGCCCAATGATCTAGTGTATATTCTGGTCCATTCTACATTTAGGGCCTAGCCCAATGATCTACTATATATTCTGGTCCATTCTACATTCAGGGCCTAGCCCAATGATCTAGTATATATTCTGGTCCATTCTACATTTAGGGCCTAGCCCAATGATCTAGTATATATTCTGGTACATTCTACATTCAGGGCCTAGCCCAATGATCTAGTATATATTCTGGTCCATTCTACATTCAGGGCCTAGCCCAATGATCTAGTATATATTCTGGTCCATTCTACATTCAGGGCCTAGCCCAATGATCTAGTATATATTCTGGTCCATTCTACATTTAGGGCCTAGCCCAATGATCTAGTGTATATTCTGGTACATTCTACATCTAGATAACTAAAGGTTATTTTTACCTGCAACCAGGGTGGTTCAATACCCGCCATAGACTCTCCATGGAATAGGTTGAACAATATAGTCACAATCACCAAAGCTGCATCCCAAATGGCACCCTATTCCCTACATAGTGCACTACTTTTGACTAGGACCCATAGGGCTCTGGTCAAAAGTAGTGCAGTATATAGGGACTAAGGTGACATTTGGGACGGCCCCAACGGTTGACATGAACAGGAAATGTCCGACAAGCCTGCTCTGCCCAGAGAAAACAGTGATGTCATTATATCCATATTCTGCCTGTTCTGTTTCCAACAGGCATGCTCACCTAGATAAACCACTGGTGGTCAAGAAAGAGGAGTTGGTGTAACTCTTAGCAATGTGGACCCATTTTTAAACTACTAATCACTTATTATTGGGCCAGTTTTGTTTCTTAATATGGTCTTAAGTGTCTTGAATATGATTTAGTTTGAATATGAACATGAGATTTTCTTTGAATACGAATGTTTGAATACTGTACTTTTCCTACACAGTTTGTCACCTAATGTTTAATCTGCCTTATGTTTACGGAGGTACAGTAGAGTGAATGAATAGACCTTCTTGTGTAACCAAAATGGACACCTAACATAAAAGCAAGATGGTGTATGTTTTTACATAATCGTGATGTATGCACTCGTAACTGTTAAGTCGCTCTGGATAAGAGCGTCTTCTAAATGACATGTAGGAAACCTCTTGTTAAAACTATGTGTTCCCTTAGTAATGATTTGAATTTCACTATTATCTTACGTAGCACAACTTTCTTTGATTTGTGAAGAAAGGACATTGCTTCTCCACATTAATTCTAATATGATAATGCCAATGCTGTAGCATATGTAATCATCAGAGGCACCATCTTGCTCACAGTCATGTAAACCAACCTAACTGATAACATTCCTGATTCCCACATACTGGGCTCATCTGCTCCCATTGAAATGTAACATTACATCTTTCTATAATGTAGCTGGTGTTACCAATGATATATATATGGTCAAGGATGGGCTAAGTTGCCTTCCAACACAGCACCACTGTAGAAATATTGCAGATACAGTGCCTTCAGAAAGTATTCACACCCCTTGACTTTTTCCAAATGTTGTTGTGTTACAGCCTGAATTTAAAATGTATATATATAAAAAAAACCGGCGTACACACAATACCCCAATAATGTCAAAGTGGAATTATGTTTTTAGACATTTTTTACAAATTAATACATTTTTGATGACTACCTCATTGCTGTACCCCAAATACAGTGCCTTCAAAAGTATTCAGACCCCTTGACTTTTTCCACATTTTGTTACATTACAGCCTTATTCTAAAATGTATTAAATTGTTTTTTGTCCCCTCATCAATCTACACACAATACCCCATAATGACAAAGCTTTTTGCAAAAACTGAAATATCACATTTACAAGTATTCAGACACTTTACTCAGTACTTTGTTGAAGCACCTTTGGCAGTGTTTACAGCATTGATTCTTCTTGGGTATGACGCCACAAGCTTGGCACACCTGTATTTGGGGAGTTCCTCCCATTCTTCTCTGCAGATCCTCTCAAGCTGTCAGGTTGGATGGGGAGCGATGCTGCACAGCTATTTTCAGGTCACTCCAGAGATGTTTGATCGGGTTGAAGTCCGGGCTCTGGCTGGGCCACTCAAGGACATTCAGAGACTTGTCCCAAAGCCACTCCTGCATTGTCTTGGCTGTGTGCTTAGAGTTGTTGTCCTGTTGGAAGGTGAACCTTCACCCCAGTCTGAGGTCTTCAGCGCTCTGGAGCAGGTTTTCATCAAGGATCTCTCTGTACTTTGCTCCGTTCATCTTTGCCTCAATTCTGACTAGTCTCCTATTCACTGCTGCTGAAAAACATCCCTACAGCATGATGCTGCCACCACCATGCTTCACCGTAGCGATGGTTCCAGGTTTCCTTCAGACGTGACGCTTGGCATTCAGGCCAAAGAGTTTAATCTTGGTTTCATCAGACTTTAGGTGCCATTTGGCAAACTCCAAGCGGGCTGTCATGTGCCTTTTACTGAGTGGTGGCTTCCGTCTGGCCACTCTACCATAAGGCCTGATTGATGGAGTGCTGCAGAGATGGTTGTCCTTCTGGAAGTTTCTCCCATCTCCACAGAGTGACCATCGGGTTCTTGGTCATCTCCCTGACCAAGGCCCTTCTCCCCCGATTGCAAGAGCCTTGGTGGTTCCAAAATTCTTCCATTTAAAAACGATGAAGGCCACTGTGTTCTTGGGGACCTTCAATGCTGCAGAAATATTTTGGTACCCTTCCCCATATCTGTGCCTCGACACAATCCTGTCTCTGAGCTCTACGGACAATTCCTTCAACCTCATGGCTTGGTTTTTGCTCTGACATGCACTGTCAACTGTGGGACCTTATATAGACAGGTGTGTGCCTTTCCAAACCATGTCTAATCAATTGAATTTACCACAGGTGGACTCCAATCAAGTTGGAGAAACATCTCAAGGATCATCAATGGAAACAGGAAGCACCTGAGCTCAATTTTGAGTCTCATAGAAAAGGGTCTGAATGCTTATGTAAATAAGGTATTTCTGTTTAATATTTTTAATACATTTGATAAAATAAAAAAATTCGCTTTGGCATTATTGGGTATTGTGTGTAGATTGCTGAGGATTTTTTTTATTTAATCTATTTTAGAATAAGGCTGTAACGTAACAAAATGTGGAAAAAGTCAAAGGGTCTGAATACTTTCCGAAGGCACTGTATACAATTATTTGCAAGGTCCTGTCCCTCAGTCAACCAGGGAGGTTTTCCAATGCCTTGCAAAGACAGGCACCTATTGGTAGATGGGTAAAAATAAAAAAGCAGACATTGAATATCCCTTTGAGCATAATGATGTTATTAATTACACTTTGGATGATTTATCACTACAAAGATACAGACGTCCTTCCTAACTCAGTGGCTGGAGAGGAAGGAAATCACTCAGGGATTTCACCATGAGGCCAATTGTGACTTTGAAACAGTTATAGAGTTTAATAGCTGTGATAGGAGAAAACTGAGAATGGATCAAGAACATTGTAGTTACTCCACAATACTAACCTAAATAACAGAGTGAAAAGAAGGAAACATGTACAGAAAACAAATATTCCAAAACATGCATCCTGTTTGCAACAAGGCACAAAAGTAATACTGCAGAAAATGTGGCAAAGCAATTCACTTTTTGTCCTGAATACAAAGTGTTATGTTTGGGGCATATCCAATACAACACATTACTGAGTACCACTCTCCATATTTTCAAGCATAGTGGTGGCTGCATCATGTTATGGGTATGCTTGTAATCGTTAAGGACCAGGAGTTTTTCGGGATAAAAAAACAAAACAGAATGGAGCTAAGCACAGGCAAAATCCTTGAGAAAAACCTGGTTCAATCTGCTTTCCACCAGACACTGGGAGATTAATTCACCTTTCAGCAGGACCATAACCTAAAACACAAGGCCAAATCTACACTAAAAGAAGACAGTGAATGTTCCTGAGTGGCCGAGTTACAATTTTGAATTAAATCTACTTAAAAAATCTATGGCAAGACCTGAAAATGGATGTCTAGCAATGAACAACAACCAATTTGCAAAGAATAATGGGCAAATGTTGCACAATCCAGGTATGGAAATCTCTTAGAGACTTACCCAGAAAGATTCACAGCTGTAATCGCTGCCAAAGTATTGACCCTGGGGTTTGAATACTTATGTAAATGAGATATTTATGTATTTAGCAAACATTTCTAAAAACATATTTTCACTTTGTCATTATGGGGTATTGAGTGTAGATGGGTGAGAGAGAAAAATGTATTTACATGTTTAATTCAATCTGTAACACAATAAAATGTGTTATAAGTCAAGGGGTATGAATACTTTCTGAAGGCACTGAAGATGTGTTTAAAAAAAAGCAACCTGTGTATTTAATGAATCGCTTACTTTATCTGGATGTCTTTATCTGCACACGTACCCTATTTACAGCAGTTGAGTGACTTGTTTAAACCTATTTCTTCTGGAGACCCTCAGCTGTTCCAGTGTTCTCTGGAAATGTTCCATCACCTCAATGGGCTGGCCCCGGCTGGCCCCCTTAGTCAGTGTGTGTGGTACATGTGGCTAAGAGACGGGGGCGGTGGGTTCAGCCCTGCTGCCATGATAAACTAAAGAAACCCTCTAATGGATGAGTTCTCCCCAGCTCCGAATTCAGTCTAAAAGGGGTTAAATTGGCATGTCTACCCCTGAAGTGGAAAAAAGAGCTTTTATCAACAAAAGTTTCCCGTCCTGCGTAGAGCAGCTGTGGAAAGGTTGCGCTGCGTAGGAGAGAGGCAACACTCCAGTCTGAAGAAGAAGCAGTTGTGGGGGTTTGTACACACAGTGCTCATTAAATCAAAGCTCCTGCAGCTGTTTGTATACATTGCTGACTCGCACACCCCATGTTAAAAAGTCTATGGATGAACCACTGGACTGGAGGACCCTACCCCTCCAGAGGAAAGCTAAAACTAGGCAACCTGACACTGTGACTTAAAGCATGTGAAATACTTATTTGGGAGGGAAAGTACTCCTCGCCTCACTAAAACACTTGATTATATAAAATGTGTTTGCGCGGTAATGTTTGATACAATATTGCATAGCAGTGTAGTGTTTTCCCCCCAGTGGGTGTGACCATTCAGCCATTAGCCTTTTCTTGGAAGTAGATTGACTAACCACCATTTGTTTCGTGTAAGTGGCAAAAATGTACCTCTACCAAAGACCACTTAAACTGGAACAACACATTCACTCACGGGTGGCCAAAAAGAACTATCTGAAAGCCACGCCCCCACTTAGCCATGCCTCCATTCAGCCATTAGTCTTTTCTTGGATTGACTAAATAAAACCGTGACGAACTGACTGTGATGGATGCAGCATTTGGAGATTTGATCATTGAGACCTGTGAATTAGCAGTTTTGAGCTCTTCATAATATTGGTCCACACTATGGGAATTAATTGCTACTCTCTCAGAAATAAAGGTTTAGATTTGTTCCTAAAAGGGTACAACCACTTGTCACTGGGGTGGTACCCTGTAACCCAGGGATCATCAACTAGATTCACCCGCAGGCGGATTTCTTCTTGAGCAGATGGTCGGGGTGCCGGAACATAATTACAAATAATATGTAGACCGCAAAATGACCACAAGAAGCCCAAACATATATAATTTTTCACTTAAACATAATAATTTCCAACTTTTCTTACATTTGTATACTTGGGAACAGATGAATATATTTTAAATCAATTGGAGCTGATTTCCTGGTGTTTTTACAGTCTTTCATGTCTAACAATGAAAATATAACAAAAAAAACTACCCTGCTGTAAGGTCCTTCGTACTTTTAGTTATAGGTACATAAATATACCACAGTTCATACCTTAGATAGAACCTTTCTCCACAGGTACCTTTATATAGTACCATCAAAAGCCATATGTTTCGTGTAAGACTTCCACTCATGGGTGGCCAAAAATAACTATCTGAAAGCCAGGCCCCCACTAAGCCATGCCTCCAATATAACTTCCTAGTGTGCCTTGCCTTTTCGAATGAATTGTAGAGTTACCAACTATTTATTAGTGACAGAGACATGATTGTTGAATTCGTTCATTTTCAGTCCTGTGGCCTTCACCAAGTGAGTTCCTAGGCGTATATTAACATTCAAATTATACTCTTTATGACAATTCATTACATATCTCATAAGACCTTATTTTGAGGCCTAGTTTTACCCTAATACAGTGGCCTGAAAGTCATGGTTTAGAGGCCACATCAGGTCTGCATGTAGGCTTGCAAATATCCAGTAATTTCCCAAAACTTGAATGATTTCCTGCTTATTTCCTCCTTGATACAGGGATCTTTCAACTTGGATTTCTGAAGGAAAAAAGGGACATTTTAGCAAGTTACCAGACTTTTGCATCCTTACCTGCAAGTCATATTATTATGGTTTGCAAAGTGATTTGTAAATCCTATTGGAATCCAGCCAGAGGTAGGATATCCAGCAGATGGAATTTTTATTCACCCGCAACCTGCATTTATAATGACTGTCAGGGTTAGGAACATTGTGATGCCATTCAAACTGGAACAACCATTTCAGTAATGGCTGCAAAATCTAACTAAGTGATTGGATTAGTTTAGAAAAATCGATTTAATCTATATATAACTTTGACTAGCATAAGATTAATCAATCAATGTACATGAAAAAACTAAGATATACATTTTTTTTAACAAAGATCAACCTGCAGTAGAGCATGCTGGGAAATACTGTATAATGATGATAATAATTATGGTACAAATGTTCCTTTTGGCAAAGCCGTCAGTTCCTTTTAGGTGGCAAAAATTCATCATTGTACCTTATGGTGGGTATTGAGGGTACACTAAATAAATGTGTACACTGGAAAACTGAAGTCTAGCTTCACATTGTACCCCTTTTTTTGAGAGTAAGAATGTGATGTGTTTTTGGGGTACAAACATTTACCATTATACTCTTTATCTGCACATACTGTATATCCTTAAAGGTACTGAACAGTACCAGGTGAGATAATTGTGTACCTCTGAAGGTACATTATGTGTATTTCAATATTTTTGTACCCCAGGGAACCCTTATTTGTAAGCGTGTAGAGATAGATAATAGTGGGTGCGGATATAATCTTATGAAGACTGTATTAGACCTCAACTTTTGTAAATTCATCTCTCAGGGCTGCCATATAGTTGCACCACCAGTTTCTTCCTCTGGTGGTGTCTGTCTCACAGTACAGTAGAGGGTGCTGTGTGCTGTGGACTCCATCTGGGCTGTTTTACACAGAGGCCGGTCTAATGACAGAGAGACTAGGGATGCATCCAAAATGGCACCCTAGTCTCTATCTTGTGCAATAAATTTGACCAGAGCCCTGGTCAAACGTAGTACACTATATACTGTAGGGGATATGGTGTCATTTGGAAGGCAGCCTAGATCAGTTAATGCTCCAGCTGTGCTACAGAGACGTCGAGGGTCAGTGGTTTAAGTGAACTGATCTGATGGTTGCATTTGATTTCTCAATAATTAATGGTGGTGCAGTGAACTATTTTGGCAAATGGATTGGAATGGGAGTGATTCATCCTTCTCTCCTCCTCTCCTCTTCTCCTCCTCTCCTCTTCTTTTCCTCCCTCTATCCTTCTCTCCTCCTCATCTTTGACCCAGCGTGGTCTCTGAACACCTTGACCCAGAATACACGTCCAAAATGTTTTAACATCCACAGAGAGATTTATAGTTGGAAGATATTAAAATATTGTAATATACTGTCTGTGGATATTTCATATTATACCAATGGCCTAATTTTTTTTAAGGCCCTGTCTAAAATGTAGGCTTATAAATAATTCAAACTTGAAATATTTGGAACATTCACGAATTCTGCCAGCCCACAGTCCAAGACTGCAGTGATGCTTTTTGTTACTTTTCAGTTTACTCACAGATCTGGTACAGACTGTTGATAGGGTTAAATATGTTAATCACAGGAGTTAGACCTCATGTTTGGATATCTCAAACTACATTAACCAGTGAACAATACCATTTCCATTTCAAGAAAGTAAATATACAAGTAAATAAAAGTTGACTTATTTCCCCCTTATATGAGGCTTCCAAGTGGCGCAGTGATCTAAGACACTACATCTGTGTGCTAGAGGTGTCACTACAGACAACCTGGTTTGAATCCAGACTGTATCACAACTGGCGGTGATTGGGAGTCCCATAGGGCGTGGCACAAGTAGCCTAGCTTTACTGATTTTCCCCTGGTTAAATAAAAACTAGTCATTGAAGTTCAAGGATGGGAGTGTTACATTTAAGCAATGATTATATTTTGAAGAACTATTTTAAACCCTAAGAAAACGTTGAAAAGAGATACACTGTAGCCTCTGAATAACTAATCTTTCGTTTCACCCACATACTAGGGCCGCCTATCTAACGGCGTTCTTTAAACCTGTCACCACGGATAATGGAGTCATGTTTTCAGGCAAATCTACAAATAGTTGTAAGATGTACAATACCACACCCCTGTTAAGAATTCCCCAAAGAAGCAGTGATAATATTGTCTGGAAAGAAAAGTATCTGTACACGTGCACTTTGTCGCAGTTGCTAATATATACTGCCGCTCTATGTATCATGTACCGTGTATCTGTCTTTTGTGTACTTTTCGTTGTGGCATTTTGCACCTACCCTGTGTTTTGTTGTAGCTGCTTGACAATGAAATTTCCCCCCGGGGGAGCAATAAAGTACCTATCTATCTATCTATCTATCTATCTATCTATCTATCTATCTATCTATCTATCTATCTATCTATCTATCTATCTATCTATCGCTATAATCTACAAGAACATGTTTTGAAACTCATTTGTTCATGTTTGTAATGGAATATCAGATTTCTTAAAACATCAGAGTTATCTACCGGTATGTTCAATATAATAAAATAAAAACCATGGATTAACTTGCATTTATTCAAACAAACCTATATATGTTGACTAATCAACACCAACAAACACAGAAAACAAAAAGCTCTAGCTATTGAATGAACATATTTCTCAACCCGGCTTGTTTCCCCTTAATCCACTGACTCAGTAATGTTTAGCAACAAATGGATGGGGACTACAGGATGAGTGGGTTTATTTGGACGACGTATCCTGTTGTAAGTCACCAGTCCGCCTCCACTCGGCTCCCTGACACACAGTTCGCCAGCCCACTCTGAGAATATGCAGGTGGTGCGCTGCAATCTGTTGAGTCGCTCTAATATTTGCGTTACCAGATGTAGTCCCGTGTAGCTCAGATGGTTAGAGCGTGGAACGCCAGGGTTGTGGGTTCGATTCCCACCGGGTACCAGTATGAACATGTATGCACTAACTAACTGTAAATCCATCTGGATAAGAGCGTTTGATAAATGTAGTGTTTCAGGAGAAGGCTCTCATTCATCAGGGGTTGGTATGTGATACAGGTGGGAGGGTGTTTTGGGGTCACTTGTACTGTTATCATCTCCATCTAAAATAATTGTATTTGTGGATTAAACACACTTCACATCATCTAATGCAGCACAGTACTACCTTGAAGAAACATTACAGAGCTGTTACATAGGTAAAGGGCAACTCGTTCAAGCACTATTTTTATTTTATTTTATTTTTTGAATTGTCACTACTAAAATGTATTTTACTGTTGCTTAGTTACGATGCGCCCATGTGGTTGTTTAGAACTCCACCTTTGAATGCGCTTATTGTCCGTCGCTCTGGATAAGAGCATCTGCTAAATTACTACAATACGAATGTAGATAGAGTATAAGACATGCCATTTTATGTGCGGGGAGACACGGCCCGTGTTAATTGTGGCCAGTGTAGTTAATTGAGTATGCAATTGCGTAATTGAGGCTTGCTGCACATACTGAAAGCCATCTGTTTTAGGAAGACTGCTCCGTTAAGAAACAAATCATCAGCACCAGAAGTCATGACATTTTACTAAATATTTGTTAGGTATAGTCTTTACATTGTAAAACTCTCTGTCTTATTATTTGGACCAGAATTTTCTATAAACCAAATACTATCCTGGAGTATCATGATGCTGCAGTTGTCAACTTTAGGACTGCAAGCTCAGTTCAGATGCAGTGAACCATAAACTAGTGGAGTAAGAAAAGTGAATAAATATTTTAGATGGTTCCCTATACCTCAACAACAAAAACAACCATATCACGGCTGATATCTTGGTTATTGTAGATGGTTCCCTATACCTCAACAACAAAAACAACCATATCACGGCTGATATCTTGGTTATTGTAGATGGTTCCCTATACCTCAACAACAAAAACAACCATATCACGGCTGACATCTTGGTTATTGTAGTTGGTTCCCTATACCTCAACAACAAAAACAACCATATCACGGCTGACATCTTGGTTATTGTAGATGGTTCCCTATACCTCAACAACAAAAACAACCATATCACGGCTGATATCTTGGTTATTGTAGATGGTTCCCTATACCTCAACAACAAAAACAACCATATCACGGCTGATATCTTGGTTATTGTAGATGGTTCCCTATACCTCAACAACAAAAACAACCATATCACGGCTGATATCTTGGTTATTGTAGATGGTTCCCTATACCTCAACAACAAAAACAACCATATCACGGCTGATATCTTGGTTATTGTAGATGGTTCCCTATACCTCAACAACAAAAACAACCATATCACGGCTGATATCTTGGTTATTGTAGATGGTTCCCTATACCTCAACAACAAAAACAACCATATCACGGCTGATATCTTGGTTATTGTAGATGGTTCCCTATACCTCAACAACAAAAACAACCATATCACGGCTGATATCTTGGTTATTGTAGATGGTTCCCTATACCTCAACAACAAAAACAACCATATCACGGCTGATATCTTGGTTATTGTAGATGGTTCCCTATACCTCAACAACAAAAACAACCATATCACGGCTGATATCTTGGTTATTGCAATGTCAAGGATCAACTCACCTACTATAAATCTAGAGACATTTCAGTAATTTCAGACACTAATTTCAGTAAGACTTATTTCAGTAACACTCATCTCAGAGACTAATTTCAGCAAGACTAATTTCAGTAACACTCATCTCAGAGACTAATTTCAATAAGACTTATTTCAGCTAGACTCTTTTCAGTTAGACTCTTTTCAGTTAGACTCATTTCAGTTAGACTCTTTTCAGTTAGACTCTTTTCAGTAAGACTAATTTCAAAGACTAATTTCAGTAAGACTCGATTCAGAGGACATATTGTCACTCATCATGTTGATGCAACAGTAGCTTCATCACTACTTGTTTTTGTATGAAGTATTGACATGCTGAATGCACTTAGCGGTCTGTTTAAACTACTAGCATACAGCTCGGAAACCTACGCATACGCAACAAGACATGCCACCAGAGGTCTCTTCACAGTCCCCAAGTCCAGAACAGACTATGGGAGGTGCACAGTACTACATAGAGCCATGACTACATGGAACTCTATTCCAAATCAGGTAACTGATGCGAGCAGTAGAATCTGATTTAAAAAAACAGATAAAAAATACACTTTGTGGAACAGTGCGAACTGTGAAGAGACACACACACACAGGCACAGACACATGGATTTTGTATTGTAGATATGTGGTAGGAGAGTAGTGGCCTGAGGGCACACACTTAATGTGTTGTGAAACGTTGTGAAATGTAACATCATGTAATATTTGTAATTGTATATAAATGCTAATAGATCCTTAATAAATACAACAATATAAATAACCCTCTGCTTGTTATGCAACATAACAAGAATGAAATACAAGTGCAACATAAAAACTAAGGAATGGACAGGCAACTCCAAGTTTATATTTAAGATAATCAAATGAGCAAAACAGCAAAGGGCTGCTGTCGTAACATGTCCGCTCACGTGTACAAATTGCATCTTGCTGCCTGAGGTCTGAAGGATGATGGCACTGCAGAGATTCAGCTAAGAGGCTTTGTCAAAACAGCTGGAATGCTTACAAATGTACCCACACAATGTATTGTAGGGTGTAAAAAAATAATAATAATCTTTGTCTTGGATGCATTAAGAGCTGCTAAATTTATTTCCTTAATTTTTAGAAAATGGGACATTGGTAAACACTTGTGAGAGACGGTTGTCATTGACTGGCTCTATCATGATTGGATAAAATGCTGATTAGTTTTATAATCCGTAAGGGATTAGAAATTATTCTAAGGAGAATTGAAATTGAACTGGACAGTATATATATATGTATATAATTTTTTTTACTGAAAAAATCTCATTGGTCCAATACCTCAAAAATGGAGGCTACAATTTAGTCAATGTAACCAGTAACCGCCTACCTGTATGAAAGAAAATTCAATTTTTTATGAAACTTTTCCATTTGTGACAGGAACTGACTTTGTTCTTACCTGCTTTCAAGGAGCCTGCCTTAGCATTTGCAAGTGTATTCCAGCTTCATATTATCCCTCTAATACAGGGGTACTCAAATAGTATTTGAATAGGTCTGGTCACACAAAATTCCTAGGTTTTGCCATGGGACGGAGAGAAAATGTTGCAGTTTTAAAGCTTATTTCCTGTAATTCTTCACATTTTACTACATCGTATATATGTTCATATGATAGGTGTCACTACAGTCCCTGGTTAAAATCCAGGCTGTATCACATCCGGCCTTTGGGAGTCCCATAGGGCGGCACACAATTGTCCCAGCGTCGTCCGGGTTTGGCTTTTTCTTTGCAACTCTGCTTAGAAGGCCAACATCCCGGAGTCGCCTCTTCACTGTTGACATTGAGACTAGTGTTTTGCGGGTACTATTTAATGAAGCTGCCAGTTGAGGACCTGTGAGGCGTCTGTTTCTCAAACTAGACACTCTAATGTACTTATTTCTATTCTGATTAGAGCCAGTTTGCAATGTTCTGTGAAGGGAGTAGTTTCTTGGCAATTTCTCGCATTTTTCAGAACAAGAATAGACTGACGAGTTTCAGAAGAAGGTTCTTTGTTTCTGGCCATTTTGAGCCTGTAATCGAACCCACACATGCTGATGCTCCAAATACTCAACTAGTCTAAAGAAGGCCAGTTGTATTGCTTCTTTAATCAGCACAACAGTTTTCAGCTGTGCTAACATAATTGCAAAAGGGTTTTCTAATGATCAATGAATCTTTTAAAATGATAAACTTGGATTAGCTAACTAGGGTTGCAAAGGGTCGAAAACTTTCCGTTAAATATCCGTAATCTTTCCGGAAATTTTCCATGGGAAGTTAAGCCCTGGAATTTGGCAAATTTTGCTTAAATTCATCAAAAACGTTAGCTTATAACAGTGAACCTTTTTTGTGGGATACACATAAGGCAATTATAGGTCTTGTGGCATATTTTGGTTTAACTATCCCCAATTCAATGGCATTGCAACCCTCTGCATGCACTGTGCATTCTTCCATCACGTGAGGCGCACTCTTCCATCACATGTACAGCTGATTCTCAAGATCTTGCATACTAATGAGATGCTATTGAGCCCACACTACTACACTGTCTGAGCCAAGGACTACATGCTTTTTTGTTTTTGGTAAGTTTTGATTACAATACTGGGTGGGGTGAATATATTTTATATGACATACAGGATTTGTTGTTAACTAATAAATAGTTCAATCATTTCTATCTTGTGAAAAATTTCTGCTAGTTCGTTTTTGCTACCATGTGGGTTTTAGCTTGCTTGAGCCTGCTAACTGAGGAGTGTTAATTTACCTGTTTCCATACATGTTTCATTTTAAAACATTTATCCTACAAAGGAGTTGTTTAATCTAACTGCTTAACTATTTATCTGTACATGGAATTGTATTTGTATTTTTTTACTATTTTTTTTCTAATCTTTACAGGAAAATGCCACGGGCACTATCTGGTGTGTGGAAACATTTCACTGCAGCTAATGTAGAAAGAAAAGCTGTGTACATTTCCAAATGTGAAGAATGCAACGAAGATGCAGAATCATCTGGCCAAATGCAAGTTCCCTCAGCGCTCACAACAAGCAACCTCTGACAAAAGTCCCTCAAAAGTCCCCCATTTTTGACTCAATGGAGGAACGTAGTCAGAGAAATGCTGATGAATGTCTTGATGGCTGCTTGGTCTAAAGTGGAGGAGTCCTACCCTCACATCACACCCATTGGCTGTGCTGCTCATGCATTGAATCTGCTCCTCAAGGACATCATGGCACTGAAAACAATGGATACACTCTACAAGAGATCCACGGAAATGGTTAAGTAGTGAAGGATCATCAAGTTTTAGCAGCAATCTACCTCACCAAGCAAAGTGAGAAGAATAAGACCACCACATTGAAGCTGCCCATCAACACCCGTTGGGGTGGTGTTGTCATCATGTTTAACAGTCTCCTGGAGGGGAAAGAGTCTCTCCAAGAAATGGCCATATCACAGTCTGCCAATATGGACAGCCCCATCAAGAGGATCCTCCTGAATGATGTATTTTGGGAGAGAGTGGTAAGCTGCCTGTAACTCCTGAAACCTACAGTATAGCAGTATCCATTGAGGGAGACAATGCCATCCTGTCTGATGTTCAGACTCTGCTTGCAGATGTAAGAATAGAGCCTGTCTGTACTGCCCACACAAAAGCACGCAACAGGCTGACCAATACAAGGGTTGAAAAATTGGTGGCCATCTGGCAAAATTTTAGGCTTTTTGAGCCTGACAACGAGCCATCCTCAACAAGGTTGGAAAGTGACAGTGAAGATGAGTCCTCAGAGTCTGATGTTCAAGAGGTGGACATTGAGGTGGTCCAGGGAGAAGACATGGAAGCCTGAGAGGAAGACAACCAAAGCTTTAGTTTCTAGACTATCATTTTACAGATGTATGTTGAAAATATTTTCGGGAGATGCGATGTATCATTGGGGATCATTCAATATTACCTTTCTTTTGTTGTTTAGTGAAATCATCCCATGTGAAGAGTCAAATCATTTAAATAAAGTTAAATTCCTAACTAAAGTTTTTTTTTTTTTTTCTATTGGAAGGATTTAATCATTTGCAATTATGTCTACTTATGATAATATAAAAGGTTTATGTTTCTGTCTCCATATGATATGGTAAATATATCCAATGCAAAAAACATCTAAATTTAAATGGTATTAATATTAATTTGCTGATATTTCTGTTAATTCCCATATATTCCCATTAATTCCCATATATTCCTGTTAATTCCCACGGAAAGTTTCCACCTCTGAATATTCCCCAAAATGTGCAACCCTATAGCTAAAACAACGTGCCTTTGGAACACAGGAGTGATGGCTGCTGATAATGGGCCTCTGTACGCCTATGTAGATATTTCATTAAAAATCACCCGTTTCCAGCTACAATAGTCATTTACAACATTAACAATGTCTGCACTGTATTTCTGATCAATTTGATGTTATTTTAATGGACAAAAATGTGCTTTTCTTTCAAAAACAAAGTGACCCCAAACTTTTGAACAGTAGTGTATATCTGAGTGTTTCAAACATTAGGCCTACTACAAAATCAATGGGGGGGGGGCCCTGGGCATGTTACATGTCCATGTTACATGTTGTAGCTGCTTGATAATGAAATTTCCCCCCCGGGGGATCAATAAAGTACCTATCTATCTATCTATCTACAAGGTTTAGATAGCTGGTTAAGTTAGCCTAACTTTCTTACCTAGAAAAGCATTAATTGACATAGGCTAGTTGATAAACTGGACATTTCTGACATATTATAAATAGCTCTCTAAGTTCTGTCATAACAAGAGGGCAACTGCCAAAACCACCAATGCTCTACCACCTTGGTCCAGATTGACCCTGTTTTGGGTTCGGATCTGGACCTTGGTCCCACTATTGAATGGGGCTCTAATAACTACTGTAGATGTGCCAGTCTTGACAACATCTCAACAAAGATAAAAGCGAGTGAAACCTGAGTGAAACCATTGAAATGTTAAACTGTATGGTGTAATAGTTGTGAGGAAAGCAATTCGTGTCAGGTCAGCTACTAAAGTGTTTGGACCACAATAACCTGATCCCTGTAACGTGTTTCGGCCACAATAACCTGTTCCCTGTAAGGTGTTAGGACCTCAATAACCTGTTCCCTGTAAGGTGTTAGGACCTCAATAACCTGTTCCCTGTAACGTGTTAGGACCACAATAACCTGTTCCCTTTGTGAATGCTGGTTACTCTTTACATGGCATTAGCGTGGGCGGTATACCGTATATACCCTATACTGGGATATTTAAGCAATAAGGTACGGGGGGGTGTGTTATATGGCCGATATACCATGGCTAAGGGTCGTTCTTATGCACGACGCAACGCGGAGTACCTGGATACAGCCCTTAGCCGTGCTATATTGGCCATATACCACAAAGCATTGAGGTGTCTTATTGCTATTATAAACTGTTTACCAATGTAATTAGAGCAGTAGAAATAAATGTTTTGTCATACCCGTGGTATATCAGCCATTCAGCATTCAGGGCTCAAACCACCCAGTTTATAATTGGAAATAGCCAGGGGATGGTTTTTCAATATCGTCGATACCTTTGAAACTATTTATTTTACCTTTTTTTTAAATAGATTTGAATAGGGAATCCCCTCCTGGATCAAGAGCCTGTCTAATGTTTAACATTTTGGATTTCCTTGTATAACTTTATGAGCTGGGATGTCTGCAATTAGTTTATGTCAGAGACTGTATAAAATGTTCACAAGCGCTCGTTAGCATTTAGCTAGCATTTGCTATGGGATTGCTAATCTTCATATTAGAGAGGCTCAGTGGGGTTTGTAAAGAGCTCCCCTTGTGTTCAATGCCAGTATTACCAAATGTCCCAATGTTAATTTAACCATTTAGTCAGTTAAGAACAAATTCTTATTTACAATGACAGCCTACCTACACGGTCAGCCCCTGGAGTAAATTAGGGTTAAGTGTCTTACTCAAGGACACATTGACAGGTTTTTTTTTTTCACCTTGTTGGCTTAGGTATTCAAACCAGCAACTTTTCAGTTACTGGCCCAACTCTCTAACCACTAGGCTACCTGCGGCCCTTAAATGTTGGTAGGAATGTTTGACTGTCTGAAAACCACGCAAGCCTAATAAACACATTTCAGATCCGCAGAGAGGGTAACTGGGGCCGCCTCTATTGCACTCTCAGCTGACATGAAGGACTGCAGTACATGTACATGCAGTGGGCAACATTGCATCAAGACACATCAGGATACATTCTGACAAGTCTCTGCACTGAAGCATAGACTTGTCCTCTCGGGGAAGCACATCAGGGCTACTTATTGAAATTCCACATTCATTATTTAAAGTAGAGAGCTTAAGAGTGAGTAATATATGGACTTTTGGTTTTAATCCTCCTTAATATTTCTATCTTATAACTTTAATGTGTTTCAGTCATATTTTTTTCCCATTAGTTTTGAAAAAAAACAACTTTTACAATAGATTTAAAAAAAAATATATGTGAACAATATAAGAGTCATTTTAAGGTGAAATGATGGCGTGTAGCTATATCTCTCCTGACCTTCAGGATGGCCCAGTCAGAGTTAGCAGGTTTTAATGAACCGGTTCCACCTCATAATAGATGGTGGTCTGAGGTGATTGTAGCTTTGCAGCTAGATGACGGCCTCCTGAGTGGCACAGTGGTTTAAGGCTCTGCATCACAGTTCTAGCTGTGTCACTACAGATCCTGGTTTGATTCCAGGCTGTGTTGCAGCCGGCCGTGACTGGGAGACCAATGAGGTGGCGCACAATTGACCCAGCGTTGTCTGGGTTGGGGGAGGGTTTTGGTGCTCTAGTGACTCCTGTGGCGGGCCGGGCGTATGCACACTGACACAGTTTCCAGGTGTACAGTGTTTCCTCCGGCACATTTGTGCCACTGGCTTCCGGGTTAAGCAGGCATTGTGTCAAGAAGCAGTGCAGCTTTCTGATGCTCCACACACTGCCTCTCCCATCTCCTCATTGGTTTTTAGGAGCATATACAAACGTGCCATCTCCTCATTTGTTTTTAGGAGCATATACCCACGTGGGTGATTGAAAGATGAACTAAGGTCCATAGTCCAGTTGGTAGTGGTAATGCACCATTTAAAGTTGGTTGCCAACCGCCATATAAAGTCCAAAGAGGAAGCCTGAAGGAAGAGAGATGACTAGAAACGAACTCGGGTGCCCTTTTATCTGTGGATTAATTGTCGGAGTAAAGGACCTTGTGCATATATCCCAGGACAAATTAGCTAGCAACAGCAAGCTAGCTAGCTATATAGGAAAAATGTGCTAGCAACAGCAAGCTAGCTAGCTATATAGGAAAAATGTGCTAGCAACAGCAAGCTAGCTAGTTATATAGGAAAAATGTGCTAGCAACAGCAAGCTAGCTAGCTAAATTGCCATAAATGTTTAATGCTTTTCAACGTTTCCCCAAATTAATAGAATTGGTTCAGAGTTTGTTTTGATATTTCAACCTGCGTGTCCTGAACGCGTCTGGTGTGGGGGGGACAAAATCAACTTGCGCGCGGGTGTGTGCGGTCTGGGTAGCATGTAAGAGTCAAATCAGAAAGCAGCCAATACTGTGTAAGGATGTACCCTGGATGGAGATCTGTTTGTGCTGTTTTGTTAGGCATGACAATGACCCTAGGAGTTGGCAAGACAGCACAAACAGATCTGGGACCAGGCTATGGATGATGAGCCTTATTAGCAGATGAAGTAAAGCAAACATTTCAATTCAAACAATATTGTCCCACAGACTTGTTAGAATTTGTTGAGCAGGTTGTGCATGTTCTAGACTGCCGGCTAGCACCAATTACAGTACTGCCGTCTAGCCTAGCACAGATTACAGTACTGCCACTCTTAGAAAAAATGCTGCTATCTAGAACCTAAAAGGGTTCTTCAGCTGTCCCCATAGGAGAACCCTCCGAAGAACCCTTTTGGAACCCTTTTTTCTAAGAGTGTAGCACAGATTACAGTACTGAAGGTGATGAAGAGTATGAACTAGGGGTGCTTTACGCTTTTTAGGGACAAGCTCACATACTGTACTGTACAGTAGCTGAAGAGCTGCATTTGAATAATTAAGGCATGAGGGCATTCTGTTCCCACAGAGACAATCCTCCTCTTTTTAAGACTTGTCACACCCACTCAGAGAAATTATATGCAGAATATATTCCACACGCCATATTCTTCTTTATTTAGCCAGGATATTGTCAGTGTTTTCCACAGAACTGTAATCTAGAACTATACTGGGACAATATCTTTTTTCCCCTGGGTTTAAACGGCTGAGAAACACTTATAATGTACTTGGTTTGGATCCTTGCAGAGACTATCCAAACCAAATGCTGGACTGCCTCACAAGCTCAATATAGCCGGCTAGCTAGCATTTTCAATGAGAATTGATGTTTGATAGTGCTGCAATGGTGAAGTAACATTCCTAACATTATCTGAGAAGTCGTAATAAAATACTTATAAACATATGATTCACTTATAATAGCTGTGGAAGCTGCTGACTCTGGCATGACTGTTGTTTTCCTGTTTACAGCATTATCTGTGAAATACGGGAACCCTTGACACAGATTTAGCAACAAAAAACAACAACTAACGTCATGAAATTGACGTCATTTGAGCAAAAAAAGGAAATTGGTCATCACTATTTGGTCACCCTCCAGCAAGCAAGATTGTAACTTCTCAGAGGCAATTGTGCTATGAATGAGATAGGAACCATATAGCACAGTGGACTCTATGCTGTATGTAAGAGCTTCTAGATGTAAATAATATAATGCAGTATTGAAACAAATGTGTCTACTGAGCTGCAAGCGGAACCTAGAAAACCTATATTTTAATGCCTCTGGGTTATTTGTGTTTATCGTGAGGCATATTTACGGGCAGTGGTGTCAAGTACTTAAGTAAAAATACTTGAAAGTACTACTTAAGTAGTTATTTGGGTATCTGTACTTTACTATATATTTTTTTGACTACTATTACTTTTACTTCACTACATTCCTGTACTTTTTACACCATAAATTTTTCCCTGACACCTAAACGTACTAGTTACATATTGAATGATTAGCAGGACAGGAAAATTTTCCAAATCACACACTTATCAAGAGAACACTGCCTCTAATGCATAATTTGTAAATGATGTCTGAGTGTTGGAGTGAGCCCCTGGCTATCTGTAAATAAAAAAAAATACAAAAATCTAAATAAAAAAATTGCTTAATATAGGGAATTCGAAGTGATTTATACTTTTACTTTTACTTTTGATACTTAACTATATTTAAAACCAAATTCTTTTAGACTTTAACTCAAGTAGTATTTTACTGGGCGACATTAACTTTTACTTGAGTAACTTTTTATTAAGGTATCAATACTTTTACTCGAGTATCACACGCGCAGAAGTATCAAGTGGTACAGAGGTCTAAGGCACTGCATCTCAGTGCTAGAGGTATCACTACAGACACCCTGGTTCAAATCCAGGCTGTATCAGAACTGTCCGTGATTGGGAGTCCCATAGGGCTGCGCACAATTGGCCTCTTCCGAGTTTGGCTGGTGTAGGCTGGCATTATAATAAGAATTTGTTCTTAACTGATTTGCCTAGTTTAATAAAAACATTTATAAAAAAAATCCCAATTGGGTACTTTTCCCACCGCTGTTTATGGGACGCCTAGGGCCATGCGCTTATGTATATATGCATTGTGACTGTGCATAAAAAATGCTAGGCTTGATATATGCAGCGAGGGCTTTCATGTGGTGGAGAATTTTGTTGTTCGAGATATACAGTGTTTACTAAATAAACCCTAACAAACTTCCCCCTGGACAAGGGATCGGGAAAACACTTCATGACAAGAAGTACACACATCATCGCGAGACATCTGGATCATCCCGGCAAAAAAAAGAGTAGGAGTCTTTGATGATTCAGCTGTGCACTCTTTTTCATTTAACTCAACGTTAGAACACACTGAAGCATTAGTGGCGTGTTTAATGTTAGCCTCGTCACACTCATAATATTTACAATGAAATACTTTAATAGTAGTATTTGTGCTGTTCTTTTTGGCAGGCAGAGCCTTTTATGGTGGTAAAAAACATAGACTACAACACCTGTGAAGCCTGTCTATTGATTTTCAACTCCCACGCGTTGTTCGAAGCAGCACTGACGAATTGCCGAATCCATGTCCGAGACACATTGAAAACATTGGTCTTTCTATGGTCACTACCAAATCAAGTTGCAACCCAAAGTGCTTTGTCTAAGTGTTTATCTAATGTATGTCCACTCCACATGAGTTTCTAATTCAGCCGTGATAATGCAATCCTTTACAATGATCAGCCCTCATTATCGTCTCTGTAAAGAGAGCGTAGACTTTATACAGTCTCATATCAACAAAGACCAAGCAGCCCCAGTCAGGGTATTTACTCATGTCATCTTTAACCTCTTCTGAACTGTCAATATCCACACACCAGAGATGCCTGTGCACATTCAAATGACACACGTGAACTGCACTTTCGATGTTTAGCCTGGAGATATGTGGGTATATGTGGAGATATGTGGAGATATGTGGTGATATGTGGAGATATGTGGAGATATGTGGTGATATGTGGAGATATGTGGTGATATGTGGAGATATGTGGAGATATGTGGAGTTATGTGGTGATATGTGGAGATATGTGGTGATATGGGGAGATATGTGAAGATATGTGGTGATATGTGGAGATATGTGGAGATATGTGGTGATATGTGGAGATATGTGAAGATATGTGGTGATATGTGGAGATATGTGGTGATATGTGGAGATATGTGGAGATATGTGGTGATATGTGGAGATATGTGGTGATATGTGGAGATATGTGGAGATATGTGGTGATATGTGGTGATATGTGGAGATATGTGGTGATATGTGGAGATATGTGGAGATATGTGGAGATATGTGGTGATATGTGGAGATATGTGGAGATATGTGGTGATATGTGGAGATATGTGGTGATATGTGGTGATATGTGGAGATATGTGGTGATATGTGGAGATATGTGGAGATATGTGGTGATATGTGGAGATATGTGGAGATATGTGGTGATATGTGGAGATATGTTGTGATATGTGGAGATATGTGGTGATATGTGGAGATATGTGGTGTGGTGGTATAAAACTGTGTATGACTTCCCCAAGGAGCGACACCGACCGCATCCATAAGAAACCAGGCTAGAAATCAAGAGAAATACTTTATAATGGGAACCTGTCTGCTCATGTTCAAACAAGCTACATGAAGTGAATAGAGAGAAGCCACTCCTAGCAACTAAGAAAAAAGGAGCAGCCAAAAATGCAGTATGATTAACCCTTTCAGGTAAGAATAGCTAATCAAGAGATTTACTGTGGTTATGGCAACAAAGCTTTTCATTATACAGCGTACTCTAGGCTGGATGAAGACTTTTCAAGAATCGCTTCAGAATTGCCATGCCTGTCTAGAAACATGTTTACATTAATTCACTGTCCTGAAGTAAGACAACCCCTCACATGCTGTGCTCAATGAATGAATCAATAAAATCTGAGGCACACTTATCCGTAGCGCTTGTTTTGATAGGCTTTCTGCATGCAGAGTTATGTTTACTCTGACGACACACACGGAAAGGCAACATTTCTGAGAAAAGGCACTTTGGATATTTGGGGTCCACTTAAGTGCCTTGACCTCACCACTATAAACTGTTTGGACAGAACAGCCGGCGTAGGTGAGGAAGACCCACCATGTACGCAGCTTGTTCAATCAACGTGTTTTGGAGATAACAGAAAAGAACAACTCACTCAGTCCTCCACGACTCAAGGCCTGGGTTACCTCAAAAATGTTATGCTACATAAAAATAATTATGATTTAACCATTTAACCTTTGACATGTATAGATACTAAGCTCACTATGAGTCCATAAGCGACTGTGTATTCAAAAGGCAACGATTCAATTATGACTGTGTATTCAAAGGCAATGACTCAATTACATAACAGCACACTTAGTTTTGTCTGCTCAGTTTGCCAGATTTTGAGCAACCTTTTGCCCCCTGCTTTAAAAGTTATATGCGTCAACTAGCATTTACATTAGAGTGTTGCAACTTGGCTGTCTCGTTCTGTGAGATTTTGTGGCCTACCACTTTGCGGCTGAGCTGTTGTTGCTCCTAGATGTTTCCACTTCACAATAACAGTTGACCGCGGCAGCTCTAGCAGGGCAGAAATTTGACGAACTGACTTGTTGGAAAGGTGGCATCCTATGACATTGCCAGGTTCAAAGTCACTGAGCTTTTCAGTAAGGCCATTCTACTGCCAATGTTTGTCTGTGGAGATTGCATGGCTGTGTGCCTTGATTCTATACAACTGTCAGCAACGGGTGTGGCTGAAATAGCCAAATCCACCAATTTGAAGGGGTGTCCTCCAGTGGAGGCTGCTGAGGGGAGGACAGCTGATGATAATGTCTGGAATGGAGTGAATGGAATCATGTTTTTGATGCCATTCCATTCTCTCCATTATTATGAGCCGGCCTCCCCTCAACAGCCTCCACTGGTGTCCACGTACTTTTGTATATATAGTGTACATCAACTAGCTTTTACATTAGTTCAAACACTTATACAGCTGTATGTCCGCTACAAACAGCTGTCTAATTGTTCAAACGTTGGACCACCACCACAATATGCCTGACAAATACTTGCTTTTTTCAGATGTTAAAAAAAAAAGACCACAGGTTTAAGACCACAGGTTTATTAAAACATTTTTAGAACTGCTAATAAAGTTAATGGTTTCATTCAACTTCCAAGTCGATGATCTCAACAGTACACTATTTTTTAATAATGCCGATATGTTGATTTACTCATACCCAGTGTTTTCCATCTCAAATGTCACATTCAACAAAATCTTTCCTGGATTTGTGTTTTTGATTTCAATTGAATTACAGCAGGTTGTGTCACATAGAATTTGACCCCTCTCTGTTCACCTCTCCCTTACACCTCTCCCCTTCACCACCTCACTCCCTCGCTTGCTTCATCTCTGAGTTGCTTGCAGTTCGTTCTCTCGTGGCTCATTGTTGACACATGCTGTGGGGCCCTTGTCGCTGTCCACAAGGCCTCGACTGTGGCCCACTAATCCCATACAACCAAGTGACTACTTAGGATCCGGGTGATGTTCAGTAAGACACTGTAGCAAAACAATTTGCAACAAAACATTTCAATTGGTATTCTTATTGGACAAGTTCAGGTACCACCTCCTCCTTTCAGCCCATTTTCAAAACGTTTTCTCACTGCTGAACATGACCCAGGTACCCCTTCCTGCCTGTGACTCACTGCCTCTGACTCACTGAAGAGCAACGTTTAGATTGAAAAGGGGATCACCCCCCCCCCCCCCCCCCCCCCCCACCTTCTCCTGCATAATCTCCCGTCCCATATTTACACGACCAGGCCATACCTAGGAGTGCTACATTTATCATTGAAGCATTCATCCAACACCCACACTGAGCGAAACTGAGCAGTGATCAAAGAAGACCAGTGCAGCATATTCCGCAACATGCTCCTGCTTGTCGGCTCCAGAATGGCCATCAAAAGCATGCAAGGAGAGACTATAGAATGTCCAGTTGCCCGTGATTGGGTTTCCCTCCAAATAGGATGTATCAGATTCTAGATGCTTAAAGTGATAATTTAGTGTTACAGTTGTTTGGATTTCAGTGCTAGGTTGTTTGGTAATTCATGACCTGTTATGACAGAAGGTTAGTCTGGAGACTTTATGTCAGGTCAGGTAGAAGTAAGGAATTATGTATTTTGGAAAGAAGTATAAGTTTATGCTATTGTTCCAACAGGCCTTGTCTTGCCGCTTCTTGACAAAATGCAGGAGGATTATGACTCAGCAGCTTTCACAACACAGTTCATTTTAGCATTTATTTCAAAATGTTCTTAAACAAGCTCATTTCGAATGACACTCTGCTACAGGGCCTTCGGCAAGTATTCACACCCCTTGACTTTATCCACATGTTGTGGTGTTACAGCCTACACACAATACCCATAATGTCAAAGTGGAATTATGTTTTTAGAATTTTTTACAAATTGATAAAAAATGAAATGTCTTGTGTCAGTAAGGATTAAAGCCCTTTGTTATGGAAATCTTAAATAAGTTCAGGAGTAAAGAAAGTCAGAATAAATTGCATGGACTCACTCTGTGTGCAATAATAGTGTTTAACATGATTTTGGAATGAATACCTCATCTCTGTAACCCACACATACAATTATCTGTAAGGTTGAGCAGTGAATTTAAAACCCATATTCAACCACAAAGACCAGGGAGGTTTTCCAATGCCTCGCAAAGAAGGCCACCAATTGGTAGATGGGTAAAAATACAAATGCAGACATTGAATATCCCTTTGAGCATAATGAAGTTATTAATTACACTTTGGATGATTTATCAATACACAGAGTTTAATAGCTGTGATAGGAGAAAACCGAGGATGGATCAACAACATTGTAGTTCATCCACAATACTAACATAAATGACAGAGTGAAAAGAAGGAAGCCTGTACTGAATAAAAAAAGGCACTAATGTAAAATTTTTCAAACATGTGGCAAAGAAATTCACTTTTTCTCCAGAACACAAAGCGTTATGTTCGGGGCAAATCCAACACAACACCACTGAGTACCACTCTTCATATGTTCAAGCATGGTGGTGGCTGCATCATGTTATGGGTATGCCTGTCATCGGCAAGGACTAGGGCGATTTTTAGGATAAAAATAAACGGAATAGAGCAAAGGACAGGAAAACCTGGGAGACCAATTCACCTTTCAGCAGGACAATAACCCAAAACACAAGGGCAAATCTACACTGGAGTTGCTTACCAAGACGACATTGAATGTGGCCTAGTTACAGTTTTGACTCATATTGGCTCGAAAATCTATGGCAAGACTTGAAAATGGCTGTCTAGCAATGATCAAAAACCAACTTGACAGAGCTTGAATAATTTCAAAAAGAATAATGTGCAAATATTGCATAATCCAGGTGTATAAAGCTCTTAGAGACTTACCCAGAAAGACTCAAAGCTGTAATCGCTGCCAAAGGTGATTCTAACATTTATTGACTCAGGGGTGTTCATACTTATGTGAATGAGATATTTCTGTATTTAATTTTCAATAAATGTGCAAACATTTCTAACAAGTTTGAGAACTTGTTCTCAACTGACCTACCTGGTTAAATAAAGGTGAAATAAAAAAATTAAAAACATTATGGGGTATTGTGAATAGATGAGTGACACCAAAAAACATTTTGAATTCAAGATGTAAGACAACAAAAAGTGGATTAAGTCAAGGGGTATGAATACTTTCTGAAGGCACTGTATATAGCCAATATTCACGCAGTTCGTTCCATCTCAAGATAGCAATTAATGTTGATTATGGACAGATAAGGACTACAATCATAATGTAAGTGTGATCTGTGGGGTTTTTCTCTGTTCAGTAGGCTCCAGCAACCCCCAAAGAAACCCTCTGTCACAGTAGCAGACTGAAAAAATTTGACATGGGTCCCCAGATCCTCAAAAGGTTCTACAAATAGTCTGGGTAGCCATTTGATTACCTGTTCAGGAGTCTTATGGTTTGGGGGTAGAAGCTGCTGAGAAGCCTTTTGGACCTAGACTTGGCATTCGGTACAGCTTGTCGTGCGGTAGCAGAGAGAACAGTCTACGACTAGGGTGGCTGGAGTCTTTGACCATTTTTAGGGCCTTCCTCTCACACTGCCTGGTATAGAGGTCCTAGATGACAGGAAGCTTGGCCCCAGTGATGTACTGGGCCGTACACACTACCCTCTGTAGTGCCTTGCGGTCGGAGGCCGAGCAGTTGCTGTACCAGGCAGTGATGCAACCAGTCAGGATGCTCTCAATGGTGCAGCTGTAGAACTTTTTGAGGATCTGGGGACCCATGCCAAATCTTTTCAGTCTCCTGAGGCAGAATAACTTTGTTGTGCCCTCTTCACGACTGTCTTGGTGTGTTTGGACCATGATAGTTTGTTGGTGATGTGGACACCAAGGAACTTGAAGCTCTCAACCTGCTCCACTACAGCCCTTGCGATGAGAATTTTTAATATTTTTTTATTTAACCTTTATTTAACGAGGCAAGTCAGTTAAGAACAAATTCTTATTTACAATGAAGGTCTACCTACAGGGTCAGCCATAGTAGTATGGCACCCCTGGAGAAAATTAGGGTTAAGTGCCTTGCCAAGGACACATGGGGGCGTGCTCGGTCCTCCTTTTCCTGTAGTCCACAATCATCTCCATTGTCTTGATCACGTTAAGGGAGAGGTTGTTATCCTGGCACCACACGGCCAGGTCTCTGACTTCCTCCCTATAGGCTGTCTCATCGTTGTCGGTGATCAGGACTACCACTGTTGTGCCGTCTGCAAACTTAATGGTGTTGAACGGTGAGCTGAAGTCAATGAATAGCATTCAGACGTGAGTGCTATGTTTCTGTAGTCATTTAGGTATGTTACCTTAGTGTTCTTGGGCACAGGGACTATGGTGGTCTGCTTGAAACATGTTGGTATTACAGACTCAGTCAGGGACAGCGCATGCTCGGCGTACACGTCCTGGTAATCCGTCTGACCCTGCGGCCTTGTGAATGTTGACCTGTTTAAAGGTCTTACTCACACAGTCGTCCGGAACAGCTGATGCTCTCATGCATGCCTCAGTGTTGCTTGCCTCGAAGCGAGCATAGAAGTGATTTAGCTCATCTGGTAGGCTCGTGTCACTGGGCAGCTCGCGGCTGTGCTTCTCTTTGTACTCTGTAATAGTTTGCAAGCCCTGCTACATCCGACGAGCGTCGGAGCCGGTGTAGTACGATTTAATCTTAGTCCTGCATTGACGCTTTTACAACTCCAGGTAGCACAGCAAAATATTTAGGTGCCTATGTGACCAAAGTTGTAGCACTATTAGACCACCCAATTTTTACAATTTGATTTAACTTTTATTTAACTAGGCAACTCAGTTAAGAAAACATTCTTATTTACAATGACGGCCTACACTGATCAAACTCTGACGCCGCTGGGCCAATTTTGCGCCGCCCTACGGGACTCCCCGTTGTAATACATGCTGGATTTGAACCATGTTGTCTGTAGTGACACTTCTAGTACTGATAAAGATAAAGATATTCAACTTCCTAGGCATAACTTAATCTGTTGTAAAAGATCAGGACATTTAAGTTATGGCAACCGGCATGATATTGTCTGACCGTCTGGCCTTACTACTTACTGATGCTGGCATAAACACTTTTGACAAATATTAAATATATAGCACTACAGTAAGCTCGTATAATGAGTAGCCTAATTTTGTCTGGGACCTAACGACTTGTTAGCTTCAGCTCAGTGGGCTAAAGTGGTTTTAAGTTGTGTAGAGCAGACAATCAGACTTCAATGTCTGGTCTGTCAACTTGAAGTGGTTACTTCACGTCTATCAGCTGCTAGGACTGTAAAGGGTGGTCTGTATAATGTACATAATAATATACTGTGTCATTACATAATATAATGTGTTTGGTGTGTATAAGTCATAATAATATACTGTGTCATTACATAATATAATGTGTTTGGTGTGTATAAGTCATAATAATATACTGTGTCATTACATAATATAATGTGTTTGGTGTGTATAAGACATAATAATACACTGTGTCAGTAATTGTCATATATCCAATCGGCTGGAACATTGTAGTTTACCCTTGTTAGGCTATTGGTCTTCGAAGGAAATGAAACCCGCTAATCAGATAATTGAACAATATTACACAATCATCGCTTTTGAATTAGCCTCTGCTAACCTATACAGATGACCACCATTTTTTTTTTAATTGTCAGTGGTAGACTTACTTACAAAGAAAATGTTAGAAAATAAAACATGACAACCATGCTTTACATCTGGCACATGGCAGGTGCACTTCAGACTATGTGGCCAATTGTAGGAGTGGGAAATAGATGAAAACTGAATCATAAGGCGTCATTAGAGTTTAGGCTATAAACGCTCCTCCCTCAAAGTTAACCAAGATACAGATGTCAACTTTCTTGCATAGGAACGATTCCAGAGTTGACTGGAGTAACTCACGCCCCATCTCCGCTCATAGGACTTTGCATTCATTAACTCACGGGAGAACTGCAGGCAGACGACACTTACAGAATACTTCGACGTTAGTTTTATTCAAGGAATTGCTTTAAATACACAGAATAAGACATGTCTGACCAGAAACAAAGGAAAGAGAGAGGTGGAAATAAAAAAGGTACAGGTAATAAGAAAGGTCAAAGGGAGAAACCAACGGACAACTCTCCACAAGGTAAGCTGTCATTACTTTGATTTCTTAATACAAAATAATGTATTTGAAAATGTAGGCTAACGGGAAGTTATGGCTACTATGTATCTATCTATTCAAACCAGATATTTATGAAGTCGAAAGTCTAGGTGAGTGCTACAGGTGTTTGAGTGAGTGAGTGAGTGTAACTCAAGGCCACGAGTTGAGTGAGTTGCAAACATGGCTAGGAACTTTCAGTTCATGAAACACACTTTCACTATTTTATTACGTGTAATAGAAACACACTTTTGCATTATTCTAAGAAATTATTAGCTTTGACTAAATGTGACTACAGTGAATTTGGTCGAATAAAGTTGTTGTTCCTTTTTATAACCAAATTAATCTGAAAACATTGTCTTCTTGGCGCACGTGACACACAATTTAGTGAAACCTTAGCTACATTTCTCATAGGTTCTTTCTTATTTAAGTGCATTGATTTTTCAAGTTAAAGATAGTTTTATTTATTTTTGGCATTGCAATGTACGTAATAGTAAAGTAGGTGCCCATCAAGACTCGTTTATATCACAGTCTGTGATTTGACAGGTGCAACCCGTTTTAAATTCCTGATATTCCTGATAAACTGTAGTTCCGTGAACTTTAAAATGTCAAAATACAAACAAGTTGCATCAATGAGTTCAATTTCTCAGAATTTGAATATCTAGGACAGATCATTGTTAATACGGGGCACTTTCATGTCTAAAACGTCAGCTAACATCAGGAGTGGAAATCTTTTGGGTTTGAAACATAATCTTACCTATTGTTGAGTTTCCTACCTGTCGCAGGGTCCATTTGGTAGCAGATTATAATAATTTGGGGATCTTGGGGCAACTTCCTATTTGACAGGCGTTGGGTCAGTTTTTGCTTTTATTGATAGTTTTATTTGTACAGATGAATAGATCTTCTATCACGCCAGACTAAAATCTGTGCCCATATTGATAGATGGCCTTACTGCTTTTTTTAATTGAGAGTGAATATTGTACATTGTCAAAGCGGATTCCACAGTGATATACAGTATATATCATACTATTAATCAAGTTAGCAATAATGTTATAACTTTATAGTAAGGTATTGTCCTGTGTTAAACATGCACAGTCGGCTGAACGTACAGGTAGAGGCACAGTGCAAAAACATCGTGTTTGCTTGAGCCCTTTGGCAATGCGTTGTTCAGTTTGTTTCAATTCAATACACCTTTGAAGTTTTCCTGCCCAAATACGGCATAGAGAGAATTCTGGCCAATGTGTTCAGCACTGCAATAAAATACAGGAATGCCATCAGTAGTCCAATAGCCGCCTCATTCCTGTACTGAATAGCGATGCATCATCATTGCTGACAGCTGTGCAATCAAGCACATCCTCAGCAAAACTCTTCTTTTTGAAAACTGTGTAAATATGCTCCATTGTCTGATATATACATGATCACACAAACATGCTTTGAAGTGAATGACAATGGGGTTGTATGGTCGCTCTTCTCTCTACCATAATGACTTTGAAGACCATAACATCTGCCATATCTTTTTAGGAAATTCTAGAGAATTAGATCAAAAGAGGGGGGGGGGGGGGGACTGATGTTACCGAGCCAGTCACAATAGTCTTGGGTCTCCTGGTCAAGAAGTCTGGCGATGTCCGGACCTCTCAACTCTTGTCTGGAACACAGTATTAGATCATGGAATTCCTCCCTTGCTGGAGTAGCATGGCTTGGAATGTTGAATGATCCGTGGAAATTTGCGGTTTGAAAAAACGCGGAGGAGTTCCCCCAATAGGAGCTCCTCCATGACATGGGGAAACAGCTGAAAAGGCTGGCCCTGAGCAAACAAAGAGATGGGCATAAATTAAGTTATCCCCCTTGCAGTTGTGCTCCCTCTATGCGCTATTATGGCCACAAGGTACATTTTCAGGCAAAATAGGACTGGAAAATAGATGTTTAATGAACTCTGTCCATGCTGTTTGGATTGGTGCTGGTTTCTGAGATTTTAGTGCTGTAATGTGTCATTGACAAAAGTATGAACATAGATGTTCTTATGACATGTATTTTACAGGACAAATGATTGCGTCTTCCCCCCCTCCAAAAATGTTTTGATTCTAGGTAGGTTTCCATCAAATTGGCGACAGACTTTCATGCGAATATTCAAAAATCTGCATAAAAATCTGTATTTTCCCGTCAGAGATGTTGCCATCAAATTGACTTGTTTCATAAAACCTTTACATTGCATTTTCTCACCAGAAATCGTGCGTTATGTTACCAGTGTGCCCACTCTGGTCTTGGCACGTGCGCTCTAGCCAACAGCTCGCATATACAGTGTAGGTAGAGTCTACATGATGAGATTATTATGGACAAAAGAGCAAGATTATTTGTATTTGTCAAACGGCAGCCAAATATCAATGATCATATCCCCAGAATAAGACCCCAATATTTCTTAGAAAGGAGCATCAAGCTGATCACCTTGGGGATGCAGGTAGCCTAGCGGTTAAGAGCGTTGGGCCAGTAACCGAAAGGTCGCTGGTTTGAATCCGTGAGCCGCCAAGGTGGAAAAATCTTCCGTTCTGTCCTTGAGCAAGGCAGTTAACCACCAACAACAACTGTTCCCCGGGCGCCGAGGACGTGGACATCGATTAAGGCAGCCCCCCCCGCACCTCTTGGGTTAAATGCGGAAGACACATTTCAGTTGTGCAAATTATTTGACAGATATTCTTTGAAAATATATTTTATTGATTTATTTTTTGGGTGACAATTACTAATGTTATACGTCAGTGGTGATACATGTCAATGATTTAATGCTTGTATAATGATAATTTTAACTGTTTACACTTGATTAATATCCAGACACAATTCGTGCCTGGCTTTACCTTACTGACTTTATTGTCCCCATGGGGAAATGTATTTGTAGTATCATGTACCTGTTTAAAGTGCCGTTTGTAAATACAGTAGACAACAAATTGACAATACTGAATTCATAAGTTACATGCAGTATAAACTGATGAGACCGTGTGGATAGGAACATTAACCCAAACTGTTTGCAAGGGATATCACAGTTCTAGAAATGTAGGCTAAAGTATTAGCCTATTGGCCCCTATACCTAGTACAGTCATGACTCACAGAGCAGTGCCTGTATTGCTCTCAAGTAGCACCACTAAGAGGATTAGGCTGAAACGAGAAGTGCTCAAATATGCAACTGTGTGTACAGTATTGTTTTGTCAGAGGTTTCTTTCAGTATTCCAGGTATTTTTGTCAGCCTCTTCCTCTTCCTCGCCAGTGCCTCTATTTTCACAGGCATCAAGAGAATGTTAAAGGCCACTGTCATCTTTTAGTTGTTAGGTTAGCTATGAGAACAAAGCTTTGGTCTTAAGCTTTTCAACAATAAGGAATGTTGAAGTTAGTGTCAACACCTTGACACGAAAGGGCTCATGTTTCTTGTTTTGCAAGAGGGTTGGAATTACTTTCCTTCCATTACTCAATGAATTCCATCAAATTTCTTATCAGATTAAATATTTTCATTGAAAGGAAAGGTTCCGGTTTGGGTTGGGCTTCTGCTCTCTTAACATGATCGTTAGGGAAGTGAAACTATAGCTGTTCTGATGAAGGGAGTTTCCCCACAGCAAACAAATGAACACACACAAACACACTCGTTTAGGTGGGAAACCCTTGTGTGATTCCCTCAAGCTTTTCCTGGTTCAGGTGCTGTGAGCTCTGTTGGGGTTGAGCAACTGTTGTGTAATAACGACAGACCTGGGGTTTTAAGTTTAGCCCAGCCCAGAGAGATTGCAGCGGGTCTGGCTCCAGTGGCTCCCGAGAGCTCTCGTAACGTACCTGCGTCAATTATCTGTTCCTTCAAAAGAACACTTGGAGTTTGTAACCATGGATGAGATTCAGTCAAGCATTTGGAATTGAGAGTTTTGCTCTCTAATATGAATTTACGTTGATGCACATATTTTTGTAAAATGTCAACTTCTGGCAAGTTAAGTCTCTTGAATAGTAAACTTCCAGCCTCAACTATGAAAGAGTAGCTTTTTATTTTTACACATTGACTTGTTCAAATTGGTGAAAAGAGCTTTGGTTGATAAAATGTCTCTGATTACTGCAGATTGAACAGTTCCTGCAGGCGATAGTTAGCTATTGCTAAATAGTTTTTCTACATCACTTACAATGAATCGCCTCAGAGACTATCCAGAGATTTAACTGCAGGAGGTCTCACTGAGCAATAGCATCAAGGATAACCAAATGAATGTTTTACTTAAACTCTGTATTCAACACGCGCGGAGTCTCCCTAACTGACGCTCTAGTGTGCATCAGACGTCGTTGAGGTATGGGGTGTTATCTCAAGACTGAATTCCTTGCCTAACAATATCAATACCTTACACCTGCTCAGATATGTGAGCAGGTGAACTAGTGATTGAACCAATACCTCTTCATTCATATTAGATGGAAATATAAGCACGACAGATGTGACATGATGGTGCACATACTGTAGTTATTAGTGTGTGTGTGTGACATGATGGTGCACATACTGTAGTTAATGATGTGTGTAAATACCAACAAACCATTGATTAAAAAAGGTCCATAAAACACTTGTAGTAATATGTTTATCTGGGCCTGCGACGTTCAGGCCCTGCCCTACCCAGGCCCACGATGTTCAGGCCCTACCCAGGACTGTGACGTTCAGGCCCTACCCAGGCCCGCAACGTTCAGGCCCTACCCTACCCAGGCCCGCAACGTTCAGACCCTTCCCTACCCAGGCCCGCAACGTTCAGGCCCTACCCTTCCAAGGCCCGGCTCTGCCCGAAATCAGAGAGAACTTCCTCTTTTAGTAAATTCATTTCAGCTGCTCCCCTCTGTCACTGCTCTGGGTCTGTGAGTATCCATAGCAATAGCTCCGCTTGGGCTGCTCAATGACGAGACATGAGAGAGCAGTTATCTACTTTTCGTCACTCTAACCTCAAGGTAATTTCTCCTGTTTTACATTTGACGAGGTTGACGCACTTCTGACGCAATGTTATGATCTTAGTCAGATATGACTGTACTGCGCAGCAGAGCACAAGCAAATGGCTCAGCTTCAAAATGTTTGTGATCAAATTAGTGATACCCAAACCCTAGTTATTCATGAAAAAACAGGCCCTACCCGGCCCTAACTCGATGTACAATCATAGGCTAGGGTTAGGTAGCAGAGCTCTAGTACAATGACATGCTTACTTTCACTCTCAACAATACTGGATAAAAGAAGAATAAAAAGCAATTACAATGACTTCCTAGACGAGTAAAAGTTTTCTGTGAGTCAGTCGAGCCACTAACTGCCAGTCAGTGGGTGGCGATGCATCTTTCCCTGCATTAAAGCCTAATTCCTTAGTAATTACTCTCTTCGACAGCTGCATTGACGAACCATTACTCATATACACTTTCTGGTGTCCCATTTCATGTAGCTTTCTTTGAATAAGCATTGTTGGGATTTTTTCTGCTGCTGCTTCGTTAATGAATGAATGCTGTTGGGTGAATGGCGGTGAACAGGACAGTGGGTTGGCAGGATTAGCAAAGGTTATTCCAGATTCATATCCTTCCCCATGATGGCGTGGTGTTCTTCTGCTCCAGTTTTTGAATACCTTGGTATTGTGAATATCGACTAATACCACCTTCCCTTGGCAGGCCCAAACATTGATTTCTAAATCTCCTACTAACATGTGATGTCTTGTACTGCACATTGACTAAGCCTAATTTTCAGCAATCGTCATTTGTACACTAATCAACAGTGATTTGAGGATTGACGTGGCTTTACAGAACATTTGCCTCTGGAGGTGCTCTTGAGCTTAAATGGGTCCCTATAAATGGATATAAATATTATCCAGGAAGGTAGTGTTTTCCCCTAGGATTTTTTTTTCAGCTGCGGTGGCAGAGTTAGTGGGGGGACTGATGGGCTGATGATTGACAGATGTAATTTGTTGGCTGACCAAGGCTCAAACACACCCAGGGAGGATGTGTATGTTTTTGCTATTTTGCAAATCTTCCCTACATTTTCCCTCTGGTACTACGCTGTCGTTAGAAGTGAAGTGAACCTGTTTTTTTTGTAATGTATTTTACATTTTTTAAAGAAGAACGGTGCTTTGACCTACTATACTAACTGCTGCTGTATGACTGTTGACCTGGTTTTGTGTTGCAGCTGAGCCCAAGCTGAAGGAGATGAAGAGTGTGGCGGTCATGGAGGGCAGCAAGGCATTGTTGAAGTGCGAGCTCGGAGCGGGGAACCCATCCCCTAAATTCAAGTGGTACAAGGAGGGGGTCGAGATGGCCAGCGGCAAGAACAAACTCAAAGACACCAAGTTAAAAAGAAAGAAAGAGTAAGTAGCTCCTCATCAATCTGTTTTAAACGTATTAACATCTCAACACTTAGAAGACTTATGCCCTGTCCTTCCAAATTGTAGTTGGATCTGATTAGAAGCTGTTTTTTTGTGACATATGTAGAATCTGGCTGACAGCAAGGAATGATTCACGACTTGGTAGCTTGCACAACCCTTTTGGTTCACGCTGAGGCGGCGTGAATGTTATTTACACCCACAGCCACCTCTAGTCTCCAGCACGCCTCTGGTGGTGTCTGACGAGGGTTGGACACCTTCCCCATCACCTCTCTGCCTCTGCCATGTGCTTGTTTAGAATATGAGTGGCTCAAATCATTCCATCAACAAAAAAAAGGGGCCATATTCATAAAGCCTCTCAGAGTAGGAGTGCTGATCTAGGATCAGGTCTCATCTGTCCATATAATCGTATTAATTATATTAATTATCTAAAATGCAAAACTGATCCTAGATCAGCAGTCCTACTCTTAGATGTTTTATGAATACAGGCCCTGGTCAACAGTCAATTTAATCATATATTGTGTCATTTTCACGTGGAATAAACAAGACCCACAATTAATACTGAATGGAGAATAATTCCATAATTCCCCATTATCAACACATTAAACCCAGGAATGGTTGAAAATAAACTGATTTCATATCATCGTTATTTTAATGGGATGTCATGCTCAGACCTCTCTAAGTACTGTATGTGCTGTAGATGGAAGACTCTGGTCATGTTCATTCAAACATGTGTTTGTCTCCTACAGAGGGAAAGTCTCTGAGCTCCACTTCAGTAAAACCACTGATGCACACGTTGGCTCCTACACATGCGAAGCCATCAACAACCTGGGAAAAACCAGCACCGTCGGTAACGTGACACTCCTCCGCGGTAAGACCATTCATATACAACGTTTAACCTTAAAAAGTTGACAGTATTGCTTCATGACAGCTAATTGCAGAGGTAGTATGCGAAAATGTGCGTGTTGTATTCATGGGGGCTTTATAACGGAATTAGTAGCATTGAGGTGTCCCACAGTGGGTTAGGGTCCTCTAGATGGGGTTAGGGTCCTCTAGGGGGGTTTAGGGTTCTCTAGGTGGCTTGGTCCACTCATCATAGAGCCACACAGAGGGTTCTGACCTGACACTTGGTTGCTCTGAAGGAGAGCGAGATCTTCTCCTTGAGGTTGTCCATGTGCCTCACTGGCATTTTAGTCAATAGGGGGCAGCTGGCATTTCTAACCTGACGTTTCAGCTTAGTGGTGCTACAGACCATTTTCCATCATCCAACCCTTACCGATCCAAGCTAAAAGGGCCTTTTTATTGTAAGCTGTTGACGGATTCACCACCACAGGTAAGTCTGAGCATTTTAAGAGTTTGGTTTTGCAACAAGTTTTCCAGATGCATATTGCAGCATGCTATAATATTTTAAGTCGTCACAAGATGTGGAAATACAGGTATAAACACTGACGGTGCAAACGGTGTAACTTGCCCAAAGCACGTACATTCTGTTCTGAGCTAGAGCAACCACTCTTTATGTACTCCACCTTTTTCTTGCTCCGCTGGTTTGCCAGTCTTGCCAAAGGAAAACACTGACGTTGATCAACTCCTGATTGATAGAGGAAGAAATCCTGGGGCCGTTAATATCGGCGACAGGTAAATGCTCGATGCCACGCTGGCTCCAAGTCTCATCCTCTCCTCTCCACTCGCACATCATTTTGCGACATTGCAAAAGTGATCAGTATGCGTGCAAGTTTAAAGCGGCCACTTAATCACTTCTTTCAATTTGCCAGTAGTACTTTTCTGAACGGCTGCCAATGGAGAGAAAAGAGCCATGTCAGCCACCTCTTGACTGAGGCCCCTGGAATCCAGCTATGCTAATCACCGCCAGTTAGCCCTGTTCAAAGTGGACAGCTGGGAGACTGAATCATTCACTCATTGTTAGCCCTGTTCAATGTGGACAGCTGGGAGACTGAATCATTCACTCATTGTTAGCCCTGTTCAAAGTGGACAGCTGGGAGACTGAATCATTCACTCATTGTTAGCCCTGTTCAATGTGGACAGCTGGGAGACTGAATCATTCACTCATTGTTAGCCCTGTTCAAAGTGGACAGCTGGGAGACTGAATCATTCACTCATTGTTAGCCCTGTTCAATGTGGACAGCTGGGAGACTGAATCATTCACTCATTGTTAGCCCTGTTCAATGTGGACAGCTGGGAGACTGAATCATTCACTCATTGTTAGCCCTGTTCAATGTGGACAGCTGGGAGACTGAATCATTCACTCATTGTTAGCCCTGTTCAATGTGGACAGCTGGGAGACTGAATCATTCACTCATTGTTAGCCCTGTTCAATGTGGACAGCTGGGAGACTGAATCATTCACTCATTGTTAGCCCTGTTCAATGTGGACAGCTGGGAGACTGAATCATTCACTCATTGTGTCTTTTGTAGTCTGTTATAGGCAGTGGAAGATTATATGATATTACCCTGGTCTGCAGTATCTTGTCAGGTCTCGTTATCTAATCACATTGGGTCTACTGACACACACAGATTTGATTGGGTGGCTAAGGTTAGCAACACATGAGCACATCTTATATCTACGAGAACACACTGGATTATCAGCTGTGACATGCTTCCTCTGTTGGCCCCTTGTTGTACATACCCACGTTCTTTACTGTGCCACAGTTTCTGCTTTTGACAGGCTTCCTCTCTGTTGGCCCCTTGTTGTACATACCCACGTTCTTTACTGTGCCACAGTTTCTGCTTTTGCTATACTAAATTGCGTTAACTGCATCAGCCGAAAGATGAATTCCTGGTGTAATTTTTATTGATGTAATGTCTCCTCCATTTGCTACTTCCTATTTATTAGAGTTGTTTATTGACTTATTTTATTTATTTAACTTGGAATAATGTTCTGTCCTCTTGGAATAACGTTCTGTCCACTTGGAATAACGTTCTGTCTTCTTGGAATAACGTTCTGTCCTCTTGGAATAACGTTCTGTCCTCTTGGAATAACGTTCTGTCCACTTGGAATAACGTTCTGTCCTCTTGGAATAACGTTCTGTCCTCTTGGAATAACGTTCTGTCCTCTTGGAATAACGTTCTGTCCTCTTGGAATAACGTTCTGTCCACTTGAAGTAATGTTCTGTCCTCTTGAAAAGCTCTATTTTGTCCTGTCTTTCTCAAATAAAGTCTTATCGGTTGGCAAACAGGCTAGGGTACAACAGCGAAATAATTAGTATATTTCAGTTTGTCCTGGGTATTACTCAGTTTTGCAGTGTAATGTGAAGGATTTTGACCTAATCACCTTCAGGTGGGTTGAAGTTATTTGTACCTAATTTTACCCACTAGGTACTCGGCAGGGGTCGGTAGGGGTGGGAAGAGGAACCTTGGTCTAATGGAATGAGGACTTAAACTCCCTTACAGACTCCCTATGAAAAATGAATGGATGTATTAAAAATTCTCACAGTAAGAGTTTTGTTGAGGGTTGCCGCACTAGAAAGGTCCTTTCCTAAACCAACATGTCCCTGCTACTCCGTCCGCCCTTGGCATCTATTTACAGTGATTAGCTGGTTGCCTTTAGCTAGCTCATTTTGATGCTAATCAGGTTTTGGGGGCTAACGTTTTCTCCGGTCGAGCAGTTTGATATTACTAACGTGTATTTGCAGTGTTATTCTATTCTCTGGGCAAAATGTGTAATTGACCTCTACTGTAGTGGGTTATTTCTTGACCTCTACTGTAGTGGGTTATTTCTTGACCTCTACTGTAGTGGGTTATTTCTTGACCTCTACTGTAGTGGGTTATTTCTTGACCTCTACTGTAGTGGGTTATTTCTTGACCTCTACTGTAGTGGGTTATTTCTTGACCTCTACTGTAGTGGGTTATTTCTTGACCTCTACTGTAATGGGTTATTTCTTGACTTCTACTGTAGTGGGTTATTTCTTGACCTCTACTGTAATGGGTTATTTCTTGACCTCTACTGTAGTGGGTTATTTCTTGACCTCTACTGTAGTGGGTTATTTCTTGACCTCTACTGTAATGGGTTATTTCTTGACCTCTACTGTAGTGGGTTATTTCTTGACCTCTACTGTAGTGGGTTATTTCTTGGCATTTTATAGAATGTTTGCAGTGTTCTATTAAACTATGCAAGGTTGTGTGACTTGGTCTCTGGCTTCTCTACTTCGCTAAATATCAGGCTGTTACCTTAAACGTAACATGAGATGAATTTTGATTGCCATGATTATCATAGTTACATGGTTACCAACTAATTAATAGCTCTGTGTGGCTATTACAATGTACAGTAGGAACAAGGCAGGAACTGTATACAATATGTAAATAAGCAAGGTAAAGGGAATGACCGTTAGTACAGTGTTTATTAATTACATTTGTTTTGCATGGACTATTATTAACTCACCTTGACTATTATTACCTTAACACCTCCATTTTGGAGCCAGTTCTCTCTGGTTTCAAGGAGTCTTACTGTTTTGCGAGGGCATTTTTGGCACCGTGAGTGATGATCTCCATACTGTGCAGTGCAGTAATGGAATTGCCTACTGAGAGGGTGTTCAGTGGCCAGATTCCCAGGGGTAACAATCGTGACTGTGGATAACCTTGACATGCACAGACAGATGCACCGCGAGAGTGTGTCTGTGTGTGTCCGTGTGTGTGTGCCCGTGGTAATCCCAGACTGTTTCCATTATTACAAGGGTACACAATAACGCCAAGAACAAATGTTTCTTAAGCAAGATCAAAAGGCAGTCAACTAGATAGTTCCTGTATTGGATCTCAGCCAGAGCTGCCATTTTGTCCTTTGTGTCTTCTCCCTTCAATGAATAAGCGTTGCCATATATTCTCCTCTCTTAGTTCATAATGAATATACAGGCCTTGGTTCGATACGCCATTGATTTTGGTGCTCATGTCTGCGTAGGTTCCTCTCAAGGTTCACCATTCAACTAGCCCTTTTCTTATCATTTAAAAGCGCAGGCCATCACTAGCCCATCCATGTTCACCCTCCTCTGCGTTAGCCGGGGTTTTTCATTTGTTTACCCTTAAAGGAAGTAATTTCTCAGTGTTTCCTGGTACATAATGACCCGCATTAGCCAATTGTATCGGGAAATTGATGAGGCTTGATCAGAGACAGCGTAGCATTGGAAGGTCACACAGAATATATTTGAATCTAATTTGTCCTGTTCACCAAAAATCTTCATAAGATTAGGTTTTGACGAGATATTCTTTCTTTTAGAGCCTATTTCGACACTTTGGTGAGGATTGATGTGTGGTTCGATACTGTGCCATCTGACTCATCAAAAGTAGGAATGGGTTCAGAACAAAATTGCCCTAAAAAATATACTGCCCTTTAAAAATGCTGTTTTGAACATCCACGAAATGTATGGATATTGATTTAAATTAACCCAGCCTTTTAATCTGGACAGAATGTTGGAACGAGGGTAGGGTGAAAATGAGCTCAGTGTTAAAAAGTGGTGAATGAGCTGACATTGCAGTTGGTGGAAAATGGATGGCTCGCGGTTTTGAGAGGTTTGGATTCGTTTGGCAGAACTAAACTGTTACAGAGATCATTAGCCTTTCACATTTGCATATTTTAGGACCCAGGTATAAATCAGATTTTTGAACCTTGTCATCAGATGCTGTTCTACTTCTTCCCTTGAAGTATGTTGCTGACAGGTTAGTGCATTGGGCCAGTAACCAAAAGGTTGCTGGTTCGAATACCCGAGCCGACAAGGTGAAAAACCTGTCGACGTGTCCTTGAGCAAGGCATTTAACCCTAATTTTCGCCAGGGGGCTGACCCTGTCGGTAGGCCGTCATTGTAAATAAGAATTTGTTCTTAACTGACTTGCCTAGTTAAATAAAGGTTAAATAAAAAAAAAAAGTGTTCCCCTGTATCGGCAGATGCGTCATTCATGCCTAATTGAAAATTAAAACAATCTGAAATACTTATGGAGACATTTTCTAATGTTCGAAAGAAGGCAATGTGATGCCGAAATGTTGGTGGTTTACCCAATCGATTTAATGGGAGCTTGTATAGAGTGTGCAACTGTCTTATTTTTATAGCCTACAGTGTACTCTCATTAGTCAGCACCTCTACTAACTGTTTTTGGGTGTACGCCAGCTCATGCCTTTTACTAGACATTTCTAGTGTGACACAATATGCATGTGTCATGTCAGACAACGTGTTACCTAGGCCTGCTATATTGTCATTGTGCTGGATATAGAGACTGTTTCCAAAGCCTTCTCCGTCCAAGCATCGTCTCAATATGGTGAGGGATCGTTGTTTCATCAGGAACATGAACATGTGTGGTCAGGTTAGCGGCATTACGTGCTATAAGGCGTGTCTGGAGCGCATGGCCGGGCAATAAGCAGATGTTGGGCTGTGTGGAGGGATAGTATGTCAAAGAAGCCCACGTCAGTCATCCCAGGATAAGGCCTTTTTGCAAAGAAAACGGACAACGTCATGTCAATAGTATGGACATGACGGCATTAACAAAAATACCAGACACATGTCATGTTGTTTTCATAAAGCCCAATATCTACATGGTTCTAGTTTCAAATACAATGCATTAATAAAAACGTCTAGACGTCTCTGACTCTTGTCTGGAGATTATAGAGCTCATCCCATTGGAGCGACTGGCCGGTTGTGGTCAGGGGAACTTCCCCATGACAGGATTAATTTCCTGCAAATCCGCCTTGCTAGGATCATTGTAAATTTTCCTTGATGCGTTACGTTTCACAGGAGATATGAGGTTAATCGCTTACATTTAATTTGTAATCCTTTCAATTACACTTAATGATTCATTTTCTGAGTAGACGATGCTTCCATTCGGTATATTGTTTGAATAAGCCCAAATGAGGAGAGGTTTACTTGGTCGGTGAATGGTATGTCTCTCTCTGCCGGTGAATGGTATGTTTCCCTCTGCCGGTGAATGGTATGTCTCTCTCTGCCGGTGAATGGTATGTTTCCCTCTGCCGGTGAATGGTATGTCTCTCTCTGCCGGTGAATGGTATGTCTCTCTCTGCCGGTGAATGGTATGTCTCTCTCTGCCGGTGAATGGTATGTCTCCCTCTGCCGGTAAATGGTATGTCTTCCTCTGCCGGTGAATGGTATGTCTCTCTCTGCCGGGTGAATGGTATGTCTCTCGGTTGTGCAGCAGAGAAGGTGAAGGGGGAGACTGCTCCTTTTAATAGCACATAGATCGAGATGGAACAAAGGCACTGACAAGAATGTGGTTAGCTTTCTTGTTTTTATCAGTTTTCTCCATCCGTGCCTGGAGGATGCCTTTGAAGCTTTACAATCCCTCGGGCACTCCTCCTCACATCTCATTCTCTGTTAATGTGTTCCGATGATGAGTTATATCCAGCGGCTTATTATGTCTTCTGGCTTCTCTTTCTCACTCTTAATGTGACAATAGGCACTTTTTTTTCCCCAAAGCGGGAGGATTTCACTTTCTCTGCATTTCTCATTGTATCAGTAGGCTAATGCAGATGCCCAATGCATTGTCAATGTATCCAAAGACCTGAAAGTCAATTGTGATGTGTCTCTGATGAGAGGGTTTTTCTTTGACGCACTGAACCGTCTTCATGACAGATTGTAGAATCCTATCTTTCATCAAGGATTCCATAATCTTTTGAGCCACTAATTTCTCATCTGTTGAGGGGATTTTTGCTTTGCTTCCTTCAAACGATAACATTTCTGGACGGAGACAAAATGCCTGCTTCACTTCAGTATGGGGAACTAACTGTCATGGTGAACAGAGTAGGCTTGCTTCACTTCAGTATGGGGAACTAACTGTCATGGTGAACAGAGGAGGCCTGCTTCACTTCAGTATGGGGAACTAACTGTCATGGTGAACAGAGGAGGCCTGCTTCACTTCAGTATGGGGAACTAACTGTCATGGTGAACGGAGGAGGCCTGCTTCAATTCAGTATGGGGAACTAACTGTTATGGTGAACAGAGGAGGCCTGCTTCACTTCAGTATGGGGAACTAACTGTCATGGTGAACAGAGGAGGCCTCCTTCACTTCAGTATGGGGAACTAACTGTCATGGTGAACAGAGGAGGCCTACTCATCCCTGCTATAGTGTTTGTTTTCCTCTCTTTGGTTGTTGATTAGATGTGACAAAATGACAAAACCGAAGAGATTAACAGTTATTAACAGTACCAGCACTGCTGTCCCTGCTGTCCCCAACCGTGGGTTAAAAGCAGCCTGAGTAATCACCCAGCATGCTGCATGGACCAGTACTGTAATATACTAGTGGAGGACATCATGCTGCATGGACCAGTACTGTAATATACTAGTGGAGGATATCATGCTGCATGGACCAGTACTGTAATATACTAGTGGAGAACAGCATGCTGAATGGACCAGTACTGTAATATACTAGTGGAGAACAGCATGCTGAATGGACCAGTACTGTAATATACTAGTGGAGAGCAGCATGCTGCATGGACCAGTACTGTAATATACTAGTGGAGAACAGCATGCTGCATGGACCAGTACTGTAATATACTAGTGGAGAACAGCATGCTGCATGGACCAGTACTGTAATATACTAGTGGAGGATATCATGCTGCATGGACCAGTACTGTAATATACTAGTGGAGGGCATCATGCTGCATGGACCAGTACTGTAATATACTAGTGGAGAACAGCATGCTGCATGGACCAGTACTGTAATATACTAGTAATCACCCAGCATGCTGCATGGACCAGTACTGTAATATACTAGTAATCACCCAGCATGCTGCATGGACCAGTACTGTAATATACTAGTGGAGGATATCATGCTGCATGGACCAGTACTGTAATATACTAGTGGAGGATATCATGCTGCATGGACCAGTACTGTAATATACTAGTGGAGAACAGCATGCTGCATGGACCAGTACTGTAATATACTAGTGGAGAACAGCATGCTGCATGGACCAGTACTGTAATATACTAGTGGAGGATATAATGCTGCATGGACCAGTACTGTAATATACTAGTAGAGGATATCATGCTGCATGGACCAGTACTGTAATATACTAGTGGAGAACAGCATGCTGCATGGACCAGTACTGTAATATACTAGTGGAGAACAGCATGCTGCATGGACCAGTACTGTAATATACTAGTGGAGAACAGCATGCTGCATGGACCAGTACTGTAATATACTAGTGGAGTATATCATGCTGCATGGACCAGTACTGTAATATACTAGTGGAGTATATCATGCTGCATGGACCAGTACTGTAATATACTAGTGGAGAACATCATGCTGCATGGACCAGTACTGTAATATACTAGTGGAGGATATCATGCTGCATGGACCAGTACTGTAATATACTAGTGGAGAACATCATGCTGCATGGACCAGTACTGTAATATACTAGTGGAGGATATCATGCTGCATGGACCAGTACTGTAATATACTAGTGGAGAGCTGCATGCTGCATGGACCAGTACTGTAATATACTAGTGGAGAACAGCATGCTGCATGGACCAGTACTGTAATATACTAGTGGAGGATATCATGCTGCATGGACCAGTACTGTAATATACTAGTGGAGGATATCATGCTGCATGGACCAGTACTGTAATATACTAGTGGAGGACCGCATGCTGCATGGACCAGTACTGTAATATACTAGTGGAGGATATCATGCTGCATGGACCAGTACTGTAATATACTAGTGGAGGACCGCATGCTGCATGGACCAGTACTTTAATATTCTAGTGGAGGATATCATGCTGCATGGACCAGTACTTTAATATACTAGTGGAGAGCTGCATGCTGCATGGACCAGTACTGTAATATACTAGTGGAGAACAGCATGCTGCATGGACCAGTACTGTAATATACTAGTGGAGGATATCATGCTGCATGGACCAGTACTGTAATATACTAGTGGAGGATATCATGCTGCATGGACCAGTACTGTAATATACTAGTGGAGGATATCATGCTGCATGGACCAGTACTGTAATATACTAGTGGAGGATATCATGCTGCATGGACCAGTACTGTAATATACTAGTGGAGGACCGCATGCTGCATGGACCAGTACTGTAATATACTAGTGGAGGATATCATGCTGCATGGACCAGTACTGTAATATACTAGTGGAGGATATCATGCTGCATGGACCAGTACTGTAATATACTAGTGGAGTATATCATGCTGCATGGACCAGTACTGTAATATACTAGTGGAGAACATCATGCTGCATGGACCAGTACTGTAATATACTAGTGGAGGACATCATGCTGCATGGACCAGTACTGTAATATACTAGTGGAGAACATCATGCTGCATGGACCAGTACTGTAATATACTAGTGGAGAACATCATGCTGCATGGACCAGTACTGTAATATACTAGTGGAGGATATCATGCTGCATGGACCAGTACTGTAATATACTAGTGGAGGATATCATGCTGCATGGACCAGTACTGTAATATACTAGTGGAGGATATCATGCTGCATGGACCAGTACTGTAATATACTAGTGGAGGATATCATGCTTTATGGACCAGTACTGTAATATACTAGTGGAGGATATCATGCTGCATGGACCAGTACTGTAATATACTAGTGGAGGACCGCATGCTGCATGGACCAGTACTGTAATATACTAGTGGAGGATATCATGCTGCATGGACCAGTACTGTAATATACTAGTGGAGGACCGCATGCTGCATGGACCAGTACTGTAATATACTAGTGGAGGATATCATGCTGCATGGACCAGTACTGTAATATACTAGTGGAGGATATCATGCTGCATGGACCAGTACTGTAATATACTAGTGGAGTATATCATGCTGCATGGACCAGTACTGTAATATACTAGTGGAGAACATCATGCTGCATGGACCAGTACTGTAATATACTAGTGGAGGACATCATGCTGCATGGACCAGTACTGTAATATACTAGTGGAGAACATCATGCTGCATGGACCAGTACTGTAATATACTAGTGGAGAACATCATGCTGCATGGACCAGTACTGTAATATACTAGTGGAGGATATCATGCTGCATGGACCAGTACTGTAATATACTAGTGGAGGATATCATGCTGCATGGACCAGTACTGTAATATACTAGTGGAGGATATCATGCTGCATGGACCAGTACTGTAATATACTAGTGGAGGATATCATGCTGCATGGACCAGTACTGTAATATACTAGTGGAGGATATCATGCTGCATGGACCAGTACTGTAATATACTAGTGGAGGATATCATGCTGCATGGACCAGTACTGTAATATACTAGTGGAGGATATCATGCTGTATGGACCAGTACTGTAATATACTAGTGGAGGATATCATGCTGCATGGACCAGTACTGTAATATACTAGTGGAGGATATCATGCTGCATGGACCAGTACTGTAATATACTAGTGGAGGATATCATGCTGCATGGACCAGTACTGTAATATACTAGTGGAGGATATCATGCTGCATGGACCAGTACTGTAATATACTAGTGGAGGACCGCATGCTGCAGTCTGTCATGCCAACTTGCCAAGTGCCTCCCACTCTATTCAATTTGGGAATAGGGCTCTGAACGGAGAAGGATAAGTACTTTACTGTACCTCTCAGCATTTGCTCAAAGTTTGCCTTTCATTTTGGATGAGCTACTGATCGCGTCCCCAACCCCCCCCCCCCCCCCCCCCCATTGATATATTATACAGAAAGCAAACAAGTCATTTCAATCAGTCTGCCAGTCTGAAGGAGGACATTTGGCTCGTCTCTCATTCGCAAAAGCCAATTAGTGTCCGTAGAGAATTGGGTCTTCTCTTAAGAGGAATGGTCGGTATTTGATGTTTTTCACAAGGCCAGTGTGTGTTACTGTGCTTTCCCCCCCTCCACATGAAAGGCAGGCCATGGAGACTTATCTCCTTATCTTGGCACTGTCAGTAACAGCCTTTGATCAGACAATAAGACGCTAATGAGAAATTGCACCCCAGCTTTGATAACGGCAAGATACACAAGCCCTCTTGCAAATTTCTGACAAACTAGATGAAGTCCAGAATTCATGATATACGGCATGATGGATGGCACAAGTATCAGTTATTCATGATTCAAATTCTCTGTAGTCAGTTATTCATGATTCAAATTCTCTGTAGTCAGTTATTCATGATTCAAATTCTCTGTAGTCAGTTATTCATGATTCAAATTCTCTGTAGTCAGTTATTCATGATTCAAATTCTCTGTAGTCAGTTATTCATGATTCAAATTCTCTGTAGTCAGTTATTCATGATTCAAATTCTCTGTAGTCAGTTATTCATGATTCAAATTCTCTGTAGTCAGTTATTCATGATTCAAATTCTCTGTAGTCAGTTATTCATGATTCAAATTCTCTGTAGTCAGTTATTCATGATTCAAATTCTCTGTAGTCAGTTATTCATGATTCAAATTCTCTGTAGTCAGTTATTCATGATTCAAATTCTCTGTAGTCAGTTATTCATGATTCAAATTCTCTGTAGTCAGTTATTCATGATTCAAATTCTCTGTAGTCAGTTATTCATGATTCAAATTCTCTGTAGTCAGTTATTCATGATTCAAATTCTCTGTAGTCAGTTATTCATGATTCAAATTCTCTGTAGTCAGTTATTCATGCACCCGGTTTTGTTTCCTCTCAAACTGTATAATGCAAATTGTTTCAGAGCCTGTTTTTCTGGGAGTCGAGATGGCTATTTGCATTTTGATTTTCAAAGAATGCCCATTTTAATTTTACGCTTTGCCTCAGGGTTGTCTTTTGGTGTTGTGTAGAATTTAGATGACGGTGTCTGTTCTATCACTACTGCAGTTTGTTTCAATTCTGATGTTTGAGGAACAGAAGGGAAAAACAGCACATTTAGCTATTTTCTCCCCGATCAGTCAAGAAACCGTGGAAGTAAGAGGGAAAAAGAAAAAACCTTTCAAGTTCAAATCTCTTTGTTTGCTTCAGTTGTTGCTCTCAATGTACTTGCAGAGGAAGTTGCAGAATCCTATCACTTTATGGGCCTCCAGTTTTACCTCAGTGGGCTACACACCACATGGGAACACTCGCACACACAGACCTCCTCTTTAGAGCATGTGCATCCTCTATTCACGTACTGTTCAGCTTCTAAAAGAAGCATATTCAATTACTAACGGCACTACTTTCACCCCTTCCCTAGAGAACCCCTGGCCAGCAGTAATATTAGTCATTATCTAGGTATTGAATTGGCGTTCAATAACAATTCTACAACATACAAATACAATTTTGCAGCGTCATTTTCACAGCCCAATCAGCCAGACCAAGAAAAACCATGCCGTTGCTCCCCTCCCCCTCCCCCTCCCCCTTCCCTCTCCTCCCTCAGGCAGATATCAATAGATTATCGCTAGCCTGCTGTAGCCTGACACTTTGAGACGCTGCGTCACAGAGGAGCTGTCCCATAGAGCAGTGCTGAACCTCTCTTCTCGCCCCCTCCTTAAAGACCACAGTGAACAATGAGACTGTGCACGCAGCACTAATCATAATGGAGCTCCTCCCCCTCTCCTCCATTGAATGACTGACTTCCTGCTCATAGTTCCCATCAGGCAGTCACACACACATTTCAACCGGGAGACGAATGAGCCTCTACCACAGGCACCAGGCTGGCGGACAGGGGGAGGCGAGCGATCCAGGGCACTAACTCACAACCAGCCTCTCCTTAATTCTATCCCCTGTAAATTACTCCTTGTTATGTCACATCAAAACCAGGGAAAGGAGCCAGGCCTGGTACTATCCAGGGACCATCCAGGGAAAGGAGCCAGGCCTGGTACTATCCAGGGACCATCCAGTGGGCATCTTCTACATTTTGAAGCCCTCCATATATTCCACCCTGAATAACTTGACAGACATTGCGAGTTTAGCTACAGCATAATCTCTGGGTTGTCTCGTCCCTGCCAGTGATCCAGTGCTCTGACAGGATGAAAATTGCCCTCCATTTAAAAGCCCCTCATTGTTGGAGCGTCAGCAGAGATTGAAGCATTATTGAATTCTAGCCTGCCTCCTCTTAGACCTCTACCTGTATTTGCTAATAAAAGTTGTGCTTGGCTGTTTTTGGCAAGAAAAAAGCGCCTTCTCATCTCCTAATGCACTGGTAACCTTCTGCTGCCAATAGGCAGTTACTCTGGCTGGCTTTGACGTCTACACTGGGATTTTACTAGGTCAGGTCCCTCTGTCTCCTCTCCTCTGCCATACATAATGGATTGAACTTCCTGCAAACGACTGCATATAAAAGGAAATACATTTAGTCCCATTTTGCCGGAGAATAATAACCACAGGCAAGGGTGTCCGTATTTTGATTTTAGATTACCGAGGCACATTACTGTTTTTTTGCACTTGTGTAAAGAATAAACATCTCTTAACATTTGTAGCAGACACGATTACTTCTTGGATGAGAATTTAGCTTTCAGGCATTTGATACACCAATGATCATTACATAAATAGTTGGAGGATGAAATAGTCCACAGAATGTTACAGATAAACCTTTGTCCATTTTTTGTTTTATTTAACCTTTATTTAACTAGGCAAGTCACTTAAGAACAAATTCTTATTTACAATGATGGCCTACCTACAGGGTCAGCCCCTTGAGCAAATTAGGGTTAAGTGCCTTGCTCAAGGACACATTGACAGGTTTTTCACCTTGTCGGTTCGGGTATTCGAAACCAGAGACCTTTCGGTTACCGGCCCAACGCTCTAACCGCTAGGCTACCTGCCGCCCAAGTTCAGAAACCACATTTTAAAGTCGACTACCTTCTAGTTACCAGTGGATTAAATATTCATTGTCTTCAACTATTTTGTATAAACTAACCTAAAGAACACATGGACATTGTTGTGGTCTACCTTGGGTTGATATCCGGCAATCCAAGTATAGTTGGTAACACCTTTTTGGCTTAACCTATTGACCTTGACTTGGTTTACTCTCTCCATCCAATGAATTAATTTGACCTGTCTGTTATAATGAAAGCGAACTAACTGATGATTCAGTGTGTGAAAGTAATTAACCCAGAATTTGTCTCTTTAGATATTCCTGAAGTTTTACTGTGTCCTCAATGTGTATGACAACAGTTCACTGCTACCCTTGAAGTTCTACTTGCTTGATGTCACATTTGAAGTTCTACTTGCTTGATGTCACATTTGAAGTGCTACTTGCTTGATGTCACATTTGAAGTGCTACTTGCTTGATGTCACATTTGAAGTGCTACTTGCTTGATGTCACATTTGAAGTTTTCTCCTCTGGGGTCTTTTTTATCCAGCTCGTTTGAAATGCTTGTTCAGTGTCACACACACATGTTAGCTCCCCCCTTCCCTCTGTCGTATGGTCTGTATCATCTTGAACGCAATTGAGACACTTGACAATTTTTGTGCTATTAGATGATAAATGATCCCCTCCAAATCGAGATTCTTTCATAACAGCACCTTTGATATGATTCTATAAACATCAGTTGGTTTGCAGAGCTGTCTCCGTGCTGAATATTTATTTGTTCTATCCTCTCAAAGTGACTCACCATGCGTACTTCAAATCACTATGCCTCTATGGCATGTTTTTGGTTCTAGGCATGAGGTGCTATCGAATAAAACATCCCTTTAATTATCAAATGTTTGGTCCTCTGTAGCTTAGTTGGCAGCGCAGGGTGCTTACAACGCCAGGATAGTGGGTTTGATTCCTGTGACCATGTATGCAAGCATGAATGTGAGTCACTTTGGATAAACACATTTAGATAGCGTAAATATACTGTATAGAATCACAGGATGAGAATATCCATTTGACAGGAAGCCAATAGAGACCATTACTGGTATTAATTCCACTTGAAGATTGAAAAGGGTCATTAGCGTGTCAATTGACCTCAGCATGCTCCTCCTTCTGGTTTAACTTCCCCCCTCTGTCGTTCGTTTGCTCTCCCAGACAGTTAGTCTTTGGATTGTCCTCCCAGCCTATTAGCACTGGGGGGTGGGGGGAGCTTAACAGCTCACTGGGGGATTTCTCCCCATCTATCTGTCACTGCTCAGGACCGTTGGGAGATTGTGCTTAAAGCCAGCCATGCAATGTGTGGATTTTGTGACCAGTAATCCCGGCTCCTCTTGCATTGTGGCAGACGTGATTCTAGGGTCGTGTGACAGACAAGTCGTAGGTGTATGGAGAAGCTGATCTGTTGAACTGGTTCGGTTCTGTGTCCCGTGGATTAGCAAAATATTGTGCTCGAGATTTACTATTCAGCCTGTCCCAAACAGTTTCTTAACTGAAAGTAAGGTGTGTGTGTGTGTGTGTTTGTGTGTGTGTAACTCAAATTATAAACTGGGTAGTTTGAGTCCTGAATGCTGATTGGCTGAAAGCCGTGGTATATCAGACTGTATACCATGGGTATGACAACCATTTATTTGTACTGCTCTAATTACGTTGGTAACCAGTTTATAATAGCAATAAGGCACCTCGGGGGTTTGTGATATATGGCCAATATACCACAGCTAAGGGCTGTGTCCAGGCACTCTGCGTTGCGTCAGCCTTAGCCGTGGTATATTGGCCTTATACCACATCCCCTCGGGCCTTATTGCTTAAGTAAAGCATATGAAGAGATGGCCTATGAATAACTTGGTGTGGTAATGCATGTATGAAGTCAAGTAGTTCAACTAAAGAATAGTCTTATGGCCTCGTCTGAACAATTAACCACGTTCAGCTATGACAAAATTGTATTGATAATGAGTGTAACTATATAGTAATGACACCACCACTCCCTACTGCGTTATGTGTTTTTCTTAACTCTGATTTGAATTATTATATATACTTTAGACTTTTAATTAAACTGGTACTGCTTTTAGCAACATCTAATAAAAGTTTATTCATTAATTTGGATTATGACTATGATTATTATTAATTTGGTGTGACTATGTATGTTTGAATAAAATGCAGATTTTCTCTTGATACACATCAAATCTCATTTTATAATAAATAAACCAGAATTTGGTAAATCAGGTGATTGGTATTATTTTCTTTCATTCACTCCGATGAAGGAAGATATCTGAGAGGAGCCATAAAACAATAGCTCAATTCCCTTTTGACGGATCAAATGTCTGTTTCACTGGCTACCACCCCATGACCAAAAAAAACACACCCTTTTGTATTAGCATAATCAATGGTCCAGGGAGAGAGAGAGAGAGAGAGAGAGAGAGAGCGCTAGAGGGAGGGAGGAAGCGAGAGAGAGAGGCCAGAGCCTGTGATTCGTTGCCATTCCCCCTAATTGGATCAAGTACAAACTTGCTTAGGTTTGTGTTCAGACAGGGAGCAGCTTGGGAAGAGTGCGTGGACAATACCTCAGAGTGGGAGAGCGCGCGTGTAGAGAGAGAGAGAGAGGAGCGTAGAGAGAGAGGGGGAGAGGCGGGAAAGAAAAGAGGAGTATGCTGAAGTGTCCTTCCGGGTTTGTTTGAGCATGTTTCTCGCTCTCTCTCCGCTAATGATCTGTTTCTCCGGCGCTGCTGAGAGGAAGGGCACCTGCTGCTCCCTGATGATTCAGCCTCTCAAGACTGCTGCTTGAACAGACCGACCGACAGACAGACGGCATGTCGCTCCTGCCACCGCAGTGCGTCTGCTCTGTCCCATCCTCTGTAGCCGCATTCTGCCCATAGTGTTTACACATCAGCCTGCTCCACTCTTCAAATCCTCGGGTGAGTGAGCGCACTACTGGTCTTACCCAGGGAACTGCACTGAACCCGATTGAACCATGCAAGAGATCTAAGCGAAGAAACCTAATATCTTCTACTTTTGTTGTAGCATTTGATTCTATTTCTGTTTCTATTTCTGGACTTGTTTTCGTGTTGTACACGTTTCCCGTGAGAATGCCGTGAGAGCAAACCTGCGAAGAAAAACTATTTCTCCCCGGCACAGAAGTCTTGTCGGTTTACTTCCAGACATTAACAAGGTTACCCCACGCTGCCGTGAAAAGCATCCTCCTCCTCCATCTCCCACCCAACCCCCACCACTGTGATCTGATAATGGACAACACACTTTACGATACCAGCCAGCTGCCGTGCTCTTTGAGTTGAGAGTACAGGCGTCCAGAGATCCTTCGGTCAGAGAGAGAGGGAGGATGACTGAGGGAGTGGAGCCGGTGGACTCCTCCGCTGGTCTGGTCGTCCTTCCCAGATCACCATCCCCCACCCTCTCCTGCGCCGATCCAGGACTAGCCCCAGAGGAGGCAGAGTCTGCAGCAGGTGGCGAGGGCGGGGAGGAGGGTGCCGAGGGAGACGATGGAGGGCGTGCAAGGCCCCTGGGATACTTGGGCTTTGCAGGGACCTGCTGTGTGTGTGTAGAGATGGAACAGGTACGTGGCTGCCTGCGCTCAGAGAAGATCTGCATCTTACCCATCCTGGCGTGCCTGCTCAGTCTGGCCCTCTGCACCGCCGGCCTCAAGTGGGTCTTTGTGGACAAAATCTTTGAGTATGAGCCGCCCACCCACCTCGGCCCAGATCGCAGAGGACAAGACCCTATCTACGCTGACCCCACGAGGGATCTGCCAGTGTCATTTCACCACCCCTCCTCCCCTGTCCCCACGCCGACGACCACCACTACAGGACAGCCTGAGGTCATAGTAGAGGGAAAACCCACTGGAAGATCCCAGTCCCCCAGAGTGACTCAATACACCCCTACCTCTGCATCGAGGTACCGCACGGGCCCGCCCAAGCAGCCTGGGCCCCCTACCACCCCGAAACCAATGAGCAAGGGAACACCAACCACCAACTCCCAAACTACTGTTGAATCTAATGACATTATTGTCCCGAACTTATGTAAGTACGCCACACTATATTTCCTATGTATTTTTTGTTTGCTCACAGTTTCAGTTGAGTAAATGCGTTCTGTTTGGTCTTTGTCACTGACACAAGAATTTGACAGTTACATTAGCCTTCGACATACAAAAACTCACAAATATTAACTACAGTAAGCATGTGTCTTTTAATAAGGGAGACGCATAATGAGGTTCGATGGAGGACGTCAACTGTCGGTGTTGAAATCAAACATCATATTGAGTACCGGCGGGCTGAATGTATGTGATACTATTCAGTGAAATAGTCCAGTGTACCCTACTGCAGTACGCAACCCAAAAAGGTCATTACCTCAACATGCTTTTAAAGCGTTTTAAACTTGATATTTTTCCTATTATGCAACTCTATGCTGATAATATTAGTGCCTGTTGATGAGTGTAGTGCTAGTAGCCGTGACTAAGCTTCCGAAGAATTACCAACCTACCTGTGTGTGTGTGTGCAGGAAACCGAAACTCCCTTTCAAAACCACCACAGGCAATTAGTACTCATAAGATAAACCAATAGTTGCTACTCCATAAACATGTCCCTTACCATAGCACCCTATGCTAGCCGTGCGTAATTTCCAGAAAATATGAAAAATCAATAGCTGATGATGCACGACTTCCTAAAACTAAATGCTGCGGTGCTGTGGGACTTCCTCTGCCAGGCCGAAGCTCCATTTCAAGGTCAAGAGCCTGCTGGAGGCTAATTGATTCCCCCTCCATCTCTGAGCCACAGAGAAAGACTATCCCAGTAATGCTATCTGACTACTAAACGGCTCTCTACCATGACTTTGCTCCACTGGCACTTGTGTCCTCTCGCAGCTTTATTCTCTGTTGTCCTCAGCTGTCCTCATTTCAGTCAGGTTGTTGGTGGTTGATGGTCCTATTTGACCTTCGGTGGTGTGGCTCTGGGTCTGAGTGAATGGGTGCTGTGGGCCTGAGTGAATTGGAGGAGATGTTGTGGTTCTTTGTGGCTTCCTACCCTAGATGCTTTTCCTCATGCAAATCAGTCTCAGAGTAATTAATTCACACTTGATGATTGCTCACTCTACCTTGAGATCTAGGACAAGTAATGGTCACTGTACACAGTTGGCCAAATCCTAACTTGAGAAATATGCACGTAACTCAAACTACTTTTTTTTCTTCATTTTCATGCCTTGATGAGAGTATAACTTATTGGCTTATTCCACCTCAGAAGAGGCACATTTTAGAAATTGAAGGACAAATGTAGAGTGTCTGCTTCGCATTAGTAAAATCAAAGGCTGCTCTGAGGCAAGACGCCCACCCCTTTTTAAGCTGCATGATCAATTGTTCAGGCTTGGAAATGTGATCGCCTGCTTTGGTAATCTCAGACCTAATCAATACCAAGAAAGCAGGTCAGCTGTCCTACCAGGAAGCATGGTGATAGTGATTCGTTGTTGCCTTTGACACATTGAGCAAATTTAGAAAACAGGAAGCTAAGCCAATATGCCATATCAGTCTGTGTAGAGGTGTATCAAAGTTGTCTGCCAGACATTCCTAAATGACTGCCTGTGTGAACGAGACCACCTACAACACTCCTGTAATTGTTCAGCAAAACCATTTCACTGAAGAAAAAGTACCAATGTTTCAAGCACATGGCATGGCGGCAGATAGCCTAGCGGTTAGAGAGTTGGGCCAGTAACCGAAAGGTTGATGGTTTGAATACTCGAGCAGACAAGGTGAAAAACCTGTCGACGTGTCCATGAACAAGGCACCTAACCCTAATTTGCTCCAGGGGCTGACTCTGTAGGTAGGCCGTCATTGTAAATAAGAATTTGTTCTTAACTGACTTGCCTAGTTAAATAAAGGTTAAATATATGCTCCTCTGGTTGACTATACCATTACAATAATACAATCGGTCCATCCTCTTTTATTACATTTCCCCAATGGATATTTCCTAATATAGCAATCTATTTTGCATTTTTAATTCGGGTTTGGGCTGAACTGAAGTGTTTGGAACTATTCTTTTTGACTTCCTCCTATTGTCACGATTGCCAATTTGGCTTAGCCGTGTTAAGTTGAAGTAACTTCTTCACTCGAGTTCAGTATAATTTACAGTTATTCCTATTAAATATTACTTTCTCACCAAAACTGGGCTTTGGAATGCATTCACAGAACAGAATAACAGATGACCGAAAAATACCCATACACACCAAGTGGTCTTGTCATTTTCTGTTTAGAAAGCGTTTACCTGGGTAAGTAACCCCTTCAGCTATCTTCTCAACACAGTCTCGTCAGGAAACAGTGTATTTACAGTAGCAAATCTGAAAATGAATCTCAAGCCAAGCTAATCAGAGTTATTCCTCATAGAGGCCAGAACTCAACAAAGGCAGTAGGTATAGGAAGCCATCTCGTTGGGAGAGAGCCAAATATGGACATTTCTGTTCCCATTTCCACATTTATTCATTGTGGCTCATAGAAAATACCTGATATACCCCAATGTCCCCCTCCGTGATCAGAATGCTGAACTTAACAGGCTCCTGTAGTGTTCAGTGTTAGATACATACTGTTCTCGATGTATTTAATGTTAATTATAAACTAGGGGGTTCGAGACCTGAATGCTGATTGGCTGACAGCCGTGGTATATCATACCCTATACCACGGGTATGACAACATGTATTTTTACTGCTCTAATTATGTTGGTAACCAGTTTATAACAGCAATAAGGCACCTCTGGGTTAGTGGTATATTGCCAATATGCGTCATCCCTAAGAACAGCCCTTAGCCGTGGTATATTGGTCACATAGGACACCCCTTCAGGCCTTATGGCTTAAATAGGCATGGTTACATTACATTGCGTAATATAATGAATGTTAATGAGATGAAGTGGAAGAGGGAGTGTAGAGAGGAAGGTGGGTCTAATAAAAAGTAGATGCATTTCAAATGACCACTGGGATTACTTTTCATATTTCAATGGCATCCTTCAGCTAACTATCTTTGACAATGCACCAGGGTATTAGTTTGTTTCCACTGACCTAGTTTATAAATTGGCCTAAGTTTAGCTCCATATCAACAAGCTACATTACTTCACTGATCTGCTGAATAGACGCTTCCTTACTTTACTGATCTGCTGAATAGAAGCTTCATTACTTTACTGATCTGCTGAATAGAAGCTTCCTTACTTTACCGATCTGCTGAATAGAAGCTTCCTTACTTTACTGATCTGCTGAATAGAAGCTTCCTTACTTTACTGATCTGCTGAATAGAAGCTTCATTACTTTACTGATCTGCTGAATAGAAGCTTCCTTACTTTACTGATCTGCTGAATAGAAGCTTCCTTACTTTACTGATCTGCTGAATAGAAGCTTCCTTACTTTACTGATCTGCTGAATAGAAGCTTCCTTACTTTACTGATCTGCTGAAAAGAAGCTTCCTTACTTTACTGATCTGCTGAATAGAAGCTTCCTTACTTTACTGATCTGCTGAAAAGAAGCTTCCTTACTTTACTGATCTGCTGAATAGAAGATTCCTTACTTTACTGATCTGCTGAATAGAAGATTCCTTACTTTACTGATCTGCTGAATAGAAGCTTCATTACTTTACTGATCTGTTGAATAGCCACAATTCAGCCTTTTATCTTCTGCTCTGCACAGTTACAATTCTTTTGATTGAATGGAAACTTTAACCTGGGTGGAGTTTTGCAGTTTCTCTCAATTTCAAATGGAAAAGGTGTTGGGTGCTGCCCTCCCCCCCAACGTTGATCTTCAGGCTTTGTGTTCTCTAATATGACCTTGAGATATGATTGATGTTTGACTGAAATGGGTAAAATTAGTCTTCCCTAACCTAGGCAGTGATTTGATTTGACCTTCTCCTTGACTTAAAATTGGAAATCAATAGCAAAACGTTGTATAAGTTTAGTACGATGATAAACCAGTGGGAGTGATGAAGCTACCACCTCACAGGACCATCCATCACATCATCTCTCTGTTATCTAGTGTTAGAGATTACTAGTGGTACTGGCAGCTTGCAAAGACAACAGTTTTCCAAATCTACCTTTTACATTTGAGTCATTTAGCAGACACTTATCCAGAGCCTTGCTCAAGGGCACATTGACAGATTTCTTACCTAGTCGGCTCGGAGATTCAAAAGAGCAACCTTTCAGTTACTGACCTATCGCCCTCGCACCATTATATCCCAACAGAGCAATTAGTGAGTTGTCAGCTCATATTGAAGAAACATTGTTGGAAATCCAGATGTCTTCATCTGAGGTATCAATGGTCTCTTCCCACTATATTAGAATGTAAACATCACAGTTCCTATTGTGTCTCTGACAACGTTATGCTTTAATATTCTGTATGAACGTCCTACTTAAATTATGAAGCGCTGAGGAAGAGTGGGAAAATTTGAACTTTATTCATACAAGTTACTGAAAACAGAATAATTAACTAATCTTATATTTCTGGCGTTTCTCTCTTTCTTCTCCGACATTTTGATGAATAAATTATTTTAGATAAGTTCCATTTGGTCCTGTCGATGTTTCCTTCAGCCGTCTCTCTTCACGTTGCTCTCCACTGTCTGCTTTACTATGCTCCCATCAGTAGGTGGTTCACGAGGAGGTAATGTTTAGCTAATTAAAGTTGGAAACTCATCTGAAGATGTATCATCCACCGTTGAGGTACAGTTCATTGTGTATAAATATGATCAACCAAAGGAGAGCCTGACTATCTGCAGGGATTCTCAAATGACTAACTGTACTGGAGTAAACCATATGCCAGAAATATAAGATAATTTGATTTATTCTGTTTTCATTTCACTTATATGAATACAATATGTACCGTGTTGTCATTTCCCCACCCCTCAGCGCTTTATTATTCTAAGCAGGGATCGCTCATCCAGAATGTTACACTGACTCATTTAGCGGAAATCCTCTTGCAGCCTATTGGTGGATATCCACGAGAGCCGGAGATTTTTGTTAACATGCTAATCTGTGGCCCTGCACTTCTTGTAACTGATTTTAAATTGCATGCAAAATGCTCTGATATTATTTAACAGAGGAAGACCACTGGCTCTTATGGCATGCACTGACAAGGTTTGGGTGTAGATCAGCCTAGCAGTGGCCCGATGATAGCTCCCACCCCCCAGGGGGCCAGCAGCTCTCTCCATGGCCTATAAAGGCCTGCTTTGTATGTGCGGTCTTGTAGCAGCCATTCTCAGCCCCATCTGTAGACCTAATTAGATGTCATGGCCAGGATGTATATTGTCTTGTGGGATGCCATGGGAATGCATTAGAAGGGGATGCATGCAGCCACTGACACAATCCCTCTGTCATCACAAGCTGAAGGTGTGACATTCTACCATGTCTTAAGTGTGGATAAATTCTCTTGCCACCGTGCTGACAGCAGTGTTCCCTTTGACTGTGCAATTTGTGATAATAGAGCTCCTGTGCAAGAGGCGTCACTACAGTCCTTGGTTCGTATCCAGGCTGTGTCACATCCGGTCGTGATTGGGAGTCCCGTAGGGCGGCGCACAGTTGGCCCAGCGTCGTCCAGAATTTGTTCTTAACTGACTTTCCTAGTTAAATAAAACAATAAATAGCCAACAAGCAGATTAAGACTTTACTTTGACTCAATCAGTTTGGTTTTTATCCATTTGTTTTAATGCCTCTCTTTTATAAACAATCTGAAACATACACATCCGGCCCTCTGTCTTTTTACAAGGGTGTTGAGCATTGTGTTTGATGGTCCAGTTTACAGCCGGGGAGAGAGAGGGAGCATTCGAATGGGGCCAAGGAGTTAAGGGGTTAATTAAACCATTACCATAATGGCGAAAGGCCAGCTGAGGCGACAGCCTCTAATTTAATTAGGCTAAAATGAAGTGACAGCTGGCAGTTTTGCCATCGATGAAGGTACCGCCGCCATTCTGTTTCAAAATGGATGACTGTAATGGCTCTCTGTGTGTGTGCGTTCCTTTGTCCCAATTAAGTGACTCAGCAAATACTAAAACGGTCCGTCTTCCAAGTCCTCCTCGTTGAAATGGCTCACCTCTCCCGTGTCTGGCCAATTAGGAACCCTCTGGTTTGGACGCCGTCGCTACAAATCAACTGAGCTCCTCCCACTTCTGAATTACGGAAATTCTACTTCAGAAAAAGTGTAAATTCTGTTTAGAGCGTTGGTGCCTTTTGGTGATGAATACTTAATTGTTGATGAAAGTGCGTCCACTGTGCTGTTTATTCGATTGGCACAGACACAGGAGAGGTGAAACAGACTGAAACATGTTTCTGATGCGTTTTATCACCAAATCCTCGACCATAAGAAATAGGATCTATCAGCTACTGTGTGATGTCAGCAAAAAGACCATGGAAAACGTCCACCACTGTACCTTTGTCAAGCTTGGTTTCAGACTATAGTGCTTGTATTTCCACCTTCGTTGTTGCCAGTAAGAGACAAATGGCTCAGGTGTGGAATGCAACCGTAAGCAATCTGCTTTGAATCTCTCCCTGTGTCGGACTGTCCTCTGGGATCTCACCGTAGTGGCGCCACTGGGTGTGGCCCTGTCACTAAGACCGATGGCCGCGCGTTGTTTTGTCCCGTTTATATTCTCAGGCCATTTTGTCATATTGGACTCTGGCCAACAGCCCAATGTATCATGTCAGTTTCATTACTGCCTCTTATGCCAAAGTGAACATGTCCCTTCCCACCATAGTCTCCTTGCACATCCCCGTACGTTGATACAGTTTTCATATGACTGCAGTGCTGTTACTCCACACATTATTGAAGTGTTTGGGCTCCCGAGTTGCGCAGTGTTCTAAGACACTGCATCTCAGTGCTAGAGGCGTCACTACAGACAACCTGGTTCGTATCCAGACTGTATCACAATCAGCCGTGATTGGGAGTCCCATAGGGCGGCGCACAATTTGGCCCAGCGTCATCCAAGTTTGGCCAGTGTAGGCAGTCATTGTAAATAAGAATTTGTTCTTAACTGACTTGCCTAGTTAAATAAAGGTTAAATAAAATAAAAAATAAAAGTGTTTTGGCAATCCATAACACTGCCAGCTAGGGATTATACTCTTCTACAGTACCAACGTGTCTCACCGGGAGACTGGATGAACCGCACTGCGCCAAAATATCTACGAGTTTGCTACGGTTGCAGTGCTACCATAAAGAGTAAAATACCATGAGTAACATTACCAGTGATTATAGTGAGACGGTAAAACCACTAGCTCCCGTGCTCACCATAACGCCTGTCCTTCTTATTTGTGGAGGCAGGATAGCTGTGCAGACAGAAGGACAAACCGTCAAGGTTAGTACTGTGCCGTGTGATACCTAGTCTTCCTACTCCTGCCGTGCTCTGTTGGGCTCCTTCCCACCTTGTTGATGAGCTTTGTGTTAATTCCCCATACGAGTCGCCTCAGTGCCCACAACACCTGTGGAGAAGACACGGATATTTGAAGTCTCCCAGGTGCCATTGTTGACCTCCGGAGCACGGCTCATTATTCTGTTTAGTTTACAGTAGTGCATCTTATTTTGAAGTGCGGATGCAGTATTATAGCATTAATGAGTCTGAAGTTTCCAGAGAACACAACAATGCCTCGAGGAAAATCCTTGAAGACACGATGAGGTCGTACAGACCGGAGTTTTAAGCATCAAATGAAGTGTCGCTTAGTTGAATGATGCAGGCATACAAGCCGGACTCGTATAATTTCATGCCAATTACTTTTCTCATAATTTCTGCCTGACAAATCTGATTTGCCTCTGTTTTAATCCGTTTCTGTCAATTAATGTGAAGATCCGAGCTCAGCTAAGACTCTATGGATTCTATGTTTAGAGACGGATGAGAGCGAGTCACAGCTTTTCATTTTGATTCATTGCATTGTTGGATGCAGACATGATGCACACGCAATCTGTTATTAGGCTAATCAATAATACAAAAATGGCGGGTGCTCCGTTTTGGTAGACGACACCGATTTTCAAGAGGGCTAATCATGAAACATTAACATAGTCATTTAAACCGGGGTGTTAATGGATTCTTATTGGTTTGGACAATCACTGAGTGTACAAAACATTAGGAACACCTTCCTAATATTGAGTTGCACCCCCTCTTTTGCCCTTAGAACAGTCACAATTTGTCGGGGCATGGACTCTACAAGGTTTTGAAAGCGTTTCCTGAGGGACGCTGGCCCATGTCGACGCCAATGCGTCCCGCAGTTGTCAAGTTGGCTGGATGTCCTTTGGGTGGTGGACCATTGTTGATACACAAGGGGAAACTGTTGAGCGTTTAAAAACCCAGCAGAGTTGCAGTTCTTCACACAAACCGTTGCGCCTGGCACCTACTACCATACCCCGTTCAAAGGCACTTCAATCTTTTGTCTTGCCCATTCACTCTCTGAATGGCACACATACACAATCCATGACTCTGCTTTAAACAAAAAGCTTGATCTTGACATCTAGCCACTTAGCTAGCAAGTTAGCATAGCTGGAGCGAGCCCTGAGCATGATATAATTAGATGTCTTATAGTTATACTGAACGCTATAGCAGTATTGAAAATCATACCGGCGGTATTTTGAAATACCCTGGTATATAAGGTATTTCGGCCAAGCCTATACAGTATGTGTGAGGTTGTACAATAGGTGTTTTGGAATAGATGAACAGCCCCAGTGAGGGCAACGTGAATAAACAATGCCTAGGTAACCAACCACAAACCGTGTAGGGTCAGGGATGACACAGGCTTGACGTCGAGGAAAAACCTTTTCATGCGTCATGGACAAAGGTGGTGTCTGTGAAGCCTGATGAGCTTTTGGTGAATGATGCCTTGTGTTTCAAACCTCCTTCCTGACCGCCGTGACCGCCGTGAAGCTTTGTCATTGGTTCACCACAACGTTGTGAAAAAATTACCTCTCGCGTGTCAGCGGCGAAGCTGTTCAACTGTTCCGAACACTCTCCTCAGATATATGACATGCGGCGTTGGGGCTAAATGATGGCATAGCCCTGGTGTGGTAACGATGATGGTCACTCAGGTTTATTGTCCGGAGTAAAGCGCCATCTGATGTCGAGCCACGATTTAGCGGTTTGGCATTAGCATTTGTCAATGGGCATGCGTCCGTTTTTTTTTTTATTGAATCTCCCTGGCTGTCCACAGTAGCTCGTTGACATGATGAAATTAGACTCAGCCACACAGATATGAACAGCTCGTGGCTTGGCTTCCTTGTGGGGTTGACACAGAACATGGACACCACTATTATTATTACTTATTATTTCTATTATTAGAGGGCGTTTTGCGTATTTATGCTGCAGTTGCATGCCCTTGAAATGTTAATCCTGTTATTATTAAAAGCTCTCTATCATCACCCCATAGTGGACTTTTCTGTTTTTCAATAGATTAGTAAGGTTGTGTTTTATCTTTTTATCCATATGCTTCATTCCGTTGCTGTTTATGAATGTGCAAGGAATGTGTACAAAGCCAACAAGAGTAACCTTTGACTTGACTACAAGAAATTAAGGTATGGATATGGTTTTAAATTTTCAAGGAGAATTTTTTGTGTTCATTTTCAGTTTTGCAATAAGAAGGAAGATGTACCCTCAGGTCTTTGTGTTTCAAATTTGAAAGCTGCAAACTTTTTGTGGCGACCCGACCAAATTCACATAGAAATGTGTGTTATAGATATGTCATTCTCATCGAAAGCGAGTCTGAGGAGCGGTAGATCCGTTCTTAAGTTTCGTTTTTGCGTCTTTTACTTTCGGTTTTGTACACCAGCTTCAAACAGCAGAAAATACAATATTTTCAGTGGTTTAGATGGTACAATGATTAGGCAAACTATTAGAATTTTAGCAACCAGGAAATGGTGGAGCAATTTCTGCATAGTGCACCTTTTTAAGTGGAAGATTTGTGAACCGATACCCTTCCCTGTCGTATTGCTGCACACCCAGCAGTCATCAATCAATAGGTACAGAGAAATATTATTAGTCATGTTTCCTTCCTCCAGTTTCCCCCTTGTGCATCACTCACTTGATTAAATCTTAAATCTGTGTCCAGGGGCCCACGCTCAACGAAGTACATTTTGATTGTCTGAATCGCTTTCATCAAACATAGGCTCTTAAATTAAGTCCCGTGTCACTCCATTTCAACAATCCACTCATGGTTCTGCCTCCACATGGTTCTGCCTCCACATGGTTCTGCCTCCATTACCCTGGTGTTTTTCAAGTGAGAGTAAATGCTGGAAAAGTGAATTATTAAAATCAAAGCTCCATGAAACAAACCTTTTTTTTTCCTTCTTATTAGTGCTTCAATTCTTGGCTTCAGACCTCCTCTTTCAGCCCCTCACCTCCCCGATGCAACTCTTCCTTGTTGCTGTAAATTTAGAATGTGCTCTCAATAAACTTAATTGGTTCAATAAGAGTAGATGATGATAATAATAATGATAAGCTAGGTCCGTGACCCTAGACCATTAATTTCCGTGAAATCCTCTTACTCCGGTTTCAGTGTTGCCACATGACCCCTGTTGCCAGATGACCCCTGTTGCCACATGACCCTGGTCTAATCCCCCTCAGCCCTGAGGGGATGGAGGGCAGGGACGGACCGTGGGTGTCAGTCAGTCAGTCAGTCCGTGGGCGAAAGACTTCTAGAAGAGCACACACCCAGTTTAGTCAGGCCTGTAGATCGAGCACGATTTCAACATAATCCAGAGAGGGCAAAGAGCGATGGGGGCTGCTAAAGTTCCCGTGTCTTCTCAAAATGTTCTTTACATTTTTGGTGATGTGCAAGTTTTGGAGTTGGAGAGTCCTGATACATCATCATTATGGAACAATGGTGAAACTGGACAACCTCTTCAGCCAGTGCATGATGCACGGTGGTGCATTCAAATCATCCCACGTCAAACCCAAGATCGAGCTTCCGTTGCTCTTTGAACCCAGGGTGTTATTTTGGGTCTAACTGAATCCTCTCCTTTTCTGCCTACAAGCAGAGATATGAGGGATGTAAGTGGCCAGCCATATTTTAAGATTTCCTTTCAGCAATGAGACATGTTTGCTCAATGACAATATGGATTAGCATTTAAAGACCATTAAAGATCTTCCTGTAATGGGTAGTTTTTACTTTGGAGCCATGGCTAATTAAACACTGCTGCAAAGTTGGCCACTTAATCATTGACAGGAATATTTAAAGGGAAATCAATACCATTCCAATCATTTGCCTCTTGGCTCAGCTAGTCCCTAATTATCATACAAGTATCTTCAAAGTGTCTCTCGCTCTCTCAGAGCTTTGGAAGTGATCAAATACATAGTTTTACAAAGGGCATAGTCATGTGGGGTGGGGTGGGGGAGGTGTTTTAAGAAGACACCGTAGAGCAAAGCTTTTTCCGCTATCCACTGTTAATCTTTGACAGTTTTCAGGTTGTGTCACCTTGGCTTGAACAATTCAGGAAATGTTCCCAGTTGGATGATGCCCTTCCTGCTTATTCCTTAAGGATTCTGGCAATCATCATCCAACCGTGATTTCATAAAAACCTGAAATCTAGTTTGTCATTTATGTTTATTTGTCATCCTTCACAGCATTTCGTCTATTTCTCGACACTACAGTGCATACAAAACCCCCAAGCTGAGTAACCATCAAAAACTGCTCCTCTTCCCAGTGCCTTCCTCTTCCCAGCTGACTCTCTGTAGACTCCCGTTGGTTTTTCAGAGCCATCCTCTTGTTCAGATCTGTCAAGTCAGGGAGGCCTCAGTATGTCTAAACAGGAAGCAGTGCTGCTGGAGGCCCCGGGGCCAGAATAAAGAGAGCAATCAGGTTGGTCTCTCCCTAATGACTCACCAGCTTGCTGGTAGAAGAGCAGCCCCGGAGGCCTCCACACACTGGCTGGGAGGACTGCTGCGCTGTTCCATCCGTCTCTTGCTCAACCAGCACATCCGCAGCACATGCAGGGTTCATAGACCTGAGATTAGGTTGTTGTCGGAGGAGGAGCTAGAGAGATAACAAAAATAGGACTCTGTGGAAAGTCTGTTGCATTCCAAGTGATGTCTATGGAGTGGCTGTTGGTGTTCGTTCTCATACTTGTGTTACGAGGAATTTAAAGATTTCACACCAATAAATACATTCATCAGAAAATTCACATTGGTAGCGTGATCGTTAACTGAGGCAAATAATTCACATTGGTAGCGTGATCGTTAACTGAGACAAATTCATTCACATTGGTAGCGTGATCGTTAACTGAGGCAAATACATTCACATTGGTAGCGTGATCGTTAACTGAGACAAATACATTCACATTGGTAGCGTGATCGTTAACTGAGGCAAATACATTCACATTGGTAGCGTGATCGTTAACTGAGACAAATACATTCACATTGGTAGCGTCATCGTTAACTGAGACAAATACATTCACATTGGTAGCGTGATCGTTAACTGAGACAAATACATTCACATTGGTAACGTGATCGTTAACTGAGACAAATACATTCGTTGTCATATTCTGTATGGTCTTGATTAGCAATCAGAACATAAAATCGTAGTTGCCAGTATTTGGTGTTTTTTTTTATCTGTATATAGCCTCCTCACATTGACTCTGTACTGGTACACCTGTATATAACCTCCTCACATTGACTCTGTACTGGTACACCTGTATATAACCTCCTCACATTGACTCTGTACTGGTACCACCTGTATATAGCCTCCTCACATTGACTCTGTAAGGTCTACACCTGTTGTATTGTTGGTTAGTGGCTTGTAGGTAAGCATTTCACTGTAAGGTCTACACCTGTTGTATTAGGCGCATGTGACTAATACAATTTGATTTGATGAGGCTTCTCATCTTTGTATACAAAACCCTGACCGGAAATAAACAGAAGACCGCATGAGAGTAATTAGCCGATCATATGACACTGCTGATTAAAACAGATGGTAGCTCTGTTAACCTATAGCAAGGAGTAGCCCCCAGCACTGTGACCCTAATAGCCAGAAGTAGCCTCGCACACACAGGACGTGGTCTGAGACAATGGGCTTCCTCTCTACTCTCTAACAGAGCAGATAAACAGGTAATTTGGTGCTCAGATACCCAAGGGATGTGGGTTGTGGATAGCATACTCTATCTACAAGTATGTCACTAGTTTTGTAGCTAGCGACGTAAAGTTGTCTCGAGATTAAATAGTTATGCCATAATACTCTCCGTGAGCTTGCTAATTTCACTTAAAGGAGCCATTTTAAATCTATAGGCAACATGGTGTTTGTTTTTAGAATGCCAAGGATTGTGATGAATATTCATCACTTACACAATGTACTATTACTGTATAACACCGTATGACTGGTTTGATGCCGGACAGCGCTACGGCATCAAACTTTTAAGGAGGCACCACCAGTGATGTTTTCACAACACTCGTTGACTCGTTACCGCTCACGACAACATTCACGCCGTAATCATCACTGATCCATTACGGTTTGTTTTAACGTAGCGCTTTGGGGGAACACACACACACACACACACACACACACACACACACACACACACATACACATACAACCCTGTCACTGTTTGTGCAGCAAGGCCACCCTCTCCTCCCCCCTGATGGGCCTCTCCTCTCCTCTCCTCTCCTCTCCTCTCCTCTCCTCTCCTCTCCTCTCCTCTCCTCTCCTCTCCTCTCCTCTCCTCTCCTCTCCTCTCCTCTCCTCTCCTCTCCTCTCCTCTCATGGGCCAGTCCTCTGTGTATGTGTGTGTGTGAGGACGGATGACAGGTGTGCGTGCACTGGGCTATCAGATGATTAATATCACCACAGCTAGGCCAATGTCTACAGGGGAGGGAAACCGACATCGTCTGGCATGGGACTACACAACGATGACGGATGCTACTATAACAACTTAAACATCACCAGGACCGATCTACTATAACAACAATATGGTGATGTGGTTCAACTGGTAGAGCATGGCACTTCCAATGTCAGAATTGACAGTTGGGTGGCCCCAGTGGGAATCCATACAAAATTGTATGCACTCCCTACTGTGCCTTTTGGATAAAATAATCTGCTAAATGGCATATGAATGTTCTGCTGGTGACTGCAGGAATACGAGATCACCTCGCAGAGGGCAACACATTGGCTTGCGAATAGGGAGGGGGGGGGTAGATTCACATCCTTATTAGGAAATGCTTCCTACCAGAGATGGAGCCTTGAGGCGAATATCTTCCAGTTCAATAAATTGCTTCTAAGCGTTGAGTTTAAAACGCTGGGCTGACTTGCATTTTTAATGCAGCCTGTAGCTGTAAATCAGTCACTTTAAATTCCAGTCAGGAAAAAAACACCCAGGGGCAGAATTCTGATTTGAACTAAAAATACTGTGTTCTGAGTTAATTTACGCCCATTCTTTCAATTTTGCACCATAACTAATGATGGCCAAAGGGAAAGGGATTGGATAGCCATTTCAATGGCTGTTGACAGACTGCTACCGAGTCTGTTTAGTCAAGAGCCCAAATGGATCTCTCCGACCAATGAAGCGGTTTATAATCATAACCACCCCTCTCACACCCTTGGGTTGGTTTAACCATCTGCTTCTGGGGCCACAAGTTCAACCTATGGATAAACTTTTAGACACGCCATGGAGATGCCATGTCTGGGCTGAGGCATTTTTATTTTCTAATCCAATGGACACTTTTAAAAGGGCTCCTCTTTAGAGGGACTAGCGACCGAGGAGTGATTTATAGTTAAACGTATTAGGGAATAATACGGTATGAGTTTCTAGACCTTTCTCTAACCTCATCCATTTGGGCATAGTGCCAACCCATATATTTTCTCTTCTATATACCTTAAATGGTATTGATTTGATTTTGTTTGACACCACATGCCAAGGTCAGAGAGGGTACAGTACATTGGTTGTGATGAAACACTTCTCTTCCACACTTCACACTAACAATAATAATAATAACAGTAATAATAACAACAATAACAATACTAAAACCAATAACATTACTAAAAACAGTAATAATAACATTCCTAAAAACAATAATAATAACTACAATAATAATTTAGTGGGGGGGGATGCTTATACTGTATTATACACACTGTAATTAGTGTGTTATTTTGCATATCCCCACCCCTGGGGAAATTGGGATTAAGTGCCTTGCTCAAGGCCACAGCAACAGATTTTTCACCTTGTCAGCTCCGGGATTCAAACCAACGACCTTTCAATTACTGGGCCAATGCTCTAACCTCAAGGCTACCTGCCATCCGTTAGTGGCAGATCTAATTAATTACACAGGTGCATCTGAAGACATAACGATAAACATATACAGTATATGTCACATTTATTAGCTGCGTCCCAAATACAGAGGCCTGGTCAAAAGTATTGAACTATGTAGGGAATAGGGTGCCTTTTGGGACGCAGCCATTGTCAGCACCCCTTACTCTGCTTGATTAATGATCCCGGTCGTCAGCCAAAAGCTGCTTGAAAACCCTCTGCTTGCCATTTGTTGAAACGTCTGTCTGGCATTGGGAGGGAGTCTTGCACTATGTTTAATAAATAAAAGTTGCAGAGAAGATATGGCCCATTCATTCAAAGACATTAAGAGTCTTGATAATACAACAGTCTTTTGAAAAAATAGTAGTATAGATATCAGTTGATGGTAATGGGGGTGGTTGTATTAAATAGTAGTATAGATATCAGTTGATGGTAATGGGGGTGGTTGTATTAAATAGTAGTATAGATATCAGTTGATGGTAATGGGGGTGGTTGTATTAAATAGCAGTATAGATATCAGTTGATGGTAATGGGGGTGGTTGTATTAAATAGTAGTATAGATATCAGTTGATGGTAATGGGGGTGGTTGTATTAAATAGTAGTATAGATATCAGTTGATGGTAATGGGGGTGGTTGTATTAAATAGTAGTATAGATATCAGTTGATGGTAATGGGGGTGGTTGTATTAAATAGTAGTATAGATATCAGTTGATGGTAATGGGGGTGGTTGTATTAAATAGTAGTATAGATATCAGTTGATGGTAATGGGGGTGGTTGTATTAAATAGTAGTATAGATATCAGTTGATGGTAATGGGGGTGGTTGTATTAAATAGCAGTATAGATATCAGTTGATGGTAATGGGGGTGGTTGTATTAAATAGTAGTATAGATATCAGTTGATGGTAATGGGGGTGGTTGTATTAAATGTTAGTATAGATATCAGTTGATGGTAATGGGGGTGGTTGTATTAAATAGTAGTATAGATATCAGTTGATGGTAATGGGGTGGTTGTATTAAATAGTAGTATAGATATCAGTTGATGGTAATGGGGGTGGTTGTATTAAATGTTAGTATAGATATCAGTTGATGGTAATGGGGGTGGTTGTATTAAATAGTAGTATAGATATCAGTTGATGGTAATGGGGGTGGTTGTATTAAATAGTAGTATAGATATCAGTTGATGGTAATGGGGGTGGTTGTATTAAATAGTAGTATAGATATCAGTTGATGGTAATGGGGGTGGTTGTATTAAATAGTAGTATAGATATAAGTTGATGGTAATGGGGGTGGTTGTATTAAATAGCAGTATAGATATCAGTTGATGGTAATGGGGGTGGTTGTATTAAATAGTAGTATAGATATCAGTTGATGGTAATGGGGGTGGTTGTATTAAATAGTAGTATAGATATCAGTTGATGGTAATGGGGGTGGTTGTATTAAATAGTAGTATAGATATCAGTTGATGGTAATGGGGGTGGTTGTATTAAATAGTAGTATAGATATCAGTTGATGGTAATGGGGGTGGTTGTATTAAATAGTAGTATAGATATCAGTTGATGGTAATGGGGGTGGTTGTATTAAATAGTAGTATAGATATCAGTTGATGGTAATGGGGGTGGTTGTATTAAATAGTAGTATAGATATCAGTTGATGGTAATGGGGGTGGTTGTATTAAATAGTAGTATAGATATCAGTTGATGGTAATGGGGGTGGTTGTATTAAATAGTAGTATAGATATCAGTTGATGGTAATGGGGGTGGTTGTATTAAATAGTAGTATAGATATCAGTTGATGGTAATGGGGGTGGTTGTATTAAATGTTAGTATAGATATCAGTTGATGGTAATGGGGGTGGTTGTATTAAATAGTAGTATAGATATCAGTTGATGGTAATGGGGGTGGTTGTATTAAATAGTAGTATAGATATCAGTTGATGGTAATGGGGGTGGTTGTATTAATTGTTAGTATAGATATCAGTTGATGGTAATGGGGGTGGTTGTATTAAATAGTAGTATAGATATCAGTTGATGGTAATGGGGGTGGTTGTATTAAATAGTAGTATAGATATCAGTTGATGGTAATGGGGGTGGTTGTATTAAATGTTAGTATAGATATCAGTTGATGGTAATGGGGGTGGTTGTATTAAATAGCAGTATAGATATCAGTTGATGGTAATGGGGGTGGTTGTATTAAATAGTAGTATAGATATCAGTTGATGGTAATGGAGGTGGTTGTATTAAATAGTAGTATAGATATCAGTTGATGGTAATGGGGGTGGTTGTATTAAATGTTAGTATAGATATCAGTTGATGGTAATGGGGGTGGTTGTATTAAATAGCAGTAAAGATATTTTAAAAAATTATTGGTAGAACAGCTTTAATATTGCAGATTGCGGCTTCCATCAATGTAATTGTCTAATTGTGTGTGTGTTTTATATAATACAATGGATAGATATATATATATATATATATATATATATATATATATATATATATATATATATATATATATATATATATATATATATATTGTATTAAAATAGCAGCATATATAACAGTTGATTGTGATAATTTTGTAGTCATACTCGGAGCAGACATTATGATCGATCTATGCAAAAGGAAGCATCCTTGACAGCAGAAAAATTTATAGAATATTGATTTCAACCAATATAGTAATGCCATTAATGTGGAAACAAAATTGTTGCTTTAACATTTTGCTCTTAAAGCCTTCTAGCTGAAAATCTATTTCTTTGAAAATCAATTTCCATGAGAGAATAAGTTATTTTCGTAAAGCATTGGTCTTAACGTTTTAGGGTTTCTTAAAGGGCCAGTTCAGTCAAAAACATTATTTTCCTGTGTTTTATATATTTCCATATAGGTTGGGATAATCATGTGAAAATTATGATAATGCCTTTTTTGGTGTGAGGGAGTTTTGGTCTTCGTGGTGACATCACCATGCGGTAAATTAGTTAATAGACCAATAAGAAAGAGTTCCAAACCTCTCTGCCAATAACAGCTCGTTTTCAGTTTCCCCTCCCCACTCAGACAGTCCTAGCAACCTACTTGAGAAATTGCTCTTTGCTAAGAAACCATTTTTGTTTATTTTTGACCATTTTAATTGAAAACCATTACAGTAAGGTATTTAATTGTTACCCAGAAATTATTTCATATTGAGATTTTTTTAAAAGGCAGCATTTGGACATTTTTTTATTTATTTCTTAAACCCAGCCTTGATTTAAACTATCTACTACATGTTCCTGCATCGTTGTAGTTAAGCAGCTATGTTCAGTCGTACCTGCACTTTTTTAGTTACTCAACACTAGAGCTGGGTTGCCATACTGACCACTTATTGTGGACATTTGCAGATATCGTTCACTACGGTAAATAGCCTTTACTAGAGTATTGTGACGTTTTAAATGAGTTAATGGAAGAATTTGGTAGCTACAACCATCAAACCTGTAGTAGTAGTAAAAAAATAACTGCAGTAAACTTATCGTGATCTATGATCCATGAGGCCATTGGGATGCTCTCGTTAACCTGACAAAACTGCCTACATCATAATCTTTATTTTGGGCCCAGTTTCTGTATGTGTAAAATGATGATCTGTTACATACTGTATGTTAGTTTATTTTAAGTGTTGCATAATGTTATAGCCCATGTTTAGTGTTTCCCAATGACCAGAGATCACGTCTTAAACTGTTCTGTCACAGTGTAGTAGGCAAGAGTATTAGGTGTCCATGGTCCGTGTTGCATTATGCTCTCTGCATGTGTGTCGGCGACTGATGCCAATGTTGTCTGAGGTGACCGAGTTCTAACCCCTGGTGGCGTCCCTGAGGTGATGAGACAGAGGTCCACTGGCGCAATGCATTATGGTCTGTCCTTGATCACACTTACGGGAAACTGCCTTCTCAGACAGCGTCCGCCGCAGTGGACTGCTGGGTTGGCAAAAATCAACCACCAGCCTGCTGTTGGCCCAAAGGGCCAGTGAAGGAGGGGTACCAGACACTGTTGTCTCTACACCATCATGCAGTCTCTGCTTCCCGGTTTTGGGTTTCTTATTCAACAGCAAAAAAAAAAAAGAAATGGAACTGAATCGATCTCCTCTGCTGCCTGCTTCCATCAGACACAAAGGGGAAAAAACATGCAACTTCAGCTCTGCAGCATTGTAACTAAAAACCCCTTGTTTAAAAATAGCCTCTACCGCCCTCCTTTCCCTCATTAAGCCTCTGCTGCAATATGAACAATATTTCAACCCCTATTTCTCCCTGTTTTGACACTGGATTAAGAACAAGCCTCTGCAAGGTTCTGATGTATTCAATATGTCCTGATGCATTTCAGATAACAATGCAGACTTTTTTGCTGATTAAATCTCTGGTAGTAATGGGGTTTGTATCGATAGCTGGGTGACATTTTGAAGGTTCCAAATAAAAGCTGAAAAGGTCAGTAATGGCAATCAGATTTTTCCCCTCTCTCACTGGGCAATTACCCATATCTAACCAAGGAATCTTAGGTAGGTCTTGTAGTTGCAGTGCTGAAAATGTTTCTAACTTTCAAATATAAACTGCCAGACAGTTTAGCCCCTGAAAGTTGGTGGATAATTTTTTTGGGGTCATATTGTTGGAATGGTTGGCATTTATAACAGGTAATAAGGTACATTCCATCAACATTTATGCACTTGTCATTGTTTTAGTAGACTTGCCTACTTGATTTAAGTGTGTCGCATTTTAAATTAGAATGGAATTCTATCAAGTTGTCTGTGAGGAGATATTATTTGTCATATATTAGCTACAGTCTATCTGTATGCAGAGGGGAGCATGCATTTATTTATTTATTTTTAGAATGAAAAGGAAGATTCAGACTTTTGATTGATGTTCAGATCCTATTACGGCATGCAGTAGAATTAATGGTGGCATAGCAAGTAATTTGATTTGGGGAAGATAAGCAATATGTTACATTGTCAATTATTCAACCAGTGTCAGTTGTTCTTTGGGAGACAGTAGTATTGCCCCTAGAGATTTAATTGAAATGTCTCTCGGTACAAGAGGTTACCTGATGGGGTCTGTGACCTATGAAATCATGACGTCATCTCAATAATAATCTACGAGTTAACTCAATTGTCTGTCAGGAGCAAGACACACAGGCAACGGCACTATGCCGGAATCAAACAGAATCGCCAATGGGCCCTAAACGGTTCACATTGGCATCCGGGTCACGATCCGCTTACCGTTGGATGGGGGGGCGGGCGAGTAGAAGACGTCAGGGCGGGGAGAAAGGGAGGAAAATATGTGCAGCAATGCTCACCTCGTCTGGCTGGAATTAACCAGCACGAAAAGGTGGTCGTTTAGCTGACAATTAGTATGTGAAGACACATTCCTTCCGCCCTTGCGGTGCTGGAGAGGCTCTGATACGGAAACAAACTAGCCGGTGTTTCACGGGCCGAGACGGGGCTGTTTTTCTTACCTCTACTCCCTGTCAGGCTGACGAGAGTGCATCCATACCAGGAAGCATGCCTGTTTGTCACAAACTCAATCTCGCTCTGGCAGGTGTCTTAATTATGCTTTGCATATTTTTTTTGCGCGAGAGTCGATTACTTATTCCACCCCCCAGTCATTGAGTTCTGACATCTTTTCGGCTGGGGCAGTCGCGTCCGTTGCGTTTCCGATAGGTGGGGGACGGGAACGGGGGAAGTGCTTATTTAAAATGCTTATGAGCTTTAAATCAGTGCAGCCTGGTGAGGACCGGTAGTGGGGAGAGGCATTAGAGACCTCCAGCAGGACACCGTGCTTAGAACTCCAACCTATTGATCTACTGGGACTGCGCTGGTCAGAGGAAGAGAAATGAGGCTCCACATTTGGAGAACTTTCAGAAACATCACAGGTGAACTCAGGGGCTCTGACTCCATTGCTTGTTTATGAACGATAGGATTACCATTCTGAAATGCATTTTGAACTTTTGGAAATTATAGGGGAATGTAATTAGATAGAAAGTAATGCAATCGGGGTTTAGGCTTTTTCTCTTGATAGCGTTTATTCAGAGACTGTCTTATTAATGTTGGAATTATATCACTGCTTTTAGTGTCCCTGTGCAGTTTTCAACTTTATAGGAAGTTTATGCTAGTGGGATTTCATGTCTTACGTCATTGCTTTGGGACTTGTCTCCCACTAATTGGGCTCTGGAATAGCACAATAATATTTGATTTGTTGAAATGATCACTCTACCAAGATAGATGTTTTCTGTTATAAAGGTGTATGTGTTTTGCAGATATATTCACTGTCAAGGATATCTGTAGTCAATAAGCACATCCTGGCTGCGTGTGCTTCGAGGGTTTGATTTACTGTATCTCTTACCATTATCGTTCTACTTCAAGGGTTTGATTTACTATATCTCTTACCATTATCGTTCTACTTCAAGGGTTTGATTTACTATATCTCTTACTATTATCGTTCTACTTCAAGGGTTTGATGTACTATATCTCTTACCATTATCGTTCTACTTCAAGGGTTTGATTTACTATATCTCTTACCATTATCGTTCTACTTCAAGGGTTTGATTTACTATATCTCTTACCATTATCTTCCCACTCAATTTGTATTCTGCTGTAACTTTTTTTATTCTTTTAAATTTTATTTAACATGGCATGTCATTTAAGAGGAAATTCTTATTTACAATGACGGCCTACCTACTGCTCAAGGACACATCGACAGGTTTTTTTCACCTTGTCGGCTCGGGTATTCGAGCCAGCAACCTTTTCGGTTACTGGCCCAATGCGCTAACCGCTAGGCTACCTGCCGCCCTAACGAAGGGCACACAGAGAGGGCGTAGTAGCTTTGTGCTAAACTCTAGTGTTCAGCTGAGCTGGACACCCCCCAGGGTTCCACTAGGATGCCTAGGTCAATTTCCTCTCCCACTAATCACCCCCTGGTATTTTCCTGCAGCTGCCACCAGCACCACCCCTGCGGTGAAGACCTCCAGCCATGTGACGGCCTGTAGCGACAGCGAGAAGAACTACTGCGTTAACGGAGGGGAGTGCTTCACTCTGGAGGTCACCCCGGGCAGCACCAAGTTCCTCTGCAGGTAGAACATGATGAAACACGATACCATTTCCACCCACCCACACCACACAATGGTTACAATGCTGCCTGGGTCTGAATTAGTTTGAACTGATACAATTCCTGATGGCTTTATTGCTGCTTTTTCCTCATATTTAAACAGACTAACTGTGCTTCCGCATAATTTGACTTGATGTTTGATCAAATTCCTGTTGGCTGATTGCTGCTATTTCTTCATATTTAACAGTGCTCCCACATGTTGGACTTCAGATCGCTACTATACTGTCTTATATGTCAAAAGGTAGCGCACGGTAGATGCTGTCATAATATTTTAATATCTATCATTTTTGAAGTGAGAATGCTGTGTTGTCAATACCCATTTATGCCTGATATGATAAGCACCAGAGATTTGGTGCCATTTAGGCCCAACCCCCTCTACCACCAGCAGTGTGGGGAAAACTGAGCCTGGCAACATCAAACACTGCCTCGTCTTCAGGGAATCGGAGGAAAGTTGACAGGTCTTTTTAAAGGTTTTGTGAGGTGCTGAGTGATTTTAGTGCTTTTTAAGGTAGTTTTAATAATAATCACGTTTTTTGGTTTTCGGTTTCATTTATTTTTACATTAAATACATTATGAAATAATGACATTTCAATTTTCGAGCTTCCCTCAGACATCGCCTGCCTTTTTCCTGACATTGTCAGTGGGTTGAAACCATTAAGAAGAGTCCCATGATTGTAGTGAATGCCCATTACTGCTTATCACTCATTAACCATAATGTATTCACATTACTTACTTTTAAATTGTGTAATATTACTAGGTTTTATTTTATAACTTTATTATTTTTCATTCCTTAAAGTCATCACCTCATCTCTGCTCAGGCAGTAGCAGCCAGTCAGCTAGCCTGACAACCATCTAACGTTATCTCTGTGCTCCCCATTGAACGAGTCATCCTATTTAGCTAGGCTAGTAGTAGCTAGCTGGCTGATTTAAAAAGTAGAAAAGACATACTTTCAAGACTGCTTATAACCGACTACTACAACTATCATTCAGGTAGAGCTACCTCACCAACGGTCTCTATCCCTTTATTCATTGTGTTGTGGAAAGAACAGGTGCAATGGATTATGGTCATTGTATTTAATTACCATGTTTCTGCGCTAAACTAGGTTGAAAACTTGCCCTAATGAAAATTACAACTTCCAATGAGCCCAGCATCCCTCATAATTTTTCTCAATTGTAATTTATTTTATTTTTTTACCCCATTTTTCTCCCCAATTTCGTGATATCAAATTGGTAGTTACAATCTTGTCCCATTGCCGCAACTCCCCTACGGACTCGGAAGAGGCGAAGGTCGAGAGCCTTGCGTCCTCCGAAACACGATGCTGGCAAGCCGCACTGCTTCTTGACACGCTGCTTGCTTAACCTGAAAGCCAGCCGCACCAATGTGTAGCAGGAAACACCGTCCAGTGCCTCAGACCGCTTCTCCAAAAAATCTAAATGTTTGGTAAATCGCTCAGCACTAGTTTTTGGGCTCAATCCTTAAACAAAGACCTGAGAAGAGATTAACAGAGTGTACAGATGTACTGAAGGCCTATGCACTTTGATGGGGCTTTTTGGGTGGATGTAGGGATAGCTGGATGGATGTCATGCTTTGCGTGACGCTAGCTGGGCTGAGTGACGGAGCGAGCTGGGAGAGCAGAACAGGTGGAGGTCCCGGGACTATCCACAGCCTCCTCTGCATGTGTACATTATTAATGTTGGCCCAATCGCCACGCTCCAGTTCAGAAATCACAATCTTGAGCTATGTTGTATTTATGAGATGTTTCTTTCCATCTTCTTCTTCTTCTTCATTTTATTGTCCTCGTTGGAACCAGTAGACCTGGGTCATGTTCATCAGGAATCAAACGGAACAAGTATGCACCAGTACGAAAAAAGTATGAACATGTATGCACTAACTGACTGTAAGTGGCTCTGGATAAGATCGTCTGCTAAATTACTAAAATGTAAATATAAATTGTAACAAAACTGACTGAAACCGTGAGGGACTACTTGTACTTGTCCAATAAGAGACGCCCATTTCAGTTTTCTGTTGCGAGACGCTTTGAAACCTTTTTAGGTCGAATGCCTTACAGAACATGACCTGTGCTGACATTGTGATTCTGTCAGCTTCAACCGTGTCCTTGGAGCAGGACATTGATTTATTCTCCAGCATAGTGCTCTTGTTGTCAAGGGTGTAGTTCAGCCCTGATCTGAGCGATAAAGCCGACGAGAGACCGAGGCAGCTTTCTCAGTGCTAGAAGACAACCTTCTGTGGTTTCAGCCTCAGACTGTCAGTCTCTGAGAGCTTGGTGGCCTCAACAGAGCTCAGCTCAAGGCCTTTGGATCATCCCGAGCAGCAAAAGCTGGCCTTGTGCCATGCACTGTACACGCTCCATATGAGAGGCATCATTGACATCACTTCTATCAAAGTGGGTGGCCCCTTAAACGCTCAGAGGTCGTACACACTTAAAAATTATCCAGTGACTTTGACCATTTTTATCAACAGCATCTCCCAATTTATATTTTACGTCTTTACGTTTGTGGTTAGAACATCCAGTAGTTTTCATAAGACATGATGTGATGGTGATGCTGCATAGTGTCTTTCAACTGAGATGGTGATGCTGCATAGTGTCTTTCAACTGAGATGGTGATGCTGCAAAGTGTCTTTCAACAGATGGTGATGCTGCATAGTGTCTTTCAACTGAGATGGTGATGCTGCATAGTGTCTTTCAACTGAGATGGTGATGCTGCACAGTGTCTTTCACTTGTGATGGTGATGCTGCATAGAGTCTTTCACCTGTGATGGTGATGCTGCATAGAGTCTTTCACCTGTGATGGTGATGCTGCATAGAGTCTTTCACCTGTGATGGTGATGCTGCATAGAGTCTTTTACCTGTGATGGTGATGCTGCATAGTGCCTTTCACCTGTGATGGTGATGCTGCATAGAGTCTTTCACCTGTGATGGTGATGCTGCATAGAGTATTTTACCTGTGATGGTGATGCTGCATAGTGTCTTTCAACTGTGATGGTGATGCTGCATAGTGTCTTTCAACTGTGATGGTGATGCTGCATAGTGTCTTTCAACTGTGATGGTGATGCTGCATAGTGTCTTTCAACTGTGGTCCTACTCATTACACCTCATGGTTTTATCACTTCCCTTACAGCAGCAAATGCATGACAAGGGAAATATCACTGCAGCTCCTCTCTCTAAGTGCCTGACACAAGGCTTGACATTGCCAAGGATACACTTTGGCTCTGGGCCATCCAATACATAAGAAAGAGTCTTGCCATCCATCGCCAGATTGAGTTTCCTCTTAAATACTTCAGTGACTAAGCACAAAAATGCTGCTCTGTCTAACGGCTTTTGTTTCCCATCAGTAAGCCATGCACGCTGTCACTGTAGGGGAGGGAGAGGAGAGAAACTTGTCTGTCTTCCTCCCATTTTGGGCAATTATGGATCCTTAGAAATAACTCTATCTGCGGAAATAACCTGTCTGCCAGGTGTCTCCGGGGAGCCCGATTCGCTGAAGCCTGAACAGTCGGAGCAGGGATTCTCTAACAGGGACGCAGCGTGGAAGGGTCAGAACATCATGGAAGCAGCGCTCTACATCCTAATCCACTCCTCCATTATTTATAGCAAATTATAGAGATATAGCCAATATGAATGTGTCTTTTTAAACCATGGTCTTTTTTTGAAACCGCATTCAATTCCAATAACATCCTCATGATGCCGTTGTCATGGGCTGGCCTTTTCAAAATCATTATTGAACTATACTGAGCAAAAAATATAAACGCAACATTTAACAATTTCAATGATTTTACTGAGTTGCAGTTCATATAAGGAAATCAGTCAATTTAAATAAATGTATTAAACCCTAATATGGATTTCACATGACTGGGCATTATTACATACAGAAATACTCCTCAGTTTCATCAGCTGTCCGGGTGGCTGGTCTCAGGCGATCCCGCAGGTGAAGAAGCCGGATGTGGAGGTCCTGGGCTGCCGTGGTTACACGTGGTCTGCGGTTTTGAGGCCGTTTGGACGTACTGCCAAATTCTCTAAAACGACATTGGAGGCAGTTTATGGAAGAGAATTTAACATTCAATTCTCTGGCAACAGCTCTGGTGGACATTCCTGCAGTCAGCAAACAAGTTTGTGCACAAGATTTGAGAAAGATAATATTTTTTTGAGCGTATGGAACATTTCTGGGATCTTTAATTTCAGCTCATGAAACATGGGACCAACACTTTACATGTTGCCTTTATATTTTTGTTCAGTATAGATTTCCACCGTAGATATTGATTATCTTGCCACTCATTCATGAATCTCATTCAAGTGTCTTTGGGAGCCAGAGATTTTACAGTACCGTACATAAACACAGTCACTGACCTCTGTTGTGGTTAAACCGGCATACATACCAGCTACAACTATCTCTATCTCCCTTTTTTTTCCTGGAGAATGAGTTTGTCCCGCAGCCAGCTGCTGAGACCCTGTAAGAGTCGAGGCACAGCTGGACTGGCTTGTTCCGAGTCTCTCTCTCTCTCTCTCTCTCTGCATCTCACGCCACAATCTCTTCTTTAGCAGGGCTTTACTCAGCCTCCTGCTCTGTCATCAGTCACCAGATGGCCAGCTGAAAAGCCTCCGGTTAGAATCGACCAGTGTTCGCCCCCCAAAACCACACTTTAATGCCTGCTTCAGTACACAAGCTGAACTTACAAATGAAGAAGCTTACAAAAAGTTGGCCAGGATGTTTCACCTTTTTTTTTTTTTAAATAGCAAAGTATTTTATTGAAAGGCATAATTTGTTCATGTGCCGCCACTTGGTAGACTGGTAGACGTTACATCAGGCACAGTGTGGTGCCACCCATGTCTTATTGATACCTCTGCTCTGAAGCGGTTTACTCTCACCATTGAGGTATAATTACAAAGGTTAATCTGAGACACTGAAGAGCTGTAGCTACTATGTTTTACAACAGATGCACTCTATATTGGCGGTAGCGGTTAAGAGCGTTGGGCCAGTAACCGAAAGTTTGCCGTTTCCTAGCGTCTGCTAAATGAACAACATTTTAAATGTAAAAATATGAACAGGTAAGTCAATGGAACTGTTGACATCACCTGGTTTCCATGCATTTGTGTTTCCATGCATTTTGTTTCTGTACGTGTTACGTCTGTGTTGTGCGTCTCACTCCCTCTCTGCCCCCCCCCCCCCCAGGTGCTTAACGGGATACACTGGGAATCGATGTCAAGCCACTGTGCCTGTGAGAGTCATAAACACAAAACGTATGTGCATTCAAGTGAACCCAGCCACACGTGTCATCTCTGGTGTTTCAGCCCTGTTCCAAAGTTCCAATCACTGTCTCTCCCAGAGCCAGACGGCCAATCCATCCGTCCCATTGATTCGTTTTGGACATGTGTGTGTGTGTGTGTGTGTGTGGAGTGGAGCGGCCTCCAAATTACTAATAGACAGACATATACACACACACACACACACTCATCCTGACTCAAATTCTCATCTGCTTGTGTGCTGACGCCTTTCTAAATTGATCGAAATAGGTCGGTAATGGGACAATTATTTGCACATGGTGTCCACAGCTAATTCTGATTCATTCAATCTCCCTGGAATCAGAATGCATGAGCTAAACATTTGCTGAAATTCAAGGCCTGTTGAATAAGACATTGATTGGGACTTTTCTTTCAAGTACGTATGTTTTCGCAAACATGACTGATGGCGATGTTTGCGAGACATATCGGTCTCCTTGACAACACCAGCGATGCGCGTGGGTCTTGGGTAGATCTGGTGTAAACTCAACTTCTGTCTTTTCTTCTCTTCTGTCTGTGACTCTTCTGTTTCCCTCTCAGGTGTCCAAATGAATTTACTGGTGATCGCTGTCAAAACTACGTAATGGCCAGTTTCTACAGTACGTCTATTTCCTCTTCCTGTCTGTGCTTTCGATTGGAGCATGCTCAATCAGCGCTACTTCCTGTTGCTTCGTTTTCCTCTCAGATTCTTTAGACAGACTTTTAGGTTTTTGTGTTTTTTTTTTTTTTATGTATCCCATACCTGCATGTTAAGAGGTTTTGGCCTTGTTTTGTTAACTTGGATGTAATTTGAAACCGTTTGAAGCGTTACAGTTAGCTGATGTTGTGTTCGTTATGTCACTAACAATAATAGAGGGAAGAAAGTGGAAGTATATTCAACTTTCCAAACTGGGACCTTCAAATATGAAGGATAGTTTACAATACTAAAAAAAGCTTGCTATTGATACTCTCCGCCTATGACCGGGACCAACCTAAATAAGATTGAGTTGGTCTTTAACACTGCAATATATTTTCTTCCCTGAAGAGCAATAACACTTATGGAAGGTGTGTGGGGGTCATTGTGGATTATGCAGGCAATGTAAAGACCTGAACAGACCCCGTTAAAGAGACCTCTTTGTCATGGAGAGGCCAAGCGGGAGATGAATGGCAGCTGCTCAGGCACTTTATCACTCTGACTCACCCACTCACCTTACGGTCCAGTTACCTCAATTACCATAGGTTACCTGGAAAAACAGCAAACAACCATGCTTTCATCCCCGAGGCAGAACGAAAACCCATTTGAGATGTAGGAAGCGAGGGAGTAATATTTTGGGTCTCCCTGAGATGTCAGCTAGGGTATTGGAGGAGCTAATTAAAGTAATGCTGCTGTCGGCGTCATTGTCGTGACCCACTCCTCCTCCTCCTCCTCCCAGTCAGTGGCTTTTATCTAGCCAGGGACAAACGCCCTGTCTGGAGCTACAGTGGTGGCACGCTGCCAGCACTGCAACCAGAGACCCTTACTGCTGCAGAGGCGGAGGCGGAGGAGGAGGAGGAGGAGGAGGAGGGATGCTGGGTGTGTAGTATAAGTAGAGAAAGGAAGCTTTATCCTTGACGATCAGGAAGTATTCTCCAAATGGGTGGGCGTGGGCTTTAATATAATATTTAACATTTAATACTTAAATGTCTCCGTATGGCTGTTGCCAAAACCGTCAGGTTTTTGTTTACTTTCGCTGTGGGAGCGCAGCTGAGGTCGGAGAGGACAGATGTGAAGACGGCCTCGTCAGCAGTTCAGACTAGCTGAGACCGCTATTATTTATTTTATTTATTTATTTGTGCATTATTTATTTACCCCTCGCTGACAAAATGGGCCTCCTGACAAGGTCTGCTGTGGGGTGGGGGGGGGGGCACTACTCAAAATGGAAGCATTTGTGGCGTCCAGTTAGGGTCTGTTTTCGAGTATTCTTTAGGGAAGAGTCTTTTGCCTCATATTTGTTTTGTCCTTGATTGACCCTAGTTGAGGGTGTTGTTGATATTGATAGTTCTCTGTGCTCTCCTGAGGAGTGACTGTTACCCAATGACCATATAGGGAAAGTTACAGAACCTACGAAACTCAGTCAGCGGTCATACTATAGTGAAAGCAGGACTTTGGTATTGGTAAACAACGAGATGAGTCATTGAATTGAAAACGGTGGTTGTGATTTGATTGTTGTCGCTCAGAATGTGTAAGTAAAGAACATGCGTAGGTTACCACGGAACATACTTGTGACCTACTGCCTGATTATTATGACAATAATTTGCCTAAAATGACAATGTTTTGTCACATTAGCAATAATACAACTTAATCCAATCCCTCTTTTTTTTTTTTTACCCAGGATAAAGTAAAGTAGCAGCAGAATTTCCATCCGTTTTTTCAGAGCGGTGTTTACTGGGCCAATCATATGAAAGGTGCCTTGGAGCTTCTAAGCTGGGGGTCAAAGGGCGCTGCTCACATGCAGGCCAGTCATCACATTGTTTATGTTTTGCATCGTTTTTAAAGACGAACAAGACATTTGAATGTGTCAGAATTACTCAAGAATAAACATGCATTCTCTTCATATAGTACGTCAGTTTATCAATTTATACACATGTTTATAATGAAATTGTAGCTCCTTCTATAACACGGCTGTTAACCAAAATAATGGTATGTTAAGGTACTTGTAGCCTATTGTCAAAGAAAGAATAGTAAACCATAACTAGTAATAATAGATCCTCGTCCTTCACATCGTCAATGGATAAAGCTAGCTAAAGGTACAACCATTTTTACCATGGCTTCTACTCCTGTTGAGTCACTGTCCAGTTAAACTGCTCCTTTCTTTAAGCAATAAGGCCCGAGGAGATGTGCTATATGGCCAATATACCACGGCTATGGGCTGGTCTTCATTCTGGCATTTTGCACCTGCCCTGTGTTTTTTCATAGCTGCTTGACGAAGACTTTTCCCCTCGGGGATCAATAAAGTATCTATCTATCTATCTATCTATCTATCTATCTATCTATCTAATCTACGACAACACGAAGTGCCTGGACACAGCCCTTAGCCGTGGTATATTGGACATATATCAAAAACCCCCGAGATGCCTTATTGCTATTATGAACTGCTTACCAACGTAATTAGAGCAGTACAAATACATGTTTTGTTATACGGTCTGATATACCACGACAGTCAGCCAATCAGCAGTCAGGGCTCGAACCACCCAGTTTATAATTGATGCTAGTAACTAGGATATGTTATGCAGAATTACGTTTAAAAAAAAAAATATGTTTGTTTATTCCTCGAAACAACATATTTAACAGGCATGGCTGTTGATCCGAGTAATGATGAATGAGAATTTGGTATGACTGTAATATTGACTTTGTAGTGTCTTTTGGGAATGGAAACAGTGCATGGTGCTCACACAGCATGAGGTAGTGTTTACCGGTGAACGGCAAGTGCCCTAACTAGTGCTCCTAAACCTGATTAATTGACATGTAGTGACATTACCATTGATAATGCAAGCAGTGATGTTGCATGCGCATGCCACTGTACTGAGAAAGTACCTCTCACCTTAGCGATTAGCAGATTGATGCATTTGAATGCATTTTTGATGAACTCGTATTCAAAGGGTTTAGGTTTTTGATCACTTTTCGTAGTTGTGGTAAAATCATCTTAACACTTAGTGAGCTGTAACAGTCTAATAGAATGGATAATCACAAAAATATATATTTTTTAATAGAAGTACACTTAAGCCTTTTCTTCTTAATGGACAAGTTAACTTTTTCTTAACAAATTCTATTTTTTGATGTAAATGGTATGTTATAGAAGTGTCCAGACATTTCTTTGGGGCGATTTTCACTTGATTTTGACAAACTTACCCCACCAGCGATCGACTTCCTCAGGCTTGTTCTTGAGTGTCAGGCCAGCGATAAAACATTAACAAATATGACCAAAATCGGCCCCCAAAAAAGTGTCTGGATTCTTCTATAACATGCCATCTTACATCAATTATGATCATACTGTACGTTTCCTGTACAATTATTCTAGAATTATTCAAAATGGTGAAAGAGTCAGTTATGCATCATTGCAACACATTCCATTCTCTGTAGAAACACTGATTTAGCCATTTGATGAGCAGTATAGTTGTGAATAACACCCCATCTGAAAAAGACTCTTCTCTTCTCTTTGTGTCACCTTTCTGCATTGGCAGAACATCTTGGGATTGAATTCATGGGTATGGATCGTTCCTTCCTCCTTAGTTTGCAAATGTAGGACTAGAAGCTTGAGCCTGCCCCCCTTCCTTGTGCCAATGAAGGGATCATACAGGCATAACTTACCATATTTGTTATAGAATGATAAATACACATACACGTTGAATATGTAGCTAAAATATGCAAAAAGACACCTTCAATTGTACTTTTTGGGGAAAACCTCAATGTGATCGTGTATAGTCGAATTAACCCGCACACATACAAGCTAACAGTAGGTCCTAAAATGACCACCACACAAATGAGGTCCTACAATGACCACCATAAACTCACATTAGACTCATACAAGCATCTGAGCATCTCTTGTGGTTGTGTAAGACACATTAGATGAACTAGGTGCCCAGAGAGGCTGCAGTGTAGTTATACTGTATGATCAGATCCCTTCAGCTCTTGCTTTACCCTAAACCCTCCTCTGTTCCACCCAGTGTTTAGCATGTCATGCCAAATACACTGACGCCGTCCTCCCTTGCTACCCTTCCATTTCATCTCCTTCCTTCCGGTCTTCTTATTTCCTACTGTACCATGTGGTGTATGTATGTGTCTGTCCCCCAACAGTGTCCCCTTCGTTCTCCTGTCATCTCATGGTTCCTCCCCTTGTCTCATCAGTGATGGCAGTTTTTGCTGTGTCTTTTTAAATGATGTTGATGTTAACTCTGAACAACTGACAAATGATTGTTTTTCATTTAAAAGACTGATTGTTTGTAGCATAATTTGTTCACAGGACACCTAATACTTTGTCGAACCAACCAATTTTTTAACATAGGAGTAGAGTACGAACTAGGTGCGATTACGGAATAGTTCATATAATTATATACTGATCAAAAATATAAACGCAACATAAAACAATTTCATTGATTTTACTGAGTTAATGATCAATTGAAATAAATAAATTAGCCCCTAATCTATGGATTTCAGATGACTGGGAATACAGATATGCATCTGTTGATCACAGATTGTCACGAGACGGTGCATACATAGACCAAGACGCAGCGCAGGGATAGTAGTTACTGAATATTCAAGTAAATGTACGAACTAACAAATGAACAAACACGATTGACAGACGTAAATCAAGCACACTTACCTTTCACCGTGATATGCGAAATAATGACCCACACCCCCGGTGTGGAACCTACAAACCTATGTAGGATCCCTAATTAGAGACGATGCACTGCAGCTGCCTCTAATTAGGGATCCAACACAAACCACCCCCAGAAACAGAAAGAATAGACCTGTCAGACTCTGACCATGGCTACATAGAGAAGCTTCTCTATGGCCAGAGCCTGACACTGATACCTTAAAAAAAGTATCTCGTTACGGTATTTTTGTGCATTTAAATTGCCATCGATAAAATGCAATTGTGTTAGTTGTCTGTAGCGTGTGCCTGCCCCTACCATAACCCCACCGCCACCATGGGGCACCCTGTTCACAAAGTTGACAACAGCAAACCGCTCGCCCACACGACGCCATACACGCGGTCTGTGGTTTTAAGGCCAGCTGGACAAACTGCCAAACTTTCTAAAACAACTTTATGGTAGAGAAATTAACATTCAATTCTCTGGCAACAGCTCTGGTGGACATTCCTGCCGTCAACATGCTAATTGCACTTTCCCTCAAAACTCGAGACATCTGTGACACAACTGCACATTTTAGAGTAGCCTTTTATTGTCCCCACCTGTGTGATGATCATGCTGTTTACCGATCTATCTATATAATATTATTTTGTATTTGACCCCCTTTTTCAATTACGATCTTGTCTCATCGCTGCAACTCCCCAACGGGATCTGGAGAGGCAAAGGTCTAGTAATGCGTCTACTGAAACATGACCCACCAAACCGAGCCCTTTAACACTTGGAAGCCAGCCGCACCAATGTGTCGGAGGAAACACTGTTCAATTGACGACCGCCCGCAGGCATATGGAACATTTCTGGGATATTTTATTTCCGCTCATAAAACATAGGACCAACACTTTACATGTTGCGTTTCTATTTCTGTTCAATGTAAATTTCACTTGATCCCCTAATCTGGGAACCTGTAACCTCATCTGAAAAGATTGAACAACAAATATTTGATTTTTGGTTCCTGTGAACAAACAATACTGCACTATTTGCAATATTAGAATATTAACATTTTACATGGGAGTGATTTTAACTGTTTAAATGAATGACTATCTTATATATGCATCCGTTGTATTAGTAACATGTGGGCTGGTTAGAATACATTGCGGAGAATGCATTTTCTGTGGTTTGCCTAGTCATGATTACTGAGCCCGACCTTGAACTAACACTTCCTCGCATTCCGACTGGACTCAGACTCAGCAGAACTGCCTCCTCGGATCAGTGTATTAGATTTCCACCGTCTCGGTTAACAACCAGTGCCCACTAATACAATGTTACATCTGGGCCACGTTCAGTACCCGAACGTTGGTGGACGTTGCAGATAGAAATTCCATGAGTAGAGCCAACGTGATGCTTTATTCTACATGTCAGAGAGGCATTGCAGTTTTGTTCTACAAAACATATTTCTATCTGAACGTTCCAAAACGTTGCGTGCTGCTGAACGCGCCCCGGGTTTGTTTGTTTGTTTCTGTGAATGTATAACCTTAATATATAACCTAAAAGACATTGTGGAGTTCTAAGAAGGCGTTGTCCTCTTTTTCAGAAGCAGAGGAGCTGTATCAGAAACGTGTTTTGACAATAACAGGAATCTGCATCGCACTCCTAGTGGTTGGAATCATGTGTGTGGTTGCCTACTGCAAAACAAAGTAATTCACGTAAAAAAAATTACGCTAAACTCAATCAGTATTTACTATTACGTATCCTTGTTTTTATGTAGGGCGGCAGGTAGCCTAGCGGTTAGAGCGTTGGGCCAGTAACCGAAAGGTCGCTGGTTTCGAACACCCGAGCCGACAAGGTGGGAAAAAAACCTGTCGACGTGTCCTTGAGCAAGGCACTTAACCCTAATTTGCTCCAGGGGCTGACCCTGTAGGTAGGCCGTCATTGTAAATAAGAATTTGTTCTTAACTGACTTGCCTAGTTAAATAAAGGTTAAATAAAAAATATTATATGTATTTTATAAATGTATTTTGAAGCTTCCCTTAGATAATAGCCTATAGATTTTAGCATTTTAAAAATGGTATTGTCAATCACAACCTCTGTCAAACTTTGACAAAATCTGTCATACATCTGTTTTTGTTATTGGCTATATGACTAGTCAGTCTCACAATGCAGTTTGTCTTTCCGTGTACAGAAAACAGAGGAAAAAGCTCCATGATCGTCTGAGGCAGAGCCTACGAAATGAGAGAAACGCCATGGCCAGTATGGCTAATGGTCCTCAGATTTCTAACCCTCCCCTTGAAAACGTCCAGCTTGTCAATGTAAGTCACTCACATAGCTATTACTTCTAAAAATAAAAACTACGCTGGAGTAACTCTCACGCTTACTTTCCAATACATACGGAAAGTATTCAGACCCCTTTCCTCATCTATACCCCATAATGACAAAGCAAAACGTTTGTTTTGCTGAAATATACATTTACATAAGTATTCAGATCCTTTACTCAGTACTTTGTTGAAGCACCTTTGGCAGCTATTACAACCTCGAGTCTTCTTGGGTATGATGCTACAAGCTTGGCACATCTGTATTTGGGGAGTTTCTCCCATTCTTCTCTGCAGATCCTCTCAAGCTCTCTCAGGTTGGATGGGGAGCGTCACTGCACAGCTATTTTCAGGTCACTCCAGAGATTTTTGATCAGGTTCAAGTCCAGGCTCTGGCTGGGCCACTCAAGGACAATTAGAGACTTGTCCCGACGCCACACCTGCGTCGTCTTGGCAGTGTGCTTAGAGTTGATGTGCTGTTGGAAGATCAACCTTCGCCCCAGTCTGAGGTCCTGAGCGCTCTAGAGTAGGTTTTCATCAAGGATCTATCTGTACTTTGCTCCATTCATCTTTCCCTCAATCTAGTCTCCAAGTCCCTGCTGCTGAAAAACATCCCACAGCATGATGCTGCCACCACCACGCTTCACCGTAGGGATGGTGCCATGTTTCCTGCAGACATGACGCTTGGCATTCAAGCCAAAGAGTTCAATCTTCGTTTCATCAGACCAGAGAATCTTGTTTCACATGATCGTGACAGTCCTCTAGGTGCCTTTTGGCAAACTCCAAGTGGGCTGTCATGTGCCTTTTACTGACGAGTGGCTTCCGTCTGGCCACTCTACCATGAAGGCCTGATTGGTGCAGTGCTGCAGAAATGGTTGTCCTTCTGGAAGATTCTCCCATCTCAACAGAGGAACTCTGGAGCTCTGTCAGAGTGACCATCGGGTTCTTGGTCACCTCCCTGACCAATGCTTTTCTCCCCCAATTGTCTTGGTGGTTCCCAACTTCTTCCATTTAAGAGTGATGGAGGCCACTGTGTTCTTGGACCTTCAATGCTGCAGACATTCTCTGGTACCCTTCCCAAGATCAGTGCCTCGACACAACAGGTGTGTGCCTTTCCAAATCATGTCCAATCAATTGAATTTTCCACAGGTTTCCACAATCGAAGTTGTAGAAACATCTCAAGGATGATCAATGGAAACAAGATGGACCTGAGCTCAATTTCGAGTCTCATAGCAAAGGGTCTGAATACTTATGTAAACAAGGTACAGTTGAAGTCGGAAATTTACATACACTTAGGTTGAAGTCATTAAAACTCATTTTTCAACCAGTCTTCATGTTAACAAACTATAGTTTTGGCAAGTTGGCTAGGACATCTACTTTGTGCATGACCCAAGTAATTCTTCCAACAATTGTATACAAGCAGATGATTTCACTTATTATTCACTATATCACAATTCCTGTGGGTCAGAAGTTTACATACACTAAGTTGACTGTGCCTTTAAACAGCTTGGAAAATTCCAGAAAGTGATGGCTTTAGAAGCTTCTGATAGGCTAATTGACATCATTCAATTGGAGGTGTACCTGTGTATGTATTTCAAGGCCTACCTTCAAACTCAGTGCCTCTTTGCTCGACATCATGGGAAAATCCAAAGAAATCAGCCAAGAACTCCACAAGTCTGGTTCATCCTTGGGAGCAATTTCCAAACGCCTGAAGGTACCACGTTAATCTGTACAAACAATAGTACGCAAGTATAAACACCATGGGACCACGCAGCCGTCATACCGCTCAGGAAGGAGACGCGTTCTGTCTCCTAGAGATTAATGTACTTTGGTGCGAAAAGTGCAACTCAATCCCAGAACAACAGCAAAGGACCTTGTGAAGATGCTGGAGGAAACAGGTACAAAAGTATCTATATCCACAGTAAAATGAGTCCTATATCGACATAACCTGAAAGGCCGCTCAGCAAGGAAAAAGCCACTGCTCCAAAACCGCCATAAAAAAGCCAGACTACGGTTTGCAACTGCACATGGGGACAAAGATCGTACTTTTTGGAGAAATGTCCTCTGGTCTGATGAAACAAAAATAGAACTGTTTGGCCATAATGACCATCGTTATGTTTGGAGGAAAAAGGGGGAGGCTTACAAGCCGAAGAACACCATCCCAACCGTGAAGCACGGGGGTGGCAGCATCATGTTGTGGGGGTGCTTTGCTGAAGGACGGACTGGTGCACTTCATAAAATAGATGGCATCGTGAGGAAGGAAAATGATGTGGATATATTGAAGCAACATCTGTAGACATCAGTCAGGAAGTTAAAGCTTGGTCGCAAATCGGTCTTCCAAATGGACAATGATCCAAGCACACTTCCAAAGTTGTGGATAGAACTGAAAAAAAGCGTGTGCGAGCAAGGAGGCCTACAAACCTGACTCAGTTATACCAGTTCTGTCAGGATGAATGGGCCAAAATTCACCCAACTTATTGTGGGAAGCTTGTGGAAGGCTACGCGAAATGTTTGACCCAAGTTAAACAATATAAAGGCAATGCTACCAAATACTAATTGAGTGTATGTAAACTTCTGACCCATTGGGAATGTGATGAAAGAAATAAAAGCTAAAATAAATCATTCTCTCTACTATTATTCTGACATTTAACATTCTTCAAATAAAGTGGTGATCCTAACTGACCTAAGACAGATAATTTCTACTAGGATTAAATGTCAGGAATTGTGAAAAACTGAGTTTAAATGTATTTGGCTAAGGTGTATGTAAACTCCCGACTGTATTTCTGTTTTTACATTTTTTATAAATGTGCAAAAAATTTCGAAAAACCTGTTTTCGCTTTTGTCACTATGGGGTATTGTGTGTTGATTTGATGAGGGGGAAAACCATTTATTTAATCAATTTTAGAATAAGGTTGTAATTTAGCAAAATGTGGAGACAGTCAAGGGGTCTGAATACTTTATGAATGCACACACTGTACACTTGTTGACCTGTTCTTAGCTACAGTATCTGCACATTTCATATAAGCAATGCATGATGTGATTTCATATTGTTGACGCTTGATTTGATTGTTTTCCCTTTTATAGCAATTTGTGTCTAAAAATGCATTGCCTGCACAGCATGTAATCGAGAAGGAAACGGAAACATCTTTTTCCACAAGCCAGCACACACCATCAGCACATCAGTCCACAACGGTCACACGCGCCTCCAGTCAAAGGTACACGACAGCTTTCCTTCCTCTCCTTCCATCTGTAAAAGTAATCCACTTTTAGAAACGGATGAGCTATAGCACTGGCTTTAAGAAGATGCTGTAATAATGTGTCTAAGATAGAGTCCTATTTATCTCCTTCAATATGTCATAACTGTCAGAACACATTACCGCTGGGCCCTCTACACCATCTTAGTCAGAGTCCCTCATTTCCCCCCCCAGCCACCTCCAATTTCCCTGTTTTCAGGGGTTTTGAAAAGGAGTTAATTCACTTTGTTATCAGCTGGCGGTTGATACGATGATCCTGTTACACTATTGGCTGCGAATCACCTCGCTCACTCAGTGATAGTCACTGGATTCAACAAATACCATTGCCCGTATTCACAAAGCGTTTTAAAGTAGGAGTGTTGATCTGGGATCAGGTCCCACTGCTCCCGCCCCTTTTTCAATTATGAGACACTTTTATGAATCCAGGCCCTTGCAGTTCTGTGATATCATACTGCATAAGCAAAACAGCAGGGGACAATGTATTGTAGTGTATCATTAGCTATTATGGGACAACCAAGGGAGAATTCATGAGGTTTCCAGAGAACTTGTAGAGTAATATGTAGGTCAGTGCCTTGTGGGTGCTGTATATAGGCCAGTGCCTCTATCTATACCTTGGAATAGAGCAAACCTGGGTTCAATACTATTTTAAATCATTCAAATACTTTGTGCTTTCGCTTAAACCTGCCTGAAGTACCAGATGGGTGGGGTAAGCCTTTTTGGGGCTATTCTATTGGTCCGTTAAGTCAGGCAAGCTCAATCAAGCCCAGCTGAAGTATTTTAACCCAGGTCTGCAATAGACATGATTCACAGTGTTTACAACTTACGTCATTGTCTGAAGCGGCCAGTGTTTTGCCATCATTTAAGAGAAGCAATTAATTCCTCTCTCTCCTGTCTCCCCTCGCCATTCTCCTCTGTCTCACTCTCTCTCTCTTCAGCTGGAGTAACGGCCGCAGCGAGAGTGCCCACTCTGACAGCCGCTCTGTCTTGGTGATGTCATCGGGAGAGAACAGCCGGCATGCCACACCCAGCCACCGGGGTCGTCTGAACGCCACGGGTGGCGCCAGAGATCTGAGTGCCTACCTAAAGAACTCTGGAGACACGCCAGACTCCTACAGGGACTCTCCATACAGCGAGAGGTAGGATAAAGACTTCTGGAGGTCATGTTGCTACCCTACGCTACGCTACACACTACAACCTCCCTTCGGCCCATGGGAGAAAGACTTCTGGAGCTCATGTTGCTACGCTGCACAGTACAACCTCCCTTCAGCCCATACACCTAATGGAGGGTTTGTGATAGATAGATAGATAGATAGATGGATGGATGGATGGATGGATGGATGGATGGATGGATGGATGGATGGATGGATGGATGGATGGATGGATGGATGGGCCGACAGAGACGACACTAACCCTAATGACTGGCCATGGCAGACGGGGACGACCCTAATGGTCCAATGCTCTTCAGAGCAGTGTCCTTGTCCTCCACACACATACTAGGAAAAAGGCCTATAAAGTCCTACACCTGATTTATGAAATGGATTATGAATGAATGTATCCTGAACCAGACCATTTAGATATCCGGTGAGAAGTAAAAAAAAAAAACGTAAATATTTGAGACCGGTGAGTTGCACTGCTCTCTAAAGGAGCCTAGGCTCATCGGATGTGCCCTTGGCAATTTGACTGTACTTACCTATAGTACACAAAATCCATTGCTATGGATCATTTAGCTAAAAAGCCATACATGTGACAAGCTAGAGCACAAAATGCCTCCTTATTACTGATTCTGGTGTGATGTACTAGTTAATACAGTTATGTATTCTCAGTTATGTTCCTAATTGATATAGGCTTCTCTCTTGGTTCTGCCTGTCAGGTATGTGTCAGCGATGACCACCCCAACCCGCCTGTCTCCTGTGGAGCTGCTCTCTCCCGTGACCCCGGGCTCCCCTCCCTCTGAGATGTCGGCCCCCTTGTCCAGCCTGGCCACCTCGGTCCCCTCTGTGGCCGTCAGCCCCTCTGGCGAGGAGGAGCGCCCCCTGCTGTTCACCACCCCGCTGCGCCCCGACCACCACCGCAGCCAGTCTAAGAGAAACTCTGCTCATTACAACCATGGCCATGAGGCCCACAGCCCCCCGCCCAGCCCGCTAAGGATCGTCGAGGACGACGACTATGAGACCACACAGGAGTATGAGGCGGTCGTCGCTGCCGCCACAGTAATGCCCGTTCCCCCGCAGAGCCTTCCTAAGAAATTCGCCAAGAACAGCAACGGCCGCCGGGCCAAAAGAACAAAGCCCAATGGCCATGCAGCAGGCCACAAAATGGAGACCAACGACCTAGGTAGCAGTACGGCGAGCGAGGCGGATGAGGAAGAGGAGGAGGAGGAGCGCGTGGGAGAGGACACACCCTTCCTGAGTTTACAGAACCCGATGGCTACAGGTGTGGAGCCTCTCGCAGATGGCAGCAGGACTAACCTAGCACTCCGACTCTCCCCACAGGACAACCTGCAAGCCAGCTTATCCAGCGTCATCTCCAACCAAGATCCAATTGCTGTATAAAATGAAAAATATAGCTTAGAAAAATACTTCAGTCAGATTCAAAAATAAATAAGTCAATATTAAACCTTTATTTTCTATAAATTAAAGTATTTGCGGGGAAAATAATAAAAAATATATATATAAATAAAAAACGTATTTTAGCGAAGTAGTAAGTCTTTTATAAAAATAAAAAAAACGTGTACGTGTTCGTGTCATGGAAGAAAGTGGCATACACTAGTATGTAGCAATGGTTCGCAGTATTTCAATGGAGAAAAATATCGATGGTGCCTTTAATTTCCGTTTGGTGTGCTTATGGGAACTGCATGCCTCTGGCCCATATATTCATGCCTTTCATTTCCCTGCTGACATTACTACTCGACTCTGAAAACAAAAATATCCACCAGCACTATAGTATGCATTTACTATAATGACCTGTATGAACTATTCACTGTAAGCTCCTGAAGCTCCATACAATGGTATAATACTGAATCTGTGGTATTGCTTATGTGTTCAAGGGCATGTCGTTTTCTCCTCATTTACAGTAACGCAGTCCTAACATACTAACAGAGGAGCATACAACAAAGTATCTAGCTAACACAACACCCAAATATTATACCGTTTTTCAAGATTTTCCCACTCACTTTTTGGTTGATTTTAAATGGTAAAATAACATTTGATTTTGACGTTTTTTTAATGCTTTTCTTGGACCGTTAGCTAATCATAAAAATACATTGGTTACCAAGAATGTTGAATTTGAAATCTGATTAACTTGTATCAATACGTTGATACTAGAAGCATGAATGAAGTCAAGAAAGTTGATAATTGGATAACTGTTAGATTTGGTGTCTCGGGACATGTGATACATTCATCCCATTTATTGAATGAATGCACTACATATTAATTATTTCCATTTATATATTGCGTTCTATATAATGGAACAAATTATTTTCAAAAGACAGATGGTCAGATGAGAAGTAATTCATGTATTTAGTCATCTCTGCTTAAGCAATACTCTTAAGATTCTTGCTCTCAATGTCATAATTTGCAAGTCCAAATTGTAGGGATATGTACCAAATGAATGATTGAATATATGGCTCACGTGTTCAGTCTTTCAACAACGCATCTGTGGGTTCCTAAGTAATGCATTGTGGGGATCAAAGACAAAGCACCATTTTGAAATAAGGTAGATAGCGAGAGCTTTTTTATTTGTTTCAACTGTGTTTCAGTAGGTTAGTCCACTTCTGCTTTTTTGTCTTTCCAAACATTCATGTAAAATGTTACATTATCCAAAGTGTTTCTTTTGTGTTCATACACAGTACATATTTGTTTTCAATTGTGAGACTGTGTTAGTATGTAAAGTTATCTGTGTAATATTATCGACATTAGCTTTTTTTATTATATAATATTTATGTTATATCCCAAGGATACATTCAGGAATCATGCTAGACATGAAACCACATGAGATATGGTTGAGTGAGAAGTCATGACCTGTCGAAGACTGTCACCAATAATTTGTCACTAGAATGAATAGGTAACTAGACACGTTTTCTTTACTACATGATCACTTTTGGGGCTTCATAACCAAACCGTTAAGATTGTGTTTCCGAAAGGTAATTTCATCAAAACAATCTAAACTCCAATCTGCTTGTTTCCAGCATTAGCATGATACTATGGTACAAAGGCTTTCCCCCCCCCCTAATTTATACTGTTTCTAATGATGGCCCAATCTGAAATTTATCAACTTTTTTTTGTATTTATATTATTTATTTATTTATTGTTTATTTATTTTGTGGGCCTTATGTTATCTTTTAATTACAAATTATATATTTTAATCAGTGTTTTCTATATTTGGTTGGTATATATTTGAAAAGATTGGAACTTTTATCTTTTATAAGCATTGTGTTTGTCCCCTTATGCCTTTTTTATATATTTTGACTTCATTATGGGGTCAAATGTCTCTTTGCCTCTTAGCATTGATAACCACTCTGTTACTCAACATATAAATAAATTCAAATCTAAAAAGGCACAAGTACTTTGAGTGTACTTATACACTGATGATTAGCTGTGGCTAGGAACCAGAACACAATCTACTGTCAATCTTGGCTTGACATACCCCATGATGCATTGCTTCCAAACCAAGGTGTCTTTCGATTTATGTAAATACACCATGAAAACCTTGAGTACTTTTTTTTTTTTTTTTTTGTATTAATTAAACTATTAAACCAATATTTTGTGTTAGAGGGCCACCACCTCTAAAACATTTGTCTCCATCTTAAATATTTTCCATAACCATACATATTATGCTAAACTTTTTTGTAGTGATTGTCTTCATACCAATTGTTTCATGAACATGACTGCAGTTGTACGCGTATGTAAGAACAGCACACTAACTCGGTTGTTAAAATAAAAGCCCAAACTGATATTCTGGCATGTCAAGCCATTATCAGCACAAGGAGGAAATGGAAGGGGCTCCGATGTGAAAGTTACTGTTATGGAACATGCATGACAAGGCCAAAGGCAGGAATTCATTTCAATAGAACAGATAGTGATTGGATCGTCTTGATCAGATCATGGAAACCACATCATCGATGCAAGCGCTATAAATATGCCTTTTTTGAGAAAGTGCATCCACAAGATTAGAACCTGTGACCTTCCAGTCCCTAGCCTAGTGCCTACTCCACTGTACCAGATAAGGGGAAGGCACCAGTTACATTTTCAAAAACATTTAAAGCTGTTCAGCCCGAAAGTTAGAAACTGAAAAAGTTGGTAGATTAGAAGTGTAATTAGTGAAGAATGTTGGGTTAGGTTGGTCAGGAAGATGGAATCACAATCAGTTCTTAAAACCCTTGTTTATACCGGATGTTAACATGGGCACTTTGTCCTGAATGTATCCACATTTTGATTGTGCCCACAATGTAGCTGTTGCATCTACACATGGTAGTAAATGGGTCTCTTATTTATACACTGTGTGTCCTCTAAAATCATTGACAGGTGATGCTATTGACCTAGGGGATCAATATGTGTCAAAATAAATAGATACATGTTATTTTGAAAGAATATCTGTCAAATTATTTGCATACATGGAGGGACCAGGAAAATCTGGTGCTAATGCTTCACATTGGACGGATAAGAGACATTTTACTATCTTGTCGAGAGATCAGAATATGGACAAGATCAGGATACATGTTACTGCCAGGTATATCAGGGGCTTCTAATTAAACAGTTACTTGCCAACTTCAATGGTGTGCTATACAGTATGTAGTGTCTGGAGTAAAAAAAAAAAAAAAAAGGCCTAGATTAAATCGGATCAAGCATTAACCAGCAATAGCAAACACCCGCATAGTGGATGTTTTGACGGTGTCGGAAAGTGCAGCTGCATTGGAGCGTCACGTTGATGGGCAGCTACTCTTGCGATCATTGTCACGAAGCCACACCCGCCCTACTCACGTTAGAAGTTCGGAACGATAAAGTATAGGCTATATAGAAATAATTACGCTCAAATTGAAAAATAATTATTAAACTAAACATTAATCATTTCTAACAGCCTAATCGAGGTGTAGATTATATTTTTACATTCCAGTGTTCGAATTTGTAAACAAGGCTGCATGGGATTTATTTTTATACGACTCCGTGCAGCCAATATTAATGTTTGCTTCAGGTATAAAACCAGGAGCCGCGTGTGGATTTAACAGCTCTTAAACACAGTTCCACCTCCAACACCATCAATACATTAGAAATGCGGATGTCGGCTAAAGCGGATATTATTGAATTGGGCCCTAAATCTCTGCTATCGATCATTTCGGTGCAATACGTGCAATACTGCACATACGTTCAGTGGAGATACAAAATAAGTGCGCAAATGGTGTCCTATAATTACGTAAATAAAATACTGAAAATAGGCCGAAAGCAAAAGCAACGTTTTACTTCGCCCTGGTGGTTGATACTGATATCAATAGGGGTTTTTTGTTCTGGCACCCATACAAACATAAATGAAGGATTCTAAGCTGGTAGTTTACTAGGTGCTCTTTGGGCTGACAGTGTGGTTTATGGGATATGTTCCTACTGCTGACAAACAAGACTCCTCAGAGATACTAGAGACATTTGCCCCCAATTTATGGGTCCAGATATTGTTTAACTTTCAGCGACAAGCTACAGCGAGAATGGACAAGGATCTGCCTTCTGTCTGTTTTGAATTAAAATATATAACTTTCAAAATTGTTATAAGGCTTGTGTAATTATCTTTTATGTTTTTGGTTCTGAATATTTAATAGGATTAACTGAGGACATACAGTCGGTACTAAAACACACAGGGCTCTCTTCCTGCCATAATGCACTACAGTTCACAACTCCATGATATTGTTTCCTAAGTCCTCAGCGTTTCTGTTTCATCTACCTGCCCGGGCATGTCCCCTGGATTCATGCACTGTCCACATTCCACATTGCTGTCATACATTCCTCTTGACATAATCAGCAAATAGATGAGGTAAAGGGGCCAATTACATGCATAGTAATAATTTGATATTAAACTGATTATGGCAGTAGGCAGATTATGCAATAGTCATGTAAACACCTTACTCGGTTTATCTTAAAAATCAGGTCAAAATCTAAGTAAGCATACGCCGATTTAAAACAAATGTTTTTCTGAGCAATCGGTCCAAATATTAGGACATGTACACACCTTAAAGGGGCAATCGGTAGTTGCTACATCCATTTTTGGATTGATAAACGTTGGATGCCAACCGCCGATAAACCCCACAGAAGAAGAGGCGGGGCGGCGACGGTAGCTAGTACATACCGGTAGTGTCCTTCGCCCCCGCCTGACAGGACACTCTTCTGTTAACGGCAGGCGAGAAGGACACTGTGTGCTAGCTTAGCCAGTTAGTCATAAGGATGACTGCGGTACACAGCAGGCGGGGGCGACACCATGTGCTAGCAAGCTAGCTAGCACACCGTGGCGCTAGCACATGGTGTCGCCCCCGCCTCCCCGCTGCTGTGTACTGGAGTAGCTAGCAGTCGGCAACATCAGTGAAAAAAATCTGAAAATAATTTTATTTCCATTTTGACCCACATTCAAACACTTTTGAATGTGGGTCAAAAGGGAAAAAAAATATTTTCTGATTTTTTTCACACACAGGCATGAAGATGTAGTGCTCGACAGGAACCAATGAGATGCTTGAGGTGAGGCGTTCCTGCAGATGCAGGAATGCCCACATGCAGAAACGTCCCGAATTGCACGCTGCAGTTGCACACTATTGCTTTAGCACGAGGGAAGTGAGTTTCGGAACAACTTAATTTATGCATATTAGAAGTAGTTTCCACATACAAACTTTATATGTCCGAACTCAGAATCAAATATGCATGGGCGCTGTGGTAGAACGTTTATTTTGATTGGTGATTTTCTGCATTTATCCGAGTGCCTCAGGTAGCATGATTTCAGATGTGTCCATGTAAGCAGGATATTAGGCAAATCGTTCTTGCAAAGCATGTAAACGTTTTAATCAAATTATTTTATTAATCTGACCATCCACATTATTGTGTGTAAACTGGTTAACATAGCTAGCATCCAAAAATCTGTAGTAGTCAAAGTTGTTTTTAACTGAAATGCAGCTAATTGGTTCTGATTGAGTTAACATGTATTGGGGTTGACATCCATTATACTCAGATTTTTACCTCGACATAGTGTGAAATATACATATAAACAATAGCCTAAATGTAGGATCATTTAGCTGGGGGGGAGATTCGGGATCTTTCCCCCACGGCCCTTTCCCCGTCGAGTTCGATTGACCTCTTTACCGCATCTATACCTTGCTATACCTTGGTGTAGCTAACAGCTGACTCACAAAAGAGGATTGCACTTTAGGGACAAGGTTGAATCCCCACTTGACAGATAATGAGGTTAAAGCCAGTGAAGTCAACCATCAGCCTTCTGAATAACTGAGGAACTTTGCCACTCTTGGCTGAGATGCTTGAGCCGACATTGGCAGCATAGATAGATAGATAGATACTTTATTGATCCCTGAGGGGACATTTCTACAGCAGGAAAATAATCCTGCAGCAACAGGAAATTATTTTAAGAAGGTTATACCAAGGATCATTTAGCTATTTGAATTTTATTTTGAATTTTAAGACCCCTTGAAGTATTATTTTTGTCTCCATATACATTACACTTCCATTAACTGGGTCCTTCAGACAGTCTTGTGAGGCCTGTGGGCATCTTAGAGCAATATGTGTACCGACGTACACTACCGTTCAAAAGTTTGGGGTCAGTTAGAAATGTCCTTGTTTTTTAATGAAAAGCAAATATTTTGTCCGTTAAAATTGATCATAAATACAGTGTAGACATTGTTAATGTTGTAAATGACTATTGAAGCTTGAAACGGCTGATTTTTTATGGAATATCTACATAGGTGTACAGAGGCCCATTACCAGCAACCATCACTCCTGTGTTCCAATGGCACGTTGTGTTAGCTAATCCAAGTTCATCATTTTAAAAGGCTAATTGATCATTATAAAACCCTTTTGCAATTATGTTTGCATAGCTGAAAACTGTTGCGCTGATTAAAGCAGCAATAAAACTGGCCTTCTTTAGACTAGTTGAGTATCTGGAGCATCAGCATTTGTGGGTTTGATTACAGGCTCAAAATGGCCAGAAACAAATAACTTTCTTCTGAAACTCGTCAGTCTATTCTCGTTCTGAGAAATGAAGGCTATTCCATGCGAGAAATTGCCAAGAAACTGAAGATCTCGTACAACGCTGTGTACTACTCCCTTCACAGAACAGCACAAACTGGTTCTAACCAGAATAGAAAGAGGAGTGGGAGGCCCCGGTGCACAACTGAGCAAGAGGACAAGTACATTATAATGTCTAGTTTGAGAAACAGACGCCTCACAAGTCCTCAACTGGCAGCTTCATTAAATAGTACCCGCAAAACACCAGTCTCAACGTCAGCAGTGAAGAGGCGACTCCGGGATGCTGACCTTCTAGGCAGAGTTGCAAAGAAAAAGTAATATCTCAGACTGGCCAAGAAAAAGCAAAGATTAAGATGGGCAAAAGAACACAGACACTGGACAGAGGAAGATATGGCTTTTTCTTTGCAATTCTGCCTAGAAGGCCAGCATCTCGGAGTCGCCTCTTCACTGTTGACATTGAGACTGGTGTTTTGTAGGTACTATTTAATGAAGCTGCCAGTTGAGGACTTGTGAGGCATCAAATACACTACAAGTTTCCAGCATTGCAGGATGGTTCTCCTGCAACAGGGTGATCAAATTAAAATCCTATATCTGTATCTCTGCGAAAGTCAGGGAAATTGCCTTTTATAAATGTGCATTGTCAACAGTGCACCATCAATTTAATCCTGGCCCAAGTCCTTTCAGACTTGTTATTTTTGGATTAGCCTATGTAGCAATGCTACTGGAAACAGATTGAACCAGCTAGCGGTGCTACATAACCAGCAAATAAACGTATAAACACTTTGGTTAGACCTCAAGAACTGATCAACGGGAGCTTCATGAAATGGGTTTTCATGGCCGAGCAGCTGCACACAAGACTAAGATTACCATGTGCAATGCTAAGCGTTAGCTGGAGTTGGGTAAAACTTGCCACCACTGGACTCTGGAGCAGTGGAAACACATTCTCTGGAATGATGAATCATGCTTCACCATCTGGCAGTCCGATGGACGAATCTGGCGGATGCCAGGAGAATGCTACCTGCCCAAATGCAAGTTTGGTTTAGCAGGTATAACGGTCTGGGGCAATTTTTCATGATTCGGGCTAGGGCCCTCAGTTCCAGTGAAGGCAAATCTTAATTCGATTCTGTTCTTCCAACTTTGTGGCAAAAGTTTGGGGAAGGCACTTTCCTGTTTCAGCATGACAATGCCCCCGTGCAAAAAGCGAGTTCCATACAGAAATGGTTTGTCGAGATCAGTGTGGAAGAACTTGACTGGCCTGCACAGGGCCCTGACCTCAACCCCATCGAACACCTTTGGGATGAATTGGAACACAGACTGCGAGCCAGGCCTAATCGCCCAACACCAGTGCCCCCTTTCTCTTCCCTTCCCCTTCCCGACCTCACTAATGCTCTTATGGCTGAATGGAAGCAAGTCCCTGCAGCAATGTTCCAACATCTAGTGGAGGCTGTTATAGCAGTAAAGGGGGGACAAACTCCATATTAACGCCCATAATTTTGGAATGAGATGTTCGACGAGCAGGTGTTCACATACTTTTGGTCATGTAGTGGATAGGAACTGCACACCATACTGAGATGGGCTGTCTGTCCCCATGAGCGTTGATTGATCATGCAGAGAGCAGAGAGAAGACCGTAGAGAAGCCACATTTCTACATTGCATATTATTTAACAGTTCCATTTCACGTCATGCTCTGATAATTAATAATGTGGCTGTTGAGCAAGTTGGGGAGATTTAATTACTTAGTGTTACCTTGGAGTGGTTTTGGGATGTAAATCTCAGTAACCGGGTTCCTGTTATGGTCAGACTGTATACTGGTTGTATAAGGTAATGTAAAACTTTTGTTAACATCTCTTTAGCAACCAGAGACTTTGACAAACAGACCAGAAACGTTCAAAGATAGCAACCAGAATATGACTTCTTTTCCATGACATCTTGATGTTGTCATGAAAAATATGTCTCTACCTGGTTGTAACAATGACCCGTTGGTAACCTGGTTATACAAAATAATCTCCACCAAGAAAAGACCCAGAAAAATGACGTCATCAAAATACCATGTCTTGATCTTGGGACTATAGCATCAACATTTTTACATCCCAGATCTCAGAACTGTTTTGTAGTGAATTCTTCTTTCATAATAATTTAAGGTCCTCACCTTTAACGGTACCTAAATCACAGAGTATCAGAATCCTGAGACATTTGTAAATCAGTTTTTTTTAGAGGTGTGCAATCACAGATAGAACCTTATGGCTCTGAAATGTCAATCTGGGTTCAGCCATAAGGTTCTATCTGACACTTCTGAATTAAACAATGGATTTATGCAGATAGAACTTTCTAGTTTTTCACATACTTAAAAATGTAACTTCTCAGACATATGAAGAACCATCTAAAGATAAATTATATGTGACTAAAGCATTATTGACAAAAATGTCAGAACCTTATAGTCCCAAAGTCTCGATGTGAAATTGCTAAAAGATACAGGTATACCCAGTGGATAGAACAGTCTGACATCTAGGCATTGGCACATGCAGTCAGTTCATGATTATTATTATTATTATTATTTAAGGTAACATAACATACTATGTGCAATGACACTTTTATAATCCGATAGGATAATGGATTTATCTGGGATGTTTCAAAAGCCTGACAAGGAAGGGTGCAGTAGTAGTATTTCCTCTGACTGCTCTGCAGTAGTAGTATTTCCTCTGACTGCTCTGCAGTAGTAGTATTTCCTCTGACTGCTCTGCAGTAGTAGTATTTCCTCTGACTGCTCTGCAGTAGTAGTATTTCCTCTGACTGCTCTGCAGTAGTAGTATTTCCTCTGACTGCTCTGCAGTAGTAGTATTTCCTCAGGCTGACTGCTCTGCCTAGATTCCAGTTGATCTAAATCACTTAAGTGTACAAAGTTTCTGAGTTCAAGTTTGTGAAGACAAAACAAATCAAGAAAGGGAAGAGAAGACTCATCCCTCTGGGAATTCCAGATACATTTTTAATCAGATACACAGCTAAGGTATGACTATGATGTGTTCACAGAGAACAACTAGTTCTGGGCAACAAAACCTTTTAATTGTTTTTTTGGAACGCTGTCACAATACTATGCCATTTTAATTCACAACGCTGTTAGTGAAAGCACATTTTTGTGGGAATATTCCATTTATACAGCACAACTTCTTGTTAACAGCTAAACCAATAAACATAGATTAACAGATCTAATTGTGAAATATGATACAGTTGAAGTCGGAAGTTTAGATACACTTAGATTTAAGTCATTAAAACTCATTTTTCAACCACTCCACAGATTTCATGTTTACAAACTATAGTTTTGGCAAGTCGGTTAGGACATCTACTTTGTGCATGACACAAGTAATTCTTACAACAACTGTTTACAAACAGATTATTTCACATATAATTCACTATATCACAATTCCAGTGGGTCAGAAGTTTACATACACTAAGTTGACTGTGCCTTTAAACAGTTAGGAAAATCCAGAATATGATGTCATGGCTTTAGAAGTTTCTGATAGGCTAATTGACATCATTTGAGTCAATTGGAGGTGTACCTGTGGATGTATTTCAAGGTCTACCTTCAAACTCAGTGCCTCTCTACTCGACATCATGGGAAAATCAAAAGAAATCAGGCAAGACCTCAGAAAAACAATTTTAGACCTCCACAAGTCTGGTTCATCCTTGGGAGCAATTTCAAAATGCCTGAGGGTACAACTTTCATCTGTACAAACAATAGTACGCAAGTATAAACACCATGGGACCAGGCAGCCGTCATACCGCTCAGGAAGGAGACGCGTTCTGTCTCCTAGAGATGAACGTACTTTGGTGCGAAAAGTGCAAATCAATCTCAGAACAACAGCAAAGGACCTTGTGAAGATGCTGGAGTAAACAGGTACAAAAGTATCTATATCCACAGTAAAACGAGTCCTATATCGACATAACCTGAAAGGCCGCTCAGCAAGGAAGAAGTGACTGCTCCAAAACCGCCATAAAAAAGCCAGACTACGGTTTGCAACTGCACATGGGGACAAAGATCGTATTTTTTGGAGAAATGTCCTCTGGTCTGATGAAACAAAAATAGAACTGTTTGGCCATAATGACCATCGTTATGTTTGGAGGAAAAAGGGGGAGGCTTGCAAGCCGAAGAACACCATCCCAACCGTGAAGCACGGTGGTGGCAGCATCATGTTGTGGGGGTGCTTTGCTGCAGCAGGGACTGGTGCACTTCAAAAAATAGATGGCATCATGAGGAAGGAAAATGTATATGGATATATTGAAGCAACATCTCAAGACATCAGTCAGGAAGTTAAAGCTTGGAACCCAAGAATACTTCTAAAGTTGTGGCAAAATGTCAAGGTATTGGAGTGGCCATCACAAAGCCCTGACCTTAATCCTATAGAAAATTTGTGGGCAGAACTGAAAAAGCGTTTGCGAGCAAGGAGGCCTACAAACCTGACTCAGTTACACCAGTTTTGCCAGGAGGAATGGGCCAAAACTCACCCAACTTATTGTGGGAAGCTGGTGGAAGGCTACCCGAAACGTTTGACCCAAGTTAAACAATTTAAAGGCAATGCTACCAAATACTAATTGAGTGTATGTAAACTTCTGACCCACTGGGAATGTGATGAAAGAGATAAAAGTTTAAATAAATCTCTCTCTACTATTATTCTGACATTTCACATTCTCAAAATAAAGTGGTGATCCTAACTGACCTAAGACAGGGAATTTTTACTAGGATTAAATGTCAGGAATTGTGAAAAATTGAGTTTAAATGTATTTGACTACATTTAAATACATATTTTCCCCTTTTTATCATCCTAGATTACGATACAAGAGCTAATTTTTATGATTTTCTGTAGGAGAGGACTGTGGAAATAATTAATCTTCCTGAATATTCGTAAATCTCTTCTTCAACATAACCCTGTGAAAGGCACATCTCTGGCTGAGTGTCCGGGCTGTGTCCGGCTGAGTGTCCATTATGTGTCCAGTTGAGTGTCCGGCGGAGTGTCCGGGCTGTGGTTAGCCCATCCCTGAGTGTCCAGACTGTGCTTAGATGCTCCATTCCTGAACATCTCTAAAACTAAGAGCATTGCATTTGGTACAAATCATCCCCTAAATTCTATACCTGATAATGAATTATGTGGCTGTTGAGAAAGTCACTTGGTGTTACCTTCGATTGTAAACTGTCATGGTCAAAACATATTGGTTTAATGGTTGTAAAGACAGGAAGAGGTATTTAAATTATAAAGAGATGCTCTGCTTTTTTGACACCACATTCCAAAAAGCAAGTCCTGCAGGCTCTAGTTGTATCTCATCTTGATTATTGTCCAGTCATATGGTCAAGTCCTGGAAAGAAAGACCTAGCTAAGCTGCAGATGGCCCAGAACACAGCGGCACGTCTTGCTCTACACTGTAATCAGAGGGCTGATATAAATACTATGCATGCCAGTCTCACTTGGCTAGGAGTAGAGAGACACTGCATTACTTCTTTTTTACAAGAAACTTTGTGTTGAAAATTCCAAATTGTTTTCATAGTCAACTTTACACACACACACACACACACACACAATATTTTTGTGTTACAGCCTTTAAAACGGATGAAATTTAGATGTTTTGTCACTGGCCTACACACAATGCCTCATGAATGTCAAAGTGGAATTATGTTTTTAGACATAACAAATTAGTTAAAAATAAAAAGCTGAAATGTCTTGAGTCAATAATTATTCAACCCCTTTGTTATGGCAAGCCTAAATACGTTCAGGAGTAAAAATGTGCTTAACAAGTCACATAATAAGTTGCATGGACTCACTCTGTGTGCAATAATAGTATTTGACATGTTTTTTTTTTATTTAACCTTTATTTAACTAGGCAAGTCAGTCAAAAATCTTATTTACAATGACGGCCTACACCAGCCAAACTCAGGCGACGCTGGGCCCGTTGTGCACCGCCCTATGGTACTCCCAATCACCGCTGGTTGTGCTACACCCTGGAATCGAACCAGGGTGTCTGTAGTGACGCCTCTAGCACTGAGATCAGTGCCTTAGACCACTGCGCCAATTAGGAGCCCTACACATACAATTATTTGTAAGGACCCTCAGTCGAGCAGTGAATTTCAAACACAGATTCAACCACAAAGACCAGTTTACCAATGCTTATTGGTAGAAGAGCACCTATTGGTAGATGGGTAATAAAAAAAACAGACATTAAGTATCCCTTTAAGCATGTTTACGTTATAAATTACACTTTGGATGGTGTATCAATACACCCAGTCATTACAAAGATACAGGTGTCCTTCCTTACTCAGTTGGACTGGTGAGTTTTTCAGGATAAAAAAGAAACGGAATTGAGCTAAGCACAGGCAAAATCCTAGAGAAAAACCTGGTTCAGTCTGCTTTCCACCAGACACTGGGAGATGAATTCACCTTTCAGCAGGACCATAACCTAAAACACAAGGCCAAATCGACACTGGAGTTGCTTACCAAGACGTTTTAAATTAATGTAGTTCTGTCCTTGAGTTGTTCTTATTTGTTAATGTTCTATATCATGCAATGTTTTGTGTGGACCCAAGGAAGAGTAGCTGCTGCTTTCGCAACAGCTAATGGGGATCCTAATAAAATACCAAATACCATTCTCCTGATGGGTGAGAGAGGATAACCCCCAGGAGTCCAATGAAAGTGTTTATCACTGTTATTTCAACAGCTGTTGCATAGTTGCTGGGGTAACTCCATAGGAAAAGACAGCAGTGATGGTCAGAGATGTTCACATGGTTCAGTGGAAGACCAGGGAGACAAAGGCTGAGAGGATTTAGACAACAGCAAAAACAAGACGTTGCTAATATATGTAGATATGTATATGTAAACCATATATATCTAAATATATATGTAAACCATATCTGTAAATATGTAAACCAAATATACAGTATGTAAATATACAGTATATGTATATACTGTATGTAAACCACTTTAATAACTTGACTTGGATAATATTGTCATGAAGAAGTAACAAATATTTTGTTACTAATAAGGACTGACTCGCACGGAGATGCCGCTCTACTGGAAATAGGTTAATGAGTCAAACTAGATGTAAACAAAACTAGGTCACCCACAGACAATGAAGTGAGTTCAACTTCATAGGCTTAGCATCCAATTAAGGGTTACACCAGAGGCCTTTCCATCAGTTAATATAGTAATATGAATTTTGTGTCTACTTTAAATAATTAAACATTTGAAACATAATTCTCTACCCTAGCACTGGGATGCAGTCATTTGAAATCCAGTCCCATCAAAAGATTTAGATGCATTATATATTTGCAAACTATTATAAAGGCTTTAGAATATTCTCACCATCAGAAAAGTTCGACCAATAGAGTTCGAGTTCCCTCTAGCAAATCAAATGTCTTCCTCAGAGATTTTTGTCAAAGTGCTTGTTCTCTTCAGCTGATCTTCTTGGAATTGAATCAAAATAGTCTGTCGTGCTTAAAAAAAAACGGCAGCATGTTATCCCATCAAAGCTATCCCTTGACTCTTTCAGTGACAAACAATAAAAATGCAGCTTTGACCACAGCTGTTGGAATGTTCAGAAATGTCTAGCATTCATTACTGGCCGTCCTTGCTTCACTACTGTTTAAGACCTCTTGTCTCTAAAATCTTTTCTACTCCGTTTTTGATTTAAATACGTTTTTTAGTAATCAGTGTGTGTGCCTACGTGCATGCATGGGTTTATGCTGCAAATAGAAATGAAATCAATCTTGCTCCGGTAATGGTCAGAGTTAATACTTAGAGCATTAGATTAAGATTTTTACCTTAACATAGTGTGAAATACACATATACAGTGCATTCAGAAAGTATTCAGACCCCTTCCCTTTTTACATATTTTGTTGTTCTAAAATATATTACCTCGTCAATCTAAACACAATACCACATAATGACGAAGCGAAAACACTTTAGACATTTTTGCAAATGTATGAAAGCTAAAAAACAGAAATACCTTATAAGTATTCAGACCATTTGCTATGAGACTAGAAATTGATCTCAGGTGCATCCTGTTTCCATTGATCATCCTTGAGATGTTTCTACAACTTGATTGGGGTCCACCTGTGGTAAATTCAATTGATTGGACATGATTTGGAAAGGCACACACCTGTCTATATAAGGTCCTATATAAAGGTCCCACAGTTGACAGTGCATGTCAGAGCAAAAACCAAGCCATGATGTCGAAGGAACTGTCCGTAGAGCTCCGAGGGGTACCAAAAAATGTCTGCAGCATTGAAGGTCCCCAAGAACACAGTGGCCTCCATCATTCTTAAATGGAAGAAGTTTGGAACCACCAAGACTCTTCCTATAGTTAGCTTCCCGGCCAAACTGAGCAAATCACCTTCCAACAGGACAACGACCCTAAGCACACAGCCAAAAAAACACAGAAGTGGCTTCAGGACAACTCTGAATGTCTTTAAAAAAAAATCTGCTTTTGCTTTGTCATTATGGTGTATTGTGTGTAGATTTATGAGGGGGAAAAAACTATTTTAGAATAAGGCTGTAAAGTAACCAAATGTGGAAAACATCAAGGGGTCTGAATACCTTCAGAATGCACTGAATAAACCAATCAAATGGTCACAGTTAATATAATAATTATATGCAGGGTAAACCCATCTAATAGTCAGAGTTAATATGCTAATTATAAGCTAGGTAAACCCATTTAAAGTAATAACTCTTGTGCAGCTTATGAAGGGTTTAGATTTTAGCTTCTCCACTTCATTTACAGAGAGCCTAGCTCATCAGTCAGACGTTTCCTTGAACCGAGAGCTGCTCTTTGAACTCTCCCTGATCCCCCCTAGATACACGAGTGAAAGGGAGAGTTACTAATTAGTCCATGATAATAATGAGGGTTTCCTGTGAGGGAAAGAGAGCGCCTGCGTCCCAAATGGCACCCTATTTCCTCCATAGTGCAATACCTCTATGGGCTCTGGTCAAAAGTAGTGCACTATATTGTTAATAGGGTGCCATTTGGGACGCAAACAGTGTGTGTTTACAGAACATGTCCTCAAATTGGCAGCCCTCCCTGAAGATGAACCCAGTGCAGCTAATGAGGACATCATCACATCTACAGTCCATGCAGGTTATACTGACAGGCTGATGTTGTTACTACATGTAGTAAGTATAAGGTTGCTAGCAAGGCTGTATAATTATTAGCTGTGTGGTCATTCGTACCATTGGTCAATTCGATCATTCATTCACTAAATCTGGTTTGAATTTAAGATCTTGCTATTGAATTTAATCAAAAATGTTATAACCTGAAAATCCAGTCCCATCAAAAGATTTAGATGCATTATATATTTGCAAACTATTATAAAGGCTTTAGAATATTCTCACCATCAGAAAAGTTCGACCAATAGAGTTCGAGTTCCCTCTAGCAAATCAAATGTCTTCCTCAGAGATTTTTGTCAAAGTGCTTGTTCTCTTCAGCTGATCTTCTTGGAATTGAATCAAAATAGTCTGTCGTGCTTGAAAAAAAACAGCAGCATGTTATCCCATCAAAGCTATCCCTTGACTCTTTCAGTGACAAACAATAAAAATGCAGCTTTGACCACAGCTGTTGGAATGTTCAGAAATGTCTAGCATTCATTACTGGCCGTCCTTGCTTCACTACTGTTTAAGACCTCTTGTCTCTAAAATCTTTTCTACTCCGTTTTTGAACCCAGTGCAGCTAATGAGGACATCATCACATCTACAGTCCATGCAGGTTATACTGACAGGCTGATGTTGTTACTACATGTAGTAAGTATAAGGTTGCTAGCAAGGCTGTATAATTATTAGCTGTGTGGTCATTCGTACCATTGGTCAATTCGATCATTCATTCACTAAATCTGGTTTGAATTTAAGATCTTGCTATTGAATTTAATCAAAAATGTTATAACCTGAAAATCAAAACAGACTTGTCAATAGGTGAGGACAAAACAAAATTATGTTGAACTTCAACATATTGCAATATTTATAGTGCAAATTGGCCCATTAGGGCTGCCTAACACTGTTTCTGTATCCAAACGCAGTTAGGAAACACCCAGAGCCAAGCTAGTAGGAAGGGTTTTCAGAGGTTAGTCCCAACTTCGACGTACATACAGCACAAAATATCTTACAATGACTCACTCTGCACCAGCAACATCCATCTACAGTAGGGTGAGAGATGCAAACCTGGTGCAATGAATAGCAGGAAGTTGGAAAAGAGTTGACTCATCTGTCATCTGACTCACATGCCCACCATCTTGAAACACCATGAACGAGCTGCGCCACCGAAAAGCTAGTGGAGGTGGAGGTATTTTAACCAACTCAACTCTGTTACAGCTAATTCAAATGTAGGAAAACAGTAGAATACTGTAGAAGGTAAAAGTCACTCCATTTGCTACAATGGCCATGCTACGGTTCAAGTCTGTTAGTTAGACCACAATTGGCAACAGATAGAGTTGAAGTCGGAAGTTTACATACATCTTAGCCAAATACATTTAAACTCAGTTTTTCACAATTCCTGACATTTAATCCTAGTAAAAATTCCCTGTCTTAGGTCAGTTAGGATCACCACTTTATTTTAAGAATGTGAAATGTCAGAATAATAGTAGAGAATGATTTATTTCAGCTTTTATTTCTTTCATCACATTCCCAGTGGGTCAGAAGTTTACATACACTCAATTAGTATTTGGTAGCATTGCCTTTAAATTGTTTAACTTGGGTCAAACGTTTCGGGTATGGCGATTTTGGAGCAGTGGCTTCTTCCATGCTGAGCGTGGAAGAAGGTCCTTTGCTGTTGTTCTGGGATTGATTCGCAAAGTATGGAAAGTGCAAATCTGTCTCTAGGAGACAGAACGTGTCTTCTTCCTGAGCGGTATGACGGCTGCGTGGTCCCATGGTGTTTATACTTGCGTACTATTGTTTGTACAGATGAACGTGGTACCTTCAGGCATTTGGAAATTGCTCCCAAGGATGAACCAGACTTGTGGAGGTCTACAAATTTTTTTCTGAGGTCTTGGCTGATTTCTTTGGATTTTCCCATGATGTCGAGCAGAGAGGCACTGAGTTTGAAGGTAGACACAGGTACACCTCCAATTGTCTCAAATTATGTCAATTAGCCTATCAGAAACTTCTAAAGCCATGACATCATATTCTGGAATTTTCCAATCTGTTTAAAGGCACAGTCAACTTAGTGTATGTAATCTTCTGACCCACTGGAATTGTGATATAGGGAATTATATGTGAAATAATCTGTCTGTAAACAATTGTTGTAAGAATTACTTGTGTCATGCATCAGCTTCCACAATGTGGAAGCTGAAGATGTCCTAACTGACTTGCCAAAACTATAGTTTGTTAACATGAAATCTGTGGAGTGGTTGAAAAATGAGTTTTAATGACTTCAACCTAAGTGTATGTAAACTTCCGACTTCATCTGTATTGCTGAATAAATGTTTATTCTACCAGGTTAAACTAACTGCAGGAGACTATCTTGAAAGAGAATGGTCATGGTTGACGGTTTCTCTCAATATATTTTCAAAGAGGAAATATCCATTCAAATTGAATTTCAATTAATCTCCTGAATTGATTGCAACTGAATTGAAATTGGTCCAACCAAAGCAGTGACACCACCCCCACCTCTGCACACCATGAAGCCACGTACATATTTTGGGTTGTTTTATTTCTTGAAAATTCCTCACCATCTATCATAGGGTATCATTGCAGTAAAATACAGAGGCCACATTTGACTGCTATTAAAATATATTGGATGTGATGGTCCATTACTTTCATAGGGGGAAAAACTAACCAAAGATAATTCCTCTCCATCATTTTGAGATTTAGATTTCTCCAGTCTGGAGTGATATGTCTCTGTTAATGGTGCAAAACTATGCAAAAAAGTCATCCAATATTATCACAAGTCATCCAATATTATAAAAAGTCATCCAATATTATCACAAGTCATCCAAATGGGAGATAATACTTATCGCAGAACATGTAAACTACATGAACAAAAGTATGTGAAAACCTGCTTGTCGAACAAAATCATGGGCATTAATATGGAGGTGGTCCTCTCTTTGCTGCTATAACAGCCTCCAATCCTCTGGGAAGGCTTTACTCTAGATGTTGGAACATTGCGGCAGGGATTTGCTTCCATTCAGCCACAAGAGCATTAGTGAGGTCGGGCACTGATGTTGGGCAATTAGGCCTGGCTCGCAGTCAGTGTTCCAATTCATCCCAAAGGTGTTTGATGGGCTCTGTGCAGGCCAGTCAAGTTCTTTCACACCGATCTCAACCAATAATTTCTGTATGGACGTTGCTTTGTGCACGGGGGCATTGTCATGCTGAAACAGAAAAGGGCCTTCCCCAAACTGTGGCCACAAAGTTGGAAGCACAGAATCGTCTAGAATTTCATTGTATGCTGTAGTATTAAGATTTCCCCTCACTGGAACTGAGGGGCCTAGCCCGAACCAACGGTGGTGAGCTTAACGTCACTCCAGCTGACACTTGGGATTGCATGGTGATCTTATGCTTGTTTGCGGCTGCTCGGCCATGGAAACCCATTTCATGTAGCTCAGGACGAAGCGGTTCTTGTGCTGACGTTGCTTCCAGAGGCAGTTTGGAACTCGGTAGCGAATGTTACAACCGAGGACAGACGTTTTTAGACACTTCAGCACACGGCGGTCCCGTTCTGTGAGCTTGTGTGGCTCTACCACTTTGCGGCTTAGCCGTTGTAGCTCCTAGACGTTGGAAAGGTGGCATCCTATGACGGTGCCACATTGAAAGTCACTGAGCTCTTAAGTAAGGCCATTCTACTGCCAATGTTTGTCTATGGAGATTGCATGGCTGTGTGCTCGATTTTATACACCTGTCAGCAACGGGTTTGGCTGAAATAGTCGAATCCACTAATTTGAAGGGGTGTCCACATACTTTTGTATATACAGTGTATTATAGTACGTTTGATGCATAGCGCAAATGTGCCGTTAAAATAGCCGTTTTAGAGCTACATTTTAATTTGAGGTTTATTTGGGTTGCTTTGGGGGTGCTAGAGAAATGGGCGGCATGTGACTGACCAATCAGGTGAAAGGTGAAGGTGAGAATAGAGTTAACATGAGGATTAGAGAGTATTAATACATCACGTAGAAATAATGTAAACATATTGTTGTTCATCCCACAAAGGTAAACATAAGTGTTTCCTCCTCTTCTACATGGTTTTATCCAGAAAGACATTAGAAAACACTTTGAAAATACTGGATTTACGTTTATCAGACTCATAACTGACATTGCTGCTTAAATGTATTAACCTTATTTAGCAGGTTTCCTGACCGGCACTGTGAAACTACTTAATGAGCATGGGACGTCAGTTGATAACACATTATATTGATGAACGGCATTGCAATATTACTCAAGTTTCTGAGCTACAAAAAAAAGACCCACTAAAATAGATAATCTATTGCATAATTTCAGCATTCTTACATACTTTTCTGGAACCAAATGTGTGTTCCAACTTTGACTAGGCTTAATCTAGAACTGGGGAACCAGTCCTTAAGGGGGGCTTCCCGGACACAGATTAGGCCTAGTCCTGGACCAAAAGACCATTTGAATTCCAAAGTGATTTTTATTCCAGGACTAGTCTTACTCAATGTCTGGGAAACCAACCCTTAAGGTTAAATGGCTAGAATTTCCCCAGGTACGAGGAGCCAGAACTTGAAAGCTGAACAAATTAAACCACAGAGAGCGAGTAACAAACTGACCTAGTTTGAGGATAAATCTATCAGACAGTGCAAAGCAGAAGACTGCTCTGTACATAGTTTCCCCTCTGCAGAGCAGTGGCCATTCTGGGCTGTAGATTCCATTTGAACAGGCACCATGTTTCCATAAACTAATTCACATCCAACAGCACTTCTGTCCATGTTTTAAGAACAATGTAACACTGGTATGGATCACATTAATTTTTATATTATTTTTATTGAACTAGGCAAGTCAGTTAAGAACAAATTCTTATTTACAATGAAGGCCTAACCCGGCCAAATCTGGCAGACGCTGGGCCACCCTATGGGACTCCCAATCACAGCTGGATGTGATACAGCCTGGATTCGAACCAAGGACTGTAGTGACGCCTCTTGCACTTAGATGCCTTAGACCGCTGCGCCACTCGGGTCAGTCAGTGACAATAACATTATCTATTATGAAATTTCCCCCCCGGGGGAGCAATAAAGTACCTATCTATCTATCTATCTATCTATCTATTACCGAGTTAGACTAACCAGTATATCAATGGCAATGCACTGGAGTTAATGAAGATAATAGGTACATATTGTAGTAAAGTCTATCTCTGTTTCATACTTAAGGGTATTTGTTGCTGTTGAAAATGGATCCATGCTTAAATTCCAATGTGGAAGCTAAAGATAAATAATACTGATCTCTCTCTCATGAAAAGCCCCATAGCTCCCTCTAAAGGACAACAGTGGTACAACATATTAAGAAACAAAAGTCCTGCTGTTCAACAGTCATTTAGACTAACATGGACCTTTGAGTTTAGTAGAACTGTTTAAACCCTATCATGACTGAAGCGTTTAGTAGAACTGTTTAACCCCTATCATGACTGAAGCGTTTAGTAGAACTGTTTAACCCCTATCATGACTGAAGCGTTTAGTAGAACTGTTTAACCCCTATCATGACTGAAGCGTTTAGTAGAACTGTTTAAACCCTATCATGACTGAAGAGTTTAGTAGAACTGTTTAAACCCTATCATGACTGAAGAGTTTAGTAGAACTGTTTAAACCCTATCATGACTGAAGCGTTTAGTAGAACTGTTTAACCCCTATCATGACTGAAGCGTTTAGTAGAACTGTTTAACCCCTATCATGACTGAAGCGTTTAGTAGAACTGTTTAAACCCTATCATGACTGAAGCTTTTAGTAGAACTGTTTAAACCCTATCATGACTGAAGCGTTTAGTAGAACTGTTTAACCCCTATCATGACTGAAGAGGAAGATAGAAAAAGATATAAACAACTTTGTTTAAATATACATTAGATGTTTAATTATACATTAAATGTTTAAATATACTTTAAATATACATTCAAACAAGCATGCCGCGCTCATGGACTCTGTCTTTCAATTTGAGAGTGGTTATATTTACCCAACAGCATTTCTAAGACACTTATGCATTTTCATGCGTTGAGGAACTGTCTGTTTCCTGTTTCCTGTCCACTATTACTGAGGATGACTCTTATGACACAGAACAATACTTACAGTAACAGTAGAAGTTAACTGTATTTGAGCACAAGCGTGTCAAGATGGAAAATGATGAAAATGCATATTCCAACGGAAGTTCCTTCAGGCCCAGCCCAAGAGAAGGAGTAATATACAGTGGGGAGAACAAGTATTTGATACACTGCCGATTTTGCAGGTTTTCCCACTTACAAAGCATGTAGAAGTCTGTAATTTTTATCATAGGTACTCTTCAACTGTGAGTGACGGAATCTAAAACAAAAATCCAGAAAATCACATTGTATGATTTTTAAGTAATTAATTTGCATTTTATTGCATGACATAAGTATTTGATACATAAGAAAAGCAGAACTTAATATTTGGTACAGAAACCTTTGTTTGCAATTACAGAGATCATACGTTTCCTGTAGTTCTTGACCAGGTTTGCACACACTGCAGCAGCGATTTTGGCCCACTCCTCCATCCAGATCCTTCAGGTTTCGGGGCTGTCGCTGGGCAGTACGGACTTTCAGCACCCTCCAAAGATTTTCTATTGGGTTCAGGTCTGGAGACTGGCTAGGCCACTCCAGGACCTTGAGATGCTTCTTACGGAGCCACTCCTTAGTTGCCCTGGCTGTGTGTTTCAGGTCGTTGTCATGCTGGAAGACCCAGCCACGACCCATCTTCAATGCTCTTACTGAGGGAAGGAGGTTGTTGGCCAAGATCTTGCGATACATGGCCCCATCCATCCTCCCCTCAATACGGTGCAGTCGTCCTGTCCCCTTTGCAGAAAAGCATCCCCAAAGAATGATGGTTCCACCTCCATGCTTCATGGTTGGGATGGTGTTCTTGGGGTTGTACTAATCCTTCTTCTTCCTCCAAACACGTCGAGTGGAGTTTAGACCAAAAAGCTCAATTTTTGTCTCATCAGACCACATGACCTTCTCCCATTCCTCCTCTGGATCATCCAGATGGTCATTGGCAAACTTCAGACGGGCCTGGACATGCGCTGGCTTGAGCAGGGGGACCTTGCGTGCGCTGCAGGATTTTAATCCATGACGGGGTAGTGTGTTACTAATGGTTTTCTTTGAGACTGTGGTCCCAGCTCTCTTCAGCTCATTGACCAGGTCCTGCCGTGTAGTTCTGGGCTGATCCCTCACCTTCCTCATGATCATTGATGCCCCACGAGGTGAGATCTTGCATGGTGCCCCAGACCGAGGGAGATTGACCGACATCTTGAACTTCTTCCATTTTTTAATAATTGCGCCAACAGTTGTTGCCTTCTCACCAAGCTGCTTGCCTATTGTCCTGTAGCCCATCCCAGCCTTGTGCAGGTCTACAATTTTATCCCTGATGTCCTTACACAGCTCTCTGGTCTTGGCCATTGTGGAGAGGTTGGAGTCTGTTTGATTGAGTGTGTGGACAGGTGTCTTTTATACAGGTAACGAGTTCAAACAGGTGCAGTTAATACAGGTAATGAGTGGAGAACAGGAGGGCTTCTTAAAGAAAAACTAACAGGTCTGTGAGAGCCGGAATTCTTACTGGTTGGTAGGTGATCAAATACTTATGTCATGCAATAAAATGCAAATTAATTATTTAAAAATCATACAATGTGATTTTCTGGATTGTTGTTTTAGATTCCGTCTCTCACAGTTGAAGTGTACCTATGATAAAAATTACAGACCTCTACATGCTTTGTAAGTAGGAAAACCTGCAAAATCGGCAGTGTATCAAATACTTGTTCTCCCCACTGTATTTCCAGTGGTGAAAGACACCCTCCAGAGCTGCTGCAGTGTGTCTGGGGCTGCTGTGTGTTCTCCTACTGGCTGGGATCATAGGCCTGTCTGTCTACCAGAGAACAAATCACCCAGTTACAACAAAAGTCCAGCTACAGGGGGAGAGAGACCAGCTACAGGGGGAGAGAGACCAGCTACAGGGGGGGAGAGACCAGCTACAGGGGGGGAGAGACCAGCTACAGGGGGAGAGAGACCAGCTACAGGGGGAGAGAGACCAGCTACAGGGGGAGAGAGACCAGCTACAGGGGGAGAGAGACCAGCTACAGGGGGAGAGAGACCAGCTACAGGAGGAGAGCGAAAGGATGAACGACAAGACCAAAAGGAGACGCTGTCCAGAAAGCTGGAGGGAGTTTGAATTCAGCTGTTACTACATCACCAATAAGAATAAAACTTGGAATGAGAGCAGACAAGAATGCCAAAAATTAGGAGCAGACCTGTCATAAACAGTGGAGAGGAACAGGCATTTATCAACGGATTATACCAAACTAATGAAAATAATTTCTGGATTGGTTTTACTGACGTGGAGATGGGTGGATGGTACACCACTGACCACAGCGTATTGGGAGAGTGGGCAGCCCAACGGCAACGATAGAGATGTCCAGGACTGTGGGGAGTTTGTACAAGGGTGGTGGAGGGATATGAAATGTTCCATTAAACATTAAGGGATCTGTGAGAAATAGGATGATCACAGGTCCTCTCACACACGCACACACACACAGGCACACACACACACACACACACGTCCCAGTTCTTCCACGGCCTGCATACTCACCAGACATTTCACCCATTGAGGACATCGTGTTTCACCCATGTAAGACATCGTGTTCCAGTTCCCCCCAATATCCAGCAACTTCGCACAGCCATTGAAGAGGAGTGGGACAACATTCCACAGGCCAGAATCAACAGCCTGATCAACTCTATGCCAAGGAGATGTGGGGTTACTGACTGGTTTTCTGATCCACTCCCATACCTTTTATCTAAGGTATCTGAGACCAACAGATGCATATCTGTATTTCAGTCATGTGAAATACATAGATTAGGGCCTAATGAATTTATTTCAATTGATTGATTTCCTTTTATGGACTTTAACTCAGTAAAATCGTTGAAATTGTTGCATGTTGCGTTTATATTTTTGTTCAGTATAGAACATGGAAATTAAATGTTTTCTTATGACCGTTTTATTAGTGTAAAAATGCAATACAAAGTTCATGTAAAAACAAAGCTACAAGCTGTATGGTATATTGACACGTTAAATTTAAACAATACATTTGTCATGTGATGACATAATATTACTCCAATTCCTGAACGTGACAGAGAGGTACACTCCTGAAGGAATTTGGTTTGAGGATGGTTTCGTTAGAAAGACCAGACATTCTCTCACTTTCAGAATCACTCACATACCATGGCTTCAGTGAAATGACAACACAACTGAACGGTTTCCTCAAAGTGCTCTGCCCCGGGCTACTCTTGATGCAATTTGGTTGTCAAAACAATGGTTGAGATAACGATAGCTATACAACTAGCTATGTTTTGAAATATGAAAGATTAAGTACATTGCTCAAAACGTTATTGTGTGATTGTCATGTGCAACCAGAAGCCATAACATGTCGACTATCTTTCTTTTCATAGTGTTTCTGAACTTTTACACAGCACCACCAAAGCGTAGGGTGGCCATAGAACAATTATACTGTATCACTGTATTATATGTGAATTATAGGGTTTTAGTTGTAGTATTGTTTTAGTCAGTGAAAACCTCCTTCCAGTATTGCGCCACAGTGAAATTCCTGTTCCTCTCAGCCAAGCGACGCAATGCCCTAGCCTCTTTCTTGGACTGCTCGTAACTGGCCATCCAAATTCCTCGCAAAGATGTCCGGTTTCTAGGGCCTGAAGCAAAGTCAAATATCTTCGGAGGTGGACACTTTAGGTGGTTTCCCTCTGCCTGCCAGGTTTTAGGAACAAGGCCCTGTTTGGGAGGCAAAAATATTACTATATAGGCATTCTTGCAGGTCTATTTCATAGCCGGAATATTATTATTATTATTAACACAATATTGTGTTAGTCTTGTAATGTCAATAATGTAAAGTTGAATATATTTTTTGTTGTGTGTATGGACCACAGGAAGACTATAAGACTAAACTATTTACTGTCAAACTAATCATACTGTCAAACTGTTGACACACCAAATAAATTGTACTCAAAGGAATGGGCAACCTTCATTAGACGTCACAAATAAAATAGTTCAGTTCATGTTACCTTTTTCTGTCTGTCGATGTTCTCCCACACCCTGCTGCACACCATGCACTCAAACACATCTACGTAGTTCTCCTGTGTCAGGTCCTGGATACCCCACGGGCGTTCCTTCAGCTCCTTTACCAACTCCAGGTTGGAGACTTCACGCTTCAACTTCCACTCCAGATAAGTGGAATACTCCCCGTCGTCCTCATCTAACCTCTTTAGATACCGAGCCAGTTTTTCTGGGGGCTCGCCTGGGACGACTACAACCGCACTACTGTTGCTTGGCAGCCATTTCCGAACGTTGGGAGCCCCGTAATACACGGGGACAACTCCAAGCTTGAGAGGCCTCCACAGTTTCTCTGTGATGTAGTCATCGCAAACGGCGTTCTCGAAGGCCAGAATGAACTTGTACTGGGCCAGGATCTGGTAGAAGGCCTGTTCGTCCATGGCGGTCGAGTCCCTCAGAAGGGAAGGCAGGTCTTTGTTGTGGAGGCATTGTCCATAGGAATCAACCTTGATGTGGTTCATTAACTCGCTCACATAGGCGTCCCGGTCCGACGGAGGGTCGCAGTCTGACTGGACGTACACCACCGGGGCTAGCGTTTTCCTCAGCTCATTCTTCTGGTTGAGGGGCACCAGATAGGTCTGAGAGGTCAGGACCTCCAGGCTCTCCAGGAACTGGGAGGTGAGGGGAAGGTGGGAGTACTGACTGAAGGTGGCTGTGTGGTTAAAGAGGGTGATGGCTGGCTCGTGGAAGAGCTTGTAGTTGTTTTTGGGCGACTCCTCGTGAAACAAGGCCCACTGGTGGTGCGCTTTCCTTGGCAGTGGAAGACTCTCAATGTTGAAGTCGGTGCCTGGTTTTATTCAAGAGGGTTGGAAAGGGGAGACATTAGTAAAGAGTTTATGTCTTGAATGTGAACAGTCATCACATTGAAAGCAATGCTGACCATTTTGCTTATTATAGTAGTAATACATGGAGTACATGAACATAAAATATTATTTATATTCTTCTGTTTAATCATCTTATCTGAGATGACTTTGAGACAGATTACACTGGGATCTGAAGAATTATGAAGTAACAGTTGAATGCCTTGGAGTGTTTATGAGATGACAGGTGTTTTGTTATCATCAATCTATCCTCTTTAAATCAGGTGCACCGGGGGCCAAAAGTTTGGAATATTACTCATTCAAGGGTTTTTCTTTATTTGCACTATTTTTTACATTGTAGAATAAAAGTGAAGACATCAAAACTATGACATAACACATATGGAATCATGCAGAAACCAAAAAAGTGTTAAACAAATCAAAATATACTTTATATTTGAGATTCTTCAAATAGCCACCTTTGCCTTGATGACAGCTTTGCACACTCTTGGCATTCTCTCAACCAGCTTCACCTGGAATGCTTTTCCATCAGTCTTGAAGGAGTTCCCACATATGCTGAGCACTTGTTGGCTGCTTTTCCTTCACTGCGGTCCAACTCATCCCAAACCATCTAAATTTGGTTGAGGTTGGAACCAAAAAACTCAAATTTGGACTCCAGACCAAATGACAAATTTCCACCGGTCTACTGTCCATTGCTCGTGTTTCTTGGCCAAAGCAAGTCTCTTCTTCTTATTGGTGTCCTTTCGTAGTGGTTTCTTTGCAGCAATTTGACCATGAAGGCCTGATTCACACAGTCTCCTCTGAACAGTTGATGTTGAGATGTGTCTGTTACTTGAACTCTGTGAAGCATTTATTTGGGCTGCAATCTGAGGCTGGTAACTCTAATGAACTTATCCTCTGCAGCAGAGGTATTTCTGAGTCTTCCATTCCTGTGGTGGTCCTCATGAAGCTGGTTGAGAGAATGCCATGAGTGTGCAAAGTTGTCATCAAGGCAATGGGTGAAGAAGAATATCAAATATAAAATATATTTTGATTTGTTTAACACTTTTTTTGGTTACTACAAGATTCCATATGTGTTATGTCATAGTTTTGATGTCTTCACTTTTATACATCGGAAATCCTCAATGAGTAGATTAATATACCTGTAATAATAAACTTTATATAAAGGAAATCCTCAATGAGAAGGTTAATACTACTGTAATAATAAGATATATAAAGGAAATCCTCAATGAGAAGGTTAACATTACTGTGATAATAAGCAAATAGATGCACACAATGCTATTAGATACATAACTCCACGTCATGGTTAGAACCAAATGTGATTCTGAACCTACATTAACATGCATTGCAATTCCAGCAAGAGTTTTTAGTGCTATACACACTGTTTCACAATAAGGTGCTCTAGGGTCAACTATTTCTATGGAAACGGTTTAACCAATAGAGTAAAATGCATCTGCAGTATCGGGGCCTTCGCTTCGATGTGACCTAAAGAACAATGGCTCCCTCTAGTGTGCATTTGATCATGTTTACTCAAATCAAAAAACCTGGTCCATTCCTACTGTATCATATCACACCAATTGAAGAATCAGAGGATGATAATGGTATAACAAACCGTCCATGTAGATGAATACACCACAACAAAGATGGCCTAGTCAGTTTTCACTTGACTGTAGAAATTTACTAAATATTGTCTTCCTTCAAGCTTCTTGTCAACTAAGCTAAGTATCATGAAAACAAACAAATCATCTAAATCAAACACCATACCAAGTTAAAATAACTATTTACACTGTTAGCTTAGGGAACTATACGGACCCATACATGGTACATTTTCAGGTGTCCCTATAGTCTCAACGAATGTAAAATAAAGGTCTCACCATAGAATAGGAAGGCCTGTGTAGATGGGTGAGAGTAGAGGGTCCTGTTGATGGTGAAGAAGCACTTGTTTGTCCCACACTCTCCTAGTCGGCCAATCTCTCCTGTTAGTGGGGACCACCATACAATGTAAGGGTACTGGCCCTCTGGACCTCCAGAGGGGGTTCTCTCACTGGCCAACAGGCCGCTGCCCTGTAAACCATGTCTCCAGCCTGACTCGTGCAGGTCCCTTGGAGGGAGGATGTGTACTGTCCTTTCAAACTGACCAAGCTCCACCACCACCTATGCAGAATACAGAAAATATATATTGTACATTTTGGGAAATATAGACCATCGTTTTGACACCACACTGTTTGGGAAGTATATGGATTTGAACGATTCAGGTTATGGTCATTTTAACATGCAATAACATGCACCTTGGCATAAACACATGCATGCAGCCTGACAGTAAAACCCCACGAAAGTTTGATGATAATACATGCAATAACGTATGTACAGGTAAATTAATGATTTTCAAATACCAACAGACATCTAATGCCATGCATTCTGGAATATACCAGTTAATGATATGTGATTGAGATGGTTAACCCGGTGGGAAAATATAAGGAAATACCAGAGGTGAAAGAGATTCTAGTTTTCATCCCAGTATTAGTCAGATAGACCAAGCAGACCTAGGAACAGAGGTTGGGAGGGAATCTATTGCGTTTCTGCACTTTGTGCCTGCAAACAAAATATAGAAAACAACACAACTCTCTTTATGCAATTTGTGCGTGCAAAGGGTTTGTTATTCTATATAGTGCCGCGTTCTTGAAGACACAATGTAACCACTGCGAAAAATTATCTTGAGAAAAATTGATACATTTCACAACGGTGGAAACCATTGGCGTGAAAAGGTAACTACTGTAGCGTACAACTGACAGCGTTTCTGTTCGACCTTAATGTAACGATAAAATACCTGCAGAGTAATCAGAAGAAAAAGTACAGCTGATAGGCATAGGAAAAAAATAAAAAGTTTCCTCAAAGAAAGTCTTGCCATCTTTCGACTATTGAGCAGCACGGAGGGAAAAACAACTTGCTAAAACTCATATTTAACTGTTCCTCTGTTCAATGGCGTTTCTAAAAGCATTTCAATTCGTTTGATTGTATTGTTAATAGCGAATTGCTTTGAAGTAGCGGAGATGCACGCGGCCATTTTCCATATTTTCGTTGGCAATGAGGGGATTCGATTATCTGGCCCGGGTTACCCTGTATAAGGAGTTTGCAACTGGTGAAAATGATAGCGTTCGTTTTTTAACCGGGCTGCCTCGTGGGTGTGAGCCAGGTACCCAGTTCAAAGCCCACGTGAGAAGTCGGCTCAAAACAAAAGTGATGTAGCCTAGACTAGATTAAGCACGTGGAGTAATGAGTAGGAATCTGTGTTGTCACATGCAAAAGTGATTGCTTTTAAAAAAACACTTTATCTGCCTTCCCAATGAAAACTCGTTTGAAAATTCGAACATATATTTTACGGAAAATATATATTGTATGTTTCTGGATGATACACCATGCTGCCTTGTTGACAACATGACCAAGCGGCGCAGAGTATTGTTCGATTTCAGAAGGATGCTCCTCCCTCACCGCTTTTTCCCGTTCACATCACGGGCTATAGAACGGGGCACCGCGGCTCAGGTTCATAAACTCCCTCAGCATCTTCAGAAACGTCAGGGGAGGTCCCAATTCTCATTCGTTATTGTACCCTTCCGTCAATCTGAGACGTCCTATGAGTCTGATAGGCTTGTGCAGAAGGCTAAACGATCACGTCAACAAATATACATGAAGATTACAATTGCATAAAATAGTACAAATACGTTAAATTAGGCTTATAATTGTTCTACAAATTATATACTCCTGAAAAATTAAATTAAATTGTATTACGGTAGTTGTATTGAACTTCTTTACAGGTGCAAGCTGTTGTTTCTCAGGCTAAACAGTTGCTCCGGTGCCCATGTTAAGGACGCCACGCTGCTTGCTTGGGAAGTACCCTGACTCAGCTCATACCACGACTCGAAATCAGGACCTCCTGAACCACCTTCCCAACCCATCGCACTATGGAAAGGGCCTTCTTCAATGGAGCAAGGGGCCCCCATCTACTACACCAATCTGTTTGGAGACCTGCCTATCCTGTCCACTTTAGATGTAATCAGTCCACGTGTGGGTTGGTTCTTTACAAGACCTTCACCTTCTCCTTCAATTTTTTTGTCACTTTATATATGCCTTTTGTACTTCTGAAATTGTTTACTTTGTCTACTCCAGATTTCTTCCTCTCAGGGCCGAAGTATCGCGGAAGAGGAGCGTTAACATTTGAAAGTAATTTCTGATTGAGCCAACATATGCAGCATTGACCATGAATGCAGTCTCCACGACGAATTGTCAATCACGCTATAAAGCAGATCGTCAGCGCGACGGGTTGAATAGAACCATTTCTCTTCTTTCCTCCGTTAAACTCTAAAATTCTATTTCTTATAAAACCTTGATAATACGAAACAGGCCCACCTGACATTTTAGATAAATATAGTCCAGACACCTAGTCTTTCTTTCTAACTGACCTCTTCACCTATTTATCTGCCCAGTGTCCTAACTGACCTCTTTATCTGACCAGTGTCCTAACTGACCTCTTCACCTCTTTATTTACACTACATGACCAAAAGTATTATCACAAGTCATTCAATATTATCCCAAGTCATCCAATATTATCACAAGTCATTCAATATTATCACAAGTCATCCAATATTATCACAAGTCATTCAATATTATCACAAGTCATCCAAATGGGAGATAATGCTTATCACGGAACATGTACACTACCTGACCAATACTATGTGGACACCTGCTCGTCGAACATCTCATTCCAAAATCATGGACATTAATATGGAGTTGGTCCCCCGTTTGCTATAACAACTTTGACTCATCTGGGAAGGCTTTCTGCTAGATGTTGGAACATTGCTGCATGGACTTGCCTCCATTCAGACACAAGAGCATTAGTGAGGTTCGGTACTGGCTCGCAGTCAGCGTTCCAATTCATCCCAAAGGTGTTCGATGGGGTTGAGGTCAGGGCTCTGTGCAGGCCAGTCAAGTTCTTCCACACAGATCTCTACAAAACATTTCTGTATTGACCTCACTTTGTGCACAGGGGCATTGTCGTGCTAAAACAGGAAAGGGCCTTCCCCAAACTGTTGCCACAAAGTTGGAAGCACAGAATCGTTGAGAATGTCAGTGTATGCTATAGCGTTAAGATTACACTTCAATGGAACTAAGGGGCCTAGCCCGAACTATGAAAAACAGCCCCAGACCATTATTCCTCCTCCACCAAACTTTACAGTTGGCACTATGCATTGGGGCAGGTAGCTTTCTCCTGGCATCCGCCAAACCCAGATTTGTCCATCGGACTGCCAGATCGTGAAGCGTGATTCATCACTCCAAAGAACTAGTTTCCACTGCTCTAGAGTCCAATGGCGGCTAGCGGTAGTGAGTGGACAGACAATTTCTAAGCGCTATGCGCTTCAGTACTCGGAGGTACCGTTCTGGGAGCTTTTGTGGCCTACCACTTTGCGGCTGAGCTGTTGTTGCTCCTAGATGTTTCCACTTCACAATAACAACACTTACAGTTGACCGGGGCAGCTCTAGCAGGGCAGAAATTTGACGAACTGACTTGTTGGAAAGGTGGCATCTTATGACGGTGCCACGGTCACTGAGCTCTTCAGTAAGGCCATTCTACTGCCCATGTTTGTCTATGGAGATTGCATGGCTGTGTGCTCCATTTTATACACCTGTCAGCAACAGGTGTGTCTGAAATAGCCGATCCACTAATTTGAAGGGGTGTCCGCATACTTTTGTATATATGGTGTATAGTGCATTCGGAAAGTATTCAGACCCCTTGACTTTTTCCACATTTTGTTACGTTACAGCCTTATTCTAAAATGGATGAAATCGTTTTTTGTCCACATCAATCTACACACAATACCCCATAATGACAAAGCAAAATCATTTTTATTTTTTATTATAGCAAATGTATTAAAATTTACATCAGTATTCATTTTAATCATTTAGCAGACCAACTTACAGTTAGTTAGTGAATACAGGTCCCCAGTGGAAATAACCCTGGTGTTGCAAGCACCATGCTCTACCATCTGCGCTACACGGGACAAAGTACTTTCTTGAAGCACCTTTGACAGTGATTACAGCCTCAAATCTTCTTGGGTATGACACTATAAGCTTTTACACCTGTATTTGGGGAGTTTCTCCCATCTTTCTCTGCAGGTCCTCTTTTCACCTAATTTTAAAAAGAAAACTACATTCTACATGCATTTGCAGAATCAGTTGGTTCCTGACAATTGCTCTGTGACATCACTTGGGGATCCACTCGCTAAACTGGTGGCATATGAATTAATCAATGTGACTGAGTGTACTGTCACAGCAAACATTATTCACATGTTAGGAATGAACCAGTTAGGAATTAATCAATGTGACTGAGTGTACTGGCACAGCACACATTATTCACATGTTAGGAATGAATCAATGCGACTGATTGTACTGGCACTGCACACATTATTCACATGTTCAGTATTATATGTCATGTTGCTATCCTATGAAATGATTTTGCAACAAAATGTTCTGCATGACAATAGGCCATTTTGGATCATTTACAGGTGTACATGTCCTACGATAGGGTGATAGATGGCTTTTACATTCATCACTGAAGTGTGCCGATCATGCCAGCTGTCATACTCATAATAACACAGTCATTTTGTAATGTAAAATATGAGATGTAGGGATGGATAGATCAGAGGATGTTCATTCAATAAAAAAAAACCGCCAGCTGTCCAACTCGATGCCGATCCAGGGGAGTAAAGTCTAAACGCAATAGCTGCCATGGTCTCATCTTAGAAAACATCTCAAGGGTTCTGAATACCTCCTGAATGCACCGGGCAGCAGGTAGCCTAGCGGTTAGAGTGTTAGTCTAGTAACCGTGAGGTCGCAGGTTCGAATACCTGTGCTGACAAGGTGAAAAAATTTGTCAATGTAAATAAGAATTTGTTCTTTAAATGAATTATAAATACAATATAATTAAGAGTATTTCACGTAAAAACTATATTACAGCCTTACTCACCTTGCCTTTCTTGCAGCAAACAAGTGACATAAAACTGATTACAAATAAGAGTATTGTACAAAAAACTAACTATATTACAGAAACCTCAGTGTAATATGCATAATGTAGCATTGTTCTACAGCCTTACTCACGTTTCCATTCATTTGCTATGGGCTCGCGCTAGTCTTCCAGCTTAGCCAATGTTCTTTTGCTGTTTTTCAGCCTTGGGTGAATTTTGACTAGTTCTATTGTCCAGCCTACTAGTAGTAACACTGCTCCGATGGTAACTACTATGCAATTAGATCAACTATTCATTCATCACATCACATCACCTCTGTCCTTATCCCGTTTTTCCTCCTCTTCTCTTCTTCTTTTTCTTCCCTGGGCACCAGAGGGCTTTGGTCTTTTTGACATCGTTTGAAGTAGGCTACTGATGCTAATTTATCATGTTTAACGTTCAGTGTCACTCACCACTTCAGACAACTGAACTCGCCCATCCTCCACAATCAAGTAAGTCTAACTATGACGCTTCGGGTAACACAGAAAATATGGCCTAATAAGCTATGTAGTTATGTTGTTGTGGGGGCTTTCGCTTTTTTGTAATATTTCGAATTAATAGTATTAAAATAGTATTAGTAAAAAAAGTAATAATAATAATAAAAAAATAAAAATCATCCCAGTGTCCTTACTGACCTCTCCACCTCTTTCTTTTTTATATCTGCCCAGTGTCCTTACTGACCTCTCCACCTCTTTTTAATGTATATCTTCCCAATGTCCTTACTGACCTCTCCACCTCTTTTTAATGTATATCTTCCCAGTGTCCTTACTGACCTCTCCACCTCTTTTTAATGTATATCTGCCCAGTGTCCTTACTGACCTCTCCACCTCTTTTTAATTTATATCTTCCCAGTGTCCTTACTGACCTCTCCACCACTTTCTTTTTTATATCTGCCCAGTGTCCTTACTGACCTCTCCACCTCTTTTTAATGTATATCTTCCCAGTGTCCTTACTGACCTCTCCACCTCTTTTTAATGTATATCTTCCCAGTGTCCTTACTGACCTTTCCACCTCTTTTTAATTTATATCTTCCCAGTGTCCTTACTGACCTCTCCACCTCTTTTTAATGTATATCTTCCCAGTGTCCTTACTGACCTCTCCACCACTTTCTTTTTTATATCTGCCCAGTGTCCTTACTGACCTCTCCACCTCTTTCTTTTTTATATCTGCCCAGTGCCAGACAATGGGGATGAGACCATCCATGCAAATAACTTTAGTATATCTGGATCTATGTACATAATAAAGCCACGACCCTGGTTTTACAATCAGAGCAAGCAAGAGCATTGTAATATAGATTAGTACAGTATATTACAGTAGTCTGCCACATGTGTCAATTATATCACATGACAATCATCCAGCAATAAGATAGTTGTTGTTATCTTTCACTTCACTCTTGTATTCTGAAAACGACCATGTTGGTATGGCTGCTGTAGTTGAATTCAATAAAGCATGTTAACTCATACGCTTTTTCTTGTTCGACTTGACCTAAGGAGCAGCCTGGTCTCATAGACTAGACGTAACATAGTAAAGCTAAAATCCGGGACACCCAAATTAGTATGATACGCAGTGGTGGAAAAAGTACTAAATTGTCATACTTGATTAAAAGTATAGATACCTTAATAGAAAATGACTCAAGTAAAAGTGAAAGTCACCCAGCAAGATTCTACTTGAGTAAAAGTTTAAAAGTATTTGGTTTTAAATATACTTAAGTATCAAAAGTAAATGTGATTGCTAAAATATACTTTATCAAAAGTAAAAGTATAAATAATTTAACATTCCTTATATTAAGCAAACCAGAGGGCACCATTTTATTATTTTTTTAAATGTATGGATAGCAAGGGGCTCACTCCAACACTCATTTTCCTGTACTGCTAAGTATTCAAAATGTAACGAGTACTTTTGGGTGTCAGGGAAAATGTATGGAGTAGAAAGTACATCATTTTCTTTAGGAATGTAGTGAAGTAAAAGTAAAAGTTGTCAAAAATATATAGTAGAGTACAGATACCCCCAAAAACTACTTTACACCACTGATGATACGTTATGTTTGGTATGGTTACATAAGATAGAAGGTTACTTAATGCAAAAAATGAAAGTAGGGTGGTTGGTTGGGGTGGATGGATGGGTATGAAGCAAACGTCTAGCAACCCAAGGTTATGAGTTCAAATCTCAACACAGACAACTTAAGCTAATTATCAACTTTTCGGTGAACAAATCCGATAAGAGTGAAAAGACTTGAAGGTAAAGTAAAGGTCTCTGCATCAACATAGGAGGCATCCAGGGTCGCCACTGGCTCTGCCCCACCTGTTTAGCCTCTTTTGCATGTTATTTTGGCATTAATACGTGTCACATATCCATTTGCAGATATTGTAAAAAAATAAAAATAATTGACATAATAAAACATCATACAAACATGGTCTATTTTTAGCTTTCTTGAGTAAGGCGGCTCCAAAATGCAGGTGTTTCAGCCTAGCTCAGTGCTTTCTGTGGTGGTGGGGCAGCCAGCGGAAAATACGGAGCGTAGGGGTTGGTAATGTTCTCTAGTTGCGTCGTGATTGGCTCAGCATTCTGTCAGTCATGGGGACACTACTTCACCGCAAAATCTACGGGCAGAGGTCGAAATTCAAGCCCCTTGGAGGCTGCCATAGAGTTACATTAGAAGTGCTCAGCAGAGAAGGCTCAAGGTCATTGGCTACAGATAAAATTACGTCAAATCACGCTATATCTATCGTAGCTTTGATTGGACTGATCACGTCAACATCATACTTTCAAAATCTTAGCTAGCAAGCTAGACAAGCAGGTACCAGGTTTCCTCCAGACGTGACGCTTGGCATTCCGGCCAAAGAGTTCAATCAGACCAGAGAATCTTGTTTCTCATGGTCTGAGAGTCCCTAGGTGCCTTTTGGCAAACTCCACGCAGGCTGTGTCTTTTACTGAGGAGGGGCTTCATTCTGGCCACTCTACCATAAAGGCCTGATTGGTGGAGTGCTGCAGAGATGGTTGTCCTTCTGGAAGGTTCTCCCATCTCCACAGAGGAACTATAGAGCTCTGTCAGAGTGACTATTGGGTTCTTGGTCACCTCCCTGACCAAGGCCCTTCTCACCCGATTGCTCAGATTGGTCGGGCGGCCAGCTCTAGGAAGAGTCTTGGTGGTTCCTAACTTATTACATTTAAGAGTGATGGAGGCCACTGTGTTCTTGGGGACCTTCAATGCTGCAGACATTTTTTGGTACCTTCCCCAGATTTGTGCCTCGACACAATCCTGTACGGACAATTCCTTCGACCTCATGGTTTGTTTTTTTGCTCTGACATGCACTGTCAACTGTGGGACCTTATATAGACTGGTGTGTGCCTTTCCAAATCATGTCCAATCAATTTAATTTACCACAGGTGGACTCCAATCAAGTTGTAGAAACATCTCAAGGATGATCAATAGAAACAGGATGCACCTGAGCTCAATATCGAGTCTCATAGCAAAGGATCTGAATACTTACAGTGTATGTAAATAAGGTATTTAAATACATTTGCAAAATGTTCTTAAAACCTTTGTCATTATGGGGTATTGTTTGTAGATTGATGAGAAAAAATATATATTTCATCCATTTTAGAATAAGGCTGTAAAAATAACAAAATGTGGAAAAAGTCAAGGGGTCTGAATACTTTTCGAATGCACTGTACATGTTCAGTACTATCTATTTTTACAAAAAGCTCCTGAAACACCTGAAGTCGCTGACCGCCACCCTCAATAACAAATGACAAATGGTCTCAAACATGCTTACTGAAAGGAGAAAATGGTAATTCAGCTACTGTGTATTATACTATTGTGGCAAGCAATAGACTATATTACAGTAGTATCTAATGTCTACATTGGTAGGTTATTTCATGGAGGTGGATAATTACAAGTTCAAATAGTTATCACCAAGCACACGGAAGATATATATACTGTTGCATATATACTGTGAAATATTAATTAATAGAAAGATTCATACATCCTGTTATCATTTACAGATATGTTCATCCTGATTGTACCAACAGCAGTGTGTGTGTATCCGTACGTGCACGTCCGTACGCGTGTGAGTGTCCGTGTGTCTCCCTCCCACGCCATGGCGAGCTCTTCACAAGGGAAAACAATGAGTCATACCTGTGTACCTCCATAGCAACTGCAAAATACATTGATTGGCCCATGAGTACATCTATTTTTCTGGCCTTTCAATGAGCAATCATTTATTTACAGAGTTAAATAAAAAGAATATGATTCAATGCATATGTAAGCAGAGGAAATATCAGGCAAATTACAATCTGCTGCATTCACATCTCAGGACCAGTGCTGAGATGTAGAGACTTTTTTACTTCTGATTCTTATTAACTGGCATTCATTATGTAAAGTGTGTGAAATATGGGCTTTAAAAAGAAACACCAATAATTCAATCCATTCATAAACATTATTCTATGACCATATGACTTCCTAACTTCAGACTTCTATAGCTTTAAATCAACTACTGCAAGTTGACAAATTAATGAATTTGTCCTTGATCCTCTTCAACTTCTAGTAGTAATTTCTCATCCAATTAAACAGCATTCAGCCCAGCCAAGCCCCAAACTCTATTTGCATTGATATTGAATGTGTCGACTGAAAACAACTCTTGGAAAGCGGCCCAGAAAAATATTCATAGCAAATGCATTGCTTGACATACCTTTGTCAATATGGTATAAACCCTGGTCAACACACCTATATTATCCACAACATATAGTACTGAGATATATAAACCCTGGTCATTACATCTACAGTATAATATCCCCAACATGTAGTACTGAGATATATAAACCCTGGTCAACACACCTATATTATCCACAACATGTAGTAATGAGATATATAAACCCTGGTCATTACATCTATATTATCCACAACATATAGTACTGAGATATTTAAACCCTGGTCAACACCCATATTATCCACAACATATAGTACTGAGATATATAAACTCTGGCCACTACATCTATATTATCCACAACATATAGTACTGATATATATAAACCCTGGTCAACACCCATATTATCTACAACATATAGTACTTATATATATAAACTCTGGCCACTACATCTATATTATCCACAACATATAGTACTGATATATATAAACCCTGGTCAACCCACCTATATTATCCACAACATATATTACTGAGATATATAAACCCTGGTGATTACCTCTATATTATCCACAACATATAGTACTGATATATATAAACCCTGGCCTAGCCCTTAGCGACTGGTTGCTCTTGAAAATGAGTGAATGGATGAATGAATGAATGAATGAATGAATGAAACGGCAGTGTAGTAGAATATGACATAGGGCCCTATTACCACACACAGGCATCATTCTGATGAATCCAGCTGTCAAAAATACAGAGCAAAACCATAAACCACAATTGGACCTCCTTTCACAATGCAATGTGATGCTCAGTGTAATAATCTGTAAACATGTCTCCCTTACGCCCCGGTCACACCCACAGCGCTGTCTCGTTTTGGTACACCAGCAGTACATTCATTTCCAATGGAACGCTGTGTTTCCCTTGCAGCATTGCGTTGCAGAGGCAGTTGCTGTGCGTTCTGTGTGGTGCATACGTTGGATTTACCGAACGCATGCGTCAAACTGTATGCGTTGACGGCTTGACAGAAATGGTAGCAGAAGGTGAATGTTGAAATTTTGTTGCACACATATACATATCTAGATGATGCTGCTTACCATTTTGCGCAATGTCGCTGTCGGAGTGATCAAGGCGTTAGGCTTACACTGTTTGCTGCGGGGGGGGGGGAAACACCCCTCCCCCAATCCTAACCTTATCCATTAGTGCGGAAAATGCTAAACTGTAGGGTAACTTCACTCTACTCTGGAAAACTGCAGAGAGAAGTCCTCTGCTATAAAGACTGTGAGTTGGCACTATGTGGTTGGTACGCTGCAGGTTTCGTTTCACCGCTTCTCTCCTTGGAGCCAAAGACCGATTGATTGGCATGTCCTAGAGAAGCGGCTGTGTGACCTCGTTACCGTGTGTCAGACAGTAATTTTTTTTGAGGTAAGGGTTTCTTTTTCAAATCAAGTTGAAGTGTCCTTAATTCCCAAGATCATAACCTATTCCTGTAGGAAAAGACTCATTAACTAAAGAGACAATACACCATCATAGACCAGGTAAATACATATTTATTGACACATTTTTACTCCATTTTTTTTATTTAGAATACTAATGTCAAAGTCCATTCTCCATCTGAATACACTTAACTGTACTTTTCAAGAATATGGCTGAGAAATGATGTAAATGTAAGTCCTACAATTCCGAAGCAAACTCGATGGTGTCTGAATATGAAAGCGGAGCTAATTATGAAAAAAGAATACGAAAAAAGCGAAGTATTAAAAAAAGATGTTTACAAGAAAATGGCCGTTGCTAATGACAACTTGAGAGACATCTTGTATCTAGTTGTTAGAGGCAACGTGTGCAGGTCACAAGTCTAGAAAGTGAGAAAAATTACAATTAGTTCTATGATTGGAACGATAGCTCATTTACTGTGTCTGGTGTGTTATATTGCTATTATAATCAGTCAAATGTTATGTAAAATAAGAAAAAGTCCTGAATGAGGTCAAGTACAAGTCAATGGTATTTGAATTTCATCAGACAGACATATTATGGCAATGGCAGACAGAAAGAACTAAACCTTACTATCCTCCAGAATGGAGCATTTGAAGTCGCCGTCGTCCCAGTGAGGACAGTAGAAAACGCCAGTAGAAGATACACTAAAAGGTCTGATTACTTTCTGATCTAAAAATTGAGGGGAACTTGAGCCCTGTTCTTAAAAACATTTTCTTTGCTGCAGTGATTAAGCCAGTTGTTACTTTTTTTGCTTTGTTTTCACTGCAAGTACGGTAGCCTACATTGTTAATTGTTAGTATTCAGAGAGTGTGGTCTCCAAACACATTTATGGAATCCACTGTACCGAACAAAGGTAGAGAGTAAATCCTAGACCTCCAGATCCAAGGTCTACTGCAGTGGTGCACATCTTCAAGGCTGCAGACGTGTTGGTTTTTAGTTCCTGATCCAAGGTCTACTGCAGTGGTGCACATCTTCAAGGCTGCAGACGTGTTGGTTTTTAGTTCCCGCCTTAACACTTTATTGATCCATAAATGCCACTGATTGCAAAAAGAGTGAATATGGTTAAAACCAGCAAAAAACAGATTTTGCAATGTAAAACGAAAACAAGTGTTTCTTATTGGACAAGTTCAGATAGTACCATCATAGTGTTTTCTTCTGTTTAGAGCCGAACACAAGCCTGTTTGACATATCTTTGAGCTCTTTGATTAGTGGTTAGAGCGAAATAAACTTCTCACAGACAAGTGATCCTAGTCTTGACCTTACCTTGCGCTGGAAGCAGACAGGCCTCTCCTCTGCTTACCTGGCGCTGGAAGCAGACAGGCCTCTCCTCTGCTTACCTGGTGCTGGAAGCAGACAGGCCTCTCCTCTGCTTACCTGGTGCTGGAAGCAGACAGGCCTCTCCTCAGTGTGTGTCACCTTTCTGTCCAACAAAATGTATTATTTAGTATTGGCTTAGCATTTTAAAGGTACTGGAATAAAAAGAATACAAGCATTTTTAGTAGATTTCACGTGTTGGTGGTAATTGTTATGGTTAGGTAAACCCTATTCTTTAATAATACAAGTTTAGACCCAAACTCAGTTACCACAGTACACATTTGTGTCATGTATAAAACATACAATTGTACACATAACATGATTTCAAATGTTCTTGTACAAAGGCGTCTACAAGATTCATTTACTGTAGCTTACGCTCCACTGCATTTCAAATCAGTTACCATAATAATTGGTTGCTTCTCTACATACAACAGACAAATGATTGTGATTAAACACCAACACATTGCACGGTGGAAACGACCTTTCATGAGGTGGTTAACTATTTGGCATCAGTCAGAATGCACTTTTTCATTAACTTGACGTCAGTTAGATATACTGTACGCCGTTTATTCAACCTTTCTCCAAACCCAATTTACACCACACTGTTTCAAAGGTAGGAATTCTCTTGATTTTCAGTTGCACTCACTTTCCTGACTTGAAAAAGTAAGCCACTTGAAATTGGACTTTTTGCACAACCCTACCAAACAACGCGGCCTGACTATTACAGTTCATAATGTACGACTGCACTTCCTACTGCCAGGGTTTTCACCAACACCGCTTGTCTACCTTTCATCAACCTATCCGGATATAGGGTCTCCAAGGTCTTTTGTCACAGCTTCACAAGGTTTATATACAGTACGTATACTAGTTGAAATGGTAATGTTGGTGTTTTGATGGAGAATCACATCACAGGTGAGAGAAAGAAAACTAGATATATAGTTAGTACATACAGTACATCAAAGTAGTGGGTATAAATATGAGGGGTGATAATATAACACTTTTAGCAGACACCTTTATGCAAAGCAACTTAGTCATGCGTTCATACATTTTACATATGGGTGGCACCAGCGGGAATCGAACCCTCAACCCCTGGCATTGCAAACACCTTCCTCTACCAACTGAGCTACAAAGGACCACATCTTAGTGGGGTTATTATAGTGTTTCACAGGCATAAGTGGGGTGTTGTAGGATTACTTTTGAAGCTGTTTGGTAGGTGCAGTTGAAAGCTGAAAACTAACCTGAGCTGTCATACATTGATGAACAGTAAAAGCAGTGGTGTAAAGTGCTTAAGTCAAAATACTTGAAAGTACTACTTAAGTAGTTGTTTGGGGTATCTGTACTTTATTTAATTTTTTTGACAACTTGTACTTCACTACATTCCTAAAGAAAATAGTGTACTTTTTACCCCATACATTTTCCCTGGCACCCAAAAGTACTTGTTACATTTTGAATGCTTAGCAGGACAGAAAATGTTCCAATTCACACACTTATCAAGAGAACACATGGTCATCCCTACTGCCTCTGATCTGGCAGACTCACTAAACACAAATGCTTCATTTGTAAATTATGTCTGAGTGTTGCAGTGTGCCCCTGACTATAAAATGGTGCTGTCTGATTTACTTAATATAAGGTATTTGAAGTGATTTATACTTTGAATTTTGATACTATGTAGTATATTTAGAACCAAATACTTTGACTCAAGTAGTATTTTACTGGTTGATTTTCATTTTTACTTGAGTAACTTTCCATTAAGGTATCTATACTTTTACTTAAGTATCACAATTGTGTACTTTTTCTACCACTGAGTAAGAGTATATATTGATACTGGTAAAAATAATACGAACTGCTCTTCAAGGCCTTTGGTCACAGCTTGAGGTAAGGTTGGCACTTGGTACATACTTGTTAGAATGGTAATGAAGGCTTCCAGTGGGTGTTCTCGATGGAGAATCACAGTTGAGAGGCACATGGTGTATCTAGGCATACGTACATCAAAGCAGTAGGCATCAACATATATTCACACAGAGGAGCTGATGTTGAGAATGACGTCAGCCACACCCCCTTACTGCCCGACCCCGCCTCGTTCCTTCCTTTATTCTCCGTCTTCATCCAATCGAGTACGTCTTGGTTGCCTGGCTTCTATGCTGAAGGATTGTTTGACTGTGATAATGAGAAGAGCAGGCTGCCTCTCCCTCCTACTCAGTCATTTAGGCACCATGGATACCACCAGACTACGAATAAGCCTCCCCTTCCTTTGACCTTTCCATTTCATCTTGAATATTTGTATGTCATCTGCACTGAGGGATGGACTGAGAGATGGACATGGCCTGTAATGATATTCTGATACATATCATGATGTGTGTTTCAATTGAAGTTTTTCTACTAATTTCTGTGGCAGAAATAGCTAATAAAAAACATTATTTAAAATATGCAACTTGCAATTAGTGCTGAGTGATTAGTACTTTTTGAGGTTGGTTTGGTTCGGGTTCGGTTATTAAAAAACAATCAGATTTTAAATGTCGGTTTCGGTAATTAAAAAAACAAACATTAAACGTTAAATGCATTATGTCGGTTGAATGCTGTAATAACACCGAATAAAATCATTAATAAAAGTCCCATTATGGTAGTGCAGCATTTCCAAAACTTGGTCCTCGGGACCCCAAGGGGTGCGTGTTGATTTTTGCCCTAGCACTACAGAGCTCATTCAAAGGAGAGAGAAATCATCAAGCTTTGATTATTTGAATCAGCTGTCCAGTGCTTGGGTAATAAACAAAATGTGTACACAGGGGGGGACCCAGGACCGAGGTGGGGAAACATTGTGGTAGTGACTGACCATTACTGCTCATTATATATTAACAATCAGTTATTTATATCACTTTACTAAAATATTTCAGTTGTGTAATATTACATTTGTTTTATTTGATGACTATTATTTAATTCCAAGTCATCATCTCATCTCTATAGTTCTGCTGTCTGACAAAATCACTATTTTAGCAGTTCTTCAAAGTAAATAAGGCATACCTTTATGACTACTGAATACCAATACCTTGTGAAGCAACTGCTCTATCTAGTGTCTAGATACAGTTGAAGTCAGAAGTTTACATACACTTAGGTTGAAGTCATTAAAACTCATTTTTCAACCACTCCACAGATTTCATGTTAACAAACTATAGTTTTGGCAAGTCTGTTAGGACATCTACTTTGTGCATGACACAAGTAATTCTTCCAACAATTGTTTAAAGACAGATTATTTCACTTATAATTCACTATATCACAATTCCAGTGGGTCAGAAGTTTACATACACTAAGTTGACTGTGCCTTTAAACAGCTTGGAAAATTCCAGAAAATTATGTCATGGCTTTAGAAGCTTCTGATAGGCTAATTGACATAATTTGAGTCAATTGGAGGTGTACCTGTGGATATATTTCAAGGTCTACCTTCAAACTCAGTGCCTCTTTTCTCGACATCATGGGAAAATCAAAAGAAATTAGCTAAGACCTCAGAAAAAAATGTGTAGACCTCCACAAGTCTGGTTCATCCTTGGGAGCAATTTCCAAATGCCTGAAGGTACAACATCATCTGTACAAACAATAGTACACAAGTATAAACACCATGGGACCACGCAGCCATCATACCGCTCAGGAAGGAGACGCGTTCTGTCGCCTAGAGATGAACGTACTTTGGTGCGAAAAGTGCAAATCAATCCCAGAACAACAGCAAAGGACCTTGTGAAGATGCTGGAGGAAACAGGTACAAAAGTATCTATATCCACAGTAAAACGAGTCCTATATCGACATAACCTGAAAGGCCGCTCAGCGAGGAAGGAGCCACTGCTCCAAAACCCCCATAAAAAAAGCCAGACTATGGTTTGCAACTGCACATGGGGACAAAGATCTTACTTTTTGGAGAAATGTCCTCTGGTCTGATGAAACAAAAATAGAACTGTTTGACCATAATGACCATCGTTATGTTTGGAGGAAAAAGGGGGAGGCTTGCAAGCCGAAGAACACCATCCAACCGTGAAGCACGGGGGTGGCAGCATCATGTTGTGGGGGTGCTTTGCTGCAAGAGGGACTGGTGCACTTCACAAAATAGATGGCATCATGAGGAAGGAAAATGATGTGGATATATTGAAGCAACATCTCAAGACATCAGTCAGGAAGTTAAAGCTTAGTCTCAAATGGGTCTTCCAAATGGACAATGACCCCAAGCATACTTCCAAAGTTGTGGCAAAATGGCTTAAGGACAACAAAGTCAAGGTATTGGAGTGGCCATCACAAAGCCCTGACCTTAATCCTATAGAAAATGTGTGGGCAGAACTGAAAAAGCATGTGCGAGCAAGGAGGCCTACAAACCTGACTCAGTTACACCAGTTCTGTCAGGAGGAACAAAATACACCCAACTTATTGTGGGAAGCTTGTGGAAGGCTACCCGAAACATTTGATCCAAGTTAAACAATTTAAAGCCAACGCTTCCAAATACTAATTTATGTAACTTCTGACCCACTGGGAATGTGATGAAAGAAATAAAAGCTGAAATAAATCATTCTCTCTTATATAATTCTGACAATTCACATTCTTAAAATAAAGTGGTGATCCTAACTGAATTTTTACTAGGATTAAATGTCAGGAACTGTGAAAAACTGAGTTGGAATGTATTTGGCTAAGGTGTATGTAAACTTCCAATTTCAACTGTAGATACACCACAAAGTATTGTGTCTAGATAGATACACCACAAAGTAATGTGTATTAGATACACCAAAGTAATGTGTATTAGATACACAACAAAGTAATGTGTATTAGATACACAACAAAGTAATGTGTATTAGATACACACCAAAGTAATGTGTATTAGATACACCAAAGTAATGTATCTAGATACACCACAGAGTAATGTCTAGATTTAACCATGCAAATATTCATTTACCTGTACATTTAACCAGACAGTATATTAAGTAAACTACTATTACCCTCACTTATATCATACGCACATTTAGCTATTTAAGTATCTTTCTCTGTCACCTGCCCTGTGTTTTTCGTAGCTGCTTGATAAAGTAATTTCCCCACAGGGATCAATAAAGTACCTTTCTAGATAGATAATAGTGTTTGTGTTGGAAAACTACTGCTTGCGCCATTGATTATTTTCTCTTGCGCTCTCAGATGTGGTCACTTTTTTTTTTTTATGTTCCCACCCAGTCAAAAGGTGTAAAGATATATATTTTTTATTAACATTTTTATAAATCCTTAGGCCTCTGAAGGCGGGCGTAGACTGAGGGAGACGTATCAATAAGAGACGGGAATAGACTGAGGGAGACGTATCAATAAGAGACGGGCGTAGACTGAGGGAGACGAATCAATAAGAGGCTGGCGTTGACTGAGGGAGACGCATCAATAAGAGGCGGGTGTAGACTGAGGGAGACGTATCAATAAGAGACGGGCGTAGACTGAGGGAGACGTATCAATAAGAGGCGGGTGTAGACTGAGGGAGACGTATCAATAAGAGGCGGGTGTAGACTGAGGGAGACGTATCAATCGCTGGATCTCACTCTCTTCACTCTCTCCTGAGTTTTAATTTTGTGATTGATAAGCTACTTTAAAGGTCCACCCTCTCTTTCATTGGAACTACCACATGGTTTTATTTCATCATTAAGCTCCCCCTGTAATGCCAGTTTATATGCCTCTAAATCTCCCCCCACGTGAAGACTATATCCCAATACTTTCTCCATGCCTCCGTGTTCACCTTTCTGATGGTAACATTCTACAATCTCTCTCTGTTGTTTACCCATATCTAATATTCTAGTATTCTACTGGTCTTTTCTGGCCCATCATATTGTAGTTCTCTCAATGTGATTTCATAGAGAACACAATTTTCTGCAGGAATTAAGTTGACAGAAGTCTTAAATAAAGAACAGACCAAACTGAGATGTAGCTTGTACTCAGGGTAACTTCTATACTTGGGTATTGGGTACATTAAGACATTGCTTTCTACACAGTGCCATTTTGAAAGCAATTTAAATGCCAGAAGGTAAACTTGAATATGAACATTCGATCTATTAAATTAACTGATAATATGCCATGTATAAATATTTTCATTAATAAAACATTTTTAAAAAAGCATCTTGAAACTAGTCTGGTACAGAGGATGTTATTGCATGCAGCTCTAAGGCAAAAAACTAAGAACGAAACAGGGATTTTTTTCCTTATATAGGTTTACATTAATTTGTGTAATAACAATTTCCAACTGTCCCAGAGTCCAAATGGAGAGGGAGAGAGAGAGAGAGAAACACGCATGAATGTCTCAGTTGCCCATTGACTGAGATGCATGCTGGGCCATAGAAATCAGGACATTTAACAAGTGGTACCTGACAATTTCTGCATGAACGCCTGATTGGACCAAATCAAATTTGGGGATTTTGGGGGGGGGTTCTTTCTTGTTTTGAGATGCATTTGGAAGAATATATCCTACAAACTGAATAACCTGTACATTTATAAAATGCAATAATGGTATATTAAAAAGTAAAGCCATTTATTGCCTGCATTGCCTTATTGATTATTGACCTATTAAATTATTATATTGCCATTAGTAAATAGCTTATACACGCTGCAGCATGAGGTAACCTTTCTGTCCATTTGGATGATTTTCTCTGAGAACCTATATTCTACCAACACTGAGGAATAAATCACAAGAAACCGCAATGTTCAATTAAGTACAGTATTTTATTAATTGAAACCACCTACATTTGTATTACCAGCGACATAGTGTTACCGATCCTGACCCAAGGGCGTAAGACACGCTCTGGGCCGAAGAAGAGATCACTTGAACAACCAAACAATGCAATCTTGGGCCTTTGAAAAAAAAAAAAAACACAAAAAAAAAAAACACATGGCAACAGTTATATTTAACAACATTTGCAGAGTTAAAGGATTGTACAGGATCACAGCTTTCAGAGATATTTGATGCGTACGTACATGTAGAGACAAATAGAACCACGTAGGTGCATTGTTTTTTACGGTATAGAACAATCAAGAGGCATGGGAATCTAATGGGGCACACAGTCCTCTGTCTGTCGCCTCACGTCCACAGACAGAGGAATCTAATGGGGCACACAGTCCTCTGTCTGTCGCCTCACGTCCACAGACAGAGGTGCGGGATTGAGTCTACTCTAACACAAGTGATACGCCAGTTTACAGAGGCTATGACAGATATGGTTGAGAGAAGTGTTAGCGGGAAGTGCTAAAAATAAACCCTCCATTAAAGTGATATGGAGAAAAGTTATAAATGTTAAGTGAAAGGTAAGAAGATGCCTGACAAGGCTCACTGCTAGTCTTAAAATGGGAAAATAATCAGTCACATAGATTGATTTACTGTGCTTGATGAAAAAGATCAGTCTTCGTTACTCCTTTTCCAGGACATAGTCTTAAAATAAAAATATCAAAAGGTTAAAAGAATAAAACATTTAATATTATATTCAAAGTGAATTCAAGGGCAGATCTCTTCATATGGACATCTGCATATAAATTAAAATACTATCCGCACACTTATATAGCAGAATAAACTGTTTAGGTCTCGTGATACTAACTTGAAACCTTTGATAAACGTACCACATGTATTCACTATATTAAGTGCTTCAATGTCAAAACACTCACTAACTTTCACAATAATCGTACGGGTAAAATAGTGCCGCTAAGTGAGGAGAAAATGTCAGAGGAAAAGCTAGCTAGTACAAACTACTCTAGAACGTTTCTCCAAAAACATGCATTACGAATATAGGTATATTTAGTTGGCGATTACCATCTACTAAGACATTTTATTTTGTGTCCTCGTAGTGAATTTAAAACCAAAAGGTAATAAAATAAAAGTGTAAATAAAAAATATATTTAAAGTAAACAATATAGCTTTCAACTGTAAAGACTCGGTACTAGCCTAATTTCTTCCAAAAACAAGTACAATTTCAATTGGCTTTGTATCATTACAAATGTTTCTTCATAACATGTTAAAAGCTAAATTCCTTCCGAAATCTTCAACACATGAAAAGACGCAGACCTTTCGGTAAGGACGAAACATATGTTGGTACGCAAAAGTCCATTGTGGAAGTGTAGACATACAATCCAATGTCTAACAAAATGCTTATGTCGTTCAAATTTCAGGAATATTTCTAATGAAAATGTGTAAATGACATTATAAAAATGTAATAATCACCAGCATTGGAAAAAGGCAATAATTGCAACGTACAGCCTCTATAAATAGTTTCCTAAAAGGAAACTTTGTCATTCAACAAATCTACATAGGACAGCAAAACTACCGAACCACAAACTAAGACGATATTACGAGTTGAGCTGACGGAAACCTACAGAACTGTCGCGCTCAAGTACCTTCAAGAAAACAAAAATAGTTGAGTTCTGCCTGAAAAAACCTGTGATGTCAAAGAAACATAGCAGTCTAACCTTTATAAAGCTCTCTATAATATCCAAAAAGAACTAATATATAAAGTGCACTATAAATACTCAATTTGTTCTTTACAAGTTTTCAACTTAGAATCCAAAATACATACGATTATAAAAAGACACGGGGTGCATTGGCATTTACACTACTCAAAAAGCAGAAGTATATTGTTTTGCCTTAGAGGATAAAAAAATAAAATGGCTCAGCTGCATAAAGTCTGATCTTAAGTCAAACATCAGTGATATACTGCAGTCTGAAAAGATAGGGATGCTGCTGCGACTGACCCAACCTGGGGAATATGTTTATACATCCCAATTTGTTAAATGTGCACAATTAAGAGACTGGAACTCTTTTGAACTGCGTTTTCTAACACGACAGTGCAGCCTTCCAAACAACTAAGGATGTTGCTATGTTGTTATCTGGGGGCGTTTCTTTTTTCTTTTTTGTAAATGAGAGGCAAGATCCTTAACCACAATCCACAAATAATCCCTTTCCAGTATTTACACATTGGTGCATCTTCTGTATGAAAAATAAACATTCCCAGGAGAAAGGAACCTTAAAAGGTCTATGAGGAAAAGCAGAGAGGAAATCGGATGTCAAAATCACCTGCTTATTCTCAAAGGAAGCCATATTTGTGTAAAATACTCAACTTTTAAATGGTTCAATATGTCCAACGATCAACTTAACCAACACATCAAAATAAAAACTTCAGATTAAGACTAATCTATATCGAGCTACTATTTATATGTCCAGGAGCTAGTGTTGGTAATTCAACTAAATTGGAGACAAGAAAAATCCTCTCTCTTTACTGAAAGGCAAATAAATTGTTTTTTATGAGAGGAAGGAACAATACAGCGACATCGAATAAAGCAATAAAGAGTCAAATGCGTCACAACAAAAAATTATTCCGTTCAATACAAGAATGACAACATCAACATAAAAGGACCACAATCATATAATGCAATGTTTCCATACAAAAACGCTACGCCAGTCAATTTAAGAAGGACGAGTATTCATCATTTACATTTTACACAACTGTTTTTGTTACAACAGTGGCCAGATAAATAAATTACATAAAATATATTCACACATTTTTGTTGCGTATTCATGGCTCGTTCACAGGCTCGCGAGGGGGAAAAGTTTCCTATGTGACCTTGGGCGGCGTCTCGGGTCTCCTCTCCGAGGTGTTGCGTTTGACTTTGGCCGCGGCCGGCTGGGCCTCCTGGTTGAGAGAGGGGCTGGACTGGGACTTCTTGAGGCCTGCGTCGCCATCTTTGCCAAGGAGCAGCTCCTTCACACCCTCCCTCAGGAGTTTGACGTACATCTCATAGCGGTTCTCCTACAGGGGAGAGACGACAGAGAGTGGGTGTTAGGGTGTAGAACAACACATACACACTGGAGAACATGAAGAAATGACAAAATACAGCAACTATTTTAGTTTACAACAAAAATTATAATGCTAGTTAAACGCAGCAATGAATCATAATCGCCACCTCTGGCCTGATCATGTATACATTGAATGAGCTCCTCTTATGCCTCTCTACAAGTCTGCCAAATATCATGAACACAAAACAAGTTAAATAATCATGTGCTGATTATAGCACCAACAATCTCAGCATCTATGTTAAGGTAACGCCCTTATTCAAGCTTATTGTGAAATCAAGGGTCGATAAGGCAATTCATTACAACGAACGGTATGTACTGTAAACAATGAGAAGGGGTAAGCCGCCACACTTCAGGATGCTTTCCTTGTTTAACCAGAGAAACAGATATCTAATATAATTTCTTTAAAGTTCTATATGACGCATTACAATTCCAGGGAGAGAGACTAACACTCATATAGCAACAACTCTAGAGACATTTTCTTCTGTAGTATGAAACAGTTCTCAAAAGTATCCGAAATGTTTAGTGTCTTAAAGTGGAGAGGGGCCAGGGGAGGATGTTTCTGTTATAGCTCTCTGATTAAAGATTATTATATTATTCATTGGAGATCCACAAGAGAATTAATGAATGTTTAATTCTTCTCTGCCATAACTCCCTGTGGTATAATAATAACTCTGCTTAAAAACAAGCAATATCGAACTATACTCGAATAAGCAGAAGCATTGATGACATGTGGCAGTGAGGTGGACTTGGTTCTCTCAGATCTTCCTGGCCCAGTGCTAAATCCTCTATTAACCCTGCTGATTACTAATTCAATACCTTCACCCCCTCCTGCAAGCCAAGCTTGTACTAATGAAAAAACACACATTAGAAAACAAAACTACACCTTATTAGATCTAAAAGAGAGCTTTGCATCCAGATCCTTTCTTGACCAATTAGCTTGTTAGTTTCCCTGTTGTTGGGGAGGGGTTTGTCCTGACATGGTGCGTATCGACCAGGGTTGCCATGGGAAATTTCTGATTCTACCTGGATTATGTTGGAGAGGCTTCCATTAAAGAACACCCTCTGTGTTCTGTTAGACAGGTAACTCTTTATCCACAATATAGCAGGGGGTGTAAAGCCATAACACATACGTTTTTTCAAGCAGCAGACTATGATCCATAATGTCAAATGCCGCACTGAAGTCTAACAGAAGAGCCCCCCCAATCGTTTTTACATACATTTCTCTCAGCCAAATAAGTCATTTGTGTAAGTGCTTTGCTTGTTGAATGTCCTTCACTGAGGCATAGCTAGCTCATTGATTAAGGTAGTGTTTCACAGAGGCATAGCTAGCTCATTGATTAAGGTAGTGTTTCACAGAGGCATAGCTATCTCATTGATTAAGGCAGTGTTTCACAGAGGCATAGCTATCTCATTGATTAAGGCAGTATTTCACAGAGGCATAGCTATCTCATTGATTAAGGCAGTATTTCACAGAGGCATAGCTATCTCATTGATTAAGGCAGTATTTCACAGAGGCATAGCTATCTCATTGATTAAGGCAGTATTTCACAGAGGCATAGCTTTAAGGTAGTAGTTCCCAATCCTAGCACACACACTTGATTCAAGTAATCATATCATCAAGCCTCTCATTTTTTGAATCAGGTGTGTAGTGTTACGGCAAAAATATGAATGATTGTGAAACACTAGTTAGATTAAAAGGAATGCGTGGTGATTTGGTTAGGGCAGGGGTGTCATACTCATTTTGGCTTAGGCCCACATTCTGTATTCATTGAGGTTCGGGGGGGGGGGGGGCCTTACTGCAAATTGGGTATAGGCCATTGACTTGCTATCAAAATATAATATTTGGAATTGTCGATGCCCGTAACTGTCTATGCTCCCTCTCTAGTTTTTGTTTTGGTGATTGTGGGCTGGACACAGTAAAGAGACTGCAATCAACCACACCAACTTTAAAATAACAGACAAAATATTATTATATAAAAATATATACTTAGGTCCATTACCATTTCTATAAAATGTCTGCATTAGGGATTAATATGTCTGCATTAGGGATTAATATGTCTGCATTAGGGATTAAAATGTCTGCATTAGGGATTAAAATGTCTGCATTAGGGATTAAAATGTCTGCATTAGGGATTAAAATGTCTGCATTAGGGATTAATATGTCTGCATTAGGGATTAATATCTCTGCATTAGGGATTAATATGTCTGCATTATGGATTAATATGTCTGCATGGTTTTAGTAACTCAAGTTGAATGACAGAAGTAGCTTGTTCCCCAAAAATATTCAGGGGATGGATGGGATGGATGGGATGGATGGGATGGATGGGATGGATGGGATGGATGGGATGGATGGGCGCTGTTTCCCCCAGCAGCTTGACAGCAGTTCTGAGGTTAGGGTCCTGAGGGGCCTGTCCTGTGTGTCTGAACCCTACTCCAGGAGATCGGACCACATTGATCCCCAGTCAAAGGCTGTGTAAACTGTCTGTGTCCTAAATGACACCCTATTCCCTTTAGAGTGCATTACTTTTGACCAGGGCCCAAAGGGTAGTGCACTATATAGAGGATGACATTTGGGACACAGACAGGGGCGCATTGTAAAACAGAAGAGGAGAGAGAGGTAAAGCTACGCAGGCAGAGAGGTAAAGCTGCGCAGGCAGAGAGGTAAAGCTGAGCAGGCAGAGAGGTAAAGCTGCGCAGGCAGAGAGGTAAAGCTGCGCAGGCAGAGAGGTAAAGCTGCGCAGGCAGAGTGGTAAAGCTGCGCAGGCAGAGAGGTAAAGCTGCGCAGGCAGAGAGGTAAAGCTGCGCAGGCAGAGTGGTAAAGCTGCGCAGGCAGAGGTAAAGCTGCGCAGGCAGAGAGGTAAAGCTGCGCAGGCAGAGAGGTAAAGCTGCGCAGGCAGAGGTAAAGCTGCGCAGGCAGAGAGGTAAAGCTGCGCAGGCAGAGGTAAAGCTGCGCAGGCAGAGAGGTAAAGCTGCGCAGGCAGAGAGGTAAAGCTGAGCAGGCAGAGAGGTAAAGCTGAGCAGGCAGAGAGGTAAAGCTGCGCAGGCAGAGAGGTAAAGCTGCGCAGGCAGAGAGGTAAAGCTGAGCAGGCAGAGAGGTAAAGCTGCGCAGGCAGAGAGGTAAAGCTGAGCAGGCAGAGAGGTAAAGCTGAGCAGGCAGAGAGGTAAAGCTGCGCAGGCAGAGAGGTAAAGCTGCGCAGGCAGAGAGGTAAAGCTGAGCAGGCAGAGAGGTAAAGCTGAGCAGGCAGAGAGGTAAAGCTGAGCAGGCAGAGAGGTAAAGCTGCGCAGGCAGAGAGGTAAAGCTGCGCAGGCAGAGAGGTAAAGCTGCGCAGGCAGAGAGGTAAAGCTGCGCAGGCAGAGAGGTAAAGCTGAGCAGGCAGAGAGGTAAAGCTGAGCAGGCAGAGAGGTAAAGCTGAGCAGGCAGAGAGGTAAAGCTGAGCAGGCAGAGAGGTAAAGCTGAGCAGGCAGAGAGGTAAAGCTGAGCAGGCAGAGAGGTAAAGCTGCGCAGGCAGAGAGGTAAAGCTGAGCAGGCAGAGAGGTAAAGCTGAGCAGGCAGAGAGGTAAAGCTGCGCAGGCAGAGAGGTAAAGCTGAGCAGGCAGAGTGGTAAAGCCAGGAGGATATCATTATTCCTAAGATGTTTTGTACACAGAGAGGCACACTTTAATTACCATTCGTGTACGGATGCAAATTAGGACCAACTGATTATCTGGTACTTCAAGAAAGCGCTGTTTCTTTGTGATGAAACCAAAACAAGAAAAACAACAATTTTCTTGTTGAAGAAGGTTTTTCATGAGGTCGTGTCTTCTCCTGTGGCAGTTTGATTGGAAAGTCGTGCTACAATCACAGCTCAATTAATACAGGGCTTTAGTGGGATTTATTAGAACCCTATGACATGGAAATTGAGGAAGGCCAGAGGAAAGCTCTTAGACATGCTTAGAGAAGCATTTAGATTGTTCCACAACTAATGCTTTTTCAGATGAAAAAAAAAATATTCTAAAAGATTCGCTGTGCTCTATATTGTAACGCCATAACAATAGATGTCAGATAGTTCCTTTTACAAATGATCTTGTTAAGCTTGCCAGTAAAGCCACCCCCTGAACAGTGATAGATCTGCATACTGTACGTCTACCATACCCACTCTACTTTAGATCCGGCAAACAAACGCCCAGAATGACCTTTCAAGCAGTTACTTGGCAGTTTGTGACTGGTATCAAGACTAGTCCAATGTTTCTATCCATCGCTGTCCTTGGAATCTTGACCCTCCATTTCCATTACAGTTGTCAGAGACTCTTCCCCAGAGGTCTGCCTGGAGGCATGTCAGAAACTATGTGTGTAAAGTCTCTGCGTCCGAATGGATCAGTGTTGGGAAGGGCTAGATTTAGAACGAAACAAGAGCGCTGCGGCGTAAAAGAAAAGACCATGTGAACCAGAGCGATGGACTGACTGGCAGCAACCTGCTGCCTGGCCTGGCCTTGCCCACCCAACCCCCTGCCAGTGCACATCTGTGGCGAATGGTGATGTCTTACCTCAAACTCCAGGTAGTGCTCTTTGAGTCGGTACTCGTCAATCTCCTTGGCTTTGACCTTCTTGTCAGGAGGGTAGGATCTGTGCTCTGCCAATTCCGTGGAGACATGCTTCAGCTTCGCCTCGTGAGACTTCAACTGTTCCTCCTGTAAATAACCAGAAAACACTTTGTAGACGCAATACGATGTTCTTAAACGCCAGATTATCATCTCAAATAACATTTTGGGCCAACAATGTATTTAACGGTAGGCTGGTCTAGAAGAGTTGTCACCATCCTTCACCTACCTACCTGCCGACATCTACTGCTCAGATAAAAAGAATTACAACGTAAACCTATGCAACATTAACCTATTAAAACCAGTTCTGTAGCAGCTAGGCCCAATACAATATCACTGTATATTGGCTATGCTTGAATTGTCCTGCCTATGTTGTTCCCAGACCATTTAGAAATTATATTTCAACAAGGCGGAGTTCTATCTTCAGACATATTAAATGGTTCAAAATGGGAACACTTTGCCTTCCCGGCGCTAGGGCTGTTGAATTAAGTGCACCTACCGTCAACAGCAAAGAACTAATTAAAGGATTTAGGAACGCAAGACTTTATCCTTGGGTTTTTAAAATAAATGTCTGGTGATTGACTAGGAACGCCTTGGAGATCTACCGGTTGGTGACAACGGTCTAGAAGGACATTTGCACTAACTTCAAGTGAAGCTGAATTTTCACTTAGTCTGGCATTTATGTCAACGGGAGAAGTGAACATTTGACTAAAGTGGAAGTTAGGATTCGCCAACTGTGAGCCCACATTTTAACCTAGGTAACAGTGATATTCCAGAGGTGGTGGTTCTAGAGGCTGTACCGTACCTGTGACATCCTCGTGGTGGTGGCCGGTAGCAGTGGACGGCTGAATTTCTTCTGAGAGCCAATGGCGGCAGGGAATGAGGGGGCAGAGAACATGGCCGCCACAGAGTTGACTACTCTGATCCAAGAGTCCATTTCCTCTGGGCTCCTGTTGGGAAACAGAGACAAATAAACAACTTACAAAAACAGCCATTTGTTTTGAGACTTTGTATGGGAACATTTTGATTAAAAAACAGTTTTCCCTGGAATAGCAATGTGTTTGGTTGTGTTGGGGAAACGAATCGTTCAAAGTTGATAATAGAGTAAGTGAACTACAAAGAAATACAACCCAACTGTGCCACTGTTCATTTATGCATCATCCCATTGATAAGCACCTCTATTAGGCACCTGGAATATTGCATGATGAGGGAACAAATGAAAAAAAGGACAATAGTCTTTGGACAGACTAAAGGCCAAGACAAATGGGTTTTCACTGTGCTTGAACCCAAGCATGAAATTAGATTTTGCTTCCAGGTCCCTCTCTCTAGCGCTACTGGAAATAATGTTGGGCTTTGTCAATTCTCTCTCTCTCTCTCGCCCGATGCCCCCCCCCCCCCCCCCTCGATGGCAGAGGTCGCGCAATTTAGGAATAAAGGTGAAGTTGTCACTAGACTGAAGTTGCATTTCCCCCACTAATTGTTCTGGTTATAATTGGAGGGGAAGCTAATCCTAGGTAAACTTCACTCCGGAGCTAACTTACTGGGCCTGGAAGAGGAAGACCCTCCAGTCGGCTGTCTTGAGCTTGAGCACGTTGGGCTTCTTCTCGTAGTCAACGGCTTTGATGGACAAGGCGTGGTGGACGCTGATGGCATTCTTTAGGTCCTCCTCCGAGAGGGCCTTCTCAGGCTTGTACTCATCCTGTGGGAGGATAGGGGACAACAGAAATCAGGCATTGGGTCGCACACCCCTATACTGCACAAGAAACCAGTTGGATGTAATCTGATCATATGACACCTTCTCAACCAGAAATATAGTTCACAACCATAAAGTGACGTCATATCCCACTATTCCATTTTCCCACTGGGTATATGATACCATGGCTGGCTCTATGCCAGGGGTAGGCAAGTAAATTCAGCCGCAGGATGATTGTCTGAGATTATGGTTCAGGGGGCCGGAAAATCATTATAATAATTTTTACACTGCGAATTGACCAAAACTAAGCCAATGATTACATTGAGACACGATCACATTTTTTGGTGGAAATACTTGGATACACAAATTATTTTTTGCCCAAAACAACACGTGTTGACGACCCCTGCTCTAAACTCTTCTCCAGAAGAGTATATTGTCCAGCCATGCTTGCACCAATCCAAATTGCAGGAGGGAGTTAAGGATAAGAATGTAACCCATGACCCTCTGTGTAGGGCAGTGTAAAGTTCGTCAAACTTTCTTTGTTGTGTGTCATAAAACAAAGAGTGACCCCTCATGGCATACAAAAAACCCCAATGACACAGAACAGTGACGGATAAAAACAGATGGATAAAAAGATGACAAATGATTTGAAGAACTGACTTCAACATCAACAAATCTAATATTGCCAAGACAGAGAGGTCTGAATACGAGGTGTGGGTTAATATGAAATCACTAACACCTTTGCGACTGCATTGACAGATGTGTGGAGAATGGTAAACAGTATTGACTGGGGTGTGGATGATAGGAGTAAATCTGCCAGGTGGCATGTCAAGGTTACAGTTGATCATTTAGCCTAACATCCCCAAGCTTCAATAGGTTACAGTTGATCATTTAGCTTCAATAGGTTAAAGTTTATAATTTAGATTCAGTAGGTTACAGTTGATCATTTAGCCTAACATCCCCAAGCTTCAATAGGTTACATTTGATAATTTAGCCTTAATAGGCTACGGTTAATCATTAAGCCCAACATCCCAGAGATTCAATACCGCTGCGGTCTATCTCACGATATGAAGTTGTGTCGTTCTGAATTTATCTAAAGCCCTGCCAGTTATCCTTCACCAACAATACTTCGAAGCGGTGTCGTTTTTCCCAATACCATACAATTCATGTTATCTCAATGTATTTTTCTTCCAAATACACTACAGTCTACAGTATAAACACGTCACATCAGATCCCAAATAATAAGACAAGTGTAACTGGAATAGGAGAGAAAAAGAGATGAACAACCAGTCTGTTTTGCACTGCAATAAAACAGCACTTAAAGCCCCTACAAGTGCACACTCCATCCAATTTAACCGTAGAAAGTTAATAACCATGTCAACAAGCGGAATGCACCATTCTGACCCTCACTTCGGTTATAAAACAGTTCAACAGTTACGCTGAAATATGCAAATACATCAAGGTTTACATCATTCAGATATGTAAGAGTACTGGCAACATTGAATTATCTTTAAAGGATCCTTCCACACATCTCCAGAGCGTAGCGTTTCCTAAAAACATTACTGAATTTCAGGAGTGGTTTATGTAACTTCCTGTATGTGTGACGTACTAAAAGAGAAGTGCCATTGACCTCTGCCGGTCGTGATTGTCACTCAGTGTTCTCAGGTGTTGGTGATGAGTCCTAGAACTCCAACCAGCTGGTGTCAAGTCTGAGCACCTTGCTGCCTCCACATGTCACAGGAGTTCACATTATAAACGTAGGACTAATTATTCTCTGCTTCCCAGAGCCTATTGACGAGGCACAGAGATTCATTTGCGGTGATTGCTACTCCAAAGTTAATGTAGCAGCAACGTCATTGGTCATTAACCAACAATATCACACCAACCTCTGGGCAGCCAGGCACCGAAATCAGCACACCGAGGTAGACATCTTCAAGACTGCCGGTTTCCTAGCCATTTCCAATCTGTGCTTTGCGAAGGCACCAGGCTACATAGCACCGGCACCAGGCTACATAGCACCGGCGCCAGGCTACATAGCACCGGCGCCAGGCTACATAGCACCGGCGCCAGGCTACATAGCACCGGCACCAGGCTACATAGCACCGGCACCAGGCTACATAGCACCGGCACCAGGCTACATAGCTCATCAGTCGCTACGGATTTAAATCAGTCACAAGGAGGAAAAAGTTGTCCACGTTTTTTGCTCTGATGGGTTTAGTCAAGGTTTTTATAATTAAACTTCATTTAACTAGGCAAGTCAGTTAAGAACAAATATTTACAATGACGGCCTACACCGGCCAAACTCGGACGACGCTGGGCCAATTGTGCGCCGCCCTATGGGACTCCCGATCACGGCGGTTGTGATTGTCATGCTTAACATGGTCCTTATAAAGACTATGTCATTTTAAATTTGGCAACATTTTGTCTGTGCCACTTCGGAAATTAAAATGCAATCCAATATTATGCTACACTTAGTAGCAGATGATGATGAATAGCTGCATCTGTGAGTGATGTGTGTGAAAGGCAGAATGGATGGTATTAACAAGAGCACAGTGACATGTTGACTGGTCCCATCTGTAGCCATTAGACAGCATCACTTCTGGAATACCATTTTTTTGAGGATATGCTTTCATGCTGTCGTACAGGTGCATAAGATGCATGACGACTATCGCAAACACAACTTAATTCCACTAAATGATGCAAATGAACCTATAAACCAATAACCGGTCAAATGTATTTTCAGCGGCTACCCGATTAACAGTACACTATAAACATCCCTAGTTGGAAACACATTGGTACTATATGGAACTACGGGCACTGTGTGGAACATAAGGTGTTAATAAAATGATTAGCAACATCTAACATTTACAGAGCGACTTACAGGGGCATTTAGGGTTACATTTTTCACCTAGTCCGCTGGGGGGGGGGGGGGGGGGGGTTTCGAACCAGCAACCTTTCGGTTACTGGCCCAACGCTCCTAACCGTTAGGCTACCTGCCGCCACATGAATGGACAAATAGAATGGACAAAGTCAAGCCAGAGTCATCAATGACATGTGGCCCATTGGTTACATTTGTGGTCGTTGCTCAGGTTACAGAAAGCCTAATTCAAGGTGGTGTACATAGCATTATATTACCTTCTGCAAGTAGAGGATCATTCCTTTGAGAACAGCATAGAATGTTTTCCAACCTCGCTTTCCTCTTGGCGCTGGAAAATGAAGGGGGACATTTTAGTGACCAACAACATACTGGTACGATCTGTTTCAGTGTTTATTTGTATTTATTTATTATTTAACCTTTATTTAACTAGGCAAGTAAGTTAAGAACATATTCTTATTTACAATGACGACCTACCCCGGCCTCCCCTAACCTGGACGACACTGGGCCAATTGTGCTCCGCCCTATGGGACTCCCGATCACAGCCGGTTGTGATACAGCCAGGGATCGAATTCATACTGAGCCGTGCCTAGGGTTGCATCCTTTTTAACAGTGCACTACTTTTTGACCAGGACCCATTGAGTGCACTATATAGGGTATAGGGTTCTATTTGGGACGCAGCCCTAGAGTCTAGGGCTCGGAGAATCTCGTCTCTAGCCGGCCATATATGTTGTGGCCTGACTGCAGCCACCCGTGGGACAGCGACCAGCATTCTTACAGGGCATCACATGATTAGTGGGATCAGAGATGAGCGCGGACACTCGTAACCGGAGCTGCTTTTAAACACCATTGTGGTCCCGGCATGGTATGGGAACATTAATAAACGCTCAGGGGTATGGAAAATATTGGAGGAATGGTCTGAGACTGTTTGGAATGTCCCTGGCTTGGACTAATGTACCTGAAACCGGCCTGCTCTGAAAGGTTATTTATGTTGACCATAGAGACAGATACTTGAGAGGGCTTCATGTTGTGTGACTTATCTCCCCACGAGCTGTGTCCAGAATTTAAATAGGCCATTGTAAAAAATCTACATAGTGTACATATAAACCTCCTAACACAGGACGTGATGCGGAATACTAAACATTTATCAAAGACATTGATCAAGCAGGTTCTAACACTTTCTTCACCGGTGACTTCTCGTTTCATGCCATATATTCAAATATATTTACTAACGGCCAGGAAGCCTTTGTGGTATCTCGGAAGTGAATTAAACTGTTAATGTATAAAAACGCTGCAATGCTAACAAGTCAGCAGGTATTTTCTTCCTTAAACTCATTAGAGTCCAGAGATAAATGGATGTGATATACCAATACCATCCATTCATGTCGGGTTAGCTGGCAGGTGCTGCATCTAAAGTGCACCCGTTAGGAGTTTCGCATTACGCAGGAATTATTTTAATGACCTATTTGTCTCCTCTGTTTCCAGACACACATCACCATCTTAAGGCCAAGGTGGAATCTGGATCTTCCAACGGGGAGTCGGCCAACGTTTGTCACAACGTTCCGTCTTTGAACCGAGAGGCTGCAGCAAATCAGCATTTCAAAAAGCCCCAAAATCCCATTTCTCATTAGAATGGTATAAATTAGAAAAATATGTTTCTCTGACTGAGGCTAGTTAGGAAACCACAAAATGCTAATAATATCCTGAGTGGACATATGAAATACATGCCGAGCACAGCACCATTTTAAATATCATATGAGACATGGTCCGGCTTGGGTTCATCTGTAGGCATACTTCAAAAGAAGACAAAGAGAATCAGTCTAAGACACATCGATCACTTACTTTTCTTGCCGTCCATGTCGGCGTGGATTTTGCGTGCCAGGAAGCCCGTTTTGTAGACTGCGGCGTTGGGGTCATGGGCAATGTCCAGGAAGGGATTACTGCCACTGCTGATCCGCGTGATGCTTTTACTGTCCTTGTTGTCTGCCAGCTCAGACAGAGACTTCTTCAGCTCATCTCCATCTCTGAGAAGAACAAAAAAACAAATAGGATTCTGTCACCGATGTTGGCTAGGGTCTTCTACTGAACCACTCTGTTGTAGTAGTATATCCTACTGAACCACTGTGCTGTAGTAGTATATCCTACTGAACCACTGTGCTGTAGTAGTATATTCTACTGAACCACTGTGCTGTAGTAGTATATTCTACTGAACCACTGTGCTGTAGTAGTATATTCTACTGAACCACTGTGCTGTAGTAGTATATTCTACTGAACCACTGTGTTGTAGTAGTATATCCTACTATTGTATATCCTACTGAACCACTATGTTGTAGTAGTATATCCTACTGAACCACTATGTTGTAGTAGTATATCATACTATTGTATATCCTACTGAACCACTATGTTGTAGTAGTATATCCTACTATTGTATATTCTACTGAACCACTGTGCTGTAGTAGTATATCCTACTGAACCACTGTGCTGTAGTAGTATATCCTACTGAACCACTCTGCTGTAGTAGTATATCCTACTGAACCACTGTGCTGTAGTAGTATAGCCTACTGAACCACTGTGCTGTAGTAGTATATCCTACTGAACCACTGTGCTGTAGTAGTATATCCTACTGAACCACTCTGCTGTAGTAGTATATCCTACTGAACCACTACGTTGTAGTAGTATATCCTACTGAACGACTACGTTGTAGTAGTATATCCTACTGAACGACTACGTTGTAGTAGTATATCCTACTGAACGACTACGTTGTAGTAGTATATCCTACTGAACCACTACGTTGTAGTAGTATACCCTACTGAACCACTACGTTGTAGTAGTATATCCTACTGAACAACTCTGCTGTAGTAGTATATCCTACTGAACCACTGTGCTGTAGTAGTATATCCTACTATTGTATATCCTACTGAACCACTGTGCTGTAGTAGTAGTATATCCTACTGAACCACTGTGCTGTAGTAGTAGTAGTAGTAGTATATCCTACTGAACCACTGTGCTGTAGTAGTAGTATATCCTACTGAACCACTGTGCTGTAGTAGTAGTATATCCTACTGAACCACTGTGCTGTAGTAGTAGTATATCCTACTGAACCACTACGTTGTAGTAGTAAATCCTACTGAACCACTACGTTGTAGTAGTAAATCCTACTGAACCACTACGTTGTAGTAGTAAATCCTACTGAACCACTACGTTGTAGTAGTATATCCTACTGAACCACTACGTTGTAGTAGTATATCCTACTGAACCACTACGTTGTAGTAGTATATCCTACTGAACCACTACGTTGTAGTAGTATATCCTACTGAACCACTACGTTGTAGTAGTATATCCTACTGAACCACTACGTTGTAGTAGTATATCCTACTGAACCACTACGTTGTAGTAGTATATCCTACTGAACCACTACGTTGTAGTAGTATATCCTACTGAACCACTATGTTGTAGTAGTATATCCTACTGAACCACTATGTTGTAGTAGTATATCCTACTAAACCACTATGCTGTAGTAGTATATCCTACTTAACCACTCTGCTGTAGTAGTAAATGATGTACTATTGACCATTTAGAATGCTGTTTGGTGCTTTGCTTTCACTAGGGGACTCCCAGTGGGGATGTTTGTGCAGCGGTAACAACTGCCCCAGTCAGAGGGCTCTAACAGCACCCTGTCTGCCTTCATCACAATCAATTCTGGGACCTCAGTGTTAGGGCACACCATGGTGCGCACACACACACACACACAAAGTCACTGGGTAGATCAGCACCACACACAGGACACAATGCCATTACACCAATGACTTTGTTATTTGAGATTCTGTCAGTTTCTAGTCAGGAACATGGAACTCTCTAATGAACTCTAAATATGGTCTTGTTTATGGAACTGTTGATTTTGAAACTCTTAAAGATAGTTCTCAGTGAACAAAATGAAAAAGGATTACTGCAGTATCCCACCCAGACATTTGACAGATGTCCTCTAACAGAACGTGCTAGTTAACAGTGCCTGCCTAGTCTTGGTCTAAAGTAGCCCCTTGCACACATTTCACATTCGACAGCCAAAGATCAGGGGAAGGTTATGAAATAATTCCAAGACACTAAATATCCCTTCGAGGACGGTCACGTATGGTAATTAATCTCTATGACAAGAGTGAAAAGGAGGAAGAGTGTGCTAAAGAAATCCATTCCAAATCCTCCATCATGTTTGCAACAAGGCCTTTAAGTAACACTGCAAGAGAACAGATTTAAATTTAAGGGAGCAAAACTGTGCATGGGTGTTCAGACTTTCACCATAGGTACTGTAAACAGTATGTGGGGAAAACCAAACATTTCATACCAATGTACTATATACACACACACTGTACTGCCTACTCTGTGCCATTGGGGTGAACAAAATGTAAGTGAACTCAGCGTGCAAAATTTGGCATAAGTCATAAAGGGATATTTTTCCCTTGAAAGAAACTTAGTCAAACATTTGTATACCTTGGTCGACCTGAAGTATTTACTCTATGTATCCATAAAAACTTCTCAGAAGGAATGGAAATTTGCACCAATTTTTGCACAACGGTTCCAAAATACTACTTTAAATTTGCACACAAAACAGCAAATGATAGGTTGAAAAGTTAATTTCTAAGATAGCTGTACATGTCTTGTTCTCCATTCTTGAATTCATATATACACATTATTTTTATACATCTTAGCATTGGCAATTTTCTAGGTTGCTAAACCACAGATTCAAATTTGTTTCCTGTTTTGACTGTGTTCTCGCGGTCTATCTCACAGGAATATGGCCAAACTATGGGACACTACCGAAGGTATGGAAACATTTGAGAAAGTTTTTTCAGGGTCAAAAAGTTCATTTAGGCATAATTATCTGGTTTCCTGGTTGAGATGTCATAAGCAGATTTCAAACTAGTCTCTATTACAATCAGGAAATCGTTTCCAGGACTAGATCAGGACCAGATCATGAAAAAGACATTCTGGTTGGTATCTGGTCACATACCCAAATAACAGTCTGATTTAGACTTTTTTTTTTTTTTTATGCAACCAGTATAGAACCTTCACCATGACATCATAAAATGCTTCTATGCAACCAGTATAGAACCTTGACCATGACATCATAAAATGCTTCTATGCAACCAGTATAGAACCTTGACCATGACATCATAATATATTACTATGCAACCAGTATAGAACCTTGACCATGACATAATATATTACTATGCAACCAGTATAGAACCTTGACCATGACATAATAATATATTACTATATTATTAATAATATATTACTATATTATTAATAATATATTACTATGCAACCAGTATAGAACCTTGACCATGACATAATCATATATTACTATGCAACCAGTATAGAACCTTGACCATGACATAATAATATATTTCTATGCAACCAAAATAGAACCTTGACCATGACATAATAATATATTACTATGCAACCAGTATAGAACCTTGACCATGACATCATAATATATAACTATGCAACCAATATAGAACCTTGACCATGGCATCATAATATATATCTATGCAACCAATATAGAACCTTGACATCATAATATATATCTATGCAACCAGTATAGAACCTTGACATCATAACGGCATCAATGCAACCCGTTTTCTTTTTGTGCACTACAAAGTAACCATGATGTTGCATTTTAATACATCTCCTCATCACACATTCGCCTTGAGGTTTCAGAGTTGGCAGCAATTGAGCAACGTTTATGGATTTGAGTTATTTGACATAACAACAAAAGGAAGAGGGTAATAAATTGCTGTAATTGGACTGAACCTAGTTTTAGAACGTTTCCACTGCATCGTCTTTCAAAGTAGTATCTCTGCAGACAGAGTTATGGTATGACCGCACAATCTTTAAGATACACTAGTAAATTATAGCTAAGCTATACATTTCCTCATGCATCTTCCCTTAACTCATTGGCTCACAGCCACGCTCTGCAGTTTGCCATGTCCATTTTGTTTAATTGCTACACTCAAAAGACATCTGATCTGAGTTCCAACACTGAGGTTGAGCCATGAACTCCCAAAATGTAATGAAAGTGAAAAAACTATCAATACTTCTGAATCTTGACAAAAACTCCCCCAAAAAGCCATAAGACTCCTAATGACCTATTTTAGTGAACCTATGTCTACTTATTGTACCTAAGACAGTAGCAGGCCCACAGTGCTCACGGGGAATGAGTTCTTATTAAAAAGCAAGCAGCTGTGGATCAGGAGTGCAGCCAAGCCTTGTGGGGCTGTGATCAGGTCAGAAATGCTGCAGTGGGGCCATTACCCAAACAATCTCCACGAAGCACATTCTGCAGATAGTCTAGACTTCTTTTACACTGTTAACAGGTTTGAGGAACTTCTCATGTGATTGGCAGCTCAGTTTCTGATGATAACAGCTGTGTAGTATTAAATGGGGAAAAAAGTAGGCCTAGTTGATACTAGCAACAAACCATAACTGAATAATGACATAACAGGCAAGGATTTTGATCGGTTGCCTACTTTAATACCAGGACATATAAAACATTATTCAATATACATATACAAAACAATGAGGGACTGTCTTCAATTATTTTATTTAAAACCAAATTAAATTTGAATTAAATTCCTACTCTACATGAAGATCCACATGGTCTTAGTAGCTGCAGGCTCTTCAAGAAAGACTGGTCTGATCTGATTGAAGAGAGACATTTTGTACAAGATTCCTAATAGGATTATTTTGGTGTGGTTTTGAGCAAGCAATCTTCTCTATTACATGGATTTGTAAAATGTACTACTTACACTGGTCATGCCCTGATAGGGACCGTTTCCTGGACCTAGATTAAGCCTACTGTTACACTAAAGCACTTTTAAATGACATCCTCCATTAAGCATGCTTTTTAGTCCAATAATAAGATTAATCTGGGTATGGAAAGCCAGCCCCTTGTGTGAAATGCTCAAAATCTAAATGTGTCTATACATTAATGTGCTGCAACAAAAAAAAACTGTTGCTGTGACAACAGAGGCATATTCTTCTCTCATGGCAGCCATTTTTGTTAAGGGGGGAAGTGAAGGCTCCTCCATCACACCACACACTCAACTTTAACAATTTAAACAATAATTGAGTAGTGCTAAAATATAATTTATGTAACAAGTGTATCCCATTTCATGTTAATGTATCCTTTGGTTTTCAATGACAAGTTAAACATCCCTTACTACAGTGGTATTTAAAATCTTCCGGCTGGTGCATCTCCAGTGACCGAGGCCTTTCAGATCACCACTTGTCTGATGCATCTCCAGTGACCGAGGCCTTTGTAGCTCAGTGAGATGGTGAGATAGGGTGTTGGTGGACTATAATTTGGTAGATCACCAACTGGACTGTTGTAGCTCAGTGAGAGGCCTTTGTAGATGACCAATGCCGCAGTAGGCCAGCTGCATTCCTTATTACTGTTATCAGGGAGACAGATTGTCATGTTTTTCTAATGCTAAAGACTGTACACTGTTCAGCTGTCACCTGTCCTACCATTTAGAATGGGATGATATACAAACACATACATTTACATACTCAAAGCTTTGTTTGAACATACTCCCTTGGGTCTCTTTAGTCTTATGAAATGTATTTTTTATTATAAGATGCAATATGAGTCATTTTAGTAGTGAGTCCCAGTATAATAAGTGGCAATTTTAAATATGGAAATGCTCATTGTTGTAAATGTCTTTAGAAGTCTACAAAACATTGAAAACAAAAACATCATTTCTTATCGACGGAACACTCCATTGTCACTAACTCGCTCCCTGTAGAACTCGATTTACTCAACACCTAATTGGCACGATATTTCTCTGCATCGTTTAACTAGTTTATATTTACAGTGGAGTACATTCGCGCAATTCATCTGCCACCAACTAGATAACTGACTGTGGCGCCCATTGCTTCCAATTTATTTTCACGAGGCTTGCAACACAAATAATGGGTGCCCAATGTAATTAAATGGGTCCATTTGAAACAAGTTGATTAATGGGATCATCTTGCCATGTTGCCCTTTAGAATGGTACACAGTGTAAATGCTGAGACATTGCCTTGTGTTCCTTCTAGGAGGTACAGTTGTAGGGAGTGGAAGATGCCAGGGTGATCCCAGGCAAAAACAGGATCTATAATTTTTTTTAATTTCAATCCTACGCAACCGTGTATTTATAAAATGTTCATATACAGTAGACATGCTCTCCTATTGGAACATGAATGCTTATGTTTAGAATTCAAAATAGAATCTTACTTACATGGCCCATTCCAGCTTGTCGTTTTTGATTGAGTTGTGCAAGGCCTGTGAAGAAAGGAAAAGGGGGGGATACTTGTCAGTTGTACAACTTAATGCATTCAACTGAAATGTGTCATCCACATTTAACCCAACCCCTCTGAATCTGAGAGGATTAGATTATATATTATACTATTAGTATACATTTCTTTCTTTTTTTTTTAAACAGTTGAGCTTGTATATGATTCAAAACCCTGTATTGACATCTTGACAGCTTCCATCACATCACCAACTTCTAAACCATTTTGCACACACACACACACACATACACACACCCCCCCCCCCCCCTCCTCTCTCGGAACAGTAAAGCTAAATAAAGCGAGGCACATACAAGTGGTAGCCTACAAGTTTACATGCACCACTGGCAGAGTGTCCATCTCAGGGTAGCTGGTATTCTCCAGTGCATTACAGAGAAGAGAGACAGCTGAGGGGCCGGTGAAAACGTTATCAATGTTTATGTGGGTGGGGAAAAAAAGCAAAAAAAGCTATGGACTCGCTGTGGGCCAACAACACGGGTGCTTCCTTCCTTTAGTAAACAAGCAAGCAGGAAAACAGAAAACAAACCAGTATCAAAGCCATCCATCACTTTGAAAAGCCCCATGCCGCACCCAATCGGTCAACTAATTTTCAGTGGAAATACCAAAAGGAGCTTTTAACCAAGAGGGAAATGCAGCCATTTGATCCTTGGGATGTCCCCTAAGACCAGTAACACTGCAGACTCAACACTAACACATCCAGACAGATTAAGTCCCTGGTCTAACAAGTGGTTATTTACTGGAAAGCTCTGTCCTCACTCACAGACGGAACTACAGTAATACAAAAACAGGCTATTGATTTTAAACAGATGTCGAGTTAAGGAGAAAAGCGCCAATGCACAAACCATGCAACTCAAAACCAGCAGTCTGGATACATTTAAACAATTCCAGTCCGTTGTAAATGCGGTGCGAGAAAAACAGTGTCTGACTTCAGAATCAATAATGCTTGTTCTCCGTCTCCTCTGCATGCCGAGTTTCCTAATGAAATCTCCCAAAACGTAATCTCCAAAACACACTGCAACTGGATTCATGCTTTTTACCTTCTCTTGTTTCTCCTTCTTTTGTTTTTCAGATGCAAATTCGGTGGAGTGGGATGTTTTGAGTGACTTGGAGCGGTGCTGCGGTGCCCGACGCATCGACTCCTCCCTGCCATATTTGACAGAGCTGCTGCCGGGCCGCCGATGGCTGCCTGTCCCCTGGACACTGTTTACTCCGATCATCTCCGAAAATCAAAAAGGCAGCTCCAAAACCGACACGAGACCAAGCAGTAACCTGGAGAAGCTCCTAGATGCACAGCTGTCCCAGAGACCCTGTGCTGTTCCAGCCCCTGTAGCGGGTAGTGATGGTGGGGAGTAGCGGGTTTCACTGAAGCCGAGGCAACGAGAGAGAGAGAGAGAGAGAGAGAGAGACAGAGCAGGAATGATCATAGAACACGTCCACACTCTTTCAAAGCACCAGCAGTGCTGCCTTCTCCAGCATCGCTCCGCTAGTGTTTGGATTCAGCGCGATAGTTCCAGTGAGAGCCTCGCGTCAGTGGATATGACTTACACACAAGAGAGGAGGAGGGATGGAGGGAGGAAGAGGGAGGGATAGAGGGAGGAAGAGGACAAAACCTCCTCCGTTTCCAAAACTAAGGAAAATGTATATAGTTTTATTTAAATTTGCACCAGGACACAAAACAACTACCCGAGGACAAACGCCTGGCTTTTTCACTGACTTGTAGTAGACACCTGATGCCTAATGGACTGATTAGCCCAACAAGAAAACAGCACTTCTTCCACACCACTTCTGATTAATTCAATGCGTAATTCGAGCAAAATCAATAAAAATCGAGAGTAATTATCAAATTCAGAGTGCGATTAAATGCAAATAAATTATTAAATCCTTGGGATTACGCAGCTGCTTCCAATTATTCCAACAAGCCAACTGGGAAATGATTAGGGGCTGGCTAAATGAATTAACACAATGAACCAGAACCACAATGTCTATCATGCTTGATATAGAAGTCCCCCCTCCCCCGGCAACACATTGTCACTCAAATTCAACTAAAACAAGTCAGTGGGATGAGTATAAAACTAGAGTAAAAATCATGACGTAGTAGAGTTTAAAAAGGCTTGATCAAATTGGCATTTCAGTGAGCTGTAAAGATTTTCAAATGAGAACCTACATTTCCTGGACAGTGAACATGTGTTTTTCTATGAATAAACAGGACAGCTCTTAAGACCTGCGAACCAGCTTTAACTTGCACAACCATGGACCCAAAAACACTGATATGAACAACATTTTGAGGTGTAATGTACAGTTGCATTGGCATGTGTCTAAGTCGGTGAAAATGTCGAAAACATTTCATTTGGGACCATCTCACACCAGAGATATTAAACAGCAATTTTGGGTATGTGCCATGTTCAGTGGAAATTTGTTAAGACTAAAATAAAAATGGCAAATTTGCACCGCTGAGAATGGGCTCATTGGTTAGAAAATTAACTCTACGCCAATTCCTTAAATTGTCTGTAGATTCCATTGTTTAGTCATCTTGTTTATTGACGATCTGAACAAATTCATCTTTATATAAGCAATGTGTCATAAATCACCGCTTATGAAATTAGTTCTCCAAATATGTATAGAAAAATAGCAAGAGTTTTATACGGTTATTTACCATATTGTAGTCATGTGATCAACATGGCTTCATGTGATACTGTTATTTATCATATCGTGGTCACGTGATCAACATGGCTTCATGTGATACTGTTATTTACCATATCGTGGTTACATGTCATCAACATGGCTTCATGTGATCACTGAGGCAGTGGCCTGATGTCATCAACAAGGCTTCATGTGATCACTGAGGCAGTGGCCTGATGTCATCATCTTGGCCATCTGTTCCTTGGCTGTATGCAGGGGAGAATGTTACTGAACCATGCCTCCTGGTGTCTCCTGCAGCACTCAGGCTGCTCCCATTTCTCCCCAGTGCTGCTCAGCCTCTTTCCCACTGTGTGGTACCTTGTGTTTTATCAGAGATCTGTATATAATGAGGAGATGCTCATGTCTCCGCCCTAACAATGAGTCATTGTCAAAGACAGGAAGGAAACTTAGGTCCAAAATAAACCCCTTGGGCTTATTTTTGCAAGATTTTGACTCTTGCTTCGCTTCTTCCTCTCTGAGATTGTCAAAATGTGGTTAAATCCAGGGGTCGCATTAGCCTTCAGAAATCAGCATAAAACTAAAAAAATTAAATTATATTGAGTGTTTTTTTTGCTTCAGAGTGATCAGGATCATGCAACTTTAGTTTTCAATCAGGAAATGCATTAGTGCAACACAATCGGCAGAAGATCGCTTCATTTTCAACGCTATTTGACTGGCAGCCACACATGTACATTCGCTTACAATGAAAAAGCGATGTGTTTTTTTGCAAAAACAATGCATGGGCATCATACTTCTAATGCTTATCATAGAACATGTTTTGCCAGGTACACTTCCTATTGTTTTGGCTGAAGTTAATCTCGCATTTTACCGGAGAAAAGTACACAGAAAGTCATGAGCGCTGTCTGCTGATAGAATGGTTGTTCATGAATGTGGCAATTTCATGTCTGAAGACAAGAGCAAAGATTTCTCATCCGAGTGGATAAGTGCAACTGAAGCAGAAAATTAGTCTGAAGCCGAGCAGAAATTACAATAAGAAGCCTTTTAAAACGCAACATTTTATTTTTTGAATCAACATGAAACAGAATTCGACCCCTGTCAATCGGCTCGAATCAGCTTGGGTATGGACTCGAATCAGCTTGGGTATGGACTCGAATTAGCCAGGATATGGACTCGAATTAGCCAGGGTATGGACTCGAATTAGCCAGGGTATGGACTCGAATTAGCCAGGGTATGGACTCGAATTAGCCAGGGTATGGACTCGAATTAGCCAGGGTATGGACTATACGGTTATCACAGTTATTATGGTTTAGATAAAATGGACACACACACACACACACACACACACACACAAACCACAACAAAAATGAACCAAGGTTCTGCGTTATTTACATCACAGCTTTTAACCAGCACAGATGGACACTGACATTTGAAATTAAGCATTTGTAACCATTCTCTGGCCATTATGACTAAATACAGGCCGGCTGTCAGTATGACCCACTGTTGTGTACTACATATGTAGAGCCTGACATCCAAAACATACCCCGAGAGCACACGTACATCCACCAGAAAAAAAAGTGGGTGTGACAGGCTGACAACAGGGTCATTCATTTTGGCTTACAACATTGTGACACAGCAAATTAAAGTCAGACTGTAAAACAAAAGGATAGTCAGAGTAGCTATGATTATCTTATCAACTTCTTATTTCACCTTTATTTAACCAGGTAGGCCAGTTGAGAACAAGTTCTCATTTACAACTGCGACCTGACCAAGATAAAGCAAAGCAGTGGGACAAAAACAACAGAGTTACACATGGGAATAAACAAACGTACAGTCAATAACACAATAGAAAAATCTATGTACAGTGTATGCAAATGTAGTAAGATTAGGAAGGTAAGGCAATAAATAGGCCATAGTGGCAAAATAATTACAATTTAGCATTAACACTGGAGTGATAGATGTGCAGATGATGATGTGCAAATAGAGATACTGGAGTGCAAATGAGCAAAAATAATAATATGGGGATGAGGTAGTAGGATTTTTTTCTTTACCATTTAAATATAGTAGATCATTAAAGCTGGTGATGTCGCAGGCATCTAGCCACTCCCCTCAACATTATTGAGATTCATTGCATGCTTTTACTTTGACCATTATGATGCCATTTGAATAGCTTTATGTTAAGTAATGATTTCGTAAAATCAAAAAGGTTGTACGACTAGATGAGGACAGAGCGTCATAGCGGACAATGCTTTTTGAGTAGAGACACCCTTTGAGTTACCTAAGATAAGTGGGCAGAGGTGGAGAGGAAGGGCAACAACCTCTACTCAACCATTTAGCTAATGGCCGTTTTAAAATTGTTTATCTTTTTTCAGTTAACCGTTTGAGGCTTGTAATAACAATTTACATGTGTGTTTAATGCATATAGGGAATATAGCAGCACAACCGACTGTTACAGGGCTTACACCTATTCAGCCGGAGTGTGTGTGTGTGTGTTTGGCTCGAGGCCCAGTGTTTGGAAAGGGACACCTTTTAGTTGTTTTTTCTTGTAGCGCATTGCTCACGCTACTCTGATGCCCTGCCAGCTACATGTGGGAGGCTTTCTGTTGTGGAGGGGGTTTTGCGAGCCTTTCGGTTGTGTTGTGGGTTTTGTGAGGCTTTCGGTTGTGTTGTGGATGGGTTTTGTGAGGCTTACGGTTGTGTTGTGGGTTTTGTGAGGCTTTCGGTTGTGTTGTGGGTTTTTTGTGAGGCTGAGCATATGGAGCTCATTGTCTTTATGTTAATCCAGTTGATGAACTCTGAATAAATGATGACTATAACCTTACAAAGGAATTCTCCACACTTTCCTACTCATCTCGCTGTCACCTCTCCCATTTCATAGCCCGTCATTGTGGTGTCTCTCAGGAGCTTAAAGTAATAAAGAAAGCTAAGATTGATAAAGGACCAGCTATGTAAGGATGATTTGCAGCACTGCTCCCGACTATTGTAACTCTCGGTGGCGATAGAGTTTATTGCCATTAATAAATACTGTACAACAGAAAATATGCAAAATGGTGGCAGAAAACTATCCAAGCATTTTTCACTATCCCTAAATGGAACTATCACTTTTTTCAGATAACATTTACATTTAAAAAATCACACCATCATGAGAATCAAAACTAGTGTGCTAGTTTTGATTCTGGTTATACTTCCATTATGTGACTTGACCATGTTACTGTACTATCAGTGATCACATCTTTTAACAGATTGGACTCATTCATTCACTGTGGATCTGGGTGGCTTACATGGCAACAAGCTGTTCAGCATTAGCAATTTAATCAGATCAGATAAAGCGATCTGTTTATTAAACGAGTGACTAAAATTGCTTTACAGTGTCCCGTTTGTTAAATTTGACATGGGAGTACCGTATGTTTAAAATAAATTAGCAGAAGACGTTTACTACTCGTCATTGGACGTTTACAGTAAAAGTCCACATTTTGTTATTCTGCAAAAATGTTTTTATATTTTCTAAAATAGATGTTTGAATAAATCTACGACAAACTTTACACACAAATCAGCATTCTGCTAAATGTATGAAAAGATGTTAATATCCTTCAGCAATCATAAAAACCATGGTGCCATGTTTAGCATTTAAATGATTGCGTAGGCTGAGAATGGATCAGAAAGGAGAGTACAGCCACTGTACTCTCCCTCCCGGTCTCACACACACGGGTGGAAAAAAAAATAACCAGGGGTCGATCATCCCTGCCGCTGACTCGCTCACTGCTGCAGGTTCCTAAAATAACAGCAGAAAATTATTCTATAGAGCAGCTCCAGATGGGCTATAGGCATAGACACAACAGTCTATAGAAATGTGTCTGTTCCAGCCCATACCATTCAACTGTGTGGTAATATCTAGGCTACACAGAGCTCTATGTGTCAGAGTGGCACTGCTTACACAGGGTTATGGAGCAGCCTTAAATGTCATATCCAAAAGGAAGTTGAATATCGGAGGGGGAGGAGACTGTCGTTCATTATTTACTTGCCTTTTCTAAGAAATTATAAACAGGGCCCTGGCACTTGCGTTGCCAACATACAGTACAGAGGACGTGTCTGTGCTAAATATATGGGTAAATCCATCACAATATGACAGGCCCTCTTCAAACACCACCTACCAAGAGGAAAGAATGTTCTGGGTACTATAACCCATGTTAAAAGCTGCTTCATCTGCTTCTACAGAATCTAAGCATTACTAGTATAGCTTCAATGACACATGAATTTTTATTTTATTTTTTTATTGTACAGTAAATGCAATAAATTATGTGATAACCATTCATTAAAAGGCAATTAAACTTTTCAGGAAAGTGAACCGTCATGAGAGTCACTGACTGGGTCTCTTAGCAGGAGAACTGAGATGGAGTTTTGACCTAAAGGAGTAGAAGCGTTTCTGGTGTGGCTTTGCACAGTTGATCTAAGCCGTTATGACACATTAAGATCCGAGAGAGAGAGCCAAGTTGACCCCAAAGACTGGAGTTTGTCACAGGAGCACAGCCAGCGAGGGATATCAACTATGGTCCTAGTTTGTGATGTTAAGTGCTGTAGATAATCATTAGTATACTGTATTTTAGTAGTCGTTCAGTGGCCACCACAGTCCATTTGATTATTTTACAGCTAAATAATAATGCTGGCATTCAGAGTCTAAAACAATGAAAAATAGCCTACATAACCCCAAAACTGTATTATAATTGCTATTAAACCAAATCTCATGCCAATCTAAATACAACACTAGAAAGTGTCCAAGAATGACATCCCAGAAAAACATACATCAAAACAAATTATCAAAATACTTAGAAAAACACTGAGAAGCAACATGTGATGAAGGAAGCAGTAATCTAAAAATAAAAAAAACTGGGGTTGTGGATTTAAATCTTAATGGGTTTCTCCCCCCCCAGCGCTTTTCACAGATCATGTCAACGACAGCCATGCCATGGCGCCCCTGCCATTAAACCTACATGCACTTAATCTAAAAGGAGTCACAGATGGATGCCCATCATATCTATGTTGCTGTAAAAGTAGATAGATGTTTTAAGTGATCTTCAAAAATCTAGGGAGAGCTACTGTACCAGGAAACATTAAGTGGAAGATGGCTTTGCCCTCAATACTGTGGAAATGTTCATGATTAGATGTGCCGTCAATGTCTCCAACACAATAAAGACAACGTTTCACCTAGGTGCAGATCAAAACCAACAGCATATAACATTCTAGACGATTCTGTGCTGCCAACTTTGTGGCACCAGTTTAGGGAAGGCCCTTGCACCAAGCGAGCTCCATACAGAAATGTTTTGTCGAGTTCGTTGTTAAAGAACTTGACTGGACTGCACAGAGCCCTGACCTCAACCCCATTGAACACCTTTGGGATGAACTGGAACGCAGACTGCGAGCCAAGCCTTATCGCCAAACATCAGTGCACGACCTCACTAATGCTTGTGGCTGAATGGATGCAAGTTCCCGCAGCAATGTTCTAACATCTAGTGGAATGTCTTCGCAGAAGAGTGGAGGCTGTTATAGCAGCAAAGGGGGGACCATTTTCATATTAATGCCCATGATTTTGGAATGGGATGTTCGACGAGCAGGTGTCCACATACTTTTGGTCAAGTAGTGCATCTGAGTGAGAGTGACTAACAAAACCAAATGGGGCCAAGGCCCCTGCCCTGCGTGAGCGGTTAGTAATTTGGACATGTTAACAACAAGTTTAGATTGCTGGCTATACTAACTAGAATCATCAATTAATGACTGTCAGTGAGTGAAATATACAGTGCATACGGAAAGTATTCAGACCCTTTGACTTTCCACATTTTTTTACGTTACAGACTATTTTTTTCGTCATTAACCTACACACAAAACCCCATAATGACAAAACAAATACGTAAGTATTCAGACCCTTTACTCAGTACTTTGTTGAAGCACCTTTGGCAGCGATTACAGCATCGAGTCTTCTTGGGTATGACACTACAAGCTTGGAACACCTGTATTTTCTCCCATTCTTCTCTGCAGATCCTCTCAAGCTCAGTCAGGTTGAATGGGGAGCGTTGCTGCACAGCTATTTTCAGGTCTCTCCGGAGATGTTCGAGGACATTCAGACACTTGTCCCGAAGCCACTCCTGCATTGTCTTGGCTGTGTGCTTAGGGTCATTGTCCTGTTGGAAGGTGAACCTTCACCCCAGTCTGGTTGTGAGGCCGGTTGGACGCATTGTCAAATTCTCTTAAAAAGGCTTATGGTAGAGAAATTAACATTTAATTCACAGGCAACAGCTCTGGTGAACATTTCTGCAGTCAGCATGCCAATTGCACGCTGCCTCAAAACTTGAGACATCTGTGGCATTGTTTTGAGTGACAACTGCACATTTTAGAGTGGCCTTTTATTGTCCTCAGCACAAGGTGCACCTGTGTAATGATCATGCTGTTTAATCAACTTTTTGATATCCCACACCTGTCAAGTGGATGGATTATCTTGACAAAAGATAAATGCTCACTAATAGGGATGTAAACAAATTTGTCCACTTTTTGTGGGTATGGAACATTTTTGGGATCTTTTATTTCAGCTCATGAAACATGGGACAAAAACTTGACATGTTGCATTTACATTTTTGTTCAGTGTATAAACCCTGTTATTGTATTCGTTTAAGGCAGTGATGATCCAAAACTGTCATTGCAGCTTTTGTGGAAATCGATGACTGTGTGATTACATAAAGGCGCGTTTGCGCGGCTCCCCTGTTCTGAAGGTCAGCATCTGAACGCCACACTTTGTTCCGGAAGAAACGTGGAGGACTGTGTGCTGCCAATGGTAAGCATGTAGGCTTAGTGATCCTGCCCTGTGAAAACATTGTCCAGGGCCATAAAATGTTGGCCCAAAAAACCTGCCCCTTTAATCCCCTGATATTTGATCTCGTTGTGTGTTCAGGGCCACAACAGAACCTATTTCGATAGGGTTGGGGAGTATCCAGATTTTCATACCTTCATACCGTTCCTGTACCAGCAAACCAAATGCAAGCTGCATATCATTTATTTGGCACATCTTAGATAGTTCACTTATAGTTATAAGAAGTGGCGTGTAGCACCATCTCAGTACCCAATAAGACACTGATGACCAATCCTGTGGTCACATCCACTAGACAGTGTTTATTAAGGCTCTGGAGTGAGTGACAAGAGGCTAAATTCAATAACATCCTTCGCTGTCAGCAGGACCAATCTGGACTGCCTGCTAATCCAGAGGATATAGGGCTTCAATGGAGGAGTCGGACATCTTAATACCCTGCCCTCTAGAGCAAACACACATTCATAACAGCAGGCTATGGACTGGTGTGTGTCTGCTATGAAGTTGTTATTATAGAGGAAATCTAGGGATCTACAGAATAAATCTAAGGTCCCAATTTAATCAATCACAGAGAGAAAATCAGCACTGCGGGTTCACTGAGAATATTTGTATTTGAAGGACAGGTGTGGTTTCCCTCAATATCCAATGTCTCAGAGAGGAGCAGATTGTGGGATGTATCGGTTTAAACATGGTTAACACATCCAATAGAGCGTACACTTTCCTTAATCTGCGTTTGATTGAACAGGGGGCCAAGTGTTCGGCTTGTTCTTAAAAGTCATAAGAAGCCAGGTTAAATATTAGGATGTAGGCTAACTCATAAATGCCTATTCTGGGTGATGTGATTAATTGAAATGCTAATGTAAAGCCGATGGCTGGAAAGTCTGGTTGGAAATTATAGAAAGAGTAAAATCACCAGATAATTTGAAAACTTGCCACTTTGCACTTCACAGTTGCTTTCACCCAGCCTTGAGAAAAATGTACCTCACCTCATCAAGGGTTACCTGACCTCATACACGGTACTGCTTAGTAACCACCAAATTAAAAACAATCCACTGATAAAAATGAATAACCATTAAAACTGTATACTTATATACTTATTTTTTTTAAATTGTATTTCTAGATTTTGAACAGCAGTTTACTTGGGGATCTCTGTTCAATAAAAATTGGTTAACCATTAACCACTCGATTTAGATTTTCTACAATATTTCTTTATTTTTTAACATATTTTTCACAGCGTGAATAAAATACCAGTCAAATAAAGGCGTTGAAAAAAACTATTCGCACGAGATTAGTATTACTACTATAGAACGTTGGTTATCAAACTGCCCACCTGTAAAATATATTATTGGCTTTCAGTTTGGAAAAGTCAACAATAATTAATATCAACCATTAACTGTATGCAGTTCATTTAACGAACTGACATATTTGGCGTTCATCCATAACACTCTTTTGGGAAGCATCAATTGGTTCCAGCGTTCTTACTCAAACTCATGCAGCACCTGCAGTATCCCTCAAAAACACAGGGAAGACAATCGACACAGGATAAGTATCAGAGGAGTGAGTTTCATGAAAAACAGCTGGTTATTAGGGCTGAGATAACATTCCTGTCAAATAAAAATTACTGACAAGGCAGAGTCGGACGGGATTAAATTTACGAATGTGGTGATTAAACTGAGCTCCCCCAATAAAAGTAACCCCGTCCGAATAGGGCTATCGACTATCAACGGGTGGATGACGGCAAGCGCTATAGGAAATCTTGGCTTACAAGGTCATTATAACCTTGGGGCTAACTGAAGCAATGACATCCCTGAGTCTCAACATTAAACTTTTACAGCATGCCAGTGATAAATCTAACTGTATGAAAAAGTCCATAAAATTATCAGTTTAATATTCAAGGCAACAACTAGCCTAAGACACCGGTAATGGATCAGGTATGAAGGATATTTAATCCCATTCTAACCAAGCTACCGACGAAAAGTCATTACATTAACAAATAAGCAAATTGCATTGACGAGCCATACTGTACAAGTACCCGGCGCAAAATTAGAGTACGTAACTGGAGTACATCTAGGCTACAAGTGGGATATGCGATACACCTACATAGAAGCTCTTTAATATTGCAAGAGACAGCTCCCATATTTCCACGTGTATCCTGTTGTTTGACGATCCCATGGAGCCTTTGGACAAAAAGCCAAGGCCGACTGAAGGTTAACTCGCAACCAAAAAAAAAAAGCACGTCATGCTTTCTATACCAGCAACTAGTGCCAGCTTTTTCTTGGACCAGAGAAGGATTGCAGAACTACTGTTCCAATGACTATCAGACGTTGACAGAGTAGGAATCAACAGTGTGTGGAGCAAATTGCATATGGTTATTAGAAATTGATTCTCACATACACTGCTACTGGGAATCTAATCTTAAATTATAGAGCACTTAACGGTCCAGAACACTCATCAATAGCTTTTGCATCTGGCCAACCTGCTATACCTGTCTGAGTGCAGTATACTCATTCTATTTTTATACAACAGTGTGCTAGAGAGAAAGTATGTAACACTCCAGGAATCAGCTCTATCTAGTGAGAACATGAGGTTAGGGATATTATGGACACTTCCATCCAGTACTAACCATCTCCAGAGCCTGTAGAGTTCCCTTTAGGCAAAACGACCATGAAGAAAACTATACTCAACCCTGACCTATTTGCTAAGCAGAGTAGGAGACACACTACAGGATTTATAGAATTTAACTGACTGACACAACATCTACATACAAGGTTGGCAGACAAAACAGCCACACAAATTTAACTGGAACCAGAGTTGTTAAGGTAAAGTTTTTTAAACGTGGATACGTTACATCCATCCAGTTGGTAGAGAACCCAGGTTTCTTTGAGCACTATACTAACAAACATAAAACCGTTACAACTACCAGCCAAGAAAACAGCAGGTTGTGCACATTTTAGAGATAACAAAGAACAGGCAGCATATTTGCATGTTTCAAGCTTTAGGTCTGAGAGTCAGTCGCCATCTTTTCCGATTTCTTGCATGACCAAAAAAAGAAAAAAAAAACTACAGATTTAGTCCAAAACTAGTCAGAGACTAAACTTAGTGGTTTGGTGGCTGTCGTTCAATTTAACATCATTCTACTGCCCTAAATTGAGGTTTTAGCTGTCGGCCAAGACTTTCCCTTGACTGTGGGAATTGTGATCGAGTCAACACAATATTAGCCACTTTCAATGAAACATACCAAAACAAACTATGCAAGAGATTTTGTTGAAAGCAGAACGCATCGGAATAGGATTCATTTGCATTGACCGCATGACTCAGCCCGTACTCTACACAAACCAGTGCAGCATAACCAATCAGAGCTGCAGTAGCCATATATGCAAATAGACCATTGATATCTATCTATCTATCTATCTATCTATCTATCTATATCTATATATATATATATCTGTGCCATTCACTTTGAACTGGACTGTGTTTACAACATGAGAGAAGCATAATTCGTCTAATTCTCTGTAATAATGGTATAGGAATAATAATGCATTTCATTTTGTAAAGTGGTTTCTGAAGGACAAGTGGATAAACAGGTTAATATCAAGCACTGCATGTTTTTTCCCCAACTTCTCCCTCCCTTGTTCGTGCTCTACTGTCCCCTCTGGCTTACATAATAGGCTAGTCCAAGGAGTTTTCTAGGCAGAGACCATGGCATGTTTTCTAAGATGAGACCATGGCAGCTATAGCATTTAGACTTCATCACTGTACTCGGTCAGTAGCCTTTTGGACGTATGGGTAGGCATCGAGTTGGACAGCTGTGTTACTGTGTTGATATGATATGACAGCTGGCATGATCGCAACATTTCAGTGATGAGTGTAAAGGCCATCTATCACCCTATCATAGGACATATACAGTACCAGTCTGACTCATTCTAAGGTTTTTCTTTATTTGTCCTATTTTCTACATTGTAGAATAATTGTGAAGACATCAAAACTATGAAATAACACTTATGGACTAATTTTTATATTTTAGATTCTTCAAATTAGCCACCCTTTGCCTTGACAGCATAGCATACTCTTGGCATTCTATCAACCAGCTTCACCTGGAATGCTTTTCCAACAGTCTTGAAGGAGTTCCACATATGCTGAGCACTTGTTGGCTGCTTTTCCTTCAATCTGCGTTTTTCAACTCATCCCAAACCATCTCAATTGGGTTGAGGTCGGGTGATTTGGGAGGCCAGGTCATCTGATGCAGCACTCAATCACTCTCCTTCTTGGTCAAATAGCCTGGAGGTGTTACACCGCCTGGAGGTGTGTTTTGGGTCATTATCCTGTTGAAAAACAAATTAAAGTCCCAATAAGCGCAAACCAGATGGGATGGCGTATCGCTGCAGTAACCATGCTGGTTAAGTGTGCCTTGAATTCTAAAATCACAGACAGTGTCACCAGCAAAGCACACCCACACCCCTCCTCCATGCTTCACGGTAGGAACCACACATGCAGAGATCATCTGTTCACCTACTTTGCGTCTCACAAAGACACAGTGGTTGGAACCAGAAATCTGGACTCAGACCAAAGACAGACTTCCACTGATCTAATGTCCATTGCTCGTGTTTCTTGGCCCAAGCAGGTCTCTTCTTCTTATTGGTGTCCTTAAGTAGTGGTTTCTTTGCTGCAATTTGACCATGAAGGCCTGATTCACGCAGTCTCCCCTGAACAGTTGATGTTGAGATGTGTCTGTTATTTGAACTCTGAAGCATTTATTTGGGTTGCAATTTCTGAGGCTGGTAACTCTAATGAACTTGTCCTCTGCAGCAGAAGTAACTCTGGGTCTTCCATTCCTCTGGCAGTCCTCATGAGAGCCAGTTTCATCATAGCGCTTGGTTTTTGCGACTGCACCTGAAGACTTTAAAAGTTCTTCAAATGTTCAGGATTTACTTACCTTAATGTCTTAAAGTAAAGATGGACTGTGGTTTCGCTTTGCTTTTTCGAGTTGTTCTTGCCATAATATTTAATTTTACCAAATAGGGCTCTCTTCTGTATACCCACCTATCTTGTCACAACACAACTGATTGGCTCAAAGTCTTTAAGGAAAGAATCCCACAAATTAACTTAACAAGCCACACCTGTTAATTGAAATGCATTCCAGGTGACTACCTCATGAAGCTGGTTAAGAGAATGCCAAGAGTGTGTAAAGCTGTCATCAAGGCAAAACGTGGCTACTTTGAAGAATCTAAAATAATACATATATTTTTATTTTTGGTAACTACATAATTCCATGTGTTATTTCATAGTTTTGACGTCTTCACTATTATTCTACAATGTAAAAAATAGTACAAATAAAGAAAACCCATTGAATGAGTAGGTGTGTCCAAACTTTTGACTGGTACTGTAAATTATCCAAAACTGCCTATTGTCATACAGAACATTCTGTTACAAAATTATTTCATAGGATGGCAATATGACATAAAATACTGAACATTTGAATAATGTTTTTGCAGTGCCAGTACACTCAGTCACATCGAAAATGCTATGTTCGGGTATTATATAAGTGGTTGCAAAATAGATAAATTAAGTGAATATTTTAGCTTGTCCTTGACATTCTTGAGCAATAGGACAAAGTTAAGAAAACAGCTTACTGCTCCGGCGGATTCAACATATGAAAGGTATCTGCTAAATCAAGTACTTCTAGTCTTTATTTAATGTCTTGCTTCACAGTGAGGCACAGCTGTTTTTGATGTTATCGGATAATTGGCACTCAATGCAAGTCCATTTGTCACCAATATGTAGAGGGTCCTGTGATTCCCAAGCATGAAGCACCTAAAAGGACAAAGCCATCAATCAATATCTTTTGAGAGCAGTTCTGCAGATTTCTCAAGGTCTTATAACTTCACCTTGTGCAACCAATTATTCATAAGGAGGCATGCACGGATGAGGAGTCAAAACATTTGTAAAAATCTTTCAATTCTCAACAACCAAAATGTCCAATGTCATGGACGATACTTGGCATTAGTATTGTTACTATATATACACACACACACACACACACACACAAACTGTTGCCACAAAGTTGGAAGCACTGAGTCGTTGAGAATTTGTTGAGAATTTCATTGTATGCTGTAGCTTTAAGATTTCCCTTTACTGGATCGAAGGGGCCTAGCCCGAACCATGAAAAACAGCCCCAGACCATTATTCCTCCTCCACCAAACGTTACAGTTGGCACTATGCATTGGGGCAGGTAGTGTTCTCTTGGCATCCGCCAAACCCAGATTCTTCCATCGGACTGATGCTTAAGCGTGACTCATCACTCCAAAGAATGCGTTTCCACTGCTCCAGAGTCTAATGGCTGCGAGCTTTACACCACTCCAACCGACATTTGGCGTTGCACGTGGTGTTCTTACGCTTGTGTGCGGCTGCTCGGCCATGGAAACCCATTTCATGAAGCTGACGAACAGTTCTTGTGCTGACGTTGCTTCCAGAGGCAGTTTGGAACTCTGTAGTGAGTGTTGCAACTGAGGACAGACCATTTTTACACGCTACGTGCTTTAGACTTGTAGGAAAGTTGGCATCCTATTACGGTGCCAAGTTGAAAGTCATTGAGCTCTTCAGTAAGGCCATTCTACTGACAATGTTCGTCTATGGAGATTGCATGGCTGTGTGCTCAATTTTATACACCTGTCAACAACGGATGTGGCTGAACTAGGCAAATTCACTAATTTGAAGGGGTGTCCACATACTTTTGTATATATACTGTATGTATAATATGTATTTATCTGAAATGCAGAAAATATCTGATCTAAAAAAATGCACAGAATGTCAGAATTTTGTAGACGAAACAGTACAGTCCCATTCCTTATGTTGCCAAACTAGAGCCATGAAGCAAATTCCCAAAAGACTAAAGGAGAAAGAGAAGAGAAGCTAAGATGATTTATCCAAGCTGGCACCAGGCGATGCTGAGGAGGCACAGTAAGGGCATTTTGCTTTGCCCGGAGATCGTCATCCTGCCCACCATTTGGCCATGTCCAATGCCAACGGCTGTTATTGCCAAACGCTAGTCGATGCAAGAAATTTGCAGTGAGAGCCAGGTGTGTGTTATTTTTAATTAGAGGGGGAGTGGGGGGGGGGGTATTATTTAATTAATTATGTACAGTGAGAAGGAGTCTTGGCAGAACATGCAAATTTCCTATTTTCTCGGGCAGTGGAGCTTATGGCCAGTAAGGTTCACCAAGCGAGGGACTAAGCCTTAGCCACACCTAGCGTGCCAACACCGGACATCTCAGAATGACCGTGGGAAGAGATTAACCAGCAGGTGGTGTTGCTTTCTATTGGTGCAATATTGACGGATCATATATACTATATACAGGTGGTACCAGTACAGAGTCAATGTGAGGAGGCTCTATACAGGTGGTACCAGTACAGAGTCAATGTGAGGAGGCTATATACAGGTGGTACCAGTACAGAGTCAATGTGAGGAGGCTATATACAGGGGGTACCGGTACAGAGTCAATGTGAGGAGGTTATATACAGGGGGTACCGGTACAGAGTCAATGTGAGGAGGCTATATACAGGGGGTACCGGTACAGAGTCAATGTGAGGAGGCTATATACAGGGGGTACCGGTACAGAGTCAATGTGAGGAGGCTATATACAGGTGGTACCAGTACAGAGTCAATGTGAGGAGGCTATATACAGATGGTACCGGTACAGAGTCAATATGAGGAGGCTATATACAGGTGGTACCGGTACAGAGTCAATGTGCAGGGGTACCGGTTAGCCGAGGTAATATGTACATGAAGGTAGAGTTAAAGTGACTATGCATAGATAATAAACAGAGAATAGCAGCAGCATAAAAGAGGGGGTGGGGGTTGTGATTTCATTAGCTGTTCAGAACTAGTAGCATAGTTTTCCATAGACCACAACAGCTGCCATAATGAGTGGTATGTAATATGGCCTTCTATGCTTGTGTGGTCTGATGTTTCACTTTGAGGCCCAAGGCCTTTATACCCGGTCTCCGATGACAGAACTTAATTAGCACAAATTAATACCAGGGTAGAAAGTTTTGTCACTCGCTTGTAAGTCGTACAGAATATCAGGTGAACAAATATCGGGTTAATGTGGGCTGAATGGCCGAGGCAAGTGTTCTCTGACGGCTGAAGGGATCGGATTGTTATTCGAACAGAGTGAACATAGCGTTGTGTGTTACCTGGTCCAATAGAAGTCTCCTTTTTCACATGACAGGCCATAGACCGGTCTATCAAACGTCTTGTTTTCACACACGCCATTGTGGCCCTCATTGTTTTACATATGAGGGCCTCCAGACATGATTCTCCATCACCCTTACACAATCATTGGCAAATGATTTAATGGGAGGCAGAGCAACAGGACCTACCTTCAGGAGCTCTCGGGGGAAATCTTGTCCTCCATTCAGCCCTTCCAGGTTATTGATGAATTCCTGGCACGTCATCTTCTTCCCGATATTCTGCAAGGTGTTGGAAAAACATTTTTTACTGGGATAATGGGAAAGGAGCGCCATGCATCAGCCCCAGCCCAAGGCCTTGGTTAACCCTATCAACATCATGCCGTTGGAACTTATTGACAGGTGAGGGAAGTCATGATCATGGTTTACTTATGCAGTAAGCAGAGCATCGCCTGCTTTCCAAAATAGCTCCTGACCCTAAATACAAAACTAAGTGGAGAGGTGCAACACGTATGGCTACCTCAAACCAAGCCACTATATATTTGGCATCATACATAATTCATACATTTTCATGTAGCAATTGTCAGAATATGCATCAAGTCCAGAATTCTAATACGGACATCAGGGGTAGATGGAGGTGGGAAAGCAGCATCTTATGGAATTGGAAGATATAATCACTTGGCTCCCATAAGAGCAGACCATTAAGCTTTTCGCTCTGAGGCAGTAAGTTGCTGGCTGGATAAAAGTACACTAGGGGGAATTTAAAGTCCCGGCTGAATGTAGGTGCAAGCAAATATTATCTTTATTCGATACATTGGATTTAATTCAAATAAACTAACGTCGTAAAAGAAAAGTTACAAGATCACTGCTGCGGCATAGTATATCAGTGCGTTTTAGAGGTGGTACCTAAGGTGCTAATGTCCAAAACTGAAAAGTTTGGACATTATTATTAGCTACTACAAACATTACCTACATTATCAAGTACATAATTGCTGTGCAGTGTGTTCCCAGTGTATTCCCACAATGCAGAATGATGAAATCCCAATGAAGAAATCCCAGACTAAATCAAAACTCTTTCCAATGCATGACACTACACCATTCAATACAGACAAGTACACACTCACCCTCAACCAAACCACGCTTGTACTGTACACTCATGTCAAGTAAGGGTACCGTTTCCCAATGGAACCCTTTGCTACTGGCCTCCCAAGTGGCGTAGCAGTCTAAGGAGCTGCATTATTACAGATCCCGGTTCGATACCGGGCTGTGTCGCAGCCAGCAGCGACCAGGAGATCCATGAGGCGGCGCACAATTGGCTCAGCGTCATCCGGGGTAGGGAAGGGTTTGGCAGGCTGGAATGTCCTTGTCCCATTGCACTCTAGAGACTCTTGTGGCGGGCCGGGCGCATGCACGCTGACACGGTCGCCAGGTGTGCAGCGTTACCTACGACACATTGGTGCGGCAAGCTTCTGGGTTAAGCGTGCCTTGTGTCAAAAAGCAGCGCAGCTTGGCGGGGTTGTGTTTCGGAGGACGCACGGCTCTCAACCTTCGCCTGTCCCGAGTCCGTACGGGAGTTGCAGCGATGGGACAAGACTGTAACTATCAATTGGATGTCACGAAATTGGGGAGAAAATACCTTTGGCATAATTAAATACTTGCACTCAACTAGGGCTGTTGCGGTGACCGTATTACTACCACACCGGCAGTCACGACTCATGAAGCCAGTCAAATTCCACATAACCATTTAGTCACGGTAATTAGGCTTCTCCAAGCTCTAATGCTGCTGATGGTCATTAGTAGCCTACTAAACTTGCTAACTGCCTGGTACTCAGTACTCTATTGTCCCTCTAATCACTCTGACATCATTGCAAATGTATTCAAAAATCTAAATCAAACACTTCATGAGAGCCCATGAACTCATGTTGCGTAACATTTCTATAGGCTATTGCGGGAGAAAACAGTAATGGTCGCTAATAAAAAGACGAGGATCCCATTAGCTAGGCCTACTGCATTTATTTATCAACTTTCCTAATATTAAGCTCATTGCTTATATTAACAACAGGAGTATAACCTACCTGGCTGGCATGAAAATAAACCACAGGGAAAAGCGTCCTCCATTCTCTATTTAAGTGCATAGATGACATGTTTTTTTCCCCCGCTGTCCCTGTTTCGATACAGGTGCATGATAATAATTCTAAATCAAAACAAATGTCACATATATTATTTAGTAAATGTAAACAAGATTAAATCAAGAATAGTCTGATGGGTGACAATATTAGCCTATCACTTGTGAATTATACATTATCACTTGTGAATGATGCCTAGCATAAGAAACTATGCCTTTTTTTTTGCGACTTTTTCGAGTAGCCTAGCCCATAGGCCTATATGTTTTAATAAGGTTTGTATCACAACTAAAGAGAAGACTTCTTAAAATTAAGCACATTAATCCACTTTACAAGGGGTGTAGAGACTAACTGGCCTACATAAGCAGCTTGTGAAGTTTTGGGAAGATAATTTACCATAAAATTGGTAAATAATGGTGTTTTCCGGTAAGGGAACTTTCACACTTATAGCCTACTACCATGTGCGCACTGACGCGCTAAAGGTTCTGCTGCATCAGCCACATTGCATAAAAAAGGTTTGATGATAGTGGTTATATTAATTTGGAATCTATCGCGTCCCAGACTATGTTTGGAATATTTATTTATTGCACCGAATAGGTCGACTTTTGTACTATGGGAAAATGTAGATTGACATAGGCTAGTGCTTTGCTGTATTTTTTTCAAATGTAGATGTTACAAAGTTCTGCGTCAGTGGCTTGTAGGATGTGTTTATGTTAATTAACGGTCAACTACCGTGAGACCATTACCGTGAGACCGACAGTTATTTGCTTGACAATCCCCGGCTGATGAAATTGTGACCGCCACAGCCCTACACTCAACGTTACATTACACATGTATAAACTAGTAAATATTGAGCAAGGTTTTTCCTTTTTAGTAGGAAATGGTTGTAGACTAGAGCACTCGAACATTGCTGTGAATAGTGTAGGGGATGAAAGAAAGAACCAGCGGCTGCAGTAAATACTAACAGAATGAGCAGACTGTGTTTGTTCCAATGACTTGGCGGTTCCTGCCAACGCCAGCCAGTTTGTAGGTGGACGGCACTGACAAAATGTTCAGTTTTCCAAAGGCGACACAGAGCACATTTTGATCTATTGAACTGCAAGAGCTGACATAACATCTCTGTACTTAGAGCAAGGAGGGCTTGTAATGAAACCCTACGCATTGTGTTTAGGGTGCATACCCCACATCAGTGTTTTGTTGTTACGACATTCTCTTTAAAATCTATGCTGCATCCATTTACTGTGCGATGACGCCATGGACCCATCTAAGGCATTTAAATATCCTCCCTGTTTCAACTCGCTAGCAAACGATTTTCTTATGTTTAGTGCCTCCACCTTCAGAACAAGACTTGTGACTGCTTGTAAAGTCTGCAAGGCAAGGACAGAGAGTGGCTCTGGTGGCTGTGTGCACCCCATAATTTACCCCGAACGGTAAATAAAAAAAAAGGATAAAAGGATAAAAGATAGAATTTGGCTTTACTGATATTAGCCAATAGAAACACATTGAATAACAGATTCACCACATGGAACAACAAATCAAAAGGAAGTTTGTTCTGAAGTCTCTGTCCTATATCTGAGCGATATAATAAACATCAGGAAACTATATTATATATATATTTTTTTTTTTACATGTACCTTATTTCAGGCACTAAACTATCTTCATATAGTGTTCCATAATGTTTATAACTGGAGAACACCATCGTGTTTGTGAAGTCTCATCTTTCCATAGAGGGGTCATAATAGTTTGTATGCCAAACCGTTCGGACGCTACAGACGCTTTCATGAGAAGACAGATTTTCCATATGTTTCATGTTCTGACAAACACCGCTCTAGTTCTGCCACCTTTCACCGCATATGCTGAAGGGTGATTTTGGCAGATTGAGACACAGCCCATGCAAAAAAAAACACTCATATTTAGCTTAAAACAAATGGATTTTGATGGGGATTTATTTTATTATGTTAATTACATTTCCGCGGGTGCACAAGCATTGTAGGCTAAAGGTTAATCAGCTTCTTGATATGCAACACGTGTCAGATGGATTATCTTGACAAAGGATAAAAAGCTCACTAACAGGGATGTATACAAATTAGAGCAGAACATTTTTGAGAAATAAGCTTTTTGTGCGTATGGACAATATCTGTGATATTTTATTTCAGCTAATGAAACATGGGACCAGCATTTTAAATGTTGCATTCATCATTTTGTTCAGTGTAGTAAAAACCAATATCAAAAGGCTAGGATAATGTCTAGGCTCTCACCAGTTGCAATGTGTTTGACAGTTAGCTTGACTTAGAAGTGAGACAAGGGTTTCTTTAGAGCATACGAGTCTGTCAGACTGGTTTTATACAGTGGCAGGGTTTTGATCAGACTGACTAATGGCTACCCAACCAAAGCCAGGATGGCCAAGTAGGGAGCCACAGCAGATGGTACATGGGAGAAAAACCATTGAACGGACAAGAGAAAATATCCAAAACCTTGAGCCAATACAAAGTTGCACTAAGAACACTTTCCACCACATTCATGCACATTCCAAACATCAGAGTGCATAGCCTACCCCTCTTCTGTGTAAGAGTGGCACATTCTATAATAACGAAATGGACAGACCCCCTCCCCCCCCCTTCCCTCCTCCTCCTCCTGAAATCTATTGATCACAGTATTTATGGAGTGGCGAAGGGCGAACCAACCAGTCATCCTCTAACTGCCCCTGTCCCCAAACAGAGAGAGACAGGCACTGCTTCTATATCCGTTCATCATTGCTCTGTATCTGTGTCTATTCAGCCATTTTACAGGAGGGGCTGGAGAGGATCCCAGAGCGAAGTGGTAGAATTCCTTTATAAATTGCTCAAAACTTTAAATAAAAACACTAAATACAGACATTTAATTGCCGGTTCTCGAAGAGTGACATAAAAAAAAAACTGCATGAGGTTACAAATTATTCAATTAACTTTTGAGGCAAAAGCTTAACAGTTAGAATAATCATTGTTGTTTTTTTAATCAAATATTATTGCTTCTCCTTGGAAAGAAAGACACTTATATAAGCTTGTTTTATTCCACACAAACATGACATAAAAAAAATATATATATATATTTTTTTTTAATGTCATTGTAAACAATTTATTGCTTCAAGGTTAATACTATCCTTTTGATCTCATGGAGGGTCAGTCCTTACATCCATAGCTCTGTCTAGGAATTTTAGTGGTTACATTTCTTCATCCCCATCCCTCAGCTGTTTACTAGAGAAAATTGTCAGGGTGAATACTTTGCTGTTGTTTGAATCCCCGATTTCCCCTTTAACAATGCCTTATATGATGAGATTAGTGGAGTGCTTCTCAGGGGTTAGAATGGCAGGAACAAAGGGTCAAAAGTTCAGCAGAGAAAGAGAGTGAAGAACTTACATGACCATGAAGATCAGTGTTCAACAGCATCAGAGCACATGTAAGGCAATGGGCTCCATCTGCAAAAAAAAATTTGGTTCATTAGTGAAAGTGAATTTTAGGAGTACCCATTTTAACAATGACAGATGGTTGTTCTGTGTTAATATGTACATCGACAAATGTTTAGTTAAATGTTATATTTCACGAGCAACGGAATACAGGTTGTGGCGTGTACTGGTGGTTAGACCAACAAGGAAGACAAAAACAACACAGGCGGATTTATAAAGATACCCTGTAGAAAAGGCACAAGCCCCCTTATCTCACAACATCCATCTCTCTACATAGTGGTGTAACCTCACTTCCATGGCAACGAGAGGACCGTTTTAGCTTTTACCCATACTGGTCATTGGCTTGTTGTTACTAAGACTGTTGCTATGGGAGACATGACACTGGTATTGGGGGGGTTAAAAAGTACTGTAGACTGCATATGAAGGTAAAGGGAATGCATTTGATTCCATTGATATGGACATTGTTAGAAAGACTACAATCAAATTCGACTTCGCCAATGAAGGTGACTCATGGTTTAAGCCTGTTGCGCCAAATGCCTCAATGAAAGCTACACAATATAACAGGATTTAAATAGTGGAGCCTGCACAGCAAATCGTATCCCTTTAGCACACACTAAAAGGCTGGTAAGACATGACAAAAGCTTTGGTATGTCAGCCTTTGGCAAGCAGTTTTCATATTGCCAGTCAGTCAATCTTGTTTAATCGCTCAGAACACTTGTCAAGTCATGTAGTATAGAGAAAAAGAAGTCAACACGTACCTTGTGAGGAGAAGACGGTGGGGTTACATTGATAGTACCTATTGGAAAAGTGAATCAAAACCCGTTCTCTCTCTTGGGTTTCGCCTATTAGTGCAAAAGCTTTCAAGAAAGATCTGAGAAAACAGAAGTGGCAAGTCAGATGAGATGAAGTGCATACATCAATATCAGGGCTCATCAAAAAGGCCCACCGGGTCTCGAGGGAGAGGACGGCGGCGGCCGTTAAACCTCTGAAATATATATTTTTTTAGGAATGCCTTTGGTCGCCTGCATTCTTGAACTAAATTTGTCAAAATGGCTACAATGGTGATAAATGGTTACCTGAGAGATTGGTCCAATGTCATTCCTGTGAATTCAAAAAACGTGAGGTACTCTTCGGCGACCATCTTGCTGAAGTCATTGCTGTAAAAGAAAAAAAAAGAAAAAGATACCCGTGTTTAGATACTGGCAATTGTAGTCTTTGGTGGTGTAACAAAAGGCACACAAGTAATTACTTTAGAGGTGACTGTTGCCTTGCGATGAGGATTAAAACCTCCCCACACATACTCCCCTGAAAGAATATCAGTCTCTTGTTTGTATAGAGCCGTGTTAGCCTGGATGCAGAGCATCACGTTCATACATAAAACACTGCAGGCCATGACTTCTACATAGCTTTTCATTCATTGTTAGTTTGAAAAAAGAAAACTCAGTTACAAATCAAAAAATTATGTACAGTAGAGACAAGGAATAGAGAAATACGGCTCTACTTTCTTCTAGCTTTATCTGGGGTTTAGGGTTAGAGCTTTATTTGGGGGTTAGGGTTAGAGCTTTATTTGGGGTTAGGGTTAGAGCTTTATTTGGGGTTAGGGTTAGAGCTTTATTTGGGGTTATGGTTAGAGCTTTATATGGGGGTTATGGTTAGAGCTTTATATGGGGGTTATGGTTAGAGCTTTATATGGGGGTTATGGTTAGAGCTTTATATGGGGGTTATGGTTAGAGCTTTATATGGGGGTTATGGTTAGAGCTTTATATGGGGGTTATGGTTAGAGCTTTATATGGGGGTTATGGTTAGAGCTTTATTTGGGGTTATGGTTAGAGCTTTATATGGGGGTTATGGTTAGAGCTTTATATGGGGGTTATGGTTAGAGCTTTATATGGGGGTTATGGTTAGAGCTTTATTTGGGGTTAGGGTTAGAGCTTTATTTGGGGTTAGGGTTAGAGCTTTATCTGGGGGTTAGGGTTAGAGCTTTATCTGGGGGTTAGGGTTAGAGCTTTATCTGGGGTTAGGTTTAGAGCTTTATACAGGGTTAGTTTAAGCTTTATCTGGGGGTTAGGGTTAGAGCTTTATCTGGGGGTTAGGGTTAGAGCTTTATCTGGGGTTAGGTTTAGAGCTTTATACGGGGTTAGAGTTAGAGCTTTATCTGGGGGTTAGAGTTTTATCTGGGGGTTAGAGTTAGAGCTTTATCTGGGGTTAGGGTTAAAGCTTTATCCGGGGTTAGGGTTAGAGCTTTATCTGGGGTTAGAACTTTGTAGACTCTGCCCTAATTTATGTGCTCTCTGACACCTGGAGTTGCATGGCAAATGGTCCAGGAACAAAGGACAACGTCCAAGGACTAGTCAGCCCTTACCCCCGAGGGGACAAAATATATCTGTTATAGTATTCAGAGGACTGACTATTGTGACGGAATAATGCTATAGTATCCATGCATGGTATCATCTGATATGCATCTGAAAAACTTGTTTAGTGAAGATACATCCATATAGATAACATAGAGAGTTATGGTAATGTCTGTGGTAACTTGTATATGTACAGGTTGAACTCTGAATTACTATTATGCTAAAGGGATTTTGTCTCAAGAATTCTGTCTTGGTTTTGGGTTGAAAGGAGACACCTTCAGATGTTATAAATGGAATTAAATGCCTTAGTTCACTCTTATTCTGTACCCAGTCCACAGAGGAAGGTACTATGATCATTCTGATTTTATAGGCCTTGTAAGGACCTCTTTGTTCATGCTTTGTCTTCTTAGTTAATCTTAAGATCTATATGCCTAGAAGTCTGGTTTGTAACTGTATGTGAATCCAATCATTGTACAATGTTATTTAAATGACTGCCTTTGATATAGACCATTCTCATACCAATTCTTGCTTGTATATTTTAATTATCTTTATGGAAGCAGATAAACATTTGAATAGGCTAATTACTAGGTCACTCGTGAGGTATTTATAATCTCATATACTGTATATACACACACACGCCAAATATTACTGGCCACTACAGCTTTCATCTTGGAATACAGCCGGAATAAAAGGACAAACCAATGTAGGAGTTGGTTTCCTTGGCGACACAGACCACTGTATTTGATCAGAGACTCTCCTAAAAAAAGCAGTGTGTATCTGACAGCCAGTCCATTTTTGGGGTTATTCCAAAGAATAATAATAATTATTTATTTTGTAGAGCATCTTCCCCACGCTCACGGCACAGAAGGACATCAAAATATAACCTAATGCAAAAGATTGACTTTAAGCAGATTAAGCAATCAAACATTAAAAGCTAGGTCGGTCTTCAATCGTTTCTTAAAATGAGGAAATTGAAAGACCTCTCCTTGACATGTGCAGATAGTGTTCCAGAGGTGAGGGGCCACGTCACCCATGCTGCACAGGTTTGTGGCTTGTGTTAGTGGGCTGTTTGAGTCTGATTGTAGTGGGTGTACTGGGGAGTAGCTCTCTAGAAGTCGGCATACGTATGTTGGTGAAATAGGTTTTATATAGAGCTCATGAAAAATATACAAAAACTGAAGTTGCTGTGGATTGCAATTGACAAACGAAAACAGCCCTAACACCGTTTCATAACGTCTTACTAGAATATATAGATACTTTATTGATCCCTGAGGGGAAATTACTTTGTCAAGCAGCTACAAAAAACACAGGGCAGGAGCAAAACGCCAGAACGAAATGCACAAAAGACCGATACACGACATGCTAATAAATCTACATTTGTTCTGCCTGATTTCCTAAGTAATTTAAATGATGATAATTGGTGGTGATTATTATTATTTGCCCCAATTCTCATCAGTTAGCCGTTTCGAAAAACTTCCCAACCCGAGCAATCTGACACAGCAGTGAAAATACACAGACGGGTCTTATGAAATATTATTATGCTACTCATATTGCACTAGCCTGGTCCCAGATCTGTTTTAAAATGACCTTAAGAGTTGGAATGACAACATAAAAACAGATCTGGGCCCAGGATACTATTACACTGATTATTAGAGAGAACAAGTCTACGTTTCTTTTTTCCATCAGTGATTGTAATTCATAGACCTTTATTTTTTTCCGAAGAAAAATAAATCATTGTTAAACCATTTATTGTTGCATCTTAAAGCAGATCTTTGGAATGTGTGATTCTGTCTCGGAGCGTTGGAGCATGGCAGTGGATGAAGCAGGCCAAGCATCACGGTTTCTATCGCAGTAGTTACTCAGGTCAAAGATGTTGCAGGGCTTGTGGCAGGCAGCACTGATCCAAGATGCCGCTCTTAACCATCACATCTATCTTGACTTCCATGGGGTACTATGCTACCTCGTTCTCCTGGGCCGACTTTGGTGAGAGGAACCCTGGAAGGTGATCCGAGTCTCTCGTCGGGCTGTGGATGAAACCTTTCTCTCCGCACACCAGGTAGAGGGCGTCCATCAGGTGAGAGCCGCACATGTACTGGGGGGGGCAACAGAGCCAGCAGAGACGCAGCAGCTTGGAACCAGAGGGCCATGGTGACGGTGGGCTGTGGTGGTGGTGGTGAAGCTCTGCAGTAGCAGCAGAATTGCTCCCCCCAATTTATACCGATGGAGCAGAAAAATAATTTGCTCTCACTGTGTGATCAAATCCAACTGTTTGTCTCGTTAAGCACGTTTGTCTTTCTAAGTGACAGTAGTGGTCTGAAACGGAGGGCCGGTGAATGGGGCATAACTGACAGGGTGCGGGCCTCAGATGTCAAGAGGATTCAGGCATTGGTGGCCTGTTCATGGCCCACCTTTTCCTGAATCAGCCATACTAAAGAGCACAGGAGGTGCTTGTTTGAAGGTGGTAGCCAGTGAGAGACAGCTGGTTGCTCCAAGCAAGGTGAAGGTACTTGGAGGTGAAGGAACCTAGTAACCATGTCCTGTTGAGGTGTTAGTGGGGTGTTTCATGTTGACACATGCTGAAACTCTGACAGGAAGAGTCCGATCTTTTTGTGACAACTTCTTACATGATGCACTCCAAGTTGATGTCATGGTTAAACTGAGACAGCTATATGACATTGGTGGCAGCAGGTAGCCTAGTGGTTAGAGAGGCGAGCCAGCAATCGGAGGGCTGCCAGTTCGAATCCCAGGACTGAATCACAGGTCTGATGGGAAAACTCTGTGGAGGGTTGCTGGTATCAAATCCTAGTTGCAATTGCCTGCTGTTGTGCTCTTGAGCAAGGCACTTAGCCCCCCACAACTGCTCAATGGGGCAGTTGTGTGTGTGCCTTTCGAAGGGGTTGGGATAAAGCGGAAGTCACATTTCGATTGGACCTTGTGATCTTAATCTTAATTGCCATGAACAGCAAGATGAACCACTAAAGTAGTGTGAACCGAAAGGAACTTTATAATACACTATATGGCCAAAAGTATGTGGCCACCCGTTGCTGACAGGTGTATAAAACTGAGCACACAGCCATGCAATCTCCATAGACAAATATTGGCAGTAGAATGGCCTTATTGAAGAGCTCAGTGACTTTTAAACGTGGCACCGTAATAGGATGCCACCTTTCCAACAAGTCAGTTCATCAACGTTCTTCCCTACTAGAGCAGCCCATATTAACGCCCATGATTTTGGAATGTAGTGCATCTTTATGTGAATTCTTTCCAACTTTCTGTCGGGCATGTCACATCTAGTGAGGTCAGTAGTGAGTCATGTAGTATAATCTAATCCTTGAGACTGGCCACCCGTTGCTTGTCTCCACACACCCATCAACCGTGGTGCAGCCTAGACACTAAATAATCATTTATAGAATAATGTGGTATGTAATCAATACCAGTGAGAAGTATTTTGGGGCATTTTTCAGTGTTTGTCTGAGAGGCCTGTGAGAGAGAGGTGTGTGTGTGTGTGTGGGGGGGGCAGCGTTTAGGCCTGGCAGGGAAGCAGACCCGCAGCATTAGGAAATTGGAAGCGTTGCTGGAACCCAAACCAGTCCTGACTGAAGCTGAATTCCAAATGTCACCCTACTCCCTGTTTAGTCCACTACTTTTGACCAGTGCGTATAGGGCTCTTGTCACAAGTAGTGCACTATGTAGGGAGACATTTGGGATGCAGATAGAAAGTGATGAGACCACAAATGTGTAAATTGAGTAAGCACAAAGACCGAGCCTGTTAGACGGCTATGGTGGCTTGGATTATTTCCTGAAATTTTGCATGTGTGGGATTTCTAGGGTTGAGAGTGATCTTGTTCGTTGACCTTTCGTTGACTCATCCCAAATGGAAAAAAATTAATAAACATCACCCACCACAACATTTTCAGCAAAGAGCAGTATTTTCCCTGACAATAACAGTGTTTAAGTTTAGCAGTGATATTACATCGGTACACAATCAAGAAACACAATAGCCAACTAGCTTTGTATCCATGGATGCTGCACCTTCCATTGTACAGCTAAGATGGTTGATATTTTCAATTTGTACCCAGAACTGATCAAAGCGAAATTCACCTCCACAAATGCTGTGTACATTGATATCCATACTGAATGAAGCAGTTAAGGTACCTCGTGGGCACCGTTAACTTTTTCACTTCATTTAAGGGGGAAATTAACTTAAGGTGTTTTTTGCAACCATGCCCAGGTGCTTGGCCACAGAGAGCCTAAGAAGTAGTGGAGGAGACCTGGGGTAGGTAACAGTAGTGGAGAACATGAAGGAGACCTGGGATAGGTAACAGTAGTGGAGAACATGAAGGAGACCTGGGGTAGGTAACAGTAGTGGAGAACATGAAGGAGACCTGGGGTAGGTAACAGTAGTGGAGGACATGAAGGAGACCTGGGGTAGGTAACAGTAGTGGAGAACATGAAGGAGACCTGGGGTAGGTAACAGTAGTGGAGAACATGAAGGAGACCTGGGGTAGGTAACAGTAGTGGAGAACATGAAGGAGACCTGGGGTAGGTAACAGTAGTGGAGGACATGAAGGAGACCTGGGGTAGGTAACAGTAGTGGAGAACATGAAGGAGACCTGGGGTAGGTAACAGTAGTGGAGGACATGAAGGAGACCTGGGGTAGGTAACAGTAGTGGAGAACATGAAGGAGACCTGGGGTAGGTAACAGTAGTGGAGAACATGAAGGAGACCTGGGGTAGGTAACAGTAGTGGAGAACATGAAGGAGACCTGGGGTAGGTAACAGTAGTGGAGAACATGAAGGAGACCTGGGGTAGGTAACAGTAGTGGAGGACATGAAGGAGACCTGGGGTAGGTAACAGTAGTGGAGAACATGAAGGAGACCTGGGGTAGGTAACAGTAGTGGAGAACATGAAGGAGACCTGGGGTAGGTAACAGTAGTGGAGGACATGAAGGAGACCTGGGGTAGGTAACAGTAGTGGAGAACATGAAGGAGACCTGGGGTAGGTAACAGTAGTGGAGAACATGAAGGAGACCTGGGGTAGGTAACAGTAGTGGAGAACATGAAGGAGACCTGGGGTAGGTAACAGTAGTGGAGGACATGAAGGAGACCTGGGGTAGGTAACAGTAGTGGAGGACATGAAGGAGACCTGGGGTAGGTAACAGTAGTGGACATGTCCCACTCACTTCTTGCCCAGGTGCTTGGCCACGTCGGAGCGGCGGAAGCCCTCCAGGTGGTAGAGGCGTCGTGCGAGGCGCCGGGCCCCCTCTTGGTCTCCTCTGTTTCCATTAAGCAGTGTGTCCGTGCTGTCCTTCAGCCGCTCCGTGCTGCCCATGTCCAAGTCCCAGTCCGACAGCGCCGTCTTCAGCCCTGCATCACTGCTGGGAGACAAGGATGGGAGAGATTAGGAGAAGATAGAAAGCGAGACATGTTTATCAGGGCAGAATAACCAAGCCCACACATTAACACACAAATAACTCAGGTCAAACCTGTTGCCTATAAGTAGGGTTGCACATTTTAGGGAATATTCAGAGGTGGAAACATTCCGTAGGAATTAACGGGAATATACAGCGGGTGAAATAAGTATTGAACACGTCACCATTTTTCTCAGTAAATATATTTCCAAAGGTGCTATTGACATGAGTTTCACCAGATGTTGGTAACAACCCAAGTAATCCATACATACAAAGAAACCAAAACAAATAAGTTCAGAAATTAAGTTGTGTAATAATGTGAAATGACACAGGGAAAAAGTATTGAACACATGAAGAAAGGGATGTTCAAAAAGGCATGGAAAGCCAAGACAACAGCTGAAAACTATCAGTAATTAAAAAGCAATCCAGCCCCATGTCAGTGCAAATTAATATCAGCTGGTTCAGTCCCAACTGATGGCCTACAAAAAGGTCTCATTGCCAAGGTGTCACACAAGACAAATCTCATGATGGGTAAAAGCAAAGAGCTGTCTCAAGACATTCGCAACCTAATTGTTGCAAAACATAATGATGGCATTGGTTATAGGCGCATTTCTAAGCTTCTGAATGTTCCAGTGAGCACTGTTGGGGCCATAATACGGAAGTGGAAAGAATCATTTCACCATAAATTTGCCTCGACCAGGTGCTCCTCGCAAGATTTCGGAACTTATTTGTTTTGGTTTCTTTGTATGTATGGATTACTTGGGTTGTTACCAACATCTGGTGAAACTTTCATGTCAATAGCAACTTTGGAAATATATTCACTGAGAAAAATGGTGACGTGTTCAATACTTATTTCACCCGCTGTATAGTTGAAGTCGGAAGTTTACATACACCTTAGCCAAATACATTTAAACTGAGTTTTTCCAATTGCTGACATCTAATCCTAGTAAAAGTTCCCTGTTTTACGTCAGTTAGGATCACCACTTTATTTTAAGAATGTGAAATGTCAGAATAATAGTAGAGAATAATTTATTTGAGCTTTTATTTCATTCATCACATTCAATGTGGGTCAGAAGTTTACAAACACTCAATTAGTATTCGGAAGCATTGCCTTTAAATTGTTCAATCGTTTCAAGTAGCCTTACACAAGCTTCCCACAATAAGTTGGGTCAATTTTGGTCCATTACTCTTGACAGAACTGGTGTAACTGAGTCAGGTTTGTAGGCCTCCTTGCTCACACACGCCTTTTCAGTTCTGCCCACAAGTTTTCTATAGGATTGAGGTCAGGGCTTTGTAATGGCCACTCCAATACGTTGACGTTGTTGTCCTTAAGCCATTTTGCCACAACTTTGGAAGTATGGTTGGGGTCATTGTACATTTGGAAGACCCATTTGCGACCAAGCTTTAACTTCCTGACTGATGTCTTGAGATGTTGCTTTAACTTTTCCTTCCTTATGATGCCATTATTTTGTGAAGTGCACAAGTCACTCCTGCAGCAAAGCACCCTCACAACATGATGCTGCCACCCCCATGCTTCACGGTTGGGATGGTGTTCTTTGGCTTGCAAGCCTCCCCCTTTTTCCTCCAAACATAACGATGGTCATTATGGCCAAACAGTTCTATTTTTGGTTCATTAGAAAAGAGGACATTTCTCCAAAAAGTACAATCTTTGTCCCCATGTGCAGTTGCAAACCATAGTCTGGCTTTTTTATGGCGGTTTTGGAGCAGTGGCTTTTTCCTTGCTGAGCGGCCTTTCAGCTTATGTCGATATAGGACTCGTTTTAGTGTGGCTATAGATACTTTTGTACCCATTTCCTCCAGCATCTTCACAAGGTCCTTTGCTGTTGTTCTGGGATTGATTTGCACTTTTCGCACCAAAGTACGTTCATCTCTAGGAGACAGAATGCGTCTCCTTCCTGAGCGGTATGACGGCTGCGTGTTCCCATGGTGTTTATACTTGCGTACTATTGTTTGTACAGATGAACGTAGTACCTTCAGGCGTTTGGAAATTGCTCCCAAGGATGAACCAGACTTGTGGAGGTCTACAACTTTCTGAGGTCTGATTTCTTTTGATTTTCCCATGATGTCGAGCAAAGAGGCACTGAGTTTGAAGGTAGGCCTTGAAATACATCCACAGGTACCTCCCAAGGTAATTGACTCAAATTATGTAAATTAGCCTATCAGAAGCTTCTAAAACCATTACGTCATTTTCTGGAATGTTCCAAGCTGTTTAAAAGGCACAGTCAACTTAGTGTATGTAAACTTCTGACCCACTGGAATTGAGATAGTGAATTTTAAGTGAAATAATCTGTCTGTAAAAAATAGCTGCAAGAATTACTTGTGTCATGCACAAAGTAGATGTCCTAACCAACTTGCCAAAACTATAGTTTGGAGTGGTTGAAAAAATGAGTTTTAATGACTATGTAAACTTCTGACTTCAACTGTACATATGTAAAATGATAGTCTAGAAATTAACGCTTTGGTTGTCTTCTTCAGGCTTTCAGGTCTTCTCCCTGGACCTCCTCAATGACCACGTCTTGAACATCAGACTCAGAGGCCTCATCTTCACTGTCACTTTCCTACCTTATTGAGGAAAGCTAGTTGTCAGGCTCAAAAAGCCTCAAATTTGCCCGGATGGCCACCAATTTTTCAATCCTTGTATTGGTCAGCCTGTTGCGTGCTTTGGTGTGTGTTCCCAAATAAGGACCAGTTGCGCTCTGAGGCGGCTGATGTTGGTGGGATTTGAAACCCTTGCTTGGAAGTGTACTTCGCCAGATTACCAAGAACCTTGTCCCCATCCAGGCCAAGGTGGCGAGACACGGTAGTGATGACACCATAGGCCTTGTTGATCTCTGCACCAGACAGGATGCTCTTGCCAGCATACTTGGGGTCCAACATGTACGCTGCGGCATGTATGGGCTTCAGGCAGAAGTCTTCACACTTTTTGATGTATTTCAGAACTGCAGTTTCCTCTGCTTGGAGCAACAGTGAAGTGGGCAGGGCAGTATGGATTTCTTCTCTTACATCTGCAAGCAGAGTCTGAATATCAGACAGGATGGCATGGTCTCCCTCAATCTGGGCAATGGCTACTGCTATAGGTTTCAGGAGTTTCAGGTTGCTTACCACTCTCACCCAAAATACATCATTCAGGAGGATCCTCTTGATAGGGCTGTCCATATCGGCAGACTGTGATATGGCCATTTCTTGGAGAGACTCTTTCCCCTCCAGAAGACTGTCAAACATGATGATAACACCACCCCAACGGCTGTTGCCGGGCAGCTTCGATGTGTTGCTCTTATTCTTCTCACTTCGCTTGGTGAGGTAGATTGCTGCTATAACTTGATGACCCTTCACATACCTAACCATTTCCTTGGCTCTCTTGTAGAGTGTATCCATTGTTTTCAGTGCCATGATATCCTTGAGGAGCAGATTCAATGCATGAGCAGCACAGCCAATGGGTGTGATGTGAGGGTAGGACTCCTCCACTTTAGACTAAGCAGCCTTCATGTTCGCAGCATTGTCTGTCACCAGTTAAAATACCTTCTGTAGTCCAAGGTCATTGATGACTGCCTTCAGCTCATCTGCAAATGTAGAGACCGGTGTGTCTGTAGTCCCTTGTGTCTGTGCTCTTGTAGAATACTGGTTGAGGGGTGGAGATGATGTAGTTAATTATTCCTAACCCACGAACATTCAACCACCCATCAGAGATGATTGCAATACAGTCTGCTTTCTCTATGATTTGCTTGACCTTCACTTGAACTCTGCATCCAGCAAATGAGTAGATAAAGCATGTCTGGTTGGAGGGGTGTATGCAGGGCGAAGAACATTTAGAAATCTCTTCCAATACACATTGCCTGTGAGCATCAGAGGTGAACCAGTTGCATACACAGCTCGAGCAAGAGCTGGCGTCACTGACTACGTTCCTCCAGTGAGTCAAAAAAAACTTCTGATTCCAGGAGGACCATGAGCCGTTTCTATCGATAAGGTGTCTGATTCATCATTTTCATCTCAAATAGAAGTAGAGGGACTTTTATCAGAGGTTGTTTGTTGTGAGCGCTGAGGGAACTTTAGGCACTTGGCCAGATGATTCTGCATCTTCGTTGCATTCTTCACATATGATTTGGCACAATATTTGCCTTCTACATTTGCTGCAGTGAAATGTCTCCACACATCAGATAGTGCCCGTGGCATTTTCCTATAAAGATTAGGGAAAAAACCCAACTATAATTCCATGTACAGATAAATAGTTAAGCAGTTAAGATTAAACAACTATTTTGTAAGATAAATGTTATGAAATAAAACATGTATGGAAACAGGTGAATTAACACTCAGTTAGCAGGCTCAAGCAAGCTAAAATACACAAGGTAGCAAAAACTAACTAGCAGAAATAGTTAACAAGTTAGGCTACTATTTCCTAGTCAACAAAAAATCATGTCACAAAATATATTCACCCCACCCAGTATTGTAATCTAAATTTACCAGAAAGCATGTAGTCCTTGGCTCAGACAGTGTAGTAGTGTGGCCTCAATAGCATCTCATTAGTGTGCAAGATCTTGAGAACCAGCTGTACATGTGATGGAAGAGTGCACTGTGCATGCAGAGGCTTGCAATTCCATTGAATTGGGGATTGTTTAACAAGACCTAGAATTGCCTTGTGTGTATCCCACAAAAAAGGTTCACTGTTATAAGCGAACTTTTTGATGAATTTAAGAAAAATTCCCCAAATTCCTGGGCTTAACTTCGCATGGAAAATATCCGGTAAAATTCCAGAAATTTCACGGAATGTTTCAGAGCCTTTGAAACCCTACCTATAAGTCAACACAAAACAAGAACGTAACGCACACCTTGAAGGGCTAACAATGGGAATCACACACACAGAAAAGCTTGATCCCAGAAATCTAGAGACTAATAATGGAAAAAACGAAAACAAGCATTTCTAAAAACTGACAAGTTCAGGTTTGTCCCTCCCCGTTTGAGTCTGTGTGAATACACCCGAGGACAGAGTGGAGAGCAGGTCAAGACTGCAACATCACTTCTATCTGTTGACCAGACGCATCTTTATGTTTTACTGAGGGCTAGTAGAAAGACCTATCCCACCAATCTATTCTACAAAAGAAAAATTGTATTAATGACGACTTAACATTGACTTTAGACGTGGCTGGTACGTTACAGCCAGCTGGTAGATTACAGTCAGAGTTCTGTGCTTTTCAATCCAGAAGCGCTTCTGCCTGACGTTTCAATTAAACTCCTTGAAGAGAAATCAGATTGCAGTAACAGTGGAAGCTGAGAGTCAAGTAGTTATTTTGTAGTTTACCTTTCATTCCTGACGTCAATTGCTTTTACCTGCTAGGAAGATAATGGCTGCTTAATGGGTGCACATTAAATTCATGCTGATCGGCGAAATAAAGACAGACGGTGGTGGTGGCGGCATTATTAGCACTGGGTTCACCTTCTCGTTAGAAGTGACGCCAAGTACAAATACATAGGCTGTGTTCGAATACCCATACTAACATACTGTGTACTACATACGTAATGAGTATATACACTACATACTATTAGTTCATTTTAGTATACTGTAAATGAACGGTATCCTTTCACTGCTAGAGCTACGCCTGTCGACAGGAAGTTGATTCAGTTGCTATGCAAACTCTTGCTAGCTTGTTAGTATAACATATTACTAGCAAATACTCGTAAATTCAATCTGGAGTGCCAGAGTGCGCTCTGGGCGTTCTTAAATTCAGAGTGTTGTCAGATTGTCCATTCGTAAATTCTGAGCGTTCCCCCTCTCGTTCAGAGCGCACACTGGCCGAGGAGTAGGGTTGATCCGAGCGTTCTGACCATCACAACTGCAGTCAAGCTAACTGGCTAACGTTAGCTACTTCCAGACACAAATGAGAGAACACGTCACTCTGACCATTTTACTCACCCTAGCAGAGCTGGTTAGGTTGTTTACATGTTATCCAGAGCGTTGGTGACTAACTGTGCTGCTGGCAACAATTGAATTACCCTTTTTTGCCAATGTTTACTGACAACGGGCCATATTAAAAACGGGTGTTGAGCGTTAGTAAATTCATCAGTTATTCTGGCATACTAACTCTATCCATACTATGACCAATAAGCATACTAGATACTCAATTTACATCACAAATAGTACGGTTAGTATGAGTATTGGAACACAGCTACTGTGTACTTACTACATACTGCTAGGCTAAATACAGCAGATTGTCTTTCAAACGAGGCCAGCCTGTCAATTAAGAACAATTTCTAATTTACAATGTAGCTGTACCTACACTAAGAAAGGAATCCAACTTACACCGTACCAGACAGTCCAACAACTACAAAATAAATCACGTTGAGAGGGCACCAGGGAAAAAATTCAGATGAAATGGGTGAGACGACGTAACGGGCAGTATGCAGCATCTGAACCCTGTAATGGCATCAGAGAAGGTTCTGTTGCCTCACAGATAGAACATGGTGGACCCACTCATAACACAAAGGGGGAATGACAAGGACCAGCTAGAACCAGCCATTAGGGAGTACTCCCACAGGCCCGGCCCTGATGAGGCAGTGGCCGTAGCAATTAGGCTGTACCATCTAGGGTGCATATGTGCTACTCGGTCCATTTCTCTCCAGCGAGGATGGCCCGGCAGGCGGGTGGCGTGATCAAGTACGATGAATGGCAAACGATTTGATGTTGCACAAGGACAACAGCTAAATAACCCTGTTAATTCGAGCAAAACTGAAGAGTTGAGTAACAACTTGAGTTCCTAACTTCTGTGCAAATGTTGGCCTACAGTAAGTTGATTCATTGGTAGCAACAAAATCATGTGTCACTCTCAGGCGTAAAGTCCTACTGTCATTGGAGCGTGATAACCAGTAAGGGAGTTGAAATGGTCTATTTATATTAGATCTACTGCACTAGGAACGTGCAATACTAATGTGCTTAACAAGGCTAGAAAACACGGAGCAATATCACATGACTGTGCATGGACATGAATACAACATGGCCAGTTAAGAGATACAGTGGGCTTTACAACACTATCCTGGGTAAAAGAGGAAGACCAATAGTTTATACTGCACTGCCACCTGTTGATGGTACAAGCACACAACAGGACATACACTGTATATACAGTTGAAGTCGGAAGTTTACATACACTTAGGTTAAAGTCATTAAAACTCATTTTTCAACCACTCCACAAATTTCATGTTAACAAACTATAGTTTTAGCAAGTCGGTTAGGACATCTACTTTGTGCATGACAAGTAATTCTTCCAGACAGATTGTTTACAATTATTACAGATTGTTTAGATTATTTCACTTATAATTCACTATATCACAATTCCAGTGAATCAGACACTAAGTTGACTGTGCCTTTAAAACGCTTGGAATATTCCAAAAAATGATGTCATGGCTTTAGAAGCTTCTGATAGCCTAATTGATATTCAATTGGAGGTGGACCTGTGGATGTATTTCAAGGCCTACCTTCAAACTCAGTGCCTCTTTGCGCTAAAGAAATCAGCCAAGACCTCTGAAAAAAAAATTGTAGACCTCCACAAATCTGATTCATCCTTGGGAGCAATTTCCAAACGCCTGAAGGTACCACATTCATCTGTACAAACAATAGTACGCAAGTACAAACACCATGGGACCACGCAGCCGTCATACCGCTCAGGAAGGAGAGGCGTTCTGTCTCCTAGAGATGAACGTACTTTGGTGCGTTCCAAAGTTGTGGCAAAATGGCTTAAGGACAAGTCAAGGTATTGGAGTGGCCATTACAAAGCCCTGACCTCAATCCTATAGAAAATGTGTGGGCAGAACTGAAAAAGCATCCAACAAACGGGACTCAGTTACACCAGTTCTGTCAGGAGAAATGGGCCAAAATTCACCCAACTTATTGTGGGAATCTTGTGGAAGGCTACCCGAAACGTTTGACCCAAGGAAAATATCAACCAGCTTGCTACTTAGCTATCCCAGTACAGCAGCAAAGGACCTTGTGAAGATGCTGGATGAAACAGGTACAAAATTATCTATATCCACAGTAAAACGAGTCCTATATCGACATAACCTAAAAGGCCGCTCAGCAAGGAAAAAGCCACTCCTCCAAAACTGCCATAAAAAAGCCAGACTATGGTTTGCAACTGCACATGGGGACAAAGATCGTACTTTTTGGAGAAATGTCCTCTGGTCTGATTAAACAAAAATAGAACTGTTTGGCCATAATGACCATCGTTATGTTTGGAGGAAAAAGGGGGAGGCTTGCAAGCCGAAGAACACCATCCCAACTGTGAAGCACGGGGGTGGCAGCATCATGTTGTGAGGGTGCTTTGCTGCAGGAAGGACTGGTGCACTTCACAAAATAGGTGAGGAAGGAAAAGTATGTGGATATATTGAAGCAACATCTCAAGACATCAGTCAGTGTGAGCAAGGAGGCCTACAAACCTGACTCAGTTACACCAGTTCTGTCAGGAGAAAATTCACCCAACTTATTGTGGGAAGCTTGTAGAAACTACCTGAAACGTTTGAACCATGTTAAACAATTTAAAAGGCAATGCTACCAAATAATAATTGAGTGTATGTAAACTTCTGACCCACTGGGAATGTGATGAAAGAAATAAAAGCTGAAACAAAATCACTATTATTCTGACATTTCACATTCTCAAAATAAAGTGGTGATCCTAACTGACCTAAAACAGGGAATTTTTACTAGGATTAAATGTCAGGAATTGTGAAAAACTGAGTTTAAATGTATTTGGCTAAGGTGTATGTAAACTTCCAACTTCAACTATATATAGTAGTTGTGTGTGTGTGTGTGTGTGTGTGTGTATGTGTGTATGTGTGTATGTGTGTATGTGTGTGTGTGTGTATATATATATATATATATATATATATATATATATATATATATATATATATATATATATATATATATATATATATATATATACACACACACACACAGTGGGGAGAACAAGTATTTGATACACTGCAGATTTTGCAGGTTTTCCTACTTACAAAGCATGTAGAGGTCTGTAATTTTTATCATAGGTACACTTCAACTGTGAGAGACGGAATCTAAAACAAAAATACAGAAAATCACATTGTATGATTTTTAAATAATTAATTTGCATTTTATTGCATGACATAAGTATTTGATCACCTACCAACCAGTAAGAATTCCGGCTCTCACAGACCTGTTAGTTTTTCTTTAAGAAGCCCTCCTGTTCTCCACTCATTACCTGTATTAACTGCACCTGTTTGAACTCATTACCTGTATAAAAGACACCTGTCCACACACTCAATCAAACAGACTCCAACCTATCCACAATGGCCAAGACCAGAGAGCTGTGTAAGGACATCAGGGATAAAATTGTAGACCTGCACAAGGCTGGGATGGGCTACAGGACAATAGGCAAGCAGCTTGGTGAGAATGCAACAACTGTTGGCGCAATTATTAGAAAATGGAAGAAGTTCAAGATGACGGTCAATCTCCCTCAGTCTGGGGCACCATGCAAGATCTCACCTTGTGGGGCATCAATGATCATGAGGAAGGTGAGAGATCAGCCCAGAACTACACGGCAGGACCTGATCAATGACCTGAAGAGAGCTGGGACCACAGTCTCAAAGAAAACCATTAGTAACACACTACGCCGTCATGGATTAAAATCCTGCAGCGCACGCAAGTTCCCCCTGCTCAAGCCAGCGCATGTCCAGGCCCGTCTGAATATTGCCAATGACCATTTGGATGATCCAGAGGAGGAATGGGAGAAGGTCATGTGGTCTGATGAGACAAAAATAGAGCTTTTTGGTCTAAACTCCACTCGCCGTGTTTGGAGGAAGAAGAAGGATAAGTACAACCCCAAGAACACCATCCCAACCGTGAAGCATGGAGGTGGAAACATCATTCTTTGGGGATGCTTTTCTGCAAAGGGGACAGGGCGACTGCACCGTATTGAGGGGAGGATGGATGGGGCCATGTATCGCGAGATCTTGGCCAACAACCTCCTTCCCTCAGTAAGAGCATTGAAGATGGGTCGTGGCTGGGTCTTCCAGCATGACAACGACCCGAAACACACAGCCAGGGCAACTAAGGAGTGTCTCCGTAAGAAGCATCTCAAGGTCCTGGAGTGGCCTAGCCAGTCTCCAGACCTGAACCCAATAGAAAATCTTTGGAGGGTGCTGAAAGTCCGTATTGCCCAGCGACAGCCCCGAAACCTGAAGGATCTGGAGAAGGTCTGTATGGAGGAGTGGGCCAAAATCCCTGCTGCAGTGTGTGCAAACCTGGTCAAGAACTACAGGAAACGTATGATCTCTGTAATTGCAAACAAAGGTTTCTGTACCAAATATTAAGTTCTGCTTTTCTATCGTATCAAATACTTATGTCATGCAATAAAATGCAAATTAATTATTTAAAAATCATACAATGTGATTTTCTGGATTTTTTTTTAGATTCCGTCACTCACAGTTGAAGAGTACCTATGATAAAAATAACAGACTTCTACATGCTTTGTAAGTGGGAAAACCTGCAAAATCGGCAGTGTATCAAATACTTGTTCTCCCCACTGTATGTATGTATGTATGTATGTATGTATGTATGTATGTATGTATGTATGTATGTATGTATGTATGTATGTACACACACACACACACACACGTTTGCATACTGAACATCAGGCAGGACTAGAGAAGGACACTGTTTGACAGTGTTTTTCTATTTGCATCCCATTTCCCCACGTCAACATCCCTGTGTTTATACAATATCATTTTACTACCACCCACCGCTCTAAAAACCTCAAAGAAATGGGTATAATACTTGGAGAATTTGCTGAACAAATACACCATCTAGTGCTGTGTGTGTCTGCCTGGCTTTTTATTGAGCAACAGTACATTTATCATACCTATTACCACCTGGATGGATGACACGTATCTTACCTATTACCACCTAGATGGATGACACGTATCATACCTATTACCACCTAGATGGATGACACGTATCATACCCATCACCACCTGGATGGATGACACGTATCATACCCATCACCACCTGGATGGATGACACGTATCATACCTATTACCACCTAGATGGATGACACGTATCATACCTATTACCACCTAGATGGATGACACGTATCATACCTATCACCACCTGGATGGATGGCACGTATCATACCTATCACCACCTGGATGGATGACACATATCATACCTATCACCACCTGGATGGATGGCATATATCATACCTATTACCACCTGGATGGATGACACGTATACTTATTACCACCTAGATGGATGACACGTATCATACCTATTACCACCTAGATGGATGACACGTATCATACCTATTACCACCTAGATGGATGACACGTATCATACCTATTACCACCTGGATGGATGACTTTTCAGCTGCCATAATAAGAGCACCTGCCGGACTAAAGGGCGGAGCTTTGCCAGTGATCCTTCCAGACTAAAGGGCGGAGCTTGGCCAGTGATCCTGCCAGACTAAAGGGCGGAGCTTGGCCAGTGATCCTGCCAGACTAAAGGGCGGAGCATGGCCTGTGATCCTGCCAGACTAAAGGGCGGAGCTTGGCCTGTGATCCTGCCAGACTAAAGGGTGGAGCTTGGCCTGTGATCCTGCCAGACTAAAGGGTGGAGCTTGGCCTGTGATCCTGCCAGACTAAAGGGCGGAGCTTGGCCTGTGATCCTGCCAGACTAAAGGGTGGAGCTTGGCCTGTGATCCTGCCAGACTAAAGGGTGGAGCTTGGCCAGTGATCCTGCCAGACTAAAGGGTGGAGCTTGGCCAGTGATCCTGCCAGACTAAAGGGCGGAGCTTGGCCAGTGATCCTGCCAGACTAAAGGGTGGAGCTTGGCCAGTGATCCTGCCAGACTAAAGGGCGGAGCTTGGCCTGTGATCCTGCCAGACTAAAGGGTGGAGCTTGGCCAGTGATCCTGCCAGACTAAAGGGTGGAGCTTGGCCAGTGATCCTGCCAGACTAAAGGGTGGAGCTTGGCCAGTGATCCTGCCAGACTAAAGGGCGGAGCTTGGCCAGTGATCCTGCCAGACTAAAGGGTGGAGCTTGGCCAGTGCCTAATATCATCGTAATTTTGATGGATATTTTCACAGAGTAAGATGTGTACTGGATCCGACCGACAGACGCTCCACACACGGCAGTGTTATACTTGGAAAGCTCTCTGGCAGAGCCAGAGGCCCCGGGGCTAAAGAGCTGGACGGATATACATGGGTTGCGCCCCAAATGGAACACTATTCCCTATATAGTGTACTAAGTAGTGGGGGAGGGATGTGGAGACACGCTCCACTTTGACACCATCCTCTGACTCATCTCAAAACACACGTTGCTATGCAGCATTTTTTTTTTATGCAAGGCAACAACTTGTATTTATCTGTGAAATGGTGCTAGGTTACAAGAAAAATGTTTTATTTTTGAGTTCTTCAATTCGTGCCTTCAGAAAGTACTCATAAGGCTTGATTATATTCCACATTTTGTTGTGTTACAGCCTGAATCCTCACCCATCTACAAATACACACACTTTACCCCATAATGACAAAGTTAACATGTTTAGAAATGTTTGCTAATTTATTGAAAACAAAATAAAGAAATCTAATTTACATAAGTATTCAACCCCCTGAGTCAATACATGTTAGAATAACCTTTGGCAGCAATTACATCTGAGTCTTTCTGGGTAAGTCTGGATTGTACAATATTTGCCCATTATTCATATTTAAATTCTTAAAGCTCTGTCAAGTTGATTGTTGATCATTGCTAGATACCATTTTCAAGTCGTGCCATAGATTTTCAAGCAGATTTAAGTCAAAACTAACTAGCTAGGCCACTCAGGAACATTCACTGTTGTCTTGGTAAGCAACTCTAGTGTAGATTTGGCCTTGTGTTTAAGGTAATTATCATGCTGAAAGGTGAATTCGTCTCCCAGTGTCTGATGGATAGCAGACAGAACCAGGTTTTCCTCTAGTCTGGGATTTTGCCTATGCTTATAGCTGTATTAAATGTATTTTTATTATCCAAAAAACTGCCTAGTCCTTGCCGATGACAAGCATATCCATAACATGATGCAGCCACCACCATGTTTGAAAATATGAAAGAGTGATACTCTGATGTGTTGGATTTGCCCCAAACGTGACAGTTAATTTTTTGCAGTATTACTTAAGTTCCTTGTTGCAAACAGGATGCTTTGGAATATTTTTGTTCTGTACAGGCTTCCTGTTTTCACTGTCATTTAGGTTAGTATTGTGGAGTAACTACAATGTTGTTGATCCATCCTCAGTTCTCATATCATAGCCATTAAACTCTAACGTTTTAAAGTCACCATTGGCCTCAAGGTGAAATCCTTGAGCAGTTTCCTTCCTCTCTGGCAACTGAGTTAGGAAGGACACCTGTATCTTTGTAGTGACTGGGTGTATTGATACACCATCCATAGTGTAATTAATAACTTCACCATGCTCAAAGGGATATTCAATGTCTACTTTTCTTATTTTTACAAATCTACCAAAATCGGTGCCATTCTTTGCGAAGCATCGGTAAACCTCCCTTTGTGATTGAATCTGTGCTTTAAAAAATCACTATTTGATTGGAGGACCTTAGAGATAATTGTATGTGTGGGGTACAGAGATGAGGTAGTTATTTTAAAGTATGTTACCCACTTATTGAAAACTGAATGAGTCCATGCAACTTATGAGATTTGTTTAGCATATTTTTACTCCTGAACTGATTCAGGCTTGCCATAACAAAAGGGTTGAATACTTGACTCATGACATTTTAGCTTTACATTTTTTATTAGTTTCTAAAATGTTCTTTGACATCATGGGGTATTATGTGTAGATCAGTGACACAAAAAACGTTTGGTAATCCATTTACATTTAGGCCGCAATAACATGTGGAATAAGTAAAAGGGTGTGAACACTTTCTGAAGGAACTGTATACTGTGAAAACAGGGAACGGTTTCAATTCCAGCACCACAGCCCCAGTGAAGAATTCACATTCCTTGGTCAGTGGAGCAATGTAAGACAAAGGAAAATTCACTACTGAAGGTTAGACAAAACCAAGTTTTTCATAGTTCTGCATTTAACTGAGCAAATGGTAGCCACACGTAAAAAGTAAAATGATTGTTAATCTAGTGAAAAAAAGCCTTTGTTTAAATAACTGTCTGTTGAGTTGGTCCAAGTACTTTATAACAATTTTTATACAGTCAATAACTGGCAAGTTGTCCAACCAATTCAGTGACCCCAAAAATTCTTGCCATTTCTTGAGCAATGCACGCATGCCCTTGGTTTCAATTACTTAATTTTTTAAAAAGCCTAATGAAAATTATGGCCATGACAGAAAAGAAAGTGAACTTGCACATGAGTCCAGTCCACTATGTCATCTTAGTACTCCAACACCTCCCATTATTCTTCCTGAACAAATATGCCTACAACTGTTGCTAAGTAAATGCCTACAACTGTTGCTAAGTAAATGCCTACAACTGTTGCTAAGTAAATGTAGGCTTGTTCCATTATCTACGAACCAGTGTTTGTCGGCACCAGCTTGGGGTGATACTGACTGGAATGTTGCTCTGACGGTTGGTCCATTTAGTCAGTTCTCCTCAAGTGCTTGATTTAATGTCAGCACTCCTACGACCATTTATTTATTATTATTTCACCTTTATTTAACCAGGTAGGCCAGTTGAGAACAAGTTCTTATTTACAACTGCGACCTGGCCAAGACAAAGCAAAGCGACAAAAAAACAACAGTGTTACACATGAGAATAAACAAACGTACAGTCAAATAACACAATAGAGAATCTATATACAAAGTGTGCAAATGTAGTGCAGAAAGGTTAGGAAGGTAGGACAATAAATAGGCCATAGTGGCGAAATAAGTTACAAATTAGAATTAACACTGGAGTGACAGATGTGCAAATGATGGCAATAGCAACGGACCACTGTTTACTTGACCTAGCACATTGTTAATCTCATAGGCATGTGCCCTAAAAAAGCATGCTTAAATTCATACACAAAGGTTATCATGAGTGAGTTTTAAGGATGCTGTTCTGGATTTCTTCCACTGTGTGGCACAACTAAGTTGATTCAGCTTCATGCATTGTGTACAGCTGCCAGATGGGTTATAACGGTATATATTCTTGTTCCTAGGAAATCACCTCATCGTTCTTATTCAACTGTATCACTAGACATAGACTACAAGTTGTTTCTTCACTGTCTCATGCCTCAAGGAGTTATCTAAGCAACAAGCTATGCCAGGTATCCTTTGCAAACCCAATGCAATACATCAAAGAACGTCTGGCATTGATCACTTTGGATAGCCCAACATAAGCACATACACAGTCCAGTTGATATAGCCAGATAAACACAAATACCAACTGGACTTTTTGAAGTATTTGTGAGTCAAATGATCTGTCAAAATGATACATGTAAATAGCCTATTACAAAATAGTAGCAGGAAGTGCTTATCGTGATGACAGTTAAAATGTTAGAAGAAATATGCAATAAAGTCTACAAAAGACAATCAAAAGCTTGAATGTATGACTATTTTAGTCTAAGCATCCATGGCATTAGTAAATTGACACTGTGGCTGACATATGTGATGAATACGATATCCCAGACGTGGGGTAAAACAATTGGTGTGACTTTTATGAAAATAATTTAAATAGTTTTGCATAAATGCAACCATTAACTGCACGTATTATTTGATTGAAACGTATCGTTTAATTGAAACATTTGTTTAATTGAAGACCAATGACAAACATAGAAAGCTAGTTTGGAATCACGTGCTTCGTTCTGACGTCAAGCAATTTCCAGGGTAATAAAGCAAAAGGTGTTATTTTCTTATTTTGAAAGGATATTCACTAAACGACGAATATAACGATTCAAAAGAGATCAGTTTACTGAGTAGTAGCACAACTGCTCCTGATGTATTGTTACCTTGAACGTTACATAGGCTGCGTTTAGACAGGCAGCCCAATTCTGATCTTTTTCAAGAATTTGTCTGCCCGTTTAAACACAGCCATAGTTGTTTCGTGAAGTGAGAAATTAGACATTACTGAGAGAAGAAACCTGTTGAAAAGCCTCTCAAACGGATACTCCTACGCTCCACCCTGTTAAAAAGACAACAGTGTAGGCTACTTGCCAACTAGTAACTGTACCATGGATAAACTCACCTTCCAAACATTCCTGCGTCCCTTTGGTTAGAGGTCACATTTGGCGAATTGTTGGTTTTTGTGTTTCATGTAAATAAATAGTACTTATTCGTCTCATCGCAAATTGGAATTCAATTCACCACCGTGTCAGCGTTTCACCAGCAAAACACCTTTTTACCTGCTGCGCTGCGATATTGTCCACAGATATCCAGCAATTAACTCTGAATACGTTGCTTTAAAAACGACTACGGAAAGTTATCCGAGTACAATCCCGTCCAAATGTATGGAGTGTTAGTTGTATCATGCCGTATTAGTACCGCGCACAGGAAAAGCCTCAGTCCACAGTACGTGCATTCAGGCGAGGAGAAAGTGATTTTGCTTTGTTGAATCTCGACTCATCTCCTACTAGGCTGAAATGTGGAGGCATTTCCCACAAACCATTGCATCCAGATAGCGAGTACCGAAAGAAGAGAGTCCCGTCAGATAGCAAGAGGCGAAGCGAGAGGGTTCACTTCCGTCAAAATCTGTCCACGATATGCCTTTGGGACAACGACTCCCATTGTTAGGGCGAAAACAAGACCATCTCGTCATTATACAGTATATCTGGTCCCTTGCATTGAAACCATGGACGCATCAAACGGAGAAAGTTATAACATCCTGCCTCCCCACGAGTTGCAGCACAACTTCCCCTTCAGCAGAATAGGCACGGAGTGTAAGAACAGAAGCAATGAAAGTCGAACGCTGAAAATTAACACTTTAATCTGCTCATCCATCTGACTTGCCCAAGTATATCTAATTTATGTTAATGGTTATTTTAATTAAATATGGTTTGGCATTCTCCATCTGTGGGATTAACATGGACAATAAACTATTTGGAATTTTAATCGACTGCATTTTGTCTGAGTCATACCAAAACAAACCTCCATTTTAAAGCAGTAATTCCTCTTATATAGGTTTAAACTAGTAAAGAAAACAGACCATTTCTCGACCACAATAACCCTTATTTCAGCCAAACAGGCAATAACCAAAATACACAGTTGATCCTCCTAGGATCAAGATATAGATCAAATAAACAATTTGCATACAGCCAATGTATAATCAGCTTTAAGAAGGCTTTTACTGAACATTGAAATCATGTGTCATTTGGTCTGAAAATGAGAAAGCACTGCAATTACAGAACCAACTCATCTGTGACGTTGGGTTGGATGTTCCTCAATTCTGTCAATTCAAGTTAAGAAAGGCTGCATCATTTTGGAAGATCAAAAATAAATGAACCTTCACTTGAATGAGAATGAATAATCAAGAACCTCAGAATCTGTGTTGCACTAAAATGTAGGCCTAGGCCTATTGTATGAAAACCCTCCAAGAAAACACATCAGAGCTTTAAAGAAAAAACATGTCGTACACAATCTCATAGTCTAATAAAGCAAATGACCAACCCTTAAGCCATTAGATTCTCAATAACACAAACAAACCCCAGCTTAACCATTCAGAAACATATAAAGTACGCTGACCACTCTCTGGTGATTGACCATTGAAACACCACGGGGAAACCAGCATGGGAATGTGGTGTTTGAGTGCAACTTAATAGGTCATTTTAAGGTGCATGGAGAACTTGAATGCCTCCTCTACTCTGCCAATGATTGTCTCTCCGTCACCGTCTGTGACCACAGGCAGACCAAGCCAGCGGTGTTCTGCTCTGTATTCCCGAGGGTGTGTCTAAAAACAGCTGCCGAGAGATTTCCCAGCAATGACTCACTGTCGTCTCGCCCATCCATGGTCTCACTCTCGTCTAATTAGACGTCCTGGAGGCCTCCTCCATCTTGGACAATGGAGACACATGCAGGGTTCTGTTGAAAAACCAGTAGAAGTTGCTAGAGCCAACAGAGTAGAAGTTGCTAGAGCCAACAGAGTAGAAGTTGCTAGAGCCAACAGAGTAGAAGTTGCTAGAGCCAACAGAGTAGAAGTTGCTAGAGCCAACAGAGTAGAAGTTGCTAGAGCCAACAGAGTAGAAGTTGCTAGAGCCAACAGAGTAGAAGTTGCTAGAGCCAACAGAGTAGAAGTTACTAGAGCCAACAGAGTAGAAGTCGCTAGAGCCAACCCGAGTAGAAGTCGCTAGAGCCAACAGAGAAGTCGCTAGAGCCAACCCGAGTAGAAGTCGCTAGAGCCAACAGAGTAGAAGTCGCTAGAGCCAACAGCTATAGGACCAGTTGGATTCTAGTGGAAGTGGATAGTACCTAAATTCAGATTATTCTACAACTGCTTTTTAAACAGCAAGATTAATTTAAATTGGAAATTAAGTTCAAGTTCTTAAATCAAGAATATTATAAAAATGTATTCTGCTTAGCGGTACATTTTTCAGTGGTGCGCTCTCGCTAGCACCATTTGAGCGGCACTAAAGAGCTGTCACATTGACTAACTAAATGTTATTAATATTGCATTTGAATTTAACTCGCAGGGATGAAATGAATCTATTCTCATTGTCCACAAACGGGGAGGATCACTTAATGCTTAGCAGCGTTTATGTCTGCATGTGGGAGAAGATTAAATCATTTTTAATCATAATAGTCTGATACCAGCACGTCTCCACCACTGCTTTCTCAAACATCCTCTAACACGATGCTCTTCTTACATCTCAGTTTTGCAATGTTACACGACAACTAGCTGACAATCAGTTGACTCTGGTTCATTAAAACACGTTGAAGGGGCGGTTTTATCATATTGATCATTTATCAACATTGACAGCATTTTAATTCATTACTGTACATGAAATCAACCCATAAGCCTAATGTTGCCAACACTGTGCTCTACAGTTTAACCCACAAGCCTAATGTTGCCAGCACTGTGCTCGACAGTTTAACCCATAAGCCTAATGTTGCCAACACTGTGCTCGACAGCTTAACCCACAAGCCTAATGTTGCCAACACTGTACTCGACAGTTCAACCCACAAGCCTAATGTTGCCAGCACCGTGCTCTACAGTTTAACCCACAAGCCTAATGTTGCCAGCACCGTGCTCTACAGTTTAACCCACAAGCCTAATGTTGCCAGCACCGTGCTCGACAGCTTAACCCACAAGCCTAATGTTGCCAGCACCGTGCTCTACAGTTTAACCCACAAGCCTAATGTTGCCAGCACCGTGCTCTACAGTTTAACCCACAAGCCTAATGTTGCCAGCACCGTGCTCTACAGTTTAACCCACAAGCCTAATGTTGCCAGCACCGTGCTCTACAGTTTAACCCACAAGCCTAATGTTGCCAGCACCGTGCTCGACAGCTTAACCCACAAGCCTAATGTTGCCAGCACCGTGCTCGACAGCTTAACCCACAAGCCTAATGTTGCCAGCACCGTGCTCTACAGTTTAACCCACAAGCCTAATGTTGCCAGCACCGTGCTCGACAGCTTAACCCACAAGCCTAATGTTGCCAGCACCGTGCTCGACAGCTTAACCCACAAGCCTAATGTTGCCAGCACCGTGCTCTACAGTTTAACCCACAAGCCTAATGTTGCCAGCACCGTGCTCGACAGCTTAACCCACAAGCCTAATGTTGCCAGCACCGTGCTCGACAGCTTAACCCACAAGCCTAATGTTGCCAGCACCGTGCTCTACAGTTTAACCCACAAGCCTAATGTTGCCAGCACCGTGCTCGACAGCTTAACCCACAAGCCTAATGTTGCCAGCACCGTGCTCGACAGCTTAACCCACAAGCCTAATGTTGCCAGCACCGTGCTCTACAGTTTAACCCACAAGCCTAATGTTGCCAGCACCGTGCTCTACAGTTTAACCCACAAGCCTAATGTTGCCAGCACCGTGCTCTAACCCAGTGAGCCATTGGAACCGGACTCAAACACAGCTTGCTCATACAGTAGGCTATTTACTGCACCACAACAGAGGAATTGGGGCTACGTCCCAAATGGTTAATTATTCCTTATTTAGTGCAATACTAAAGTAGTGCACTATACAGGGAATAGGGTGCCATTTGGGACGCAACCTGAGAGATTATGAATCATTTGGCTTGGTTTCTGGTTTCATTACAGAAAAGGAAAGGGGTGGAGGTGCTACAACACATTGTGACTAGTTCAGTACAGTTATCATGATCATTTACATTACTTTCCTCTGACATCTAAAAAGGGAACTACCCAAGATGAGGAAGTTCTTCACCACGACAACCTGTATACTACCCCAGGAAACACGAAGAATGCCTCCCACTTCATCAAAATGAAACCTGGTTATGGCCCTCTGCTTGCTTGAGAAACACGTGAGGGGATTTAAATTGCAGTGAAATTGTTTTTAGCTGAATACTTTGCATGTGAAGAATGTCTCTAAATGTGGGTTTATGCCACAAAATTGTATTTTATTTATTTACAATGACGGCCTACATGGTCAGTGCCTGGAGCAAATTAGGGTTAAGTGCCTTGTTCAAGGAGACATCGACAAGTTTTTCACCTTGGCTTGGGTATTTGAACCAGCAAACCTTCGGCCACTAGCACAACGCTCTAACCGCTAGGCTACCAGCCACCCTCTAATAACAATGATATTTTTCAAGCCAAATAAAACTAAAAACAGACACAGGCATCCTAAATACATGCTTTTTACTTGAAGATATGAACAAGAGAAGAGGTGGACGTTTTGTATACCAGCTATGAGAAGGGATTCACAGCGACTAAATACCACCAGTTTCGCAACATCACCATGAGATCTTTCTACACACTTGACTCCAAACAATAATACCGTCTCCAAGTCATAGAAACTCAACAGTCACCACTCTACCCCCAAAACTAAACCAAATCCATGTGAGTGGTGCTTGAGCTTGTGCACCAACCCCTGAAATATTGGTTGATCTAACAACAAAGGGATGGTGTTGAGACTTATCAGGTTAGGGGAAGATGGGGCTACAAAGCGTTTAATCTGTAACTGATTCACACTACATTACCCATGATTAATTTAGGCCTAGTAGCAGCAGCAGACCATTAGCCAACCATGATGAACGTACAATTGAATTAGTCGTCGCCATGACAATGAGAGACCATACAAGAGTTGATTCCTATGTTGAAAATGTAAAGAACAGTTGCTGGTCTGTGGTGTGTAATGAGAAGCAATCAGACGATGCACTTGACGCATTTATGGATTGTGAGGAATGGCGTGGTTACACGTGGTCTGCGGTTGTGAGGCCGGCTAGACGTAATGCCAAATTCTCTAAAACAACGTTGGAGGCAGTTTATGGTAGAGAAATGAACACTAAATTCTTTGGCAACAGCTCTGGTGAAAATTCCTGCAGTCATCATGCCAATTGCACACTCCCTCAAAACTTGGGAGACATATGTGGCATTGTGTTGTGTGACAAAACTACACATTTTAGAGTGGCTTTTTATTGTCCCCAGCACAAGGTGCACATGTGTAATGATCATGCTGTTTAATCAGCTTCTTGATATTCCACACCTTTCAGGTACATGGATTATCTTGGCAAAAGAGAAATGCTCACTAACAGGGATGTAAACACATTTGTGCACAAAATTAGAGAGAAATAAGCTGTTTGTGCATATGGAACATTACTGGGATCTTTTAATTCATCTCAACATGGGACCAACACTTTACATGTTGCGTTGATATTTATATTATATTTTTGTTCAGTGTATTCAACACAACTTTGTTCTGTTTTCTGACATCTTGCGTACTCATGTCAGGTGTCTTGATCAGGGACATTGACATAACAAGAACCATAAAGGACTGTTGACTGGAACACAGGAGGCTTTCAGAGCCAATAGTTTTTATTAGGCCTACCTTTTACTGACTGATATAAAAATAGTTCAGGTATGACAAATCAACAATAATAAATATTGAGACCAGCAAAATATTATTTAAAAAAAAATATATATATAAAAAATAAAAAATAAAAAGTGTCCTGGCCTGGGTTAGCCTAACCTTGCCTCCTCCACAGCCCTATCCTGGCCTGGGTTAGCCTACCCATGCCTCCTCCACAGCCCTATCCTGGCCTGGGTTAGCCTAACCATGCCTCCTCCACAGCCCTATCCTGGCCTGGGTTAGCCTAACCATGCCTCCTCCACAGCCCTATCCTGGCCTGGGTTAGCCTAACCATGCCTCCTCCACAGCCCTATCCTGGCCTGGGTTAGCCTAACCATGCCTCCTCCCACCCCTATCCTGGCCTGGGTTAGCCTAACCTTGCCTCCTCCACAGCCCTATCCTGGCCTGGGTTAGCCTAACCATGCCTCCTCCACAGCCCTATCCTGGCCTGGGTTAGCCTAACCATGCCTCCTCCACAGCCCTATCCTGGCCTGGGTTAGCCTAACCGTACCTCCTCAATATAGTGGGCCCCTCTCAGATGCTTTCTTTCCTTTACACCATTTATCATATGACCCGGCAGCACTGTCTGCTCACCATTCATCATACGACCCGGCAGCACTGTCTGCTCACCATTCATCATACGACCCGGCAGCACTGTCTGCTCACCATTCATCATACGACCCCGGCAGCACTGTCTGCTCACCATTCATCATACGACCCCGGCAGCACTGTCTGCTCACCATTCATCATACGACCCCGGCAGCACTGTCTGCTCACCATTCATCATACGACCCCGGCAGCACTGTCTGCTCACCATTTATCATATGACCCGGCAGCACTTTCTGCTCACCATTCATCATACGACCCGGCAGCACTGTCTGCTCACCATTCATCATACGACCCCGGCAGCACTGTCTGCTCACCATTCATCATACGACCCCGGCAGCACTGTCTGCTCACCATTCATCATACGACCCCGGCAGCACTGTCTGCTCACCATTCATCATACGACCCCGGCAGCACTGTCTGCTCACCATTCATCATACGACCCCGGCAGCACTGTCTGCTCACCATTCATCATACGACCCCGGCAGCACTGTCTGCTCACCATTCATCATACGACCCCGGCAGCACTGTCTGCTCACCATTCATCATACGACCCCGGCAGCACTGTCTGCTCACCATTCATCATATGACCCGGCATCACTGCATTGACTCAGACTTGAAGAGAAGGAGGGTGTGTTTGTGTATGAACAAAAGACACACACACACACACACAAAGGAGAGAGGGGTGATCTGTGAGCGGGAAAGTCAAAGAGCACAAGACACTTTCCATACCAGAGGAATGGAGCTGCTTCCTGTTATCCTCCCCCGATCATGTTGCATCGGCTCAGGAGATGAACATGGGACCGCGTGCCAATTAAGCCCAGTCCTAACACTGAACCCTAATGGTCTAAGGCAGGGGTTCCCAAACTTTTTCACTTAGGCCCCCCTTCCAGCATTGGGGAACACCCCCTGCATTTCCATACATTTTATCAAAGGGTGAAGAGAACATTGTGCAATTTTAAAGCAAATTTTCTTGCAACTCTATACATTTTGTCATGTCTTATGTGTATTCATGTGACATTTGAGTGACACGAACATTACTACCTAATCTATGGGGGGAACCTATTACGAGTTTGTTGAAAGCCGGACTGGGGTGGGAGGTGGTGGGGCACTAGTCAAGGGTGAAGTTGCCACTAGACACTGAACTTTAGTCCGTTTTGCATTTCCCCCACTAATGGTTAAGGTTAGGATTTAGGAGGGGAAGCTGATCCTAGATCTGTGCAAAGGGGAAACCCTGACAGAGAGGGTAGGGGATGTGGGGAGAGGGCCATCTGTCTCTGGAGGAATGACTCAGCATCTGCACTGTCATCTAGCCTATAAGCTCAGATTCAACGTCCATATAGACAACCCTAAAGGGCATGGCTACTTCATTGAGCTCTCTTTGATTCAGTATGTCTTGTTAGGCTTCCACAAGCTTCTCATTTGGTTGTGAATCTTATATGCTTCATAATAAGCTAGTTCACATGATTACTTGGCAGTTAAAAACAGCAGAAAACGGGTGTGATTTTCTGACAAGGTTCAGCAGTTTATAGTCCAATATTTACACGTGTATTGGGGAAGCGGGGGAAGTGTATAAACTGAGCAGTATGATACGAGTCTGGTAGCAGCAGTTGTGACGTTTGTGTAGCATGAATGTAAACAGTTTATTTATTAGGTACGCCAACCTGTTCATGAAAATGGATTGCTCCTACAGACAGTGAGTCACACGGCATTGGCTTGCTATATAAAGCAGGCAGACCGGCATCCAGTTACTGTTCGAGTTAACGTTAGAATGGGCAAAACGAGTGACCTAAGCGACTGAGCGTGGTATGATCGTCGGAGCCAGGCGCGCTGCATCCCTCCTGGGCTTTTCACGCACGACAGTGTCTAGGGTTTACCGAGAATGGTGCGACAAACAAAAAAAAAATCCAGTCAGCGGCAGTCAGTCCTGTAGGCGAAAACAGCTTGTTGATGAGAGAGGTCAAAGGAGAATGGAAAGAATCGTGCAAGCTAACAGGCGAGACACAAACAGACAAATAACGGCGCAGTACAACAGTGGTGTGCAAAACGGCATCTCGGAACGCACAACTCGTCAATCCTTGTCACGGATGGGCTATTGTAGCAGACGACCACACAGGGTTCTACTCCTATCAGCTAAAACAAGAAGAAGCGGCTCCAGTGGGCAGGCGATCACCAACATTGGACAATCAAGGAGTGGAAAAACATCACCTGGTCCAATAAATCCCGGTTCCTGTTGCATCATGCTCATGGCAGAGTCATGATCCATCCCATCCTGCCTGGTGTCAACGGTACAGGCTGGTGGCGGTGGTGTACTTGTGTGGGGAATGTTTTCCTGGCACACGTTAGGTCCCTTGATACCAACTGAGCAACAAACGTTTCCAACACTTTGTAGAATCCATGCCCCAAAGAATTCAGGCTGTTCTGGAGGCAATGGGGGGGGGTCCAACCCGATACTAAATGGGTGGAGCTAACAAACTGTCCGGTGAGCGTGTGTGTGCTAAAGTGCAGAGATAAGAGCAGTGAAGTTCAAGTGTTTAGCAGTCTGATGGGTTGGTATCAGACCTCATAGCTTGTTGTGTCACCGTACACCTCACTGTTGTGCAAGTGGCTCATCAAATTCCTCTTCTCTTCGGTAACGTAAAACAAACTCCCTGCTGATTCTCATGAAAAAAGTGCTTGGCTGAAAGACAGGCTTCCTTTCCAAAGAGGGCGTTGCAGTATTGTTCCCAATCGGCTCAAATGTCTCACTTTTCCATAGGTTTTATTTGGTAATTTACTTATTTAACGTTCTGATTTAGGTTCTCCTAACTCTGAACCCTGACGAGAGAAAAGCTTTCTTGAGGACACTAAAACAGAACGGCTTTATTAAGAGACAGAGAGAGAGATGCGGAGAGAGAGGGAGAGAGAGAGGCAGAGCGAGGCAGAGTGAGAGAGAGAGGCAGAGTGAGAGAGAGAGAGAGAGGCAGAGTGAGAGAGAGAAGCAGAGGCAGAGCGAGAGAGAGAGAGGCAGAGCGAGAGAGAGAGAGGCAGAGCGAGAGAGAGGCAGAGCGAGAGAGAGAGAGGCAGAGCGAGAGAGGCAGAGCGAGAGAGGCAGAGCGAGAGAGAGTGAAAGAGAAAGAGAGAGAAATAGCAATAGATAAATATAGATAAAGAGAGAGAGAAAGTTGGCGAGAGAGAGAGACAGAGAGAGAAACTGCAAAAATAAATGGAAACACTTGAGTAAATGATACTTCTGAGCAATTAGTGCTTTTGAGGTCGTTTCGGTTTTTTTATTAAAAAATAATAACGGTTTTCGATTTCGGTTTTGATTATGTGGGTTTCATGCTGTAACACAGAATAAAAGTCCCATGATGGTAGTGATTGCACATTACTGCTTATCACTAATTAACCATCATTTCTTTACATTACTTTTTATTTTTAATATTTCAGTTGTTGTGTATATTACATACATTTTATTTGACAACTTTATTATTTCATTCCAAGTCTTCATCTCATCTTTATAGAGCATTTGTTGTCTGACAAAAATCACTATTTTGTAGTTCTTGAAAGTAAATAAGGCATACTTTTAGGACTGCTGAATATCAACTATCGATCACTTAGATCATGCATGTTCTGGTAGAGATACCTCGTGAAGCAACAGCTGCTCTCTCGTTCTCTCTTCCGAAGCAGGCCTAAAAGAAACACAGACCCGACATGTAGATGCGCAATGGATTATGGTCATTGTAGTTAATTACCACGTTTTATGCGCTAAACTATGTAGAATATTGGCCTGTTGGAAACTGTGCAATGTGTGCAGAGCTCACAGGAAGAAAAAAAACGGAACAAAATGGTATTCAAATAATTTTACCGACATCATCAATTAGTTGTTTAAAAACCGAAAGAAAATAATTTACTGTTAAATCGCTCCGCACTAGTTATGGTATTTCTTGTGGAAGAATGCTGTCGCATCCCTCCAATACAGTTACAGACATTTGTAGAATCTATGCCAAGGACCAATGAAGCTGTTCTGGCTTGTGGTGGCCCAATGCCCTATTAAGACACTTTATGTTGGGGTTTCCTTTATTTTGGCAGTTACCTGTAGATACAGAGCAAGAGAAACAGAAAGACAAATAGAGAAATACAAAGATAAACACACAGAGAGAGAGAGAGAGAGAGAGAGAGAGAGAGAGAGAGAGAGAGAGAGAGAGAGAGAGAGAGAGAGTGAGCGAGAGAGACAGAGGCAGAGCGAGAGAGAGAGAGAGAGAGAGAGAGAGACGGTTTTAGTGAGAGCTAAACAGAGAGTGAGAGCTGAGTCACACTGCTCTCTGACAGTGAGAGTCAGCAAGAGCCTGGCTAGCTACAGAGGGCTCCAGTGCTGCTGGCTCTCTGGGGTGAGGATGAGAGAGACAACTCTATGACAACACCACTGAGGACCTGTTAGTCAGTCAGCCAGCCACCACTGAGGATCTGTTAGTCAGTCAGTCAGACACCACTGAGGACCTGTTAGTCAGTCAGCCAGCCACCACTGAGAGATCTGTTAGTCAGTCAATCAGTCAGTCACCACCTGTTAGTGAGTCAGTCAGTCACCACTGAGGGACCTGTTAGTCAGTCAGTCACCACTGAGGAACCTGTTAGTCAGTCAGTCACCACTGAGGGACCTGTTAGTCAGTCAGTCACCACTGAGGGACCTGTTAGTCAGTCAGTCACCACTGAGGGACCTGTTAGTCAGTCAGTCACCACTGAGGGACCTGTTAGTCAGTCAGTCACCAACGGGGGACCTGTTAGTCAGTCAGTCACCACCGAGGGACCTGTTAGTCAGTCAGTAAGCCACCACTGAGGGACCTGTTAGTCAGTCAGTAAGCCACCACTGAGGGACCTGTTAGTCAGTCAGCCAGTCACCACTGAGGAACCTGTTAGTGAGTCAGCCAGCCACCACCGACCGGCCTGTTAGTCAGTCAGTCACCACCGAGGGACCTGTTAGTCAGTCCGCCAGTCACCACTGAGGGACCTGTTAGTCAGTCCGCCAGTCACCACTGAGGGACCTGTTAGTCAGTCCGCCAGTCACCACTGAGGGACCTGTTAGTCAGTCCGCCAGTCACCACTGAGGGACCTGTTAGTCAGTCCGCCAGTCACCACTGAGGGACCTGTTAGTCAGTCAGTCAATCAGTCAGTCAGTCACAGCATCTATGATTCACATGGCTCATGGCCAGGCCAGAAGAAAGGCCACTGGACATAGGACTTGTGACAGACATACCTTTACTTCTGAAGCTAACAATTCCTCATAGCAATAATCCTCTAAAAGTGTCAAATGATAGACTTGCATATATCAGGGTAATCCTCCAAATGTATAAAATTGTATTTCTATATTAATCTGAACAATAAACAGCCCAGAATATTGAGGAACGTTCCTTGTCGTGATTAAAGGATGACACTAAATGATGTGTCTGATCCAGGCATCTAAGATACGCTAGACTACCACTGAAGAAGTAAGCTGCAATCACCGAGTTTATTACTTAAATCCACCGAGAGCTACAGGATTAGGCCTAAATCCAAATATAGAAATGCGCAGTATTCAGTATTTGCATGCATGACACGCAACATGCAGTAAATATTCAACTTCAACATCCAATACTGGAGTAAAATGGCAATGGTTAGAGAAACATGAATCATATAAAACTTAATAGTGTGGCTCGTGAAACATCTTATTCGTCCTATTAATTAGGCCAATTTAAGAAAAATAATGGCCTCAGTAGATTCAATGTAAAGCAATTAAAATCAGTAAAGAGCATCTTCATTGACCAATCTGGCTCGTTCCAATTGATGCAAAGAAAAGGCGTTATTTGTTTAGCCTAGTATTATCAACAATAAGAAGGAATTATCATACACCAGTTTTTCCACCATAAGGTTCGGGCTTTGGACTAGAATTAATGTACAACTCGCATCATAACTGCAAATTTAAAATGTAAAAAAGGCAATTTGTTTTTAGACTAAAGTAGCTTTTTTTTCAGCCTTGCTACATTTCGATCAAGGTACGCACGTTGCATTAAATTCTCCCCACAACACCATCTTAGTTCTAGAGAACTACACGTTGAGCGTACAGGAAGGATGAAAGTTTTAACAACTCAATGCAATGAAACTGACTATTAAAGTCTTATGGGAGATTAGTCCTTTCGATTTCCGTTTGTCACTCAATGGTCACTGATATGTACATGTATCACTGTCTTGTGTGTACAAAGTCAGCCGCATGTCTTTTTAAAACACAATCGTGTGAATGACCTTTGCATTTCATGATTAATGGTTAAATATTTTACTTCACAACGGCCTATATTTCACCAATATATGAGTTACCGGCTTGCACATTATACAGGTGCTGACTTGACACCTCATATTTTCTCAACCCAGACAGAAAATAGGCAAATGAGCCTAATATCTCAACTGGCTTTGCATTTAGCATGACATTGAATAGTACATTACTATTCTAGCCAGACTCCGGTTCTCCTTCCTGGTGGCAGAAGAACCACCCACTTCTTCTTTTGAGAAGGAGAGAACGAAGGGAAAAGGATAACATTAATACGGCCTCCCGTTAACAACATTTGCTGGAGAGAGAGGGAAAAAGAGAGAGAGAGAGAGAGAGAGAGAGAGAGAGAGAGAGAGAGAGTAAATCGGCGTCTGTTTCTACAAGCCACACTGCAGAGCACACAGCACACGTTTAACAGCGGGAGAGGAGAGCAAACCGCTTGGCTGCATTCTCCCAGCCGACAGCCTATGAAAGAAAGGCTAGGAGCAGCCATCGTCATGACGATAAGGCAGCATGTCATGCATTGCTGAAGGTCGCCACTTACTGGATGGAGTCGCTTTCAGCGTCGGCGGCGTCGGCTGGGCCTGGCTGGGAGAAACAGGCCGATACAAAGGAGCCCATAGGAAGCCGGCCTCACAAGCAGGAGAAGAGGGGGAGGAGGAAGAGGAGAAAAGTCCCTAAGAATGAAACTCTTTAGCATTAGCCTGCGCCATGTGACCGGCGGCCGGGTCCCTCAATGCTCTGTGCTTTGACCTACATGGAGACAAGAGCGCTGCTGTTTCCTGCCCTCGGCTGCTGCTGCTGCTGCTGCTGCTGCTGCTGCTGCTGCTAGGACAACACAGGTAGAAAGCCTCGATTCTGCTTATTCATTTGAAGCCGACAGCTCTGGACCGACTGGCTGTAGTTTGTCTGTCTGTCTGTGTGTGTGTGTGTGTGTGGGCATGCGTGCGGCAGGGAGCCGGCGAGAGGACGCGAGTTTAGTCCATCACGGTGCTGCCTGTGATATCCAGCTGGAAATATGCCTTGCTTCCTGCCTCCCTCTCCATCTGCTGAAAGGGCCTGAGCCCTGGATGTGTGCCGAGGCCACTCCTCACGAAAGCATGAATGAAGGAAGCAGTGGGATTGTGCTGGCTGTTCGGGTGGTGGCAGGCAGGCAGGGTGTGGGTGTGTGTGTAAGTGTGTGTGTGTGTGTGGGGGGGGGGTATTTATGTCCTTCACCGTACGAGTGTGAGAGTCGGGGCTCCGCGGGGCTTGTGTCTGCTGTTCTACCGAGGCTATAAATAACACTGCTGCTTAATATCCTCGAACCTGGCTTGGTGGTAAAATTAGAAAAAAATTGCTTTCGCAGAGGGATGATGTCAGTTGCACACGCGGTGAAAAATGCTGGAAATAGTCGACTACAGTATGAGCCTCAGCTCACAATATATATTACTAACCTCTGATGATGTACTGCAGGCACGTAACATATTGAATGCCAAATTAATTTTCACGAATGGAATATATAAGAGCTGCAGTGTTTGGAGACCCGTATTAAATAGGCTGCGTTTCAGAAGAAATCTTTTATAAAAATCTCCCTACAAATTGGATGTAAGAGCCATCGGATAAAATTAAGAATGATTCCAAATTAGAATCGATTATTGCCAGTGTTATGTAGAAAAATTATGTGCATTTACAATTCACTGCTCAATGGACTTTTTTTCAAGGGCAGATGGTTCTTTCATTTAAATTTGACCAATTACTCTTGTCCATCCTTCCACCTTGAAATGATGCGAGTCAGTTCCTACCAAAGGTCGATGATAAACATCAAAGCCGGGGTGAAGCTCTCCTTTCAAAATGTGGGGGCAGGGTCAGACTACTTGGCTTAGGAGCTTTTGAAGTTAGGGCTGTGACGGATTTTTTATATTTAGGTTTTGTCCGCCAAATGACTGTGGTCACCGTTCATTTTGTATTTGATTTATTTTCTCCTCTCCTGAATGCATGGGCTGCTGCTGCAGGTAGGGGGGGGGGGGGGGGGTTCATCACGTTGTAAAGAGTATGTTACCGTGGAAATGGGCTAAACCACACAAATGCCCAGCCATCCAGTCTTTAGTCAGCTGTTTGTTCCACACAAAAGACGGTTATGGCAGTCATTTTACTTTTCATCTTAATCTATAAAATCGCCGGTTACACGATTTATACAATTACCGTGCCAGCCCTATTTGAAATAGGTACAGTATATTCCTTTTATAAATAAATGGAGGCGGTATACAGCTTACCCCTGCTCCACCCCGCCCATGCAGCTGGGGATTTACTGTGTGTTTTCATGTTTGTGTTGGGAAAAGGACAGAAATGTCTGCAGCTTCCTTGCCCCCTGCTCAGTAAAATGCTCAGGAATTCAGACCTCAAATCCTAAAAGCTGTTTCCAATGTAAGTTGTGCTTTGCCAGTTTCGGTTTTATTGCCTGTTAGCTTTAAAAAGTACAAGAACAAAGTTTACAATGTTTTGACTAGGGGAGGGTACAGTAAGCCGAGACCAAATGCGGATTCTGAGAGCACCTAAAAAGTCAAGCTATGGAACAACAAGACATTATTTGATCATGGCCAGTTTAGGATTCACTAAAGAATGCTTCACCACAAAGCACAAATAACAATAGGCAAGTTATTGTAACTGAGGTGGTGGGTTGTACAAATTAAATTCTGTGACTTTGTTGTGTCCATGGCACACTGTGCAAAAACAATAATATATTAAATTACACTTTACCTAATGGTCTGACCCTAATGGCTCCTACAAACAATTATAAAAACCTATTATCATTGTGTGGTGATGGGCTTTTAAAACTGCTCTTTCAAGTGTCTCTGGAGTGGATAAAAGTATCCAAAACCCTAGCTATATCTGCATAAACATATTGGGGCATGTTTCTCAACACCTAGGCCCACTGGGGCATGTTTCTCAACACCTAGGCCCACTGGGGCATGTTTCTCAACACCTAGGCCCACTGGGGCATTTTTCTCAACACCTAGGCCCACTGGGGCATTTTTCTCAACCCCTAGGCCGACATAATATCAAAACATAGCCTAGGCTATATCTAATTGTAATCATAGATACCAAACTGAATATTGAAGATATTGATTCATACAATTCCTTAATGTGGTTTAAACTTTACCCAAGGCAGTGGCCCACCAGTATTATTCTCTCCCATGTAATACTGAAACATGAGGATATGTCCAGCAGAGGGCATTATTACCACAATAAAACCCTAGAACAGCTACACCGATGCACAATGGCAGTGTTCTGTCCCAGAGTAGATTAAAGATCCTTAGTTGCTAAGATAGCATTGTAATCAATAGCTTGTGTCACTTAAAGCCCTACTATGTGAAGCAGGAACTGGGTAAAATTAGCAAGCACTGTGAAGCAGGAACTGGGTAAGATTGTCAAGCACTGTGAAGCAAGACCTGGGTAAGCTTGGCAAGCACTGTGAAGCAGGAACTGGGTAGGATTGGCAGGAACTGTGAAGCAGGAACTGGGTAAGACTGGTGCAGGCACAACCTCATACAGTTAAAGTCGGAAGTTTACATACACTTAGGTTGAAGTCATTAAAACTAATTTTTCAACCACTCCACAGATTTCATGTTAACAAACTACAGTTTTGGCTTGTCAGTTAGGCCATCTACTTTGTGCATGACAAGTAATTCTTACAACAACTGTTTACAGACAGATTATTTCACTTATAATTTACTATATCACAATTCCAGTGGGTCAGACGTTTACATACACTAAGTTGACTGTGCCTTTTAATAGCTTGAAAAATTCCAGAAAATAATGTCATGGCTTTAGAAGCTTCTGATAGACAGAATTTTAGTCCATTTGAGGTGAATGTATTTCAAAGCCTACCTTCAAACTCAGTGCCTCTTTGTTCGACATCATGGGAAAATCAAAAGAAATCAGCCAGACCTCGTAAAAAAATGTGTAGACCTCCACAAGTCTGGTTCATCCTTGGGAGCAATTTCTAAACACCTGAAGGTACCACGTTCATCTGTACAAACAATAGTACGCAAGTATAAACACCATGGGACCACGCAGCCGTTATACCGCTCAGGAAGGAGACGCATTCTATCTCCTAGAGATGAACATACTTTGGTGCGAAAAGTGCAAATCAATCCCAGAACAACAGCAAAGGACCTTGTGTGAAGATTCTGGAGGAAACGGGTACACAAGTATCTATATCCACAGTAAAATGAGTCCTATATCGACATAACCTGAAAGGCCGCTCAGCAAGGAAGAAGACACTGCTCCAAAACCGCCATAAAAAAACCAGACTACAGTTTGCAACTGCACATGGGGACAAAGATCATACTTTTTGGAGAAATGTCCTCTGGTCTGATGAAACAAAAATAGAACTGTTTGGCCATAATGACCATTGTTATGTTTGGAGGAAAAGGCGGGAGGCTGTCAAGCTGAAGAACACCATCCCAACCGTGAAGCACGGGGGTGGCAGCATCATGCTGTGGGGGTGCTTTGCTTCAGGAGGGACTGGTGCACTTCACAAAATAGATGGCATCATGAGGAAGGAAAACATTGTGGATATATTGAAGCAACATCTCAAGACATCAGTCAGGAAGTTAAAGCTTGGTCGCAAATGGGTCTTCCAAATGGACAATGACCTCAAGCATACTTCCAAAGTTATGGCAAAATGGCTTAAGGACAACAAAGTCAAGGTATTAGAAATAAAGTGGTGATCCTAACTGACCTAAGACTGGAATCTTTACTAGGATTTAATGTCAGGAATTGTGAAAAACTGAGTTTAAATGTATTTGGCTAAGTTGTATGTAAACTTCCGACTTCAACTGTATATGCCTTGGAAGGACATTCTACAGAGCAAGTCAAAACGTACACATATCTGGGAGTTTGGGTTGATGAGAAGTTGAGCTTCACCACCCATGTAGAGAACCTTGTCAGGAAACTCAAGCTGCGTATTGGGGTTTTATTAACAACACAAAGCTTGTTTTTCCTTTGCTGCCAGGAATGAGTTGATTCTCTGTATTGGACTATGGTGGTACTATTTATGTACAAGCCTCAAGCTCTACACTTAAGTCTCTCGACTCTCTGTATCATGCAGACCTTAGTTTTGGCACAAATCAGAGACGTCTAACTCACCATTGTGATCTCTACAGTGATGCCAGGTGGACATCACTAGCAGCACGCAGGCTCAAACACAGGTACATTCTTATTTAGAAGTCTGTTTTAGGAAGACTGACATTGCATCTTTCCTCTCTTCTAGCTCAAAATTAAAAAACACATACAAGCTCAGCTCTCAATCTTGTTTTATGCTAACGGACCCGAACATTAGAACAGAGCATGGAAAAATATCCTTTCATTACTCAGCCCCCTGGTTTTGGAATTCCCTCCAAGCTAATCAAAAACTCCAGGACCTGGTTTCCCTGGAGGAGTTCAAAGGACAAATAGATGAACAGGTCGTTGAGACATGAAGTTGTTTCTAGTTTTCACCCCATGTTACTAGTTTGTATTGCCTTATGTAAGGAAGCATGTTGATTTACTTCACACACACACGCTTGCATTCACACACACACACCTCACCTGCTTAGAACCTTCTGTTCAGTGCAAGAAGTGCCTCAACCTTAAATTCTTTACGAGAGTATAGGCCTAACAGCAGTGAGTCTGTTGTTATTCAGCCACAATAATAAAGTCTATTTTTGCCTACCTCAGGCAGCCGTGCAGCCAGTCTTTTGGGTTCCGCTCCACCCCATTGGCCAGAGGTCCGCTGGAATGTTTATCTGATTGGCCACTTAAAGCGGGGTCCCCACTTGCTACCACCTCGTCTAGGTAAGACGACGTCACTTCCAGGGCGGCTTTCCCACTCTTCCCCGTGGCCGTGACGCTGAGCACCTCCTGGCGCTCCCCCTGGCGCCCCGCGTCAGGTGACACTTCCATGAAGTGTCCCGTCTCCTTGAGGCGTTGCTGGATCATGGGCGTAAGAGGCATGTCGAAAGTGAAGCCTGAGTCCGCCTCGTCGTCAGCCGAGGACGACAGGGCGTCCAGAGAGTCCAGGCTGCTGTAGTGGGTGCTGTGGAAACGGTCCGACTCCAGGATGCTCTCGAACTGCGAGCTGAAGACGTCGGTGGCCTCCTGGCTCTCCGATGTCTCCTTGCCTTCACGGTTATTTGACGGGTCCTCGCTGCCATTGGTCTTCGTACACCTGAGGGAGTCGGGGACAAACAGAGAAAATCATGGAAACTTTGACTGGGGACAAAAGTCAAGTCTTAGCCTAAACTAAGCAGAAGAAGACTGGAATTCAAATGGCCTGTGGGGAAACCTTAGCCATTATATTTCACTTCACATATCAGTCTGGCATTCCTCCTCATTGAAACGGTTTGAGCCATAGAGATAGATAGAGGACTCATCTTTATATCTGCGCTATTATAGTGTCAGTGACAGCATGGGCAGCACCATTGAGGCAATCTCCATTTTCAAGTAGTTAATTTTCTTCTTCACCATTGGCTTATCCCTCATGATGACCCGGTTGAACATGAATCCAACAGGGTCACCAGGAGGGTTCAGCCAATGAAGTTGGAAGTCCCACCCAGTTGACTACATTACAATGGTAGAAGCCCTCAAGGACACTGTCCATGCTTATTCAGCCTTTTGGCCACTAGAGGCCTCTATCATATTTTATGGTTTGAGTCTACCTTTAATGAGGGGCATTATTCACAACCACCTCATCTGCAATTAGATCACCTTCAACCAATCAGAGGACGGCCTAATTTAAAGCAGTGTTTGGCCACCTAGGATTTTGTCCTAAACCCACCCATTGTTTCTGAAAGGATGCGGATTGGACCGGTTATTTGCTAACTAGTTCCAAACACCAATCTATTGGAGGAATGCCTGACTGATGTGATAGTGAAGTGAATCAGAATGGTGAATGCCGCTATCAGGCTGGTTCCACCAGGGTACTGAAACCTGGCCTAAATTGCTTGGATTAATGTATTGTTCCTCTGCCAAGAAGAAATAGATTACATTCAGCGATATGGCGCTACCATAAAAAGCAGGGCAACTTTTAACCCAAAGAAAAAGAGTGCAAAGCAAGAGGCTAATCTCTTCAGCATTTGTTGTCAAGCGGCTATAATGTTGCTCAAGGGAAGCGTGAAACTGCACATTCTTAAAAGTATCTTGTGCCTTGGGTATGAGTGCAGCATCTTGTTTGGCACTCCCCATGATAACATATTTGGTACCACTGCTGTTTATGGTCACATCATACGGCTTACTTTCTGCACCTCAAACAGAGCTAAATGCACTGTTCCTGTCGTAAAGGCCTATAGCCGCTGTGGTAAACTCAGCTAAATGCACTGTTCCTGTCGTAGAGGCCTATAGCCGCTGTGGTAAACTCAGCTAAATGCACTGTCCCTGTCGTAGAGGCCTATAGCAGCTGTGGTGAACTCTCAGAGGAAGTTATAACGCACATGATTCCATTATTAACCCAGAGACCTTGCACCTTTCTACTTCCTCTCAGCGAAACTAACAAAACAACACATTTCTGTGGACTGTGACAATGCTAGTTTCCATGTAGTGGAAACATCCTGCAACTAAAAGGAACTCAGTATTTTCAAGGATTAAAAAAAAGCAAACGACGGTTTAAATATTGAAACATAGTGCACATCAAGTGTAAAAAGTGCCATAAAATAAACAGTGAAATAAACAGCGCATAATAATCAATACAATATTTAGCTTGACATCTTGTTTTTCAGGCCTTCCGTCATGACAATGTAATTGGTGAGAAAGGGATGAGCTGAAGAGAGGAGTGCTGAATTCCAAATAGATGCCTAGCCCCGAATAGCACCTAGGGCAGAGGATGAGATCCAAAATGACAGGAAGATACATTTTTTCCCAATGTACATTTTTCATGTATGATGTACCGCTGCCAGCATGGGTTTTCAGCACTCTCTCTCCTATTATTCACCTCTATCGCTCACTATCCAATCAACATATAAAATACCTAAAAATATATATTTTTGTAAAGGAAAATAAATTGAAAGACATTTGGCGCACACGGCTGCATTTCAAACAAAATTGTGTTGAATAGTAAGGGGTGTGGTCAATTTCAACAGTTTTCAAATAACCTTTTCTGTGGTTGTTCAAGTGGGAGTAGAGCTAATTTGATGTGTTTATCCTAGTACTATTGGGCCTACAGTGTATTGATTACTTTGACAAATTATAGATCGCCATGGAACCACAAAGGGGAAGTTTAAGAGCCAGATGCGGCTCCAGAGCCGATAGGCTCGTCCTGCCCTATGGGCTGTTCTGGTTTCGACTAGGCTTACTTCCAGCTGTCCAATCCTTTCAGAGGCCGTATGTATCAAGTCTCTCAGAGTATGAGTGCTGATCAAAGATCAGGTACTTTCTGTCCATATAACCGTATTCATCGAAAGGAAACAATGAAGCCCGAATACAGCCCCAGATCCACAGGAGTGGCTAGGGGTCAATGTCCGGGCTCAGGGGTCATTTGGAATATAGCGGAGACGTGACGTACCTATCTGAGCTGGGCTCCTGTGCCACGTCTCCATCGGGGCTCTGGTGCACAAATATGTCAGGGAGCACCCGGAACACCTCATCCTCCAGGGACAGCCGACAGGGGGGTCTCTCCAGAGGACTCAGACTGTCCACAGAGCTCTCCAACTTCAGCCTGCTGCAGCTCTCATCTCCCTCCAGTCCCTTCTCCGAGTCCTCACTCCCTCGCTCCTGTCCCATCTGACCACAAACGTCCATCGTTGCCACTGCCGTGCTCCCCGGACAGCTCTCCACAAAGCGCAGTTTCTTAGGGGGCTTCTCCCTCAGCTGGCCCCCGTCCAGGAAGGCAGTGAAGATGCCAGGGATCTCGGCCAGGATTTTACTGGACTCCTCCAGGGACTCCTCATCCAGTAGTGGCCCCCCTACGGTGGGCTCGGGCGCTGCCTCTGAACCCCTCCGGGCAGGCTCAGACTGGTCCACCGCGGGTGCCTCACCCGCCCTTGAGCACGGCCCAGATGTGAATGCAGCAGCGGTCAGGCCAGCGCTTGGTTTTTCTTGGCAGTTTGCAGCGGGCGCATTCCTGAAGTCTCCGTTTACCCCCGCCGCTGCGCTGGAGACGCCCAAGGCCTTCTGCGCCGCTGAGCTCAGGGAACCCGTATCCTTCAGCAGCGCCTCCGTCCACGAGTCCAGGAGGAAGGTGGGCGACAGGTGCGGGTCTCCCAGTGAATCCAAGCCCAGGCCAGACTTGTCCAGGTCAACATTTATCTCCTCCCCCTCACCGTTTCTCTCTGAGGTCCGGCTGGCCAAGTCCGGCGAGGCCCCGTTCTGACCGTTACAGGGGATCATGATGGCTGCGCTCCGCTGTTCACTACTGTCCGCTGGGTGTTGGCTGTCCTCAGGTTGGGCGTGGGCGGCTGTAGCATTCTGACTCCTGGCACTGAGGCCGCTCAGCAAGTTGGCCAGCTCACGGTCGATCTCCAGGAACAGCGAGGTTTCATCTACGTCATCGTCCTGGATACAGGCATCCAGACTGGTGCTGCTGCTTCCCTCCTCATCAAAGACGTGAGAGTTTGAGGACACTGAACCTGAGAAAAGGAGATGTGTCAACATAGGCTGCAAATACTACAAGATAAATAGATCAATAAAAATTCCACGTGTGCACTTTAAAAGACATATCAATTCTTATTTATCATCATTAGCTAGATTATATTGATTTAGGATGCGTTTCCTGTCGTTGTAAGAGAAATCTCTCTCTCGGGCTAATTCTGAATAAGCCTTGTAGTCTGAACACTAGGGCACTGTGTCCACTTCAGGAAAGGAAAAGGACCAAGGAAGAGCCAAGGAAGGGCTGGGATGAATCCAACCCAAACTAACTAACTACTGTTGGTTCCTGTTCTTAGTTTTGTCCCTTCACACACACAGATGTCCCTTTCACTGGCCGGCAAATGGCTTCAGACAGTGGACCAAAGCCCAGCGTGCTCAGCTCACATGTATTCACAGACATTTATGGATACAATTTAGCCAAAACAGCAGGTTTTTTTCTTCTTCTCTCAATTGAATACCTTAGTATCTAGTTAAATTATTGAACAGTCTTTAGCTGCTTTGATTCATGTAGGGAGACTGTATAATTACTAAATACACCTAAAATACAAAAGTACTTCGCTCTGTCCTCTTGTTGAACCTGTTCACAAAGAGTTGGATGAGACAGCTGTGTCAATAAATACAATTATCCAGTTTTACTTGACATGAACGGTGGAGTGGATAAGGTCAAGTAAGAGGTCTGCTGTCACAGGGATACATAGTGAATACCATCATTATCATTAACATGTAGGATAAACCCAGAACAGTTTCTTCCATGTCCTGCCTAATTAACACGACCCTGATCTCTGTCTCCAGTTACTGCATGTCCTAGTCATACAGGACATTACGCCAGGAGGACTATCACACTAGATGGCAGCATTTCCTTGTTTTTAATTGTATCAATATTTGTTTCTACTGGAGAGTGACTGACATATCATGAGAGATTCATGGTCTTGTCTCTTAACCCATAAGCTATATGGAATTGTATTTGTGCTTACTGCCATTAGCCCATACAAATGCATTGTATAACAGATTCACTACATGGAACAGCAGAAGATATATTTTGACACTAAAAGAAGGGTCTGTCCTATATCTGAGCGATATAAGAAAGATCAGGAAGCATTTGTTTTTTTGTTTTGTATTTAACCCCTTTTTGGCTCTAAACAGTCTCCATATATAGGTGTACATCAATTTCAACTGGTACCGGGGGACCTTCAGATGAGTCTTGTGAGGCCTGTGGGCGTCCCAGAGAGTCTAACCTTCCCACAGAGGGGTCATATTAGTGTGTACCAAACTGCTACAGACAGAAGTTGGCAGATCGACTGTACCGACTCCAGACAAGTCCCAAGACACTTATGGTGGTCGTAGAGCAAAACGGAGTACACCATCATGTTCCTGAGAGTCTCATCTTTCCAAAATCGCTACAGACAATTTTGTGAGAAGACAGATGACTCATGGTCTGACAAACACCACTCCAGCTCTGTCACCGCAAATGCGGATGTGCGACATAGGCGGATGCGGTGGATTGAGACGCATCCAATGCAAACAGATGGATTTTGATGGGGATTTTTTTTATGATTATGCTAATTTGATTTCCAGGGGGGGGGGCTGCGTCAGAACAGGGGCTGCGTTCCAAAATGGCATAGCGCACTACTTTTCAACAAGGCCCTATAGTAGTGCACTTTATAGGGAATTCATTTGGGACACAGACAGAGTATCTTATATAACAGTTGTGTATAATGTATAGTTAACGAGGGAGGGTGAGGATCATGAGTTGTGTGTCCCCTGTAGAGGATGAGAGGATAGCTGTCAGAGTGAAAGTGATAGCACTAAGTCATGACTTAGCTTCACCGCTTGGGAGACGTCTAGAGGATGTTTGCAAATCCCCTTAGACTACTAATGACCTTTTAAGCTCCCGCTAAATAGCCTGGGTAACCAGTCAGGGCTGAGAACTCTTATCAGACTGGCTCGAGGGGGTAATGAAACAAAGTGTTTCCTGTGCAGATTTAGCAATACCTCGGCTAACTGTTCATACTAAAATGGACGATGGAACAGTAGAAACACTTGACTGTACAGTATGTATTCATCTCCAGTTCCAGGGAATGTTTGACACAGCACTTAACTACTGTTCATTGGCTTGCTTTGAAAAATTATTTGTGTATATAGGCCCTACTACAAACTATGAACTGCACTTAGGGAAAGTAGGCCTAGCTCTGTTCAACTCATGGCTAGAAGTCAGTGAAAGCAAAGACTCAACTTCTACAACCTCTTTCTGTAGAGAAATTGGCTTGTTGGGCTGATTAATCAATAACTGGTACAGGAGCTTCCTATAACTTCAAAGTATGTTTCTTATAGCGCACTCTAAATAGCTAAGCACTGTAATTGGACAGTCCTGCACTAATCATTTAGAATTATTCATATTAGTCAGTAAAAAAATGCATTAGGCCTGATGCTGAATGATTTATAGACCAGGATTAGTCTATATTTTCTTGTGAATTTCAAGAAGCAAAAGGCAGGGGTCCATTTTTCCAACTGTGATACATTTCATGCATGTTATTAAATTAATAATTAAAAGAGGATAATATATCTACACCCAAGTGTAGCCCTAGCTAGCATACTGTAGATTATGTGGAAGGTGTCATACCACTTTCAGTAGAGCTGCTCTTCTCTCCTTTTCCAAAGAGAAACTGGTACTTGGCCTTCGCAACACTTTGAGCGTGTGAAGACGAGCTGTTAACCCAAACAAACGTTTCAGCCTGCAGAAATAAACAAGAAAGAGCATGTATTTACTGCAGGCAAGATGATTCTCTGATAAGCAATCATTATCATTCATAATCATTGAGATCTCTCACCACCAGTGGCCATTGATATGACAGTAACCAAGTTAATTTCATCTGGATGTTTTGAAACCAAAATCAGGCAAATCACATCAGCTTAACAGCAGGTCTAGGTCTATTTAACCACCTGGCCAAGTTTTCACCTTGCTCTATGAATCAGCTTGAGGTCTTGATGGCTTTTCTGATTATGAATGACCAAAATAATTTCCAGATGCTTTATTTTGATTTGTTTGATAGCAACATCTTTGATTCATTATGATGTACAGAGTACCATCAGCCACTTACCGCCATGTCTCTTTCAAAGCAGGGAACGCTCATTGGTAAAACCTCTGTGAGCATAAGGGTAAAACTAACATCAGTTTGTAATGTAAAACCATAAAGTTATTACAAATGGAAAAAAGGTCCACAGGCAGAATCTTGAAAGAGCACAACCTAGCCCAGGGGTTCCCAAACCTTTTCACTTAGACCCCCTTCCAGCATTGGGAACATCCCGTGCCCCTCTTGTTGGCAGAGAGAACATATTACAGGTTTAAAGCTTATTTCCTGCAATTCTACACATTTATCACATGGTGCGGAGAATATTTTGCCGTTTTAAAGCAATTTTATATTTTATTTTTTTACATTTTGCCATGTCTAATATATTTTCCCTAACCAACAGTGCAGTTTAAGTTTTTAAAAAGAATTATAAAAAATAAGTATTATAATAATGGCCCAAAAATAGTTAGCTCATATGGGAGTTGATCTGAACATTTATTTTTATTTATTTTATTTACCCCTTTTTCGTGATATCCAATTGGTAGTTACAGTCTTGTCCCATCGCTGCAACTCCTGTCGAGAGCCGTGTGTCCTCAGAAACACGACCCCGCCAAGCCGCACTGCTTCTTTGACACAATGCACGCTTAACCCGGAGGCCAGCCGCACCAATGTGTCGGAAGAAACACGTACACCTGGCGACCGTGTCAGCGTGCGCGCGCCCGTCCGCCACAGGAGTCGCTAGAGCGCAATGGGACAAGGACATCCCGGCCGGCCAAATTCTCCCCTAACCGCGGACAACGCTGTGCAAATTGTGCGACGCCTCATGGGTCTCCTGGTTGCGGCCGGCTCCGACACAGCCTGCGATCGAACCAGGATCTGCAGTGACACAGCTAGCACTGCGATGCAGAGCCTTAGACCGCTGCACCACTCAGGAGGATATGAACATTTCTGGCAAGTTATAAATAGCTCTCTAAGGCATAAAATGATAAGAGGAATACCGATGATGCACTACTCAATTTCGAAATTTCACCTTGTGCATTCTACATTTACAACTATCAAGAGTAAGTTGAAAGCCAGACTGAGTTCCTTTCAAAAGAAAATAGCCGGATAACCGCCAAGCCGCCCCCACCGACCCCACAGTTTGTGAACCACTGATCTAGCCTAATCAAACATTGACGAAGTTGGAGGATTCTAAAACAATCTCAGACTTTTTAAAGACCAAAGTCAGTGCTAAAGGGCAAAGCAAAATTTGATACATAAGTAGAGTTCAGGCCTACATTACCCTACAATGTCTGTGTTATAGACAAGAACATGACACACAGCATTGTCAATAAAAACTCAAGCAGCCCATGTTCTGAAAGTCGGAGCCTCTCTTAAACAGCCTACAGTGATGTGTCTCTAGAACGTGACGTCTACCTCCCAGGCTGTCAATGACATCAGAGAGCTGTCTCATGTATCAGAGTAGCTTCTCACCTGCCATGATCTCAAAGACACTTAAGCTACTGCTTAAGTGCCTAGGAGGTCACAAGTTCATATAGGAAGGATCCATCTAATGTATGTGAAGCACTTGGCTCTCTCAAATCAAAGTAAGGCTAGTGAATGCTGTTTTAACCTTAGTAAAGGCTCAGTAAAATCAAGTATTTCATTAGCCAACATTCCCAACAGCCATACAATTAATAGGCCTAGTTCTGTAACAGTGATTGCATGACGTTTATTCAGGATGACTCAACAGGAGAAAAACACTCTGATTCAATCAAATCCACATTTGAAACCATTCCAAAGCTTAGTGCCATGACCATTACAAGAATTAGGCTCGTGCAGATCAAATGACAGGCAACTAAAACTGTAATTACTCCCCCATCCATCAACGAACACAGAGGGGAAGAGTGGGAACAGCACCATAGATGGGCTACAAAAATGCAGTGAGATCATTATTTAGAAATACTCAATAATAGCCTACACTAGTCTAGTAGGCTAATATGACAGCTAGCTTAATCTGAAAGATTGATTAAAATTCCTAAATAGACTTTTCAAGTAAATGACCTTGTAAATTACATTCCAATCTAAATTGAGAGGTTAAATTGTAGAAGGGACTATGGAGCGAACCTAGCTCTCTGTGGGAAAGCAGTTGCCATGGCTGCCAATGGGAGACTTGGGAATGCAGACCTCTTTTCCCAGAAAAGTGTTTTTGCAGCAGCATCCCAAACTCTCTTGTAATTAGGCCTTGCTTAAATGGACAATTGATTGGCCAACATTGAAGACTCAGTGCCCACACAGAGACTAAAAAGATATAATGTTGACTGCAATAATGAGATTCGTGCTATTCAAATGAGGTGGTTGGTTAGTCAGAGATCTTTTGGAACTGTTACGACACTCATGAGAAATGTTGTGTTGATCAAGGTGAACAAAGCCTGGAAAAATAACAAAATTCCATAATTTTGTGAAAGACAATAGGCTGTGTTTTTCACAGAAAAATGTCCTAAACAAAACACTCTGGATAGCCTAGATACGCTTCACCACTAAATCTGCCCAGATGGACTAAATTATTTAGCTTAGAAACAGCTGGGAATCTCATTGGAGGGTGAAGGCAAAACCATCATTCACTAGTTTGTTTAATGCTTCGGGTAATTAATAGAGTTGACTTCCACTTAGTCATGGGAGGTGAGCTGTCAATCAGCTTTCCATTAAAGGTCACGATGATCTCTTTCTATTCCAAATGGCACCCTATTCCCTATCTAGCATACTACTCTTGAGCAGGACTCATACAGTTGAAGTCTGAAGTTTACATACACCTTAGCCAAATACATTTAAACTCAGTTCCTGACATTTAATCCTAGTAAAAATTCCCTGTCTTGGGTCAGTTAGGATCACCACTTTATTTTAAGAATGTGAAATGTCAGAATAATAGTAGAGAGAATGATTTATTTCAGCTTTTATTCCCAGTGGGTCAGAAGTTCACATACACTCAATTACTATTTAGTAGCATTGCCTTTACATTGTTTAACTTGGGTCAAACGTTTCAGGTAGCCTTCCACAAACTTCCCACAATAAGTTGGGTGAATTTTGGCCCATTCCTCCTGACAGAACTGGTGTAACTGAGTCAGGTTTGTAGGCCTCCTTGCTCGCACAAGCTTTTTCAGTTCTGCCCACAAATTTTCTATAGGATTGAGGTCAGGGCTTTGTGATGGCCACTCCAATACCTTGACTTTGTTGTCCTTAAGCCATTTTGCCACAACTTTGGAAGTATGCTTGGGGTCATTGTCCATTTGGAAGACCCATTTGCGACCAAGCTTTAACTTCCTGACTGATGTCTTGAGATGTTGCTTCAATATATCCAGATAATTTCCCTTCCTCATAATGCCATCTATTTTATGAAGTGCACCAGACCCTCCAGCAGCAAAGCACCCCCACAACATGATGCTGCCACCCCCGTGCTTCATGGTTGGGATGGTGTTCTTCAGCTTGAAAGCCTCTCCCTTTTTCCTCCAAACATAACGATGGTCATTATGGCCAAACAGTTCACTATTTTTGTTTCATCAGACCAGAGGACGTTTCTCCAAAAAGTACGATCTTTGTCCCCATAAGCAGTTGCAAACCATAGTCTGGCTTTTTTATGGCGGTTTTGGAGCAGTGGCTTCTTCCTTGCTGAGCGGCCTTTCAGGTTGTGTCGATATAGGACTCGTTTTACTCTGGATATAGATACTTTTGTACCTGTTTCCTCCAGCATCTTCACAAGGTCCTTTGCTGTTGTTCTGGGATTGATTTGCACATTTCGCACCAAAGTACGTTCATCTCTAGGAGACAGAACGTGTCTCCTTCCTGAGCGGTATGACGGCTGCGTGGTCCCATGGTGTTTATACTTGCATACTATTATTTGTACAGTGGAACATTGTACCTTCAGGCATTTGGAAATTGCTCCCAAGGATGAACCAGATTTTTTTTGAGGTCTTGGCTGATTTCTTTAGATTTTCCCATGATGTCGAGAAAAGAGGCACTAAGTTTGAAGGTAGGCCTTGAAATACATCCACAGGTACACCTCCAATTGACTCAAATTATGTCAATTAGCCTATTAGAAGCTTCTAAAGCCATGACATCCTTTTCTGGAATTTTCCAAGCTGTTTAAAGGCACAGTCAACTTAGTGTATGTAAACTTCTGAACCACTGGAATTGTGATATAGTGAATTACAAGTGAAATTATCTGGAATAATTACTTATGTCAAAGTAGATGTCCTAACCGACATGACAAAACTATAGTTTGTTAACATGACATCTGTGGAGTGGTTGAAAAATGAGTTTAATGTAAACTTCCGACTTCAACTGTACATAGGGCTCTGGTCAAAAGTAGTGCACTATATAGAGAATAGGGTGCCATTTGGGACACAGCCTTAGTCTATTCTTTACACTCCAGAGAGGCACCATAACTCAGCACATTGTCCTTTCCCACAGGAGCCACAGCAGTGTCACATCAAGGTCCTTGAAAACACTGGAGATAACTCGAGCTAAGAGTTATCATACTCCAATGGGTTCAGAAAAAACACAGCCTGTGCTAAAGTAAAGTCACTGAGACCAATATTATTCACTTTAAAATGTTGACCAAACAAAAACCATTGATTTCAAAGTTGAACAAACCATAGAACTCTATGCACAATGACTAGGCTGATTTTAACAATTTCCACTGAAAATTGTACAAAAACATTTACAGGAGGAACTGTGCAGATCCCCAGTTCAGTAAAATAATTACGGTAAAATCTCCCTCAGTTTTATTCTGTTAACAAACGTTGTATCTGCACAGTAGTCATTGTGCATAGAGTTCTGTGGTTTGTTCAACTTTGAAATCAATGGTTTTTGTTTGACATACATTTTAAACAAAGAATTTTAAAGTGAGTCTTAGCGTAATTCCATTGCCTTGGAATTGCCCGTAACCAATCTGGTAATGTTTTGTCCTCAAAGGCATCAAAATACAATTGGAAAGAGAACATCTAAACTGGATCCACATCGGAGCTGAGTTACCTGTCTAAATCTGATGGAGCTGAGTAACCTGTCTGAATCTGATGGAGCTGAATTACCTGTCTAAATCTGATGGAGCTGAGTTACCTGTCTAAATCTGATGGAGCTGAATTACCTGTAAATCTGATGGAGCTGAATTACCTGTCTAAATCTGATGGAGCTGAATTATCTGTCTAAATCTGATGGAGCTGAAGGACAAAGCATCAGTGTGATTCAGGATAACAAAACATTGCAAATCCATCACAGTGTTTTGGGGAATTAGTCAAATTAAACAGTTTGCATTCGAGTTTGTTAAACGTCAATAGGGGGTTCCACTTTTTGGTTCAGATTTGCCTAATCCCAAAGACCAAGACAGGACATTAGAATGCATGATTTATTGCATTTTGCTAGCTCAATATCTGAGCCAAACTTACATCTGAGTAAAAAATTGCGGTCAATCTCAAACAGGATATCATTACTTTGACTGTGAAAGACGTGCTCGGCTGTAGAATTAGGTATAGTACTTCCAGCACTCAGCATGTGTGGAACTTGTGTGAACAAGCACAGAAAATGTTGGTCATTTCCTTTTCAAGGACTTGCAGACTTTGGAGTTTCTGGGGGACTTCCCAAACCTACCACAAACAAACATCGTATTCCAAACTATAAAAAAAAAATGCTTCTTAGCATTATTACCAAGGTTATCATAACAGAACAAATGATACACTAACTCGCACACAAGGAGAAAATGACTGGGGAACAGATGTTGAAGAATTATATAACTGTTCTACTGTACTGACACGAGGAAAAAAAACAGCCATATCTAGGTGAAAGCAAAAGTGAAAATAGATTGGCCTACCTGCATCTCCTGAAAAAGCTCCTCACGGTCAATTAAAAGGTTTTCAACCCTCTAACTAACTTCTGTTGTACAGTGTGTAGAGGTTCAGGCATAATGTCCTGAGGACAAACCAAGCATTCTAAAGCTGTTGTAAACTTTGACTGGGCACACATATAGAGCAAGTCTTGGCTATTAGAGCAGTAAACACGGTCAGAAACATCCAGCCGGTGTGCTTTTATGGTTAGCAAGTATTTGTCAATCCCGAAGCTGTGGGACGACCATGCTCCGATCCATCTAGGGTCAGAAAATGTTCAAAGAAAACGAAAAGTGCAGATGGCTCGGAACACGCAGCTGCACGGTTGGTTCACTGCGTCTGGAGCGCCTAACCTACAGGTCAGCTTTTCCGTTATGACACAAACACAGCCCACATAGAGAACTTTAACTCTCTAAAGGGAAAGTAATGTCCCAGACAATATCAAGCCAGGTGAACAGATAGGATAAAGGTGAAGAAAATCTGCTTTTGAGGCTTTTGCATAAGATGAGATGCTACTCTACAAATGAACCCACTGACCCCTCCGCAGTCATTACAACGCAGTCATTACAACGCCATAATAAGGCTGGGCCACATTGGCTCTGTCATGGGCAAACATTCCAGATTAAAGATGAGCAGCATGTCTATCTGTGATCTGTTGTGGTTGTGTTTCTGTGTCACCACGTAATTACTTGTAATGGAGGAGGTGAAAAAGTACTTATTACTACAGAGCCAATGGGTGTGTTTACAACCTGGTCCTGTGAGTGTATGAAATTGTATATAGTAAGTACACCATTGGACTGAAGACTTATGCTTTTATCAAAGCAAAATATGTTATGAATATCATTCCAGACCAGTAATGTCAAATGCTTAAATATGCTCATCTTGCAATAGGCCTATCTAGCCTACTTAGAGTACAATCGTCTTACTTCCCTACTCTGTTCTGTTTGTAAATACACACCAATCTGTAGTGCAGAGTCTGCCATAAAGTACAACTAAAGTGAATGTCATAAATCTTCCAGTATAATCTGCTTATGGACCTTTCATGAGCATTTGATAAATACAACAAAATAGCTCCCTTTAGTGCAGCTCCTTGCCAAATAACTTATATATATCAGGTGCCAGACACAGTCACTTGACACAGGGTTTTATACCGGCACCCTCTTTAGCAAAGAGCTTTTAAACCTATTTTAAAATCCAAGACATTTGACCCAAAGGTAGTAGGCCTATAACTTGCATGTAATGGGGTTGGTGATGCATTTGTATTCCTTTACTGATCACTGGATGTTAGGCCATATGGCAATCCCAGTAACTATCAGTCAAACAGGATAGACTGGATATGAACCCTGAAGGGTAATACCATTTAAGCGGTGATAATAAAATCTGTTAATGAGGTGAAATGGGGGCTTCCATGTAGGGCACTCCTTATAGGAAGAAGCAGACTCATTATAGGGAGGGAGCTTGCGAATTAGACATGATCTAGTTAGTGCTGCATTCTGCAAGGGCAAGACTGCTTTTACATTTCCTTATCACATTTCTGTTCTGGAAAAGTCCTGTTACAGGATTTCAATAACAAGGATTGTGCATCGAGAGACCATTGATATGATAGAATAGATAGGCTACACGGCATTAGTGAATTATATTTGCCAATGCATAATGAGTAAAAAATGCTAGAAAGATTCCAAACCCTTGTAAATGATGTACCAAATCATGTCATGTTTTGCTAAAAGACCTCATTTTTTGAGGTTTGCAATGCATCCACACATTAGTAATGGAAAACAGATCCCCCTGTGTCATTGGGTTTAGCTTGACTCATGGAAGTAAAGGAAGGTCTGTCCAAAAAGACACAAAACTCTCACTATTTACATCAGCAGAGGAGAAAACGATTCCTTGTTTGCCTGTAAAAAAAAAAAGACAAGAGTGCTTGCCCAAAATCTGTGCTGCATGGGTTATGGGGGAAGGAGCTGGGTTAGGAGGCAATTATAAGAGAAATTAGATACAGAGTAGGTAAGTAGTGGGGAAGTCAACCAAATGAAAGCAATAATGATCCTATATGCTTGCTGATTTTAATTCACCTGATACCAAGGCAAATGTAGAATCATTTAAAATGATTATTTGATGTTGATAAAGACACTTTTTATGATAGCCTTACTCCTGGACAAAGACTAGCCAATTCCCAGTCAGGTCCTTTTGGCTCTTAGCATAATGCTTTGTTTCTGTCTCTCCCCTGAGGAAACAATGCATCCTTCACAGCTGTCAGGCCAGTCAACACCATATGCAGCCACTCCCAAGTCAGACCGGGCCAAGTGTCAGGTGAACAGGGGGGGGGGAGACAGAATCCCAGACAAACACGGGACACCTACCGGAGGTAGCAGGAATCTCTCTTCTGAGTGTAAGCGGGGAATACCGTAAATAGTCTAAGTCGTCATTAACATTTTCTGGAACAGTGGAGGAAGTGTGCTCTTAATGACAGGTTGCAGGCATTCCTATTGCTCAAAGGATAGACTTCTGGACCTGGACGATCATGACTCAGGGCCATTGAGGCCATGTGTAGCAATACAATAAAATACTGTCTTTCAGAACTGTGCTATGATGTGGTAAAACCAGGGCATCCTCATTAGTAGTAAAAACCCTTCGGGGGGAGATCGTCTCTGACAGCCAGTTAAGGGACTGTGAGGTGCATGCGTCAATACATCTCTAATGTTCTGTCATACATAGGCCTAGTGGATGAACTTTACTGTGCATGGGATGAACTGTAAGATTTGTCTTGGCCAATAGGCCTTATGTTGGTAACTTAAGGTTCCCCTTGATTTCAACGATGTGGTGGGTCTTCTCGCGAAGGTAAATTTACGAAAAAATCCTGACTGTTTAAGAAAGCAAGAGAAAGAAAAACTCCTAAGTCAATCAAACAGTTTGCGAACAAAGCCATTGCTGCATAATGCACTGCCCTCTTGGCAATTCTTTTTACAATGTCAGTAAGATTGCTGCACCACTCCAAGCCTTCCCAATTACATTAACATAATCACATCCAAACAGCACAACTGTACAAAGTGAAGAATTAGTTCAGACAGACCCCGCTGACTTCGAGCTAAAGCTCCTGAAATTGAAGAGAGTATGAGGGGAAAATACTGAAGTGGAAACATTTGCAGAGGGAAAACACTGTTGGGGCTCTACCCCAGATTTGAATCTGAGCCAAGGATTAATCCTAGCAAGCACAGCCAATTTGAATTTCATATTATAAGGAGCATCCTTGTTATGTTAAACCCCTTGGTTAGTTGAATCTACTTTCAAAATAATGTTACAATGACTGCAGTGTTGGAAAACCGAACTAGCAACTAATTTACTGTAAATAATGTAACTACTAGGCTTACCGTAAAAAATGTTTTTTTGCAAAATGTACAAAAATAAAGAGAGCAAGTTGCTATGATTTAGTGAAGAGTGCGAACTATGCTTTGATCAGAAATTACAGCAACAAAATCTACATATAGCCTCTTCAATGGCTAAAAATGTAACGTGCTGGCTCGCTATCTAACAGTTAGACTATAGATCATGGTAAATTGAAGAAGATGTCTGGCAGCAAAGAGCTTCCACTTGATACTTTTCCAGCACCACAGCAAGCCACATTTTCTAAACGTATTAGCTATCGTTGAATACTCTGACTGGTATAGTGGCAAATATAAGACGTTTGGCTAAATTGTCTTAGCTATACGCGTCACTGTGCTTGCTATATGGTGTGAAATGACAGTTAGATAGCTAGCATCATGCTAACAATTGCCAGGGACAACAGCAATCACAGCTGACAAATGAGCTAGCCAGCAAGCCAAATTACCATTATATTCAGAGCTGGCTAGCTAACTTATGGAATTTATCTTAGCCATGTTACCATTACTGCTAACATCATCTTACCCCATCATCACTTTCGTCCATATCCCGAATGTTTTGTGATTAGTCTTCGCGAAGGCGCTGGCAAGCTGTTCTGACAGTTGTTCACCTCAGATCCCTTGGCTGACTGAAATCCCCCCACCACCACCACCACCACCATTTCTCAGTATATAAAACTAGCCAATGTTTACTTATGCTACAGACGCATCAAACAGTTCTCTCCTCCGAGGAAAGCTGACCCATTTTCCTAACATGAATTGCACTACTCGTAACGTCTATTTTCATATTTCAATCCAAGGAGTAGAATCTGTCTGGCTGACAATGGATGACTGGAGGCGTGACAGAATCCTACGGAACTCGAAACCCCACGAGCTACTGTACTGTAGCTAGCTAGCCCGCGAGCTAACAACGAATTCGGCTCGAGCCCGCTCCAGCATCCCTCTGAACCCAATAACCAGCCATTGTTGACTCGTAAAGTTTGGCGTTGAGGTAGTTAACGACGCATTTACTTACCGACGATTGATTTATTCCATCCGTGTGCAAAGCATTTTCATGATCCGACGTCCAACTCTCGCTTCCTATTTGCTATACTTTGCCCTCTGTGTTTATCTATTGACTTTTGTTACGCTTTCCAGCCTTCCCCTCAAACACCGTGACACTTGGTACATTCCTATCTAAAAGCGCTTCCTCGTTCGTACTATTCCAGATCAAACAAGGGTAGATTAACATGTGGCAGATACAGGACACTGAGAAAGGAACAATATTAATGAAGCTCTTGTCCAAAGATTCCACTGGCAGGCAGCATGAAAACCTGTTCATGAACTATCTATCCATCATTCATTTGCAATAATTGTAGAATCTAGAATTTCACTCATGCATGCTGTATTTCTGTAGGCTACCTTGTGATTATGCAAGTTGTATTGTTTTCAGAGTGATGATAGGCTCTCATGACTATGGCTAAACTATTTTCAATCCATTCTGCTCATTCAGAAATTCTGAGACGACAATTTCCCCTCATTCATGAGATACGACTTAAATTTGGTTTAAGTAGTGTTGCCAATTGCCAGGCGAGTCTGTATCGCATGACTATAAACTGCCTTCCACAATACACGTATACATATTGGACTATATTTCTCATTGTTGTTGCATTGTCTGGAAGGAACCTCAAAGTAAGAATTTCATTGGACATGTGTATCATGTACATCCACAAATACAATTAGAAATGTATCCATGTTATAAAAACACACACCATGTTATATCTCAGGAAATGTATGGTACAGAATGAATCGATTTAGTGCCAAGCACCATATGGCAGTAGGCCTATACATGCAGGTTTTATGTTCTGTGACATGTACATTTATTTGATATAGCACGTTTTCACCAATACCTTCAATTACTGGTTTCTAGAGGCACAGGCAGACTAAACACCATTATTATGTATATCTTTAAAAAATTGCTGTACGTTTATATCACCACATGTAATCCTTAAATAGACATTTACTGCAAAGTGTCATATTTCCCGAACATTAGGACAGAAAACCAGCGATGGGATGTCTACAGAAATTGGGATTATGATTTTGCTGTTTTAAGCAAGAACATAAGTGTAAATAACCAGTTTTTCCTGTCTGATTCTTAAATGAAACAAATACTCCATAGCATAACTTCCTGGATGGTCAGGGCCGGTTCCAGGCATAAGCTGCAAATTAACATGGCATAAGTCATTACACAATTTGTAGAATTGTTAGCTTTAAAACTGCAAACATTTCTCTCCACCACATGGAAAAATGTGTAGAATTGCAGAAAATCTGCTGTAAAATTGCCAAAATGTTCTCTTTGCCCCATGGCAAAATCTATAGCTTCGATGACATTTCTTTTTAAATTGCAGTTTTCTCCCTGCCCCATGGCATATTGCAGGACATTAACTTTAAAACGTAAATGTTTCTCTCCACCGTCATGTTTTGCCGTGAGGTGACAGGCCCCCCGAACCAAATCACACAAAAGCTAGAGCCGGCCCTGCGGATGTAGCAATGTCGTTGAACGTCTTGAATATGTGGGGAGGTGGAGCTAAATGCTTGATGACTATAACATACCTTATTGTATTAAAGTACCTTTACTCTAATTTACTCAACATGACTTACTAAAATGTATATGGAAGAGGTTTGTACAAACATAAAGTAGGCAGATGAAACTCATTTTGGGAAAGGTGTGGGGTTTGGGACAAAGTCAATAAACTTAACCGAAAGGTCACTGGTTCAAATCCCGAGCCAGCAAGTTGGAAAAAATCTGTCGTTCTGACCTTGAGCAAGGCAGATAACCTCCAACAACTGCTCCCGGGTGACGATGATGTTGATTAAGGCCGCCCCCCCGCACCTCTCTGATTCAGAGGGTTTGGGTTAAATGCATGAGACACATTTCAGTTGAAGGTAGATTCAGCTATATTACATTGTCATACACAGCTGGGTGACTTCTTGCTTACCGATACCAACAACAAAATTCAAATCAGTTAGTCTTTCCAATGTGGCAGATTTGAAATATATTATTGTTGATGTCTGTATGCAGGAATTCATCCCGCTGTATATCGAGATGTCATATTGCTGAGTATACCATTAATAAGATTGACTGTCCTATTCATTAAAAATGACAAAACAAGATACTGTAGGCAAATAAAGCAATACATTTAGAAAGACAAATTCAACTGCATAAATATAGATTGTATTGCTATTTATGTAAATATAGATGTGTTCCTCATTGCAAATGCATGGATATTTAGATCACAGACTGCCATATCTGATAAGAGTATTAAGAGTTGAAAGGATTTTTTGAAAGCATGGCAGATAAAGTGGTATTCCTATTTTCCAGTACAATATTTGAAAATCCAACACTAGGGGGTGATCCATTTCCAGGTTGAGACATTCACCCACACCCTCCTCACCTCAATCTTATTTTGAAGGTTTTTACATAATATTACTATGGCATCCCAATGGTGTCAAAGACGATCATGGCCTGTATACACAAAGCATCACCTAATTGGAGCGGGGATTTAGGATCCTAGATCAGCACTCCTACTCTGAGACACTTTGTGAATACACACCGCGATATTCAGTTTACCACAATAGCACAGAGAGGACTACAAGAATGAGTGGAATTGGATTTATTTACAGAGGGTTAGGGTTAGACGGGGGATACTGGTGGACTTAACCCACCTAAATACCAATAATCTCATTACTTCATTAGTGTGGACACAGACAAACAGCAGATGTGTGCTACAGTAATTACACTGTAACGACACTGTAACGACACTGTGACGACACGGTAACGACACAGTGACACAAGATGGCGACACCAACGGCACTGTAACGACACTGTGATGACACGGTAACGACACCAACGGCACTGTAACGACACTGTAACGACACAGTAACGACACTGTGACGACACGGTAACGACACCGTAACGACACTGTAATGACACAGTAATGACACTGTGACACCAACGGCACTGTAACGACACTGTGACGACACTGTGACGACACTGTGACGACACGGTAACGACACCAACGGCACTGTGACGACACGGCACCAACGGCACTGTAACGACATTGTAACGATACAGTAACGACACCAACGGCACTGTAATGACACTGTAACGACACAGTAACGACACTGTAATGACACTGTAACGACACAGTAACGACACTGTAACGACACGGTGGCGATTGCGGAACTGTTTGTTACAAATACCAATTTCAAAAGGTTAAAATACAGGACCGCTCCATGGTCTGTTTGTGAATGGTCCAGAGGACTTCAGAGGCTGCTGGGTTATCTCTTGAACAGATGAAATGTCTTTCTAGGTCATTTAGCCTGAGGAATGACAGACAAGCCCCGGATACCTACTAGCTATCATTCCATCTGGGTGGGGAGCTATAGAGAGTCTTAATCATCTTACGTTGTCATGACTAATGTCTCATGGAAGGTGATTGGCTGGTTTTATGTCTACACTACCAAGAGCACTTCCAACATCTCAAATCTACTGTACATTAGGGACCTGGCTGGTTAGTTTTGGTATAATCCCAGTGCTCAAAATCCACAAATGCTCTTCTTGGGAAATATCAATGTAATGTTGATCGCAAAAATCACATCATTGTGTAGTAGCCTAAGGGCACAAAATGCAAACAGTACACTGTACTGTAATGATGGAACAATCAAGGATGTGAAGCCACAACATCTCATCAAGTCGTCAACTGTACATGCAACTGGACCATCCATCAGATGCACTTTCAGTAGCAGCACATCTCTGTACACACACAACCAAAACAGCAACTCACCTTCTGAGCTGGAACAGGCTTAACCATGGAGGGACGAGCAGCACTGATCACAGAGGATGGAGCAGCAACCGTTGAGACTGTGGGTTGTGACATAGCTGAGCTCACCACAGAAGGCTTAGAAGAAGAAGCCGGTGAGGTCACAACACTGGGTTGAGTGACAGCTATAGACGTGGAGAGACTCCTTGTCACTGCGTTCCTGTACGTATCGTCAGGTATTTTTGAGGACCTCTCCTTGACTGCATGCAGAAAGGTCTTGCGCTCTTCTGGACTTCTAAGGACCACTTGTGGACCACTTGGCTTCTCACCAGCCTCCTTCTGCTTTGCACTGCTAACCCAACTGTTAGTGCTGCTGGGGCGATGGAGGCTGGGAGCCACATTGCGTTGGGTAGGTGCTGGAGCCGGGGCCTGGAGGAAAGGCTTCTGGCTGGGCTTCTCCCTCTCCATCTTAGGGGCCTTGGGTCCCAGGGTGTTGGGCCCAGATCCCTCTGCTGGGTGTAGGAAGCTGACCCGTAGTGTCGCAGAACGGGCTTGAGAGTGGGGTGTTGGGTTGGTGGCAGTGGTTGGTGTCCCCGCTAGTGGCTGTTGATTCTCCTTATTCATCATTGTCCGAGGACTGTCCTCCCGCAGAACCCAAACTGGGAAATCCGACTCCAAGGTACTGAGACTATGCTCCTGTAATCCAGTCACTGATCCCAGATCAGCGATCAACAATGAGGTCTGAGTCTGAGGGTCTCCTGAGACAACCAAAGGCACATCTCCAGCATGAGCTGAATAATCAGATGTTTCTCCTCTCTCTCTGGCTTTTTCGTCTCCTTCTTGATTTGAGCTGATGTCTACTCTCAAGGCTGTGACGCTGCAGTCCTCTATGTGCTCAGGTGGGATGGGCGCTGCGGTTGCAGCTGTGAATGTCACTATAGCTCCAGCCGAGTTGTTCGTCGACACTCCTTCCTCTGTGGCGATGGAGCTGGCAGTGTCAGCAGGATGCGGAGGGCCATGGGCCTTAGAGGGCGACTGCAGTCGAATAAAGAGGAAGGAAGTCTTGACCTGATGATGATGATCAACCATTTCCTCTAAGGGAGGAGGATCTGTTGGTGCGCTGCGGTGGGGGGGGGGGGGGGGGTGAGAGGGGCCAACACGGCCCTGCAGAGGGCTCAGTGGAAGAGGAGATGGGTTCCCACTGCAGAGCTGGGAGAGAGAGAGAGAGAGAGAGAGAGAGAGAGAGAGAGAGAGAGAGAGAGATTGAGATTGAGATTTTAGATGTGGGAATGGATGTGTGATTCATCTCAACGTAATTTGATGGCCTACAATAAGATGACAATGCAAAAATCCAGAAAGTACTTGGCCAAAGTCTTTTTTGTGCAATATAATGATGTATCCATTCTGATAGTCATCTGACAGGAATGTATGTTTGTATATGTTAAGATGAATGGATAGATGTGTGTAGTTACATGTACTGTACATGTTGATTGATGTTGTTTCATGTATATATTATGGATAGATGGATGGATGATGGACGGATGGATGGATGATGGATAGGCGGATGGATGACCCTTAAAAAGGTACAGTACCTTCGAGAGTATTCAGACCCCTTGACTTTTTCCACATTTTGTTACGTTACAGCCTTATTCTAAAATGGATTAAATAAATACAAATTCTCATCAATCTACACACAATACCCCATAATGACAAAGCTAAAACACGTTTTTTGACATTTTTGCTAATGTATTAAAAAACAGAAATGCCTTATTTATATAAGTATTCAGACCCTTTGCTATGAGACTCGAAATTGACTCTAAATTGAGCTCAGGTGCATCCTGTTTCCCTTGATCATCCTTGAGATGTTTCTACAACTTGATTGGAGTCCACCTGTGGTAAATTCAATTGATTGGACATGGTTTGGAAAGGCACAAACCTGTCTATATAAGGTCCCACAGTTGACAGTGCATGTCAGATCAAAAACCAACCCATGAGGTCGAAGGAATTGTCCGTAGAGCTCCGAGACAGGATTGTGTTGAGGCACAGATCTGGGGAAGGGTATTGAAGGTCCCCAAGAACACATCATTCTTAAATGGAATGAGTTTGGAACATCCAACACTCTTCCTAGAGCTGGCCGCCTGGCCAAACTGAGCAATTGGGAGAGAAGGGCCATGGTCAGGGAGGTGACCAAGAACCTGATGGTCACTCTGACAGAGCTCTAGAGTTCCTCTGTGGAGATGGTAGAACCTTACAGAAGGTTACAGCACTCCACCAATCAGGCCTTTTATAGTAGAGTGGCCAGACGAAAGCCACTCATCAGTAAAAGGCACATGACAGCCCGCTTGGAGTTTGACAAAAGGCACCTAAAGACTCTCAGACCATGAGAAACAAGATTCTCTGGTCTGATGAAAGCAAGATTGAATTCTTTGGCCCGAATGCCAAGCGTCACGTCTGGAGGAAACCTGGCACCATCCCTACGGTGAAGAATGGTGGTGGCAGCATCATGCTGTGGGGGATGTTTTTCAGCGGCAGGGACAGGGAGACTAGTCAGAATCGAGGCAAAGATGAACGGTACCGAGAGATCCTTGATGAAAACCTGCTCCAGAGCGCTCAGGACCTCAGACTGGGGCGAAGGTTCCGCTTCCAACAGGACAACGACCCTAAGCACACAGCCAAGACAACACACAAGCGGCTTCAGGACAAGTCTATGAATGTCCTTGAGTGGCCCAGCTAGAGTCCGGACTTCAACCCGATCGAAAACCTCTGGAGTGACCTGAAAATAGCTGTGCAGCAACGCTCCCCATCCAACCTGACAGAGCTTGAGAGGATCTGCAGAGAAGAATGGGAGAAACTCCATGAATACAGATGTGCCAAGCTTGTAGTGTCATACCCAAGAAGACTCAATGCTGTAATCGCTGCCAAAGGTGCTTCAACAAAGTACTGAGTAACAAAGTACTTAGGGTCTGTGCTGACCAACTGTGTGGAATACTCCAGCGTCCCTTCATCCTTAGCCTGAGCCTAGAAAGGGTCCCTGTGCTGTGGAAAACATCCTGCCTCGTCCCAGTGCCCAAGAAGGCACACCCCACTGTCCTGAATGACTTCAGACCTGTAGCGCTAACATCCCACATCATGAAGACCCTGGAAAGGTTAGTCCTCACTCACCTCAGACCCCTGGTGTGTACATCACTGCAGTTCGCATACCAGCACAACATCGGGGTGGATGATGCTCTCATCTACCTTCTGCAGAGGGCCTATTCTCACCTGGACAACGCAGGTTGCACTGTGAGGGTTTTGTTTTTTGACTTCTCCAGTGCCTTCAACACCATTCAGCCCCTGCTACTGGGTGAGAAGATGAAGAGGATGAAAGTGGAAGCACCCTTAGTCTCCTGGGTCACGGACTACCTGACCGGTAGGCCACAATTTGCGCGACTACAGAGCTGTATGTCAGAACGGGCAGTGAGCAACACAGGGGCCCCCCAGGGAACGGTCCTGTCCCCCTTCCTGTTCACCCTCTACACCTCGGACTTCAGATATAACTCTGAAACATGCCACCTACAGAAGTTCTCGGATGACTCTGCAATTGTAGGGTGCAACAGGGGTGGGCAGGAGGAGGAGTACAGGAGCACAATCAGTGACTTTGTGTTGTGGTGTGAGCAGAACCACCTTTAACTCAACATCTGCAAAACAAAGGAGATGGTGGTGGACTTCAGGAGAACCAAGGCACAACTGACTGCAGTCCCTATACAGGGGATGGATGTGGAAATGGTTGGGTCATACAAGTTCCTGGGAGTCCATATGGACAATGGGCTGGTAACACCGGGGCCCTGTACAAAAAGGGCCAGAGCCGACTCTACTTTCTGAGGAGGCTCAGGTCCTTCAACGTGTGCAGTAAACTACTGCATACCTTCTACCAGTCTGTGGTGGCCAGTGTCATCTTTTTTGCAGTGGTGTGCTGGGGAGCCAGGAATGTATTTTAGTATCCTGTATCCTTTTATATTTGTATACTGTATATTTACCTGTACAGTTAATTTAACCATGCAAAATGTTCACTTACCTGTTCATTTAACCAGTATGTCTATTAAATAAACTATTATTACCCTCACTCATATCATACGCACTTTTAGCTATTGAAGTATTTCTCTGCCATCAATAGTTAACCATGCACCATCCGCCAATGTATAGTGTACATATTCAGCCAACCACCCATACTATGCAATGTATTTTTCTATCTATCTATCTATCTATCTATCTATCTATCTATCTATCTATCTATCTATCTATCTATCTATCTATCTATCTATCTATCTATCTATCTATCTATCTATCTATCTATCTATCTATCTATCTATCTATCTATCTATCTATCTATCTATCTATCTATCTATCTATCTATCTATCTATCTACCTACCTACCTACCTACCTACCTACCTACCTACCTACCTACCTACCTACCTACCTACCTACCTACCTACCTACCTACCTACCTACCTACCTACCTACCTACCTACCTACCTACCTACCTACCTACCTACCTACCTACCTACCTACCTACCTACCTACCTACCTACCTACCTACCTACCTACCTACCTACCTACCTACCTACCTACCTACCTACCTACCTACCTACCTACCTACCTACCTACCTACCTACCTACCTACCTACCTATCTATCTATCTATCTAAAGGGTCTGAATACTTATGTAAATGTGATTTTTTTTATAAATTAGCAAACATTTCTGCTTTGTCATTATGGGGTTATTGTGTGTAGATTTATGATGGAAAAATAATATTTTGGAATAAGGCTGTAACATAACAAAATGTGGAAAAAGTCAAGGGTTCTGAATACTTTTCGAAGGCACTGTATATTTGAGAGTTACCCTCCTCTCTGCTTTTACACACTGTAGAAATGCAGTGCACTTGTTTATTTTTTCCAGTTCCATTCAGCTGACCAAACGCTGAGCAACCTTGCATAAAACCCAACTGCTATTAACTCACTATGATACATCTGGTCAGATCATTCTACAATCCCCCCACACACACACACACACACGCACATACGCACACACACACATACATGTACTCACACACATACATGTACTCACACACATACACACACGCACGCATACACATACACATACACATACACACACACACACACACACACACACACACACACACACACACACACACACACACACACACACACACACACACACACACACACACACAGGGATGTACTTGCACAGCTCATAAGATATCTCTCAGGCCTGCTTTGGAACATATGTGATACAAGCTAGCTCTGATGAATGTCAGTAGACCAAAACATTGGCAAATTGAAAGTGAAACAAGGCAAGCACTGTCAGGAGCTGTTTGGTAGTACAGAAGAATATCCACTTGAGGTTTTGTCAGCAAATATTCTATATGGCATTGCTTTATCTGATCTAGAGGAAGAAACCATGTGACTCAGACTGATGCAATTCTGGTAATGACGAAAAAACACCAGTCTTATATATATGCATAGGAAAGTATTGTAATATTGACGATGTGGGTTATAAATACTTACCCTATTTAAATATGCTCATTAAATCAATTCAACAATCAATAGGCTGTATGACTAAATAAAGTGTTAGACTATGACTATTTTTTGTCAGACTGGTCTTCAATCAGACCTAACACCTCCCCCCCTTTTTACTGTGCACTACTTTTGACCAGGGCCCTATGGGCTTTGGTAAAAAATAGTGCACTATATAGGAAATAGGGTGCCATTTGTGATGCATCCTCTCTTAAAAAAATGCACACCGTTGTGCTGAGCGGATCAGACCAGTGGTAAAATGTGTGGTAGAATGTCAATTTAATCTCCAGTACAGTTATTACTGTGGAGCCAAGGTTTAGGGGACGTGCTTAATGCCAGTTTGAAGTGGGATCCATCTAATTCAGTGGACAAGCAGTTTATCCCACATACAGAAATACAAAGAGACGTTTCTTACTGAAAACATTACTGTATAGCCAATGTGGTCTAACCACTGTCTTTGTGCTTTTTTCTGGCCAGTGGCATTCTTAAGAATGAGAGGATAGAGTTGATGGTAGTTACACTGCTTTAAATGTAATGGCCAATTATCTATTGTAAGTATGCAGACAGATTTCCACTTTCCTAGTACTGTGGTGGTCGAGTTTAGACGGACTGACCGACAATAAGCAATTTTCCACTGTTATCGTAGTACTGAGTAGTACTGCCCAATTATAGTATATCCTCTGTTTACGGAACGGTTGGCCATAATTTGACTGTAGCATACAAAATGCTGGAAGTCCAACTGAACTGATTCCAAAGCCGACCACATTGTCAGTAACCCAAGCCATGTCTTTTCAAAGATGGAGTTACTCTACATTGCAAATGTAATTACATTTTTAACTGGAGAATTTGTCTTGTTTGTGTTCTTTCTTTTACTAAGTAATGCATCCCTTCCCAACCACCCACCCTCCATCCCTTCCCAGTGTCCCCCACAACCTGACCACAGCCTCAACCACCCACCCTCCATCCCTTCCCAGTGTCCCCCACAACCTGACCACAGCCTCAACCACCCACCCACCCTCCATCCCTTCCCAGTGTCCCCCACAACCTGACCACAGCCTCAACCACCCACCCTCCATCCCTTCCCAGTGTCCCACACAATTTGCTAAATGCTCACCAAAGCTCTGGATGGTATCAATACCAACAGGGGAGTGTGTTATTGAAACCAAGCATGCAGGAAGTTATGTCATCAGACGACAGCCTACCCCGGGAGTGTTGTTAGGGGGGAGCACTGTTTCTTGGGCAGTTTCACTGCCTCACCTCGCCCTCGTTCATCACTGGAGCCCATAAAAATAGCAGTGCTGATGGTTTCCTTACGCAATGAAAGCATTGTCTTGGCAGCCTTAATGATGTGGGCTGGACCAGGGAAAACAGCTGGGCTAGCAATGAAAACCGAACACCCCTCTATTTCATCAAAGAACCTCCTTTTTTTCAGTCGAGAGATTTTCTTAGAAAACAAGGACCATGTTTATTCATAATTTCAAGTACCACCAAAAAGTAGCCATTAAACGTGATACAATCATGGGCGACAAGCTAAGCTACTACTCCTGCGTCAGAACCATCAAATGAAATGGTATGTTTTGATAGTCCCCACAATGTTACAAGCCCAATGGGTGCCTCTCAATGGGTGAGTTTCAGAAAGGCTCTAAAGGCAATGTAGTCTAATATAAGCACCACTTGGGAGTGTGGACAGGGTTCAACTAAAGTAATTCTGAACTCTTGGTCTCTCGCCCACATGCCTTGGATGCTGGTGGCGGTGTAGTGATAAGACAGAAGGTGGTGCCTTGGATGCTGGTGGCGGTGTAGTGATAAGACAGAAGGTGGTGCCTTGGATGCTGGTGGCGGTGTAGTGATAAGACAGAAGGTGGTGCCTTGGATGCTGGTGGCGGTGTAGTGATAAGACAGAAGGTGGTGCCTTGGATGCTGGTGGCGGTGTAGTGATAAGACAGAAGGTGGTGCCTTGGATGCTGGTGGCGGTGTAGTGATAAGACAGAAGGTGGTGCCTTGGATGCTGGTGGCGGTGTAGTGATAGGACAGAAGGTGGTGCCTTGCATGGGCGACCAACCAAACATTCATAGCCATAATCAAAAGAGAGTGGGGGGCGTTGTCATAATCCCGGCCTACAGCTTGTGACCTAGTCCTAACAGAGAGGAATCTGTATGGGAAACAAAACTCTCTTTATATGAAGTCTTTCTGAAGGAAGTCAGACCGTTAGAGCATTCTACTGCTGATGGACACTATTGGCTGCCATTGCTATGGGCTTCTGTGTACAAACATCAAATCGTCTTTAATGATGTTTACTTGCGATTTTTAAGATAACATTAAAGAAAACCAATGTGATTGAAATGACTGCATAGGCTACTGTTGAATGCACAATATTGCACAATAGTTAACTTGCCTATAGTAACAGGCTATTTAGATTCATTCTAGTCATATTTTAACAGAAAGGAGCGTATTTTATGAAAGTAAGGTTAGTCAGTGTAATGGGGAAAAAAATAACACACCTATCATGTTAATATACGTACAGTCTATTCTACAGCAAGTATTGATAGAGCATACTGTCTGATGGAAAGTTTACATTCAAGTTTAAGCAAGATACTGTAGGAAGACACATGGACCTTGTATGGACCTGGTATGAAAATGATCAAATAATATGTCCTTTCTTCTCCTCCTCAGTCATCCTCTCTCTCTGTTGTGTCTATACTACTAATAATAATAATAATTATTATTATTATTATTAGAATGCTGTAATAATGTTGTTCAACATACCTCAGTCACTTATACAGTATCATAATGTGTAGATGACAGTTCATCCTCCCTGAGGTCAGAAAAATAATGGCAGCCAACCCCATCTACATCTCAAGGTGACTAATGTTTATTCCAGGTCACTCAAATACCTGACCATTGCTTAATTCCTGAAACTCCCAATTTGCACAACTTGACATAAAGCCACAAAGTCAGACGCTAAATTCCCCCTTATAATAATTTCAACGTACCATTACAGTAAATTATCCAAACCAACTCTGGTTTTTCATTGAAGCTTATAGTCGTTTACATGAGGCAGCTTTCTGGAATCAATCAATTACTTACTTTCATGAAAGTATACCTTCACTCTTGAATCATTGTGTCCAAATCCTCTTGCAAAGGCAGTAGCGGTCCGGTCCAGCGGCGCTTCAAATTCACGTGTACGAGAGAGATAATTAAATAGCGCGTATTGTTGCTGAACTTGTTGCTACAGGCTACAGGTCTCTCCGTTCCTTTTCTGTTACCTCGTTCTCTCGCTCCATGTGGCCCAAACCGAGATTTCTGGCGTCTTGCGCCGGGAGACCCTAACATAGAACTTATTTAGCATAGCAGGTTCTCAAAAGCATACTTTGTCAAGTGGGAAACACTGTCAACCCCTCTTATGTGCCATCGGCACCCTCAGACCGTAGCGCAGTAGAGGTTGCGATATTCAGACATTCTGTAGAATTGACAAAATCTCTATTATCAGTTCCGCAACAGAAAAAATAACATAATCAGGGATAACTTTGATTGTGCTTCTCGCTTTTTATTTTGTCTTGCTTCTTACTGTTTTTACAGGTTTATATAACTATGTTGATTAATTATGTATTTGTCTCTGTATCAATCCTTTTATATTTTTGCATACTAGTCACAAACCTGTCCAATGTGTATTCTTCCTCTCTGTTCATTGTCAAATGGCAATGTGTACTTAACAGCGACTGCACCAGTGAACCAGATGATTGTGATGACAGGGATAGGAGGTGTTTCCAGCTGATTGCTCAGGGAAATACAGTGTTGTATTACACCGAGAATTCAGTGGAGCAGCACAATGACTGACCTGTCCATCCAGACATGACAAGAGCACACACACACACACACACACACACAGAGAGAGAGAGACGTGTTGTGTACAATACATGTAACTGTTGTATGTAATTTTTGATAAAAACATGTTTAATGTTGGTTTGACAAAGTCAGTATGCATAGCATATTGTGAACATTTTATAGAAATGCTTAAAAAACTGTCACAAGGCAAATTTAATAGAAATGTAGGGGACCATTGCATTTATAAATATACCTGGTTTTCCTATAGAAGGACGTTTTCTATAACGGAAGTAGAGCTGTTTTCAATCTGCTCTTGTTCAGCCTCTAATCCAAAGAGTATGCTGTGAGTTTAGCACAATGCATTGATTGTGCTCAGAGGAAATGATCTTACGCTCACCTCTGTCATTAGCACCAGAACAGCACACTGTGCAATAGTCCCACACTGTGCAATAGTCCCACACTGTGCAATAGTCCTACACTGTGCAATAGTCCCACACTGTGCAATAGTCCCACACTGTGCAATAGTCCTACACTGTACTGTGCAATAGTCCCACACTGTGCAATAGTCCTACACTGTGCAATAGTCCCACACTGTGCAATAGTCCCACACTGTGCAATAGTCCCACACTGTGCAATAGTCCTACACTGTGCAATAGTCCCACACTGTGCAATAGTCCCACACTGTGCAATAGTCCCACACTGTGCAATAGTCCCACACTGTGCAATAGTCCCACACTGTGCAATAGTCCCACACTGTGCAATAGTCCTACACTGTGCAATAGTCCTACACTGTGCAATAGTCCTACACTGTGCAATAGTCCCACACTGTGCAATAGTCCCACACTGTGCAATAGTCCTACACTGTGCAATAGTCCCACACTGTGCAATAGTCCCACACTGTGCAATAGTCCCACACTGTGCAATAGTCCCACACTGTGCAATAGTCCCACACTGTGCAATAGTCCCACACTGTGCAATAGTCCCACACTGTGCAATAGTCCCACACTGTGCAATAGTCCTACACTGTGCAATAGTCCCACACTGTGCAATAGTCCCACACTGTGCAATAGTCCTACACTGTGCAATAGTCCCACACTGTGCAATAGTCCCACACTGTGCAATAGTCCCACACTGTGCAATAGTCCCACACTGTGCAATAGTCCCACACTGTGCAATAGTCCTACACTGTGCAATAGCTGTGCAATAGTCCCACACTGTGCAATAGTCCCACACTGTGCAATAGTCCCACACTGTGCAATAGTCCTACACTGTGCAATAGTCCCACACTGTGCAATAGTCCCACACTGTGCAATAGTCCCACACTGTGCAATAGTCCCACACTGTGCAATAGTCCCACACTGTGCAATAGTCCTACACTGTGCAATAGTCCCACACTGTGCAATAGTCCCACACTGTGCAATAGTCCCACACTGTGCAATAGTCCCACACTGTGCAATAGTCCCACACTGTGCAATAGTCCCACACTGTGCAATAGTCCCACACTGTGCAATAGTCCCACACTGTGCAATAGTCCTACACTGTGCAATAGTCCCACACTGTGCAATAGTCCTACACTGTGCAATAGTCCCACACTGTGCAATAGTCCCACACTGTGCAATAGTCCCACACTGTGCAATAGTCCTACACTGTGCAATAGTCCTACACTGTGCAATAGTCCCACACTGTGCAATAGTCCCACACTGTGCAATAGTCCTACACTGTGCAATAGTCCTACACTGTGCAATAGTCCCACACTGTGCAATAGTCCTACACTGTGCAATAGTCCCACACTGTGCAATAGTCCCACACTGTGCAATAGTCCCACACTGTGCAATAGTCCCACACTGTGCAATAGTCCCACACTGTGCAATAGTCCCACACTGTGCAATAGTCCCACACTGTGCAATAGTCCCACACTGTGCAATAGTCCCACACTGTGCAATAGTCCCACACTGTGCAATAGTCCTACACTGTGCAATAGTCCTACACTGTGCAATAGTCCTACACTGTGCAATAGTCCCACACTGTGCAATAGTCCTACACTGTGCAATAGTCCCACACTGTGCAATAGTCCTACACTGTGCAATAGTCCCACACTGTGCAATAGTCCCACACTGTGCAATAGTCCCACACTGTGCAATAGTCCCACACTGTGCATACGAAAAGCCTACGTACTCTCAGAAAAAAAGGTGCTATCTAGAACCTAAAAGGGTTCTTCCGCTGTCCCCATAGGATAACCACTTTGTAGAATAATTTTTGGTACTAGGTAGAACTCTTTTCGGTTCCATGTTGAACCCTTTCCACAGAGGGTTCTACATGGAACCCAAAAGGGTTATCCTACGGGGACAGCCAAAGAACCCTTTTTTCTGAGAGTGTACTTAATGAGCATCTAAATCATGTCAGCCAGCAGGTTATTTTATATTTAACCTTTATTTAACTAGGAAAGTCAGTTAAGGACACATTCTTATTTACATTGATGGCCTACCTACAGGGTCAGCCCCTGGAGCAAATTAGGGCTCAACCTTGCTCAAGGACACATCAACTGGTTTTTCACCTTGTCGGCTCAGGTATTCAAACCAGCGACCTTTCGGTTACCGGCCCAACGCTCTAACCACTAGGCTACCTGCCGCCCTATCAAGATGCATTACTGTGTGTATGTGATGACAGGTTCTGGAAGGGAAGAAAAGTCTGTTTGTGTGCGTGCGTGTGTGTGTCAACTTGTGTGTGTGTGTGTGTCAACTTGTGTGTGTGTGCATGTGCATGTGAAAAAGTCTGTGTGGCCAAGGAAGCCTTTGTAAGAACCAGCCCTTTGGACAGCACTTGTTGACAAAAGTTCAACATCTTGGTTCATTTAGATGCCTTCTCTTCCGCAGTGAGTTAGTTTCCCAAGTAACGATTCATTCATCCCGGCAACTCAGTTGGTGGCCACTGCCTCTCCTTGTGTGACACAGCTTCCTGCTAATCAAGGATGTCGTCACTCACTGGGTACCTTTTATCTTCATCCATTCGGACATTACTGTATATTATTACAGTTGGAGACACACACACACACACACACACACACACACACACACACACACACACACACACACACACAGTTATTCGCTTGCTTGTCTTGGTCAAGCTGAGGGCATACACCTTCAAACTCATACAGTATGTACATTTTTGAAAATTAAACTATATTTTAACTTTATAGAAGAAAACACAAAGTTGTCATCCGAAGGGGGGGGGGGGTTGGTGGCAGGATAAAATAGTAAACATTAAAAAACACATGTAGCAATGTGTTTATGTTTTTTTAAACCTCCAATAAGCTTCTTGAAATATCCTGTTCCTAAACCAGATGCATTTGTAAAGAGGACAGCTTTTCCATGTGAGGGTTTCAAAATGAGGACATGACTTTTGAAATAAATTTCCTTCTGATTCGAGGTCAGTGCTAATTAGAGACGCGCTTCTCCCCACAATAAAGAAATGGGTCAGAGAGCGACATGAGAACCATCAGCCACCCTGTCTGTGTCCCAAATGGCACCCTATTAATATGTAGCGCACTACTTTTGACCAGGGCTCATCGGCAGGCCCCGATGAAGCTCCAGTTAAAGTTTGTCGACCCAAAACAGTCACCCAGTAATCTTTTTGTTTGTATAGCTGCCTTTACCCCTGTTGACGTATAGTTACGGTACGTAGTGTATGTTCCAACGTAACATTCCATTCCTCGTAATCATAATCTGTAGTCGTCATGATCATCACCATCGTCACCATCATCACCATCGTCACCATCGTCACCATCGTCACCATCATCACCATCGTCACCATCATCACCTTCTTCATCCCAATACCATCAAACACACCAGCTATTGCCCTGCCATACTGTGACAAGCTGTGCTGAGCATGCCGCTCAAATCAGTGTTTGTGTGTGTGCGCACGTGTGTGTGCGGAGTGCAGGGGGCTGCCTAGTGCCTAGTCATGAAGGATTGTTTGATGACTTACGGAATGTGATACACAGGAGTTCCATTAAAACGATCACTTCAGCTCGCCCAGACAGACAGGCCAGGGCCAGTCCTGGGAAAGAGAGACCCAGATGTTGACCCCAGCAGCCCAGAGGTCACTCTAATTGCAGTCAAAACAGAGGGAGGTCTGAAAAGGGCCATTGTTTTGTTAACCATGCCTAGGGTACGTGTAAACATATGATGCCAGTTTGGCTCAGAGCGGCACAGACCTCTAGCTGGAGTTCCAACTCAGAGGGTTAAAAATGATTGGGATCGACATTTTCTCAACATGTCATGCATTGATTAAAGTGAAGGATGAAGAAAATTCAGTGGGTCATTTACATGTTAGTGTTCTCATCCAGAGTGACTTACAGCATTCATCTTAAGATAGCTAGGTGGGACAACCACATGTCATAGTAAGTACATTTGTCCTCAATAAAGAAGTTATCAGCAAAGTCATTGCTAGTGGGGAGGGGAGAGGAGTCAATTGTGAGTCTAACACCCCTGCTACACTACAGTCATCGGGTGACCGGTGTTGGCGTCAGACAGCCGTTGAGGGAACGCTTCCTTTGAAATCAATGAAAGCTGTTATACTGACCATGTTGTGCTCACGTTGCGTCACATCCAATGGCAGAGTCCAAGTTCAAGAATTGCCAAGGTTACATGTTTGACATCTGACACGCATGTTAATTCTATCTTGTGAATTTAAATAATGAGAAATAAAGTTGATTTTGGTTGCATATGGCCTCCACTAGACACCACTGGCTATTTTACTAAGATTTATGAAGTCAAGAAGCTACTAGCTAACAGAAACTCAAGCTAGCTAGCTCACAATATAAACAAAAGCAATATGTGTAATTAGAGGATCATTTAGTACAACCGCTAGCAAAAATTTAAGAGTACTTGCGAAAAACTGGACTAAAGCTGTTGTACTGACGCATAATCGATGAATATGGTACAGTAGAGGGAAATAGCATAAGCGCTCTGTGTAGCAGGTAGAACGTCACATTGACACAGCGCTAATGGCAAAGCACTGCTTATAGTGGAGCTGAAGTGTCACATCACAAAATACACGTTTTGAGATGAGTGGGTGCTGTGGGATTATTTAAGATATTATTTAAAGAGGTAGGGTGTCAGATGTTTTTGGAAGATGGGCAGGGACTCTGTCCTAGCTTCAGGTAGAGGCGGGTTCTACCATTGAGTGCCAAGACAGAGAAGAGCTTTCACTTGGCTGCGCCAAGAGACCTGAGGTGGCAGAACGGAGTACTCGGGTTGGGGTGTAAGGTTTGAGCATAGCCTGAAGGTAGGGAGGGGCAGTTCCTCTTGCTGCTCCGTAGGCAAGTGCCTACGGAGTTGGCACTTGAATTGGATGCAAGCTTCGACTGGAAGCCAGTGGAGTGTGCGGAGGAGCGGGGTGAGATGGGAGAACTAGGGAAGGTTGAACAACAGGCGGCTGTAGCGTTCTGGATAAGTTGCAGGGGTTTGATGGCACAAGCGAGGAGCACAGTCAACAGCGAGTTGCACTAGTCCATCCGGGAGATAGCAAGTGCCTGGATTAGGACCTGCGCCGCTTCCTGTGTGAAGTTGGGTCGTACGTTACGGATATTGTAGAGCATGAATCTGCAGGAGCGAGTCACCGCTTTTATGTTTGCAGAGAACCACAGGCTGTTGTCCAGGGTCACGTCAAGGTTCTTTGCACTCTGGGAGGGGGACAATGTGGAGTTGTCAACAGTTATGCATAGGTCCGGGAGGAAGAGCAGCTCTGTCTTGTCGAGGTTTAGCTTGAGGTGGTGGGCCGACATTCAGGCTGCGATCTGCCAGACATGCAGTGTCACCTGGGTGTCAGAAAGTGGGGAAGGAGGAAGTAGTTGAATGTTAGGAGAAACAATGTGAGGATATGTACAGTGCATTCGGAAAGTATTCAGACCCCTTGACTTTTTCCACATTTTGCCAAAAAGGCCTGATTGGTTGAGTGCTGCAGAGATGGTTGTCCTTCTGGAAGGTTCTCCCATCTCCACAGAGGAACTCTGGAGCTCTGTCAGAGTGACCATCGGGTTCTTGGTCACCTCCCTGAGTTTGGCCGGGCGGCCAGCTCTAGGAAGAGACTTGGTGGTTCCAAACTTCTTCTAGTTAAGAATGATGGAGGCCACTGTGTTCTTGGGGACATTCAATGCTGCAGAATTGTTTTGGTACCCTTCCCCAGATCTGTGCCTCGACACAATACTGTCTCGGGGCTCTACGGACAATTCCTTCAACCTCATGGCTTGGTTTTTGCTCTGACAAACACTGACAACTGTGGGACCTTATATAGACTGGTGTGTGCCTTTCCAAATCATGTCCAATCAATTGAATTTACCACAGGTGGACTCCAATCAAGTTGAATAAACATCTCAAGGATGATCAATAGAAACAGGATGCACCTGAGCTCAATATTGAGTCTCATAGCAAAGGGTCTGAATACTTATGTAAATAAGGTATTTCTGTTTTGTATTTGTAATACATTTCCTAATATTTCTAAAAAAAACTGTTTTCGCTTTGTGATTATAGGGTATTGTGTGTAGATTGTTGAGGGGATAAAAAAAATATATATATTTTAGAATAAGGCTGTAACATAACAAAATGTGGAAAAAGTCAAGGAGTCTTTCCAAATGCACTGTATAGAGAAAAGAGGAGAGGACCTAGAACCGAGTCCTGGGTGACACCAGTAGGGAGAGAGACATATCACCTGGTAGGAGCAGCCTGCCAGGTAGGATGGAATCCAAGAGTGTCCAGAGACACCCAGCCCTGAGAGGGTGTAGCGGATACATCTAGGACGATGAGAACAGAGGAAAGAAAGTCAGCTTTGGCAGTGAGGAAAGCCTCTGTGACACAGGGAAGCAATCTTGGTTGAGTGATTTGTCTTAAAGCCTGACTGGTTATGTCACGGTCACGGGTGAGGGAACGGGGCACAGAGCAAAAGGTCTGTGAAAACATTGTTTTATTAACTCAGAATACAGAGAGGGTCTCCAGATGGTCTGGAGAAGAGAGGAGGGGATGGGGTAGAGCGGGCAGGTTGTTGGTATACCAGACCACGCTAGTCGCAGGATTTCATCTGGAGAGAGAGGGGAGAAAAAGGTCAAGGCGTAGGGTAGTTCTGTGTGAGTGGGACTAGTGGACTAAATAGGCTGAGTGTATGAGGAGTGGATGTCTTCAACCTTATTTTCAAATTGGTTGACAAAAGAGGGAGGAGAAGGTGTAGGATTAGGATTAGAAGCTTGACATTTAGAGGGATAGGAAGTGGGTCTATCAGTGAATACAGAGGAAAAGAAGGGGAGAGAGTGGTGCCATTGGAACGCAGGAGTGATGGTTGCTGATAATGGGCCTCTGTACGCCTATGTAGATATTCCATTTAAAAATACAATACAATAGTCATTTACAACATTAACGTTGTCTACACTGTATTCTGATCAATTTGATGTTATTTTAATGGACAAAAAATGTGCTTTTCTTTTCAAGGACGTTTCCGAGTGACACCAAACCATTGAACGGTAGTGTATATTTTATTATTTTGTACATGTATTCTGTGTTCTGTGATGATATTGTAGCAACCTCAAGTCACCTAGCAACCACATCAAGACGTTCTGACCTCTCGGTGTAACGGTTAAGGTGTGGCCTTGAACGTAGCTTGACCGGGGTTCAAGTCTTGGTCGGGGCTACCACCCGAATTCGCTACAATATTATTACATTTTTGTTGAAAATGGGAGTATCAAATGTTTGAGATTGTCATGTGATAAAAACATGATGAAATAGTTTCAATAACTATATTTTCATACTCAAATTAAATACGTTTGGCTATTGTGTACCACTGAACTCTCACTTGCTGGCAGTCATTGGTCTCTCTGACCGCCGCGCATTCATGGACGTGGCCAGTCATGTATGCTCTGTCACAAATAGTTCACAATGCCTTGATGGAATTATCTGTGAAAGAACACTGAGACTTATGTTTGCGTCCTCAGTGGGGCAAACACTGAGATCTTGAGATGAGACCACTACTGCAGTCCATCAAGGTACATAAATACAGTTAAAAATAGAAGAACAAGCTGAATGGAAGTGACATTCAGCTACTCACAGAAGATCGAAAGGACCCTCTCATTGACTCACCTTACTGCTATCCAGGACGTCTCCTCCTCTAAGATACCATCTTCACTGTCAGACTTTTGATAACGGGCCCTCCCTCTCAGCCAAATGCTGTTCATCTGCTCCATCCATCTTCCGAAACCAAACTGTCCTTCTCTTGGGAACAACTGAAGAACTTCCCCCTTCCCCTCCACGCCTGTACAACTCCCAGCACTGTTGACATCAAACACTCACCAAGGCACAAACTGTCTAGGGCCATATCTAATTGCTCTATGATACCACTTCTAAAACAATGTCACGTACCAACGTGATAACATCAGCGGTTGCGTAAACACAGAAAATTATAGAGTTCCGTTGGAACATGGACCAGGAAATGGTTATTGCCTTTGAGCCCATGCCCAGTGCTATTCCCAAAGATATATTTTGTAAACATTCCGCATATTAAAACCTTAAAGTCTCTGCCTGGGTCCTCTCTCTCTCTCCCTCTCTCTCTCTCTCTCTCTCTCTCTCTCACACACACACACAAACACACTCTCACACTCTTTCTCTCAAAGGCAGATGCTGCAGTCTCCATCCTTGCTCATATAGCTTGCAATTTGCAAACCAAAAGCAAATGTGCAGCGAGCAATGTAGCCTAACGTTAGGTCTTTTCATAAGAACACATGTGCTTTCTGTTTGGAAACTGGTAGTTTGACCATGTCTGTGGTTTGACGTTTTGTATCTGCCAGTGGTGTTGTGACTGCTCTTCTCCTACTTTCTATAGCTGGCGCTAGGTCAAAGAGAGTGCAGTTTCATGCGTTGACGTCATGACATTTATGAATGTGCTGTTTCTCTCAAATGTGCATGCAGGCCTGGTGGGAGAGCAATGAGAGATAATCACAGAGAAGCCCAAACAACCGACATTACAGGTTAAGACAATATGCTGGACACAATTCCCCCAAAATATTCACATATTATACTTACACTGTTTATTTCCCATACCGATGTAGGTTGTGGGTTCTATTCCTCTGTTTATTTCCCCTACCGATGTATGTTGTGGGTTCTATTCATCTGTTTATTTCCCATAACGTTGAATGTTGTGGGTTCTATTCCTCTGTTTATTTCCCATACCAATGTATGTTGTGGGTTCTATTCCTCTGTTTATTTCCCATACCGATGTATGTTGTGGGTTCTATTCCTCTGTTTATTTCCCATACCGATGTATGTTGTGTGGTTCTTTAAATGTGTGTTTGCTAAATGTCCAGCTTTTACAGGTTACAAGCATTCCAATCCACACAGTTAATGGAGATAGTTTTGTTCATGGAAAGCAGGTCAATTACACATGATTAGCTATAGCTCACATAGACCTTTCAGGGATCAGGCTAAGAACCAGATGCAGACACAGGAGGCGGATCTCAGGATTTATTACAGTACAGGACGGCAGGCAGGGTCAGAGTCAGGCAGGTACAGGACGGCAGGCAGGGTCAGAGTCAGGCAAGTACAGGACGGCAGGCAGGGTCAGGCAGATACAGGACGGCAGGCAGGGTCAGAGTCAGGCAGGTACAGGACGGCAGGCAGGGTCAGAGTCAGGCAGGTACAGGACGGCAGGCAGGGTCAGGCAGGTACAGGAAGGCAGGCAGGGTCAGAGTCAGGCAGGTACAGGACGGCAGGCAGGGTCAGGCAGGTACAGGACAGTAGGCAGAAAGGTCAGAACTGGGAAGACTAGAAAAAGCAAAAACTAGAGCACAGGAAACACGAACTGGCGAGACAAACAGAAAACACAGGTATAAATACACAGGAGGTAATGGGAGACACCTGGTGGGGGGTGGAGACAATCACAAGACAGGTGAACCAGATCAGGATGTGACAGCACCCTAGGCTTTGTATGCGTTGAACAAGTACTCATGTATCATTTTACTTTTATAAGACTTTAGGAAATAAAAAATAAAATACTCTATTGACCATTTGATGATGCCTTTTTAAACGATGTTGTGCCCTTGAGCAGGGTACTTAACACCCAAACTGCTCCAGTGGTGCTACACTGCAACTGACCCTGGCTTCTAACCCCTCTCTGTGTGTGTGTGTGTGTGTGTGTGTGTGTGTGGGGTTAAAAGCGAAAGGCGAATTTCAGACAAATGGACAATTAAGTATTCTTCTTCAATAACTAGTTGCAAGAGGAATGTTCAAATCAGGTATATTCAGGTATCATATTCCAATAACTAGCATATACCCACCTGTTACTACAGTTTTTCCCAATTGAATACACACTATTCTCTGAATAATACCCCAATACCCCTAAACTGTTAACACAATGCCAATTATAAAAGGTCACATCTCCAAAACCTTACACAATTTTAGGAAATGCTGGCCTAAAAACGATATACACAGCCCTCAAAATCAAATAATCAGGTCAGAATCACGCAGACATACATCATATCTGTTGCTCAGACTGAGCGTTAAGAAAACACTGGGTTTAGAAAAATAAAACTCTCATCAAAATGGAAGAGTCATGTAGGAAAACAAAAAGAATCCACCAACACAGCCAGTAGAGAAGAACTTTATTTCACATAAAGTATGAGCCTGACCAGCCACAAATTATACATGGATTCATACATAACACATACATTTGGTATCATCAAGCAACAAAAAGAGAACACAGAAACCTCAGGCATTGTCCTGCCTGTCATGTTGATTTGGCCACAAGAATTTCATCCACCTCACAAATGATGTGATCCCTGGCCAAGCAGCGGGGGGGAAGCGCCTAGCATGGCGGATCCATAATTGGCATCCCTCTGCAGTGATATCGCCGCAGGCTTCCTCCATTTCCTGGAGAACACTCACTTGCTGATACGGGTTTTGATCCTACACCTTCCATCTCCAAGCTGAGAAGAATTCTTCATTTGGTTTGAGAAAGGGGGAATATGGTGGAAGGAAAACCATCTGCCGAGCGCACAATAGTACTGTAAACAGATTCATACTCTCACATACAAGTAGCGCATCTCTTTCACACGATCGGAGTTCTTCTCAAATGGTACACGATATATTAGCTTCATGCTCAGCCTGTGCCTTCTCAGAAAACGATCAATAGTCGATATTGAAACACTGTGTATGTTCTGAAACATCCCGTTGTCCTCTATTATACGCGTTTGGATTTCTCTGAGTCTAATCGCATTATTTGCCAACACCATGTTGACTATTTCATCCTCTTGTTCTCGGGTGAAGAGACGGTTTCTCCCACCAGCAGGTCTTCTCTCAACCCTGTATGCAAACAATACAATCCTCAGCAATGGTTCATGGTTCTGGGATGTTAGCTTGAACATCTGACCACTCTGTGTATGCTTTCGGTCACAGCGTATAAACGGCTGGGAAAAACTGTAAAATCATACATATTCCAGTGACTCCAAATGAGATAGCTACCTTATCATTATTTAGCCTGGAATAGTACAATCTTAGCACATCTGTTTCTTATAATTAAACCACAAAGAACCTAGCTAGCTATAGATCATGGCTTTGAGAACTGCCTTTGTTCTATTACGATCCTGTAATAGCTAAATGAAATCATTTCCTATTCCAGGTGCAACGTTTCATGTTGAGGGCTCACCGTGACCAATGACGGCAGTAAAAGGGACCATTCGGTGGTTTGAATGCGGTCCCACAGGCTCCATATAAAAGGATCACGCCATAAGAGCAATGGGGCCCTTTCAGTCTCAACAATAACATGTGTTATGTTAAAGGAATATTGCCTGTGTTCAAGTCTCCATATTGTTGCACTATTAATAACAGCATCTACAAAGGTGAACATAAAGGGCAGACACATTTATATAAAGACCCTATTGAAGTAATGGGTTGTTAATAAAGGATATGTTTGTGTGGGTAAGCACTCGTTTGTAATATAAGCCAGTAACCTTGCAGCAGGAGCCTTGGCTTGTGTGCTTTGGAACGTCCCATAAAGCAGGAGCCCATCTCCGGTTGCTGTAGTGTGGGGCAGCTTGATGAACAACCCCCTGGACAGGACGCTAGTCTATAGCAGGGCCTTACCCCCAATCCATCTCCTTAATGCTGAATGCCAAGCAGAGACGCATTTTTTTCAGGGCGGACACCACAAGGCCACTGAGTTGATATACAGTATATGGCATATTTTTCTATTATTTTCCATTCATATATTGTCCATATTGTCTATACACACCATTCACATACGTATATATTCATTTATATTCCGGACTCGTTCTGATATGTCTTCATTTCTTTGTTCTTACGTATTGCTGTTAAATTGCTGCATTGTTGGTCAAACATCTGCAAAACTGTGTACGTGACCAATAAACTATGATTTGATTTGATATAATGCTGGTCTAAAAGGTTGCCATTTGTTTTATTTATTTATTTAACCTTTATTTAACCTTTATTTAACTAGGCAAGTCAGTTAAGAACAAATTCATGCGACTAGCTCTTAGGAAACCTTGCAGTATTTCGTTTTTTTTATGTATTATTTTTTATATTATTAGCTCAGGAAATGTTTTGTGTCATTACATACAGCCGGGAAGAACTATTGGATATCAGAGCAGCGGTAACTCACCAGAACTACCAGCATTACGACCAGGAATATGACTTCCTTTGTTCTCTCTCCCCAGGGCAATCGAAAGGGCCACCCCCGGGTGGTGAAGGTAGGAAACAACACCACCACTTCGCTGATCCTCAACACTGGGGCCCCACAAGGGGGCGCTCTCAGCCCACTCCTGTACTTCCTGTTCACCCATGACTGCGTTAGCCAAGCACGCCTCCAACTCAATCATCAAGTTTGCAGACGACACAACAGTAGCACCAACAATGACGAGACAGCCTACAGGGAGGAGGTGAGGGCTCTGGGAGTGTGGTGCCAGGAAAAAAACCTTTCAATCAACGTCAACAAAACAAAGGAGATGATCGTGGACTTCAGGAAACAGCAAAGGTGCACCCCCCTATCCACATCGACGGGACCGCAGTGGAGAAGGTGGAAAGCTTCAAGTTCCTTGGCGTACACATCACTGACAAACTGAAATGGATCACCCACACAGACAGTGTGGTGAAGAAGGCCCTGTCTTGGCACCTAAAACCCTAACAAACTTTTACAGAGGCACAATTGAGAGCATCCTGTCGGGCTGTATCACCGCCTGGTATGGCAACTGCACCGCCCGCAACCACAGGGCTCTCCAGAGGGTGGTGCGGTCTGCCAAACGAATCCCTGGGAGAAAACTACCTGCCCTCCAGGACACCTCCAACACCCAATGTCACAGGAAGGCCAAAAAGATCATCAAGGACATCAACCACCCGAGCCACTGCCTGTTCACCCTGCTATCATCCAGAAGGCGAGGTCAGTACAGGTGCATCAAAGCTGGGACCGAGAGACTGAAAAACAGCTTCTATCTCAAGGCCAACAGACTGTTAAACAGCCATCACTAGCACATTATCGGCTGCTGCCTATAGACATAGACTAGAAATCACTGGCCACTTTAAGAAATGGAACACTAGTCACTTTAATAATGTTTACATATCTTGTATTTCTCATCTCACATGTACTGTATTCTATACTATTCTACTGTATCTTAGTCTATGCCGCTCTGACATCGCTTGTCCATATATGTATATATTCTTAATTCCATCCCTTACTTAGATGTGTGTGTATTGGCTATATGTTGTGAAATTGTTAGATATTACTGCACTGTCGGAGCTAGAAGCACAAGCATTTCACTACACCCGCAATAACATCTGCTAACCACGTGTACGTGACCAATAAAATGTTACTTTATTGGATGCATGTCGAAGTACTGTTAATGGTGAAGAATACATATATCAATGTCCTGAGTGTAATGTTGTGTGGTCAAAGTAGCGTGTGGGAACAGGAATGTGGAACGTTTTTTTATTTTTAGCTGAATTCCCTGTAATCTTAGATTCACTTTTATATAGAAGTACACCGCTGATTATATAGCACAATATTCCAAAACATGGAATATTAACTCTTAAACCAGTTTTTACATTGATCTTTCAACTAAAACCAAAACCAATCAAACCCCATCGTTCAAGATCCAAAGCACAAAGACTTGTTCAGTCTGTTTAACGTTCAAGCCCCTCCTCAATGGAATACTAATTGACTGGCCCTTGAACTTCTTAGCGCTGAGTTTTTCAAAGGTTGCATCTCAAATGGCACCCTATTCCATATGGGCCCTGGTCAAAAGTAGTGCACTACATAGGGAATAGGGGGTCCATTTGGGAATATCTGAGTTTACTTGCTATTTAATACAAGATGAAGTCAAGCATTTTGCAGAGGTCGTAAGTGAGATTTATTGGTAATCGACCCAAAACAAGTATCTTCTTTCCCATTCACATGCACCATTTCTCTTACTTTAAAGCCCATGTCAGTGGTTCCTAAACTGTGGGTCGGGACCCATTTGTTGGTCATGGCAGGGGTCCAGGTGGGATGACATTTTTTGTGCATTGTTACAAATAATTTCATTATTATACAGTCAATTTTCATAAAATTGGTCACAGGAACCCCTACTCAAATCTACATTCAGTTTCTACGTTTTTTTTAATTTTTTTAGTCCCTCTGATCTTCCTCTGTTTAAAACGGTGTATTGAACATTTAACTTTTACATTCCAAAGGGGCGGAGTCTGCTGACAGATAGCCTACAGTGACAGGTTGTCTAGTGTTGCGTTGTTTCACCCAGCCTTGACCTTTTTCTTATAAACAAAATTACACATTTCAGCTTATCTCCTCTGTAGTCGCTCGGAGTATTGTACAGTGGCACCATCTTGTGAATCTAACTTAAACAACTCTATACCAAAAATAGGTGGGGACTAATGGTCTAATAAGTCCAAGAACTCTGTAAAGGATTTTTCATTATTTAAAAGATCAAATATTTCAACATCTTTTGTTTCTTTTTGCCAAAAGGGTGTTTGTGGCATGTATGTTTGGAAAACAAAGACATTTCAAAGCAAAGACATTTCAATGCAAAGCGTTGTTAATCTTTAAAAGAAATCAAAGCACAGACTGAATGGTGATGAGTTTATTACTGTAACATCATAACATGTCTTATATAAGATCTACTAAATAAAAACAAAAATAAACAAAATAAACCCCACAATATAACGTTTGTATGGAGAGAGTTTAGACAACATATCTGGGATCAGTCATATACAGATGTAGGATCTTAACAGGGGGCAAATTATTATGGCCCTGGTGGCACAAAATAATCTAAGGTCTGACTGCACATACGTAGATGCTTGGGGGACCAGCGTGTGTGTGTTTTAGGGGAAAGGGGGTGTACATGATCTTCATCACCTAGGACTTGGATGCCTTCTCCAACAGCTACAACTGTATATGCATTCGCACATCAAGTTGGGGATGGAACAACATGTATGTTATTGGACCATAAGCAGATATGGCTCATTAATCTACACGGTCCAAATAATGATGATCCATGCTTCTTTGAAAATATAAGAAGCATGGATCATCCTGTTTGGGCCGTGTAGCCATATCTGCTTATGGTCCAATAACATACTTAAAATCATCCACTTGATATTGATCAAACCTACAAGCAATACAATACTCTGTTATTATGGTGGGAGATTATAATACGGTTTTAAATACCTCAATGGACTGCAAAGGAAAAGTCATATCCTGACCTAGTGAGATATACATGGCGGAGGCTTAAATATCCTGACCTAGTGAGATATACATGGTGGAGGCTTAAATACCCTGACCTAGTGAGATATACATGGTGGAGGCTTAAATATCCTGACCTAATTGGCATATATATACCTGTATATTCTTATAGAATTTCCACGTGGGCGAGGATATTGGACATTTTATCAAAGCCTGTTGAGTGAAAACTTGAATTTGAACTAGGACAGAAGAATTTAAAACAGACATTTCCCAACATAACATACTGTAGGTACAGCAGATCCCCTTATTTTATGGGACACTTTTAAATGTGCCTTTAGAGGCCATGCAATTCACTACTCATCTCTAAAACAAAAGCAATTTAGGTCAAAAGAGTCCATATTAACGGAATGGAAGGACTAACAGTACAGATGGATAGTAATAACAACTGTACCGTAGAGGAAAAACATATATTTAACCTTTATTTAACTAGTCAAATCAGTTAAGAACTAATTCTTAATTACAATGACGGCCTGACGGTAATACAGTGCATTCGGAAAGTATTCAGCCTCCTTGAATTTTTCCACATTTTGTTACGTTACAATCTACAGGTTTTTAGACATTTTTGCAAATATATTAAAAATACAAAACTGAAAAAAAATATATATATAAAAGCATCCAGACCCTTTAGTACTTTGTTGAAGTACCTTTGGCAGCGATTACAGCCTTGAGTCTTCTTGGGTGTAACACTACAAGCTTGGCAAACCTGTATTTGGAGAGTTTCTCCCATTCTTCTCTGCAGATCCTCTCAAGCTCTGTAAGGTTGGACGGGGAGCGTTGCTGCACAGCTATTTTCAGGTCTCGTGATGTTCGAGATTTGTGCCAAAGCCACTCCTGCGTTGTCTTGGTTGTGTGCTTAGGGTCGTTATCCTGTTGGAAGGTGAACCTTCGCCCCTGTCTGAGGTCCTGAGTGCTCTGGAGCAGGTTTTCATCAAGATCTCTCTGTACTTTGCTCCGGTTTCATCAGACCAGAGAATTTTGTTTCTCATGGTCTGAGAGTCCTTTAGGTGCCTTTTTCAAACCAAGCAGGCTGTCATGTGCCTTTTACTGAGGAGTGGCTTCCGTCTGGCCACTCTACCATAAAGGACTGATTGGTGGAGTGCTGCAGAGATGGTTGTCCATCTAGAAGGTTCTCCCATCTCCACAGAGAAACTCTGGAGCTATGTCAGAGTGACCATCGGGTTCTTGGTCACCTCCCTGACCAAGGCCCTTCTAGCCCGATTGCTCAGTTTGGCCAGGTGGCCAGCTCTAGGAAGAGTCTTGGTGGTTCCAATCTTCTTCCATTTAAGAATGATGGAGGCCACTGTGTTCTTGGGGACCTTCAATTCTGCAGAAATGTGTTGGTACCCTTCCCCAGATCTGTGCCTCGACACAATCCAGTCTCGGAGCTCTACAGACAATTTCTTCGACCTCATAGCTTAGTTTTTCCTCTGACATGCACTGTCAATATATAGACAGGTGTGTGCCTTTCCAAATCATGTCCAGTCAATTGAATTTACCACAGGTGGACTCCAATCAAGTTGTAGAAACATCTCAAGGATGATCAATGGAAACAGGATGCACCTGAGATCATTTTCGAGTCTCATAGCAGTAATAAACTTGCAAAGATTTCTAAAAACCTGTTTTTCCGCTTTTTTTATGGGGCACTGTGTGTAGATTGACAAGGAAAAAAATAATATAATCAATTTCTGTGGCTAAACTAACTGGCTCGCAATTTATTTGTATTTACAAATGGCATACAAGTTTGTTATTAAGGCACATAAAAGTTCACATGTTCCATAAGGAATTTCTGCCAAAAATAAGAATAATTTTCAACATAGAAATGCTACCACAAAGAATTTACCGAAACTTGTTACAGATGATGGAGTCACCCATGATTCACCAAACAATATTTTGAACAAGGAAGTAAAGTACTTTAAGCATATGTTTTCGTTTCAGTCTCCTCCCTCACCACTAACCGAATTGTATGGATTTTTTATCTATTAATAAGGTAAATAAGGCTGGAAAGACTCATGTGAAATTACAGAGGCGGAACTTCTTGATGCAATTAAAGCTTTTAAGTCCGGGAAAACTCCAGGGTTGGATGGCATACCAGTGGAGGTATACCAAACCTTTTTTGACATACTCAGAGCACCATTATTAGCGTGTTTTAACCACTCCTAAAAAAATGGTAGATTATCAGATACTCAACAAGAAGGTCTTATTTAATAATTACTGAACAGGATCCAAGTGGTAAATATAAAGATCCTGAAAAAAATGGAGGCCCCTTACACTTCAGTGTTGTGATGCAGAATTGTAAAAGTATTGTCGCATATTATTCATCCTAATCGGACAGGTACTTACATGGACGATACATTGGGGATAATATAAGACAAGTACTGGAAACAATAGAAAACTATGACAAATCTGGGAAACCAGGCCTGGTATTCATAGCTGACCTTGAAAAGGCTTTTGGTAAAGTATGACTGGAATTTATATACAGTACCAGTAAAAGGTTTGGACACACCTACTCATTCAAGGGTTTTTCTTTATTTTTACTATTTTCTACATTGTAGAATAATAGTGAAGACATCAAAACTATGAAATAACACATATGGAATCATGTAGTAACCAAAAAAGTGTTAGACAAATCAAAATATATTTTAGATTTTAGATTATTCAAGTAGCCACCCTTTGCACACTCTTGGCATTCTCTCAACCAGCTTCATGAGGTAGTCACCTGGAATGCATTTCAATTAACAGGTGTGCCTTGTTAAAAGTTAATTTGTGGAATTTCTTTCCTTCTTATTGTGTTTGAGCCAATCAGTTGTGTTGTGACGAAGTAGGGGTGGTTTGCAGAAGATAGCCCTATTTGGTCAAAGACCAAGTCCATATTATGGCAAGAACAGCTCAAATAAGCAAAGAGAAACAACAGTCCATCATAACTTTAAGATATGAAGGTCAGTCAATACGGAAAATGTCAAGAACTTTTAAAGTTTCTTCAAGTGCAGTCGCAAAAACCATCAAGCACTATGATGAAACTGGCTCTCATGAGGACCGCCACAGGAAAGGAAGACCCAGAGTTACCTCTGCTGCAGAGGATAAGTTCATTAGTGTTACCAGCCTCAGAAATCGTCAATTAACTGCACCTCAGATTGCAGCCTAAATAAATGCTTCAGAGTTCAAGTAACAGACACATCTCAACATCAACTGTTCAGAGGAGACTGTGTGAATCAGGCCTTCAAGGTCGAATTGCTACAAAGAAACCACTACTAAAGGACACCAATAAGAAGAAGAGACTTGCTTGGTCCAAGAAACACGAGCAATGGACATTAGACCGGTGTAAATCTGTCCTTTGGTCTGATGAGTCCAAATTTGAGAATTTTGGTTCCAACCGCCATGTCTTTGTGAGACGCAGAGTAGGTAAACGGATGATCTCCACATGTGTGGTTCCCACCGTGTGAAGCATGGAGGAGGAGGTGTGATGGTGTGGGGGTGCTTTGCTGGTGACACTGTCTGTGATTTATTTAGACCTGGAACTCCACGTGGGTCGTGTGCGCAGGGACCACCAGATTGGAGTGGTTGCAGCCACGCGGTGTGAAGCGTTTGTATGGCCTGTACAGAGAGGAGAGGGATAGACAAACACATAGTTGACAGGCTACAGAAAAGGCTACAATAACGCAAAAGAGATCAGAATAAAATTAACTAAACATATGGACAGGCGAGAGAGCGGGGCCTCCCTCCCGCAGAACAACTCAGCAGAACAACTCAGCAGAACTGTCTTTCTTCTTGGGGACGTCTGCCGCAAACAGCTGCCGCTGAACAAGGAGGCTGTGCTAATAACACTAAGCTAATTGCCTAGCACAGGTGTTGCCACTCCCCCTCCTATTAAATTGTAATCTGCAGAGAATAAAATAAGTGGATGGACCTGCACCCACTTTGAATGGGTAGCAATCACTGACACTTCTTTAGCAAATTAGCAGTTCACACGGACTAGTTAGCTTACTAACTAACTGTGACAGACAGACAAAACCAACACAGCTTACAGGTTCAAACAAATTATACTTAACCTCCTTGGAGAATGAAGCAGGGGGACGTTGGTCTTGAAGACACACAGGGTGGAACTACAAGAATGTTTACTGAGACACCAGTAACCTTTTTCTGGAGAGAAAGAGAACCATCCTTTCCTTTCAGCAGACTCCCTGGTCACTCCTACAGCCCAACTTGCCTCCACGTGCCAGAAGTGTCGTCCAGAGAGGAAGCCCTCCTTCCTCAGGATACAGGGCCAGCAATCAAATCTCTGTGGATGATAAGGAACCTTGCTCTTTTTTTCCTGTTGTCACTGTCCTCCCATCATCAGACAGGATAAAGCTGAGCTGTATCAGGGTCCAGAGTCACATCAGCTGTGGAGAGGAACAACAATAACCACTAGCACAAATGTCACTGTAGATTAGAAAGGAAAAATCAGATTTGAGCTACAACATCATGGTTTACTATATTCTGGAACAGGTGCCTGTCATTCTCAAAATAACCATACCTGCCAGTGGGTGGGCAGGGCCGGCCCTGGGGGTGGATGACTCACTTATCTCTCCCTCACTATAGAAGGCACACACTCTGCAGGAGGTGTGTGCGGGTGTTTGGGAGGACACACACTCTGACTCTCCAGGAGGTGTGTGTGGGTGTTTGGGAGGACACACACTCTGACTCTCCAGGAGGTATGTGTGTGTTAGGGAGTACACACATTCTGACTCTGCAGGAGGTGTGTGTGGGTGTTAGGGAGTACACACATTCTGACTCTGCAGGAGGTGTGTGTGTTAGGGAGTACACACACTCTGACTCTCCAGGAGGTGTGTGTGTGGGTGTTAGGGAGGACACACACTCTGACTCTCCAGGAGTTGTGTGTGTTAGGGAGTACACACACTCTGACTCTGCAGGGGGTGTGTGTGTGGGTGTTAGATAGTACACACATTCTGACTCTGCAGGGGGTGTGTGTGGGTGTTAGGGAGTACACACACTCTGACTCTCCAGGAGGTGTGTGTGTGGGTGTTAGGGAGGACACACACTCTGACTCTGCAGGAGGTGTGTGTGTGGGTGTTAGGGAGGACACACACTCTGACTCCCCAGGAGGTGTGTGTGTGGGTGTTAGGGAGGACACACACTCTGACTCTGCAGGAAGTGTGTGTGTGGGTGTTAGGGAGGACACACACTCTGACTCTCCAGGAGTTGTGTGTGGGTCACGCTGCTCTGCTCCTCTGCAGCAGAGGTATTGACACGGCTTCATAGTCAGTCCACTAACCTGCCTCCCTGGTAGAGACGAATGGAGGCTGCAACGAACTTGAATTTCTTGGTGACCTTTAATGAAATCCAGAAAAGCTCTAGCTGCCATTGTTACTCTCTTCTTGTTCTCCTCAGACTTGAACCAGGGCTGAGTGTGCTGGTAGGGGTGGCCAGGCCTGGTCTGTGTGTGTGTCTGTTGGGAGTCAAGATGCTGCTTCAGGGATGAGAGATGCAGGTCTGTTTCACCCAGAGAGGAGGTGAGAGGGAAACACACCACAGCGTCTGTCCGAATTATGAATGACTTTTTTTGCAAGAGTCAAGAGATTCATGGATCTTCAGCTCTGCCTGTTAGTCATCCCAGCCACCGTCCTGTTGCTTCCACTCTGACTGGGGACAGATCATGACCTTTCACCTCCTGCCCTCCTGACCTCACAGACACCAAAACTCTACCCATGAGTTTCTACAGGTGAGCTTGGTGCTGTTGGATGAGATCTATAAAATTCATCAATTTATCTTTCAGGTGCTTTACTATCTCCTCATGCCGGTGCATCTGCAGTGTTCCATCTCTTTCTCTCGCTCTACCCTGGACTGCAGGTCTTCACTGATCTCCCTCACACAGGTTGCTGCAGGGTGCCGGTTCTTCAGAGGGCAGAGCCAAACTCTCAGAGGAACAGCCTTCTCTCCACTGGGTCCCAGCAGCTTAGGGAAGGACTCACAGAGATCAGCTATCTCTCTATCATCTATATTTGTCTCAAGATCTCTATAGTAGATAAAGGAGGGACCAGAAGATTTAGCGAGTTTAGCAGCTCCATCCTCTGCTGTGAGAAGTTGGATAATTGTCTTCAGTTTAGTGATGACTTTGCTGATGCTCCATGTTCTGTTTGTTTTACAGACGATGAAGGCCTGAGTTCCATATGTCACAGCTATGACCGTGTGTGTGGCTGTTTGCTGCTGACTCACTTCAGGATGAGTCATCTTCTCTAACAGCAAGGAAGTCAGCTGATCCAGTTGGGTGGTTCTCTTGCAGTGCAGAGTCACATAGTCCCCTTTGTGCAGGAAAGGATGGTTTAGGTCAGGGCTCTCCGACCCTGTTCCTGGAGAGCTACCGTCCTGTAGGTTTTCGCTCCAACACGAATCTACCGCACCTGATTCTGGTTGATAAGCTGAACCAGGTTAGTTACAACTGGGGTTGGAGCGAAAACCTACAGGACAGTAGCTCTCCAGGAACAGGGTTGGAGAGCCCTGGTTTAGATACTCTGCAGCTCCTCCCACCTCCCCCAGTCCAGACATAAAACTGGTTCTGATTGGATGATCCAGTTCCAGAGCTCTGAACCTCTCCTGCAGAGAGTCTGTCTCTATTACCTTCACAGTGCACGGGAACGGCAGGGATGTTTCCCCTTTCATCATATTGTCTGAGTCACAATGAGTCTGAAGGGAGGTAAAATGTAATGTATAGTATTATCATTTATTATAATTCCATATTCTCTGAGCCATTTATATTATTCTCATCCATTCCACTATCCCTATGAACACATAATAATTCTGAACATAATCAGTGCAGAAATCACTTAAATCCAGAGTTACCTGGTGTGAAGGATTCAGAGCACAAGGAGACATGTTGATAATGGTATCTATTTACTTCCTTCAGAAATATAGAACTGTCATTCTGATAGGATCATAGTCACACTGGCTAGGGTTAAATGCGCGAACCCAGTTACCGAGATTAACTGGGATTTACCACCTAAAACCACTCCCTTTTCCCAGGATAAATAACTGAGAGAAAACCAGTAAATTATAATAAATTATTAATATGAACAGCATGGCGTGAAATGGGAACTGTTCAATGCATGATGAAACATCAACGCTCAAGGTGGGGACAGACAGCCCATCTCAGTATGGAGCACAGTTCACAATGCATGTAGACCTATCATCTCATCATGGTAACTTTATTTCTTGTGACAGGTAGGCCTACATTTTATGCTGCACAGTCTATGCTACAGTAATATAAAGACCATCTCCATCTGGCATTCAGGGGGTCACCTTATTTTTTTTATTGGAAAGATTTGTTTTTTAAAATTGCACCTGCAGAGTTCTAAAACGGCCTATCACTCTAATATCGTTGCTTTAAATAAAAAAATAAAAAAATATAAATTTTAAAAAGGGTCTGAATACTAATGTAAATGTGATATTTCCGTTTTTTTTTACATAAATTTGCAAAAATGGCAAAAAAAACTGATTTTGGTGTGTCATTATGGAGTATTGTGTGTAGATTGATGATGAGGGAAAAAAAACAACTTAAGCAATTTTAAAATAAGGTTGTAAAATAACAAAATGTGGAAAAAGTAAAGGGGTCTGAATACTTTCCGAAGGCACTGTATATATAACATAAATAACTGCAATGAACACTAGTGTAAACATTTAAATGACTATTCTCCTGACCCTCATTGCACTCCTCTAATGATCTACACAGTGTAAATCTCTAGCTAGCCGTCCAATATAATTTAATCCCATTTTTTGTTTGTGTCCTCAAGTCTTTTTCACTTTCCTCAACATCTTCATGCTGTGTCTCAACATCTTCATGCTGTGTCTCAACATCTTCATGCTGTGTCTCAACATCTTCATGCTGTGTCTCAACATCTTCATGCTGTGTCTCAACATCTTCATGCTGTGTCTCAACATCTTCATGCTGTGTCTCAACATCTTCATGCTGTGTGTCAACATCTTCATGCTGTGTGTCAACATCTTCATGCTGTGTCTCAACATCTTCACGCTGTGTCTCAACATCTTCACGCTGTGTCTCAACATCTTCACGCTGTGTCTCAACATCTTCACGCTGTGTCTCAACATCTTCACGCTGTGTGTCAACATCTTCACGCTGTGTCTCAACATCTTCATGCTGTGTGTCAACATCTTCATGCTGTGTCTCAACATCTTCATGCTGTGTCTCAACATCTTCACGCTGTGTCTCAACATCTTCACGCTGTGTCTCAACATCTTCATGCTGTGTCTCAACATTTTCCTCCTGCTGCTTTCTCCTCCTTCACTTATTTTCTACCTTTCTTTTTTGTCTTCTTTGCCTCATCATCCTCAGAGGAGAATAGAGAATTACTAAAATGACAGGTAACTCACATGTATAGTAAGAGGCAATGACAACCTGATTCGGGGGGAAAGTTTCCCCTAGGTAAAGCTCTAGGATCAGCTTCCCCTCCCCCAATCCTGACCTTAAAGGCACAGTGCAGTCAAACATGTGATTTTCCAGTGTTCTATATATATTTCCACACTATGAGGTTGGAATAATACTTTGAAATTGTGAAAACGTTTTAGTGGAAGAGCTGTTTGAAAAGGCCGCCTGAAATTTCAGCCTGTTTTGTTGGGGTGGAGTTTTGGCCTCCCATGGTGACATCACCACGCAGTGAACTAGTTAATAGACCAATAAGGAAGATAGTTCCAAACCTCAAAATTGTATCTTTTGTCTGTGCTTAGCTCTATTCCGTTTATTTTTTATCCCCAAAAATTCCCCAGCCCTTAACGATTGCAAGCATACCCATAACATGATGCAGCCACCCCTATGCTTGAAAATATGGAGAGTGGTACTGAGCAATGTGTTTTGTATTGGATTTGCCCCAAACGTAACGCTTTGTATTCAGGACATAAAGTGTTTCTTTGCCACATTTATTGCAGTTTGACTTTAGTTCCTTGATGCAAACAGGATGCATGTTTTGGGATGTTTTTTAATCTGTACAGGCCTGTTTTCACTGTCATTTATGTTAGTAGTGTGGAGTAACTACAATGTTGTTGATCCATCCTCAGTTTTCTCCTATCACAGCCATTAAACTCTAACTGCTGAGGGATTTCATGGTGAAATCCCTCAGCAGTTTCCTTCCTCTCCGGCAACTGAGTTAGGAAGGACGCCTGTATCTTTGTAGTGACTTGGTGCATTGATACACCATCCAAAGTGTAATTAATAACTTCACCATGCTCAAACGGATATTCAATGTCTGCTTTTTTACATTTACCCATCTACCAATAGATACTGGTCTTTGTGGTTGAATCTGTGTTTGAAATTCACTGCTCGACTGAGGGACCTTACAAATAATTGTATGTGTAGGGTACAGAGATTAGTTAGTTTTTCAAAAATCATGTGTTTTATTGCACACATAGTGAACCCATGCAACGTATGTGATTTGTTAAACACATTTTTACTCCTAAACGTATTTAAGCTTGTTAAAACAAAGGGGTGGAATACTTATTGAGTTAGGACATTTCAGCTTTTCATTTTTAACGAATTTGTAAAAATGTCTAAAAACTGAATTCCACTTTGACATTATGGGGTAATGTGTGTAGTCCAGTGATACTTTCTGAAGACACTGTATTTTCGTTTATTTTTTATTGTTTTAATTGAAAACAATCACATTAAAGTACTTAATTGTTACCCAGAAGTTATTTGATATTGAGATTAAAATGGCTGCATTGGACCTTTTAACCATTAGTGGAGAAAATACAAAACTGACCCAACACCAGCGACCTAGGGACAACATCATAGTCCATGACAACCCTTCCCATAACCCACCTGTCAGTCCTGACATTTCCTGGAGCAGTATCATGCCGTTCTCGCTCAAGGAGGAAACGGACGCCTTTAAAGCCTGAATGGAAGAGGGTTTTATGTACGAGCAGGTCCACACGAGTGTATTCACGGCTGGGCTGACTGATAAGACACCTAGAAGTGATACGACATAAGGAAGAATCACGCCCTCTAGGGGTCTCGGTGCTAACTGTGTGGCAACCACCAAGAGAGCTAACTTTTTGGGGAATGTGACTGTGACATCAATGCAGCCAAAATCTCAATCGTTTTTTAAAGGGACATAGGCCTAACATCGGTTCCCTGAACCAGTTCCAACCCCTGGTATTAAGTGTAAACAAACACATTTCTCCACGCCAGTGATTATAATTATAACGGAGCTCAAATTAAGCTGTTGAGACAATTGAATGACATGATGTGACACATAGCTAGGAACTCCAGTGCTTGACCACGTAAACGGTTTAGTATCCTATTAAAAGTTGCCTTATAACAAAATACACTGACATTTCAATGTAATTCTATAAATGCCTTAACGAACAACACTCCTCACAGCTAGAACCGCCACTCCTCACAGCTCATCATGTATCACATTTATACTAAATCATGCGGTTCGCATTTACTGACATTCAGAAGTTCAGCGCTGAGTGCTTTCTCAACCACATTTTTGTCTTCGTGGGAAACCAACAGTGCAGAATCATCTGCATGTATGATAGACAGGAAGACAGTAAAGTGACAGTAGTACATACGCTTTAGCTTAGCCTGCCTAGCATGCATAACTTTGTGCTTTGCAGAGGGGTTATTAAGTTAAAGGTTTTGTACTGATTTCAGTCGGATAAATAAATGAATTGACTATGGTTTGTAGTCACCAAAGATTAAATTGCATTGAATTGCATATTACATTTTGTTAACTTGTTAAAGGATAGATACAGTTAAAACATTGACAAATGTTAATAACAGTAGACCCTACATAGAATCACAATTGAATCCTCCTCGGGTCATCTCACGTAATTCAGTGTAACCAAAAGCATTTGATTATGGTTATTTAGGTCTCAACTGAAAATGTACACAGATATAACAAGAGCGCCATCTTGTGTACAAACAACATGACAAGGTTTTCTCTTGCATCGCAGCCTGGTCTCATAGACTAGACGTAACATGGTTAATGTAAATCCGGAACTCTCAAATTAGTATGATATGTTACGTTTTGGTATGGTTACATAAAATAGAAGGTTACTTAATGCAACATCGAAAGGAGGGTGGTTGGTCGGGGTGGATGGGTAGGTGTATTATGCAAAGTTTTAGGGTGGCAGGTAGCCTAGCGGTTAGAGTGTTGGGCCAGTAACTGAAAGGTTGCTGGTTCATATACCTGAGCTGACAAGGTGAAAAACCTGTCGATGTGTCCTTGAGCAAGGCACTTAACCCTAATTTGCTCAAGGGGCTGACCCTATAGGAAGGCCATCATTGTAAATAAGAATTGGTTCTTTACTGACTTGCCTAGTTAAATAAAGGTTAAATAAAATAAAATAAAAACCTAAAGGTTGTGTTTTAAAATCTCATTACAGATAACTTTAGCTAATTTTCAGTGGCCCATGTAATAAAGCAGCTTATCTGCTGCTTTGCAACTACTTAGCATGTTAGCTAACCCTTCCCCTAACCCTAACCCTAACCTTAACCCTTCCCCTAACCCTAACCCTTCCCCTAACCCTAAGCCTTTTAGCTAACCCTTCCAATATCACATGGTACTCTTTGGTATGTTGAATATGAGGTCCAAAATATGTGACACTGACAACGTAAATATTTCTACTTCAGATAACATTATATCTACTGTAGCCGACAACATTGCAGCTGCTCCCAGGAAACAATAGGCCTACTCGCTTCAGTTACCTGTCTTCTATGACTTCAAGCATCATACTGAAAATTGAGCACTCAAACTTGTACATTCACATTTATGTATGTATTTTATGATTGAAATGCCCCCATCTTGCCAATGCTGGCTATCCTTAATTAAGTATGTGTCTCCTTGTCTGTCTGTCTGTCTGGCTTTTAATCTGTCTTTTTTTTTTGTCTTTTTGTTTTTCTGTCTGCAAATTGATAAAATATATAGATCCCTAAATAACTTTATTAGCCAACTTTTTTCTGACCAGCACAAAATGCACATTGCACTCAAACATTACTACGTACATGGGCCACTGAAAATGTGCCATGACACTGGCAATTGTTTATATCGTACACTGGCAATTGTTAAGAACAAATTATTATTTACAATGACTGTCTACACCGAACAAACTCGGACGACGCTGGGCCAATTGTGCGCTGTCCTATGGGACTCCCAATCACGGCAGGTTATGATACAGTCTGAATTGGAGGTAAGGAAGGAAAGGAAACGAGGAAAGGAAGCTAGGAATGGAAAGGAGGAGTTCCCATGTGGTAGAGAAGAAGGGAAAGGAAGAAGGAACATCAGTTAGGAAAGGAGGAAAGAAAGGGCTTACAGGCTGCTGCAGCTGGACACTACTGGGACAGACTAGTAAAGAACCATCTGACCAATTACACGAGACTTTAGTTCCGTTTAGCCAAGATTATGCCGCTTTCAAAACAACTGGGAACTCGGAAAAAACGAGGTCAAATCACGACGTTAGTGATCCTCGGGTCGGAAAGTAGAAACTCCAGAAAGATGCCTGAGTTTCCGAATGGGAATTCCGAGTTGGATGACAGTTCAAAACGATTTTTCCCAGTCGGAGCTTGGTTTTTGCCGAGTTCCCAGTTGTCATGAACGCACTGATGTCGGAAGTCGTATATTTCCGATTTCCCAGTAGTTTTGAACGTGGCAGCAGTCTACCTGCAATAACAGTAAGTGGGATGGACAAATATGAATATTTGCATAAGGGAGTGTTTTGTCTGGCGAAACTTCTTTTGACCTTCATTTAGGAAATAAGCAACCTACAGAAAACGTTACCTGCAATGGATCATTGTCGTTAAACCTGCAAAATATTGCAAAACAGTAGGCTACAAGGAAATATAGATAATTTGCAGGCGTGACCATCGCCCCATGCTGAACATTTTGTAAACAAGTTGTTAAAAAAAAGGCGTCAACGTCCCACGTATCGGCGTTAATTTACACGTTCAGAATATATAGCCTAGCGGTAAGTACATTTGGGTGAACTCAATAATGAAATATATGGAACGTATTGTTGTTTACCATTTCAATATCCAGTGATAGTACATAGATATCAACACAGTGCAAATGGTACGTCGGCGTTATAATTTACTGCCATCATGATCAAAAGCCGTTGTGATTTTGCCTAGTCATTGTCATAGTTGATTATGGACAGAAGTTACTTGTTTTGTATACTTCAACGTCTCAACTCTAGCTGTTGTTGGTCTGTGTAGTAACGTTTCTGTACTGAAGTAAAGAAACAAATGACAGGTGTGCCCTCATACCGGTAGTTAAATGGGAAGGCTGTAGGAGACACTACTGAAGGCCTACAATTACTCTTTGAAAATCAAAATGACCGCCATATCTTCTCAGTCGACATGCAATTCTATTGATTTGACGAATTTTTTCTATCACTATTTCAAATTCATTTCGTCTGGCAAATTCCTATGTGCCCCAGCCCCATTTAGTTATTTGCATAGAGTAGACGCCCATAATCACGCTCCGACATCATTATGCTGTGGTATAGAATACCGTTTCACAACAGTAGATTGAGAATGTGAGAGTTCAGAGACTGGACTTTTGTCTTCCTACATACTCTTATATAGGTACACCAGTTGCAACATCTGACCTGTGAACAAACATATCAGGCACTTTACTGGCAATAGCAAATGTGTGGAGAAGGCAGCAGCTACTCTGATACGAAGTTATGGTCAACGTGTACACATGACATTTCTTAGTCCACCACATTCACACATCTCATATGGACATGTCTGTTTCTTTCAGTGGGAATAGAGGCATGGACCAGCCTTCATTAGATCACTAACAACTCCCCATTTCAACTGAGAAACTCCCAACATCCAACCAACACCAGGTGTTCCCTGCCAACACTAAAGTTCTCTCTGGATACTGTTGGTGAGACATTACAGCTCTACGATGCTCCAGCAGATTTTGACGGACATGTTCATAGCCCCTGAGCTCCTGGCTGAGCTGAACGAGGAACAGAAGCAGGTGTTGTTCATTAAGATGCGTGAGGAACAGGTTAGACGCTGGAAGGATAGAGAGGCTCGCCTGGAGAAGGAGGACGCCACTAAGAAGAAACCCAAGAAAGGTATCACTGAGCCGTCAACATCGACAATGAATGGTTGTGTGTGTCCCTAATGGCAACCTATTCACTATATAGTGTACTGTGGGGGAATAGGGTGCCATTTAGGATATTTTCCATGCCTCTCTCTGCGAAAAGCACATTTACTGTTGCTCTCTTGGGATATTTTTTTTGTTGCTATATCCTAGCTGAGTTATTCTCAACTCCAAGATGTTCATCACATCAGTGTAGTGGAGACAAGTGTGTGGCCTGGATCTCTGACTACATCGAGACGCTGTCAGTCGATACTACTGTAAATGTACATTCTTAAACCCTTATTGTGTTCCTGTGTTTGTCTTCTGTAGCTGCTTGCCTTTCTTAGTTTGCTGAAGTCCATACTTTTTAATAAAACGTTAATCAAATATAACCACTGACCGACAGCGACGTGATGTAGTCGGAGGTTCACTACGCCCACAGTCGTTGCAATCCAACTCCACCGAGATGTACATATCGTGGAGTTGAGAAACCCATCTAGTTATATGCCAACCTGGAGACTAAAGGACATATAGGGATCTCAACTGAAACGTTGAGTTCAGATGTAGTAATGGAGAGTATGATTCACTCCTGTTAAAGTAGTCCAACCGCAGCAGTGTTTTGCAACTGTGTGGAAAATGAATTGAGTAATATTATGCTGGGATAAATGAGTACAGTATTTCTCTAACTGGCTGTGCTGTGTGTTTGTGTGTCTGGTGCATGTCTCTCTGTCTCTGTCTGTTGCTGTCTGTGTGCCTGTGTTTGTCTGTGCACGTGTGTGTGTGTGTGTGTGTGTGTGTGTGTGTTTTGCCCATCAGCCTCGGTGAAGAGTGTACAGTGGCTGCCGGGAATGGATAGTGACGTGTGGGTGTGGGTGATGGGGGACCACCCTGCCGACAAGTCCTACGAGCAGATCTGTGATGACATCATAGCCCAGAGGGCGGCCCGCCAGGCCCAGGTAGAGGCAGAGGAGCTCAGGTGGGAGGAAATGACATCACATGCCGTACATTTTTTTTAGCATTGTCAAACATGTTGGTTAAAGCAGAGGCAGATCAGACTATCAGGTCATTAGCCAGATATTGGACTCTTAACACTCTAAATTGGGGTGAGCTTCATTTCAATTCAGCACCATTGTCATTCAACAGGGTTGTCATTTTCATTTAACCTTTATTTAACTAGGCAAGTCAGTTAAGAACAAATTCTTATTTACAATGACAGCCTACAATGACCATAGCCATCAATTAAGCCGCTTTCTGACAGGAAGATGTCAGGTGGTTAAGCTTGTTGTCTTGAACAGTGGCATATAAACATACTTAATTTAATACATGCCAACCAGACCCTGTATTGGGATGTAGTGCTTGGTATAGACAAAGTGAGTGTCTATGGCCTATTTCTGGCTTTATCACACCAGCCAACACAAAATAACCAAACCTGTAAGGTAGGTTCTGAACAGATTCTCTGGCTGTCAGTAATACCCACAGGGTTATAGTTGGGTTTAATCTAGACATCGCCCTTCCCAGCCATGAAGCCCTAGTTAAACATTTATTCAACTAACCTAATTGTATTGTCAGGCACTCCCTGTGTTGTGAGCTGTACTGAACCATGATAGTGTTGCCTATGACCATGTTCCCACGACTACAGGTAGTCAATCAACGCTGTGGGGGAGTTTGACTTCTTAGTCATGTTTCACTGTAATATTGGTTTAAAACATTTCCGTTTGTTCAATTCCAATTATTACCAAATGTCCGTCTTCCAATGGAGAAGATGCACAAAGATGGCGGCCACCATGTACTTACCACAAATGCCTTTTATTGCTAAGTTCGCCGTATTGTTCATTGCTCTCCGTTACAATTTTTTTTTTGGTATCATCGTCAAAGCTCCAAGATGGTGGCCATATAAAAAAATAAAATAATAATAAGTAGATTGTTTTGATTTACTGGCACATTGAACCATGTCTCACGCTGTAAGAACTCTTGTGTATAGTGCTAAAAACAATGACGTCGTATCATCTTGAATTCCTCTATCTTGATGTACCTTTCCCATTTCTCATTACACAGTCTGTATGTGTGAACGTTGTTGTTAAACATTCTACTAAATTCTATTCATTCTGATGTTTCAAATTCTTCTCTTCAGCTGGTTAGACGAAAGACTTACTTAACCGCCCACACTCTACAGGCTAGATAATTGAATTCCATTTGAGAACATGCTGACTCACACCCCACTGTTCTGTATTTTGTAGATGCTTGAGTTCTCTTACAAAGTGGTTTCTAAATGTTAAGCCTAAAATAACTACTTTGTTCCACACAGTCTATCACAGAAGCATGTATTATTGTATTCTCTAACATCCACATTCTCTATTTTAATGAAAGTGTTGAGAATTCTGGGCCAAATCCTAACTATAAATCTGTGAAATCACTGTAAAAAGTTACAGGCAAGCATTTAAGTTACGACCTGGTCCTCAGTGCCTGCATGTTGTCTGAGAAGGCTACATGACTCCTAACTTACCTCATCTTGTTCTTTGTTGACATCCTGATCTGGACTGGGCTTTATGTGTCTTAACATTCCACTACTCTGTCCTTCTATTGTTGATTCCAATGTGTGTCCTCAGCAGTTAGTGTTTATTCATCATGAATCTTGTTCTGGAGGCAGCCCTGCAGTGGTCACTAGCTGGCACAGCCACAATGTCATAAAATCTGATTTTAAACCTAAACTTAACCACACTGCTAACCCTACTGCTAACCCTAACATTAGATGAAGACCAACACTTTTTGACAATATAGCACATTTTTACAATGTAGCCAGTTTGACTTTGCAGCTGGCCCATCTAGTGGAAATCGCTCAGTTCTGCCTCCAGGACAAGCCTCATCCCAATAAACGTCAACCTGCGTGGTGTTAGGGGTGTGTCCTCGTAGTATTTAGAAAGCTGAAGAACATACAGTCATGTGAAAAAGTAAGTTCACCCCCTGGAAAGTTCTCTTTTTTTTTTTACATATTTGGACAGATTGATATGTAATCTTCACTTCAACACTATTGACAGATAAAGGTTACCCAATTTAACAAATCACACAAAAAAAAAAACTTTGAAAATGTTATGCAATTAAAATAAACAAAAATGCCTTTTCCTTATGGGGAAAAAGTTAGTACACCCCGACCTTTACCATCACATAAAATGGCTAAAATTAGAATTAGGTACCAGAACAAGTGCAAATGATTAGAAAACATTAGAGAGAAACTTAGGAGGGTCCAGCCTTCCATAAAGATAAGAAAATTGGTTTGTTTTGGTCTTAACCATATGGGTGTGTGGTAACACATCATTCAAGGATCAAAAGACCTACCCGAGGCCCTCAGAAGAAAGATAATTGATGCCCATGAGTCTGGGAGGAGTTACAAATCCATTTCCAAGCAATTCGAAGTACATCACTCCACTGTCTGCTGTAAATTCCAGACCGCTGGCGAACTACCTAGGACAGGTCGTCCCACCAAAGTCAGCCCAAGAGCTGACCGAATTATGCTCATAGAAGTCTCTAAGAACCCCAGGGTAACATCAAGGGATCTACAGGCCTCTCTTGCCACAATCAATGTCGAATTGCATGGGTAAACTGTCAGAAAGAGACTGCACAAACTTGGCCTACATGGGAGGTCAGGAAGGAAGAGGCCCCTGCTCTCAAAAAATAATATCGAGAGACAACTGACTTTTACCAGACAACACCTGGGTAAAGTAAGTTGTCTTGATATTATTTTTTGAGAGCAGAGGCTTCTTCCTTCCTGATTGTGGCAAGAGAGGCCTGTAGTGGCCTGTCATTGGAGGGGCCACGGGACTATTTGGGGAGCTGCAAGGTATTTAGATTTTAGCGAAAGCTTTACAAATCAGTGGACAGGTAAAGATATACAGGTAAAGATATACAGGTAAAGATATACAGGTGATCATGTGTGTTCTCAGTCAATCCTTCCCTCTAAATCCAACGCCACTGTCTGTGTGTGCAGGGCGAAGAAGGAGGCGGAGCTGGTCAAGAGGTTCTCCAGTGTGTTGATGGACTCAGAGCTGCAGGAGGTGGAGCGTCAGGAGGTGGAGCGTCAGGAGGTGGAGCGTCAGGAGGTGGAGCGTCAGGAGGTGGAGCGTCAGGAGGTGGAGCTTAAGGTACCCTACCCTTGATTAAGGTACCCTACACATCATTAAGAAATTGTTCTTAAATAAAGGTTTAAATAAAAATAAAACAATGAAGTACCCTACCCATCATTAAGGTACCCTACCCATCATTAAGAAAAAACACTCATTCACATGCCACAGCCTATTTAGAGAGTTGAGGCCCTCCATTTTGAAGTAGTCCCATTTTTTTTCTACTTCTTCTGAGTTAGCACACAAACTGAGAGGGCACACACTGACACCAACAGGTACAGTTGAAGTCGGAAGTTTACATGCAGTTAGGTTAAAGTCATTAAAACTCATTTTTCAACCACTTCACAGATTTCATGTTAACAAACTATAGTTTTGGCAAGTCGGTTAGGACATCTACTTTGTGCATGACAAGTAATTATTGTCAACAATTGTTTACAGTTTCACTTATAATTCACTATATCACCAGGAAGGAGACGCGTTCTGTCTCTTAGAGATTCATGTATTTTGGTGCGAAAAGTGCAAATCAATCCCAGAACAACCTTCAAAGGACCTTGTGAAGATGCTGGAGGAAACGGGTACAAAAGTATCTATATTCACAGTAAAAAGAGTCCTATATCGACATAACCTGAAAGGCCGCTCAGCAAGGAAGAAGCCACTGCTCCAAAACAGCCATAAAAAAAAAAAGCCAGACTACGGTTTGCAACTGCACATGGGGACAAAGATTGTACTTTTTGGAGAAATGTCCTCTGGTCTGATTAAACAAAAATAGAACTGTTTGGCCATAATGAACATCGTTATGTTTGGAGGAAAAAGGGGGAGGCTTTCAAGCTGAAGAACACTATCCCAACCGTGAAGCACGGGGGTGGCAGCATAATGTTGTGGGGGTGCTTTGCTGCAGGAGGGACTGGTGCACTTCACAAAATAGATGGGATCATGAGGAAGGAAAATTATGTGGATATATTGAAGCAACATCTCAAGACATCAGTCAGGAAGTTAAAGCTTGGTCGCAAATGGTTCTTCCAAATGGACAATGACCCCAAGCATACTTCCAAAGTTGTGGCAAAATGGCTTAAGGACAAAAACGTCAACGTATTGGAATGGCCATCACAAAGCCCTGACCTCAAGCCTGAAAAAGCGTGTGTGAGCAAGGAGGCCTACAACCTGACTCAGTTACACCAGTTCTGTCAGGAGGAATGGGCCAAAATTCACCCAACTTATTGTGGGAAACTTGTGGAAGGCTACACGAGAAGTTTGACCCAAGTTAAACAATTCAAAGGCAATGCTACCAAATACTAATTGAGTGTATGTAAACTTCTGACCCACTGGGAATGTGATGAAAGAAATAAAAGCTGTAATACATAATTCTCTCTACTATTATTCTGACATTTCACATTCTTAAAGTAAAGTGGTGATCCTAACTGACCTAAGACAGGGAATTTTTACTAGGATTAAATGTCAGGAATTGTGAAAAACTGAGTTTAAATGTATTTGGCTAAGGTGTATGTAAACTTCCGACTTCAACTGTATAAAGGAGATTTACTGTCACCTGTAGTTATGGATAGTTTCCTCACAAGTACAATTCATTGGCTGATCCCTCCTGATGACCTGGATGGAATTATGTGATCCTTCCTTAACCCATAGGAAGTCCCACCCAGTTGACTACATGGGCGGCAGGTAGCCTAGCGGTTAGAGCATTGGGCCAGTAACTGAAAGGTTGCTAGTTCGAATCCCTGAGCCTTGTTGGCTCTGGGATTAGAACTCCAGGGTCGTGTTGATAGTGTCTGACCCTGGTTGTGACTCCAGTCTCTGACGGTGTCTCAGGGGGAGTTGGGATATGTAAACATAATAACATTTCCAATTCACACGTGTTCAAAATGGTGAGACCTCAATGGCGCTACCAATGCTAAAACAGGCTTTTTGGCACTAGAGTCCTCCATCTCTATGGATCAAAAGCCTGCACACCCAGTACTCTAGCTCTCCAGGGCCGCTTACCTTGAATCTTTAAAAAATTTACTATTATTATAACTTTTTTAGTCATTACATCAACTGTTTTGATCATAAGTACAGTTTGACAGGTTATATGGTTAAGTATTAGCCCATTGATTCAAATAACGTGTCAGTGTATAATATTGGCACAGGGAAGTTGATGATACATTGATATAACATAAGTACCCTCACAATAGGTGTTGGAAGCCCATTGTCAATTTGCAGGAACTACTCAATGTTTCATCAATAGTATTGTTTACCCACATCCTCATGACCACAACACGTTAGCTAAACAACCCCTATCATCTCTTTCTACTTCTCGTTCATTTAACCAACTATTAGAATAATGTCCTTCCTAGACAGTCCGTTTTTATACTTCACCGTATGGGCCAGCTCAAAACAAAAATTAAATAAAAATGTTTGTTTGTGCTCGTAGCGTCAGTCTTTTGAAATTGACTTCACTTACTGCAGGTAAAACTCTGAGGGGAAAAAATAACATACCGAAGCTTAGTGAAAGGAGGAGGTACGATCTGTACTTATCCAATAGGAAATACTTGTTTTGGAATTTATTTTAACTTTTTGCCAGGTGTGCTCTAATGAACATGACCCTGGTTGAATTCCAAAAACCTGTTCCAGTGGGTTCCTCCTAATTCCCATCACGTTATTTCTATTTGTTTAGCCGCTACTGTTCCATGGTGACATTTCTCTCTCCTTCCCCCCTGTTTCTGTCAGAAAAGAGAGGCGGAGGAGAGGAGGAGGGCTGAGGAGGAGGTGCGAAGGGTGGAGCAGAAGAGAAAGCAAGAGATCTACATGGACCTGCGTGAGGTCAGAGAGGAGAGAGACGACCATCACTGGCAAAATTCATGTAAGCACACACACACTAGGGTCGTCATTTTCGCAGTCGAGCTTCACATCTCAGAAGATTGCCATTAAAATGACTGTTTCTTATAGATGGGTTGGTTGTTCAGCAACAAAACCGACGCAGGTGAACAGATTGTTGTCAACATGTAAACTATATTTAGTCTCCAATATGTTTATTGAAAACATAAATACATATTGCACAATGAGCACTTGTCTCTCAATTACATCGTTACAGTTGTTGGTTAGCTAGCTAGCGAAATTGAGCCATATTAGCATTGACATGAAATCAGTCAAAACACCTCAAAACAAGACATTGTATCAAGAACAAGAAACTAGTTAACTAACTCCCCGCATGGCAGTTTTTTGTCATTGTTGGTAGCTATCTGACCATCCAGAATCAAAACAGCTCGCAGACTTCTGCCCGATTTGAAGCGCATCTCTTTCGTGAAGTTGCCAGCTAACCTATCTATTGGAATGTGAATGTGATTCCTTATATCCTTGGAAACCTCGTTCCTCAGTCAGATCCTTCGCATTACTTGGGCTGATGTGTGTTACTTGGCATTCTTTGAGATCAACATGATCTCAGAATGGCTGCACCAATGTTTTGACCTCCAATGTAAAAGGGTTTTGATTTCGTGTTGAAGACTTATCTGGGGGATCCATGAAGTCTTATTCTTTTCCACAGACCTGAATATCTAGATTGTATAAATATGAATTTAAGTATTGTATTAATGTTAATTTGGACAAACTTCCTCCGTGGCACACTCCCATGTATAATGAATATAGTTCAAGTTCATATAAACAAAATAAGTTAATATTTAACCTTACTGTTTGACATAGATTATAGCTGACCTTCAGTTGCACTGACTAACAGTATAACTAATCATGCTACTTTGAATGTTGTATTCAGTTTCTGCCGAAGTGTGGAAAATACAATGTTTGTCTGGTGCTTAGTCTGAAATGTACACTAGTCTTCCACTGTGGCCGCTCTGAATGTGAAAAAGCTTTTCTGCTACATTAACATTTATCATAAATGGGTGGCAGGAAACCCACTTGGACCTCTGGATAGAGCTATAGGGCACACCAGTTGACCATTTCACAGATTACCATTTCTAGGCCTTGTGACACGGTTTGTTTTAAATTAAATAGGCTGGTTCTAAGACATTGAGCATCTAAGTTTTCACATCCCTGATCTAAGAACCGTTTTGTTGTGAATTCTTCTTTCATAAACATTTAAGGTACTTAAAAGTGCTGAGTATCAAAATCCTGAGACATCTGGTTCGATTACAGGCTGTGTCGCAGCCGGCCATTCATTACAGTAGGCAAAATGTATTATGGTGGATCGGACTGCGCTGGTAGCCTGCTTTTTGAAGTGATTTGTGAACCTGAGCCTGCACAGAACGCAAAACCAACAGTAAACAGGATAAGATGTTTACATGCCACAGTATCCCATCTTAGATCAACATATCCCAGGCATCTTTTCCGGGTTTCTCATAACCAGGATACAAGCTTTTTCGGGTTATTGTAAACGGGATATGACATTTTATGTGTCAACTCAAAAACATAATACTTGAGGATCCTGAGTAATAACGGGATATTGGTTTGCATGTGAACGTGGTCAGTGATTTAGAATTACACAATTTTATCAAGATAGTCAGAACACATCAAATACGTTAAGAAAAGTATTATGATCATCAGACAAATTACTGTCATCACTGAAAAACTAGAGGGAGATGGCAAAGATATGTGTTCTGATTGGTTTGTCTGTATTTGTTCAGGCTTGTGATTGGATTGCAGACAGAACCTTATAGCGCCAAGTTTAAATGTGTTTATGCAGATTTAACTTTCTCCTTTTTTTCATTTATTTCACAAAAAACAAAATCTAACTTCACATGCATATGAAGAACCATGAAAGTAGGATTTTGCTCATTGTGTGAGTTTACGTGTTTATGTTTTTCCACAGTGCGGAAGTCCAAGGCGGCTGACCTGCGTCGACGGTCCATTGCCAAGCAGACCCGTGATGACCACCGGCGGCAATCGGTCAAAGCTCTGGAGCGAGGACGTGTGGCCGCCTTCACCAAGGCCTTCGGCGGGGACAAACCGGCCCTGCCACCCAAACCCAAACCCAGGAACCTTACTGTGACCAGTGACCCCCTTAACCTGTGAGCTGACCTGTGCCTTCACTGTAGTACAGGCATGTTCAGCAGAGTTGGAGTCAATTCCTTTTCAATTCAGTAAATTCAAGAAGCAAACTGAAATTTTAAATGTTCCTCTTCTCTGAGAAATGTGTGCATTTGTTGGAATCGGAATGTCAGTTTACTTACAGAATTGAAAAGGAATTTACCCCAACATTATAGAACATTCTGATATAAATACTGCTGTTCAGGAGGTCCAGGGTCCAACATTATAGAACACTCTGATATAAATACTGCTGTTCAGGAGGTCCAGGGTCCAACATTATAGAACACTCTGATATAAATACTGCTGTTCAGGAGGTCCAGGGTCCAACATTATAGAACACTCTGATATAAATACTGCTGTTCAGGAGGTCCAGGGTCCAACATTATAGAACACTCTGATATAAATACTGCTGTTCAGGCGGTCCAGGGTCCAACATTATAGAACATTCTGATATAAATACTGCTGTTGGTTATGTAGAGTAGGGAATAATTCAGATTTTTGTCAGCTCTATTAATTACATTTATATCTGCAGCATTTAAGAATGATTGACATCATTGAATACACCCTGGACTAGGCTCACTGAAACCCAATGGTGTCCAGTCATCAGCTATGGCACAGCTGAAAAGTCTAGTCCCTTCCGCTAGGTACTACCACTTAGGACTTTGCAGGTCTGAGGTCAATAATATAACTATTCAATAATATAACTATTCAATACTTTTCTCCTGTATTCTACCACCTGGATTCAGAAAATGTTCCTAGATTCCTACTTCATGGAGGGAAAAGGTAGGAATCTAGGAAGATTCTCTGAACCCAATAGGTGTAATAATAATCCCCGCTCAGTATTAAAATACATGCGCAAAGTATTGAATAGTTATATTATTGAATAGTTAGTTCAATCCACTCTATATTCACACTGGTATTGGTGAACCAAAGCTTTCCACCAGCCTGATATAGTGATGGATGTTTGCAGGAGTTGTCCTGTAAGTATACATCTGTCCTCGTGCTTGTGGTGGTTTTTCTCATTTACTGAAAGCTGATGTCTAGTGATTCCCCTTTCGGACAAAGCCATGCAGAAAAACAGTGAGCCTTAGAACTTAAATGTATGAATGCTCTTCACTGGCTGGCTGACTTCCTGACCCACTTGTTTTCTGTCTGTGTCGCTGCCTAACAGGAAGCAAGGGGTGCAACGCACACTGTCCACCTCCGGCAGAGAACACATCATTCGATGGTTCCAGGAGGAACAGCTGCCTTTCCGTGCGGGTTTCGAGAAGGACCAGAGTCGCATAGCGCCTTGGTTCCATGGTAATGTTGCATCGGAATGTTTCTAACAAAACAACAAGGATTCCATCTAGAATGGACAACATAAGGTTCTTTGAATATAGCCACAAATTCAAATAAATCTGAATTTGTTAAAATTAGACCGTAAGTCAGTTACTGTATGTGTGTGAAGAGGCCACAGTCTCCATGCCTCTCAGTACAGTTGGTTAGTAGTAGGTCTGATGCCTCCTACTGTTTGAAATATCTTAATTATACCACAGAATACACAAGCTTAATCAATTTACTGAACCACATAGTACAGGGAAGTACTGCAGGATTTTGTTCCAACTAGGCACTACACCTGACCAACTGAGCTAATTGTTTAGGGATTGCCTAAATTCAACACACCTGGTATTTTTTTTTATTTCACCTTTATTTAACCAGGTAGGCCAGTTCTCATTTACAACTGCGACCTGGCCAAGACAAAGCAAAGCAGTGCGACAAAAAACAACACAGAGTTACACAGTAAACAAAGTAAACAGTCTTCCAGGTTGGTTAAATCAAAAACATGTTAAATCAAAAACATGAAGTGCATGCTGTCCGCTCCAGGACCAGGGTTACCTAGCTACCCCGGCTATACTGTGGGTTTATCAGTGACTCTTGTGACTTGTCCTATATTAATATCTGAAAGGACTGGCAGTAGTATGATCAGAGCAGAGGTGTATTCACTAGGAACCAAACTGAAGCAAATGGAACAAAACAGCGAAGGACCGACCCTGAATGTGTCCAATAGAAACTCTCTCGTTTTCGTTGCAAAATGTTTTCCGTCGCGGTGTGCGACTAATGAATACACCCCAGCCAGGTTTCTCATGTTGAACAGAAGCAACGGCCCTGTCCATAAACAACCCTTTGTCCCTACTCCCTAGATTCACTGACTGAGTAGGTGTAAGCAATATTGAGAAAATTGGAGCTATTGTCATATTGCATAAACCTATCAAATCCTGTCAGATCACCACAAGTATTTCAGGGCTACAGGTTGTTTCTGGAGAGTAAAAGGGAATATGCATTATGTGGTCTTCAGCTATCCATCCTTAATATGTCATGTCAGGGTGCCATTCTCACTTTCCAATACTTATAACTGACCCACCACTACTTTTCCCACAAAGGCATCATTTCACGGCAGGAAGCCGAGGACTTACTGAGCGAGGGAGCACCCGGGCACTTTCTGGTGCGGGTCAGCGAGAGGATTCTGGGATACGTCCTGTCTTATCGATGCAAAGAGGTGTTTAAACACTTCCTCATTGACGCTACAGAGGGCTGCTACATGCTGCTAGGACACCAGATCAGATTCACCTCGCTGGCAGAGCTTGTGGAGTACCACGAGGTAGTGGCATATATTTTATTTGTTTGTTTTTTTATTTGGGTGTTTAGGGTAGTTTTGAGGGTTTTACTGGCAATGGTTGTGATATATGGTGGTTTTGCCTACTTTAGTTGAATGCACAATAGGCGTGTCTGCTAAATGACAAAAACATTTATAATACAGGATTTACTGTGGGTGTTTATGTTGAACATCACCTCTTCCTCAATATTGAGACAATAACGCACCTTGTTTTGTATTCACGTGAACTCTGTTGAAGTGGAGCAGTATAATATGACACGTATTTTCTTCTGCCACTAGGGGGAGCCAATCACCATGTCAGGAGGGGAGCAGCTGCTCCAGTCATGTGGCCAGAAGCCTAGTGGTGTGGACTATGCAGACCTCTTTACCTGAAACCCGAGCAAGGGTCATGTCCCAATAGTCTAAAACAGCCTCCTCTCCTAGTCTCCTTCCTTCATGACCACTGGTCAGAATGGTCTCAACAGGTGAATTATTGAGACCTGGTCTTTTCATCTGTCAGTAGCTTTTAAATAGTCTATGGTCAGTAGTCAAGGAAAGAGACAAGGAAGGAAGTCACTTTAGAGTATTAAGACACAACCCTAAGGCAGAGACATGAGAGGATCTCTGGAACAAAGTGTCGCTGCGGGAAACTCACACTATGGCTAGATAACCAACCAACCAACAGAGCTTGTTTTCTCAGGAGGATTTACAGGATGTTCAGATAGAAGTGTAATGTTTCGAACTGATATGATTGTCTATCATGTAGAATAGAACAATAATATAATAATTATTTTTTCAAGGAGGAACTGACTATATCTAGACGTCTGTCCCCCATATACAATATGAAAGGTAATGGATGCATAGACAATTATCCTGCAGCCAGTATTGTAAAGGCACATTTGACAGCGACAACAATACAACAGTTGGCTGTTTGGGGACGAATTACTTGAATAAATTCTGCACTTTGTATTGCAACTTTATAGTTGGTTTCAATGCTGACCTGAGGGGTATGCTAGTACTATAAAAAGCATGGTGTAATTGACTCAACAACCAAAAACACATTGAGGTTTAGCTTTCTTATTGAACTGGAAAATCAATAGTTATTTCTGGTTGTTTATTAAAGTTAGCTGGCTAACTAATGAATCCTGGTTTGGATTCTGACAAAAGGAATCATTTAATTGCCTACAAAGCAACAATATTTACAATGATTCAGCTTTGGGGAGTCTCCTGCTGCGTATTACACAGGCAATCATCTAGCGAACCCACGCGATATCTCGGACACCACTGGAACCCAAAACATTTTTGGGGTGATATCCAATTGGTAGGTAGTCTTGTCCCATCGCTGCTCACGTACGGACTCTGGAGAGGCGAAGGTCGAGAGCCATGCGTCGTCCGAAAAACGACCCTGCCAAGCCGGACTACTTGACACACTGCTCGCTTAGCCAGCCTTACCAATGTTGTCGGATGAAACACCGTACACCTGGCGAATGAAGTCAGGGTGCATGCGCCCGACCCACCACAAGGAGTCGCTACAGCGCGATGGGACAAGGACATCCGCCTCAATGGGTCTCCCGGTCGCGGCCGAATGCGACACAGCCCGGTATCAACCCCGGATCTGTATTGACGCCTCAAGCACTGCAATGCAGTGCCTTAGACCGCTGCGCCACTTGGAGAGCATTGGCACATTTGTATGAAACTTGGGTGAATGATGTGTCTTGCCATAGAGATAATTTACAAAATTACACTGATTAGCCCAAGGTGGGCGCTATAGTAATCTAGATAGATACTTTATTGATCCCCCGAGGGGAAATTTCTTTGTCAAGCAGCTACGAAAAAACAGGGCAGGTGCAAAATGACAGAGTGAAAATACACAAAAGACCGATACATAGCGCGGCAGTATGAAAAAATACAATAAGTCTGGAGTGCAAAAAGCTATAAAAAGACATTGCATAGTATGGGTGACTGGCTGAATAGGTCTGGCAGGGAAATACTTCAATAGCTTAAATAGATCTTTATCTTAAATAGATAAATGCACGTATTGCACATTCTATATACTAAAAGCAATGAAAAAAGATACAACTGACAGGATACTAATATGCAGTCCTGAGTGAATGACTAGTAAATTCTGTCCAAGAATTACTTACAATATTTCACGTGATATGATATAATAACTGTACATGAATATGTATATACAGACCTGAATTAATAAGTCCTGAGTGAATGAGTGATTACAGACCAGAGTTACTCACGGATGGATGCATAATTGTTAAACTAGTTCCTAACACCCCAACAGTTCCAGGTCTATGTTGCAGACGGCACCGCACCCCGGTGAGGCATTAAATAGTCTAATAGCCGGCAGGAAGGACCTGTGACTGAAAGTGCTCCTCTGCGTCATAACCATGGCATGCAGAGGGTGGGTGACGTTGTCCATGATGGCCAGCAGTTTGGCCAGGATGATCCGTCTCTCCGCCACCTCCAGTGTCAAAACTGTAAGCACGTTAGTCACACTCAATATCTCAGACACCATTGGCACGCTTTTGACGAAACTAGTCTTGTCATAGAGATCTGGCATTTACAAAGATATAACTTTTTTCAGTGATACACCCAACAGTCATAGGAGACAGAGCTTACTTACCAAACGGTCACCAGAAAATAGTAAAAATAAAGAAGCTTTTGACTGGTACTGTAAGTGTTGTTCATGTGACATCCCGGCAACGGGGGGGAACTATCGGAGTTGTAGCTGAAATTCGAGATGGTCTATGCATATTCATGAGGCTAGCATAGCATCTTACTCTCCATTGAATACAGGCGGTTGACGTCAACACCACTCATCAAATATTCAAAAAAGTATTCAAATCCAAAAAGGACTAGCATAACCAATCCCATTGAGAAGGAGACAAGCAGCTCGTCATTGGCCGTGTTCGAGAGGATCAAAACCGTAGTGACCGATTGACTAATCTACGCCTGCTGCAATGTTGAACAAGCCTTCGACATGACAAACAGGATCCAACTTTGACGCAATTCATTACTATAATTGTGTATTTTTATTTAACTCTGCAAGTCAGTTAAGAACAAATTCTTATGTACAATGACAGCCTACACCGGCCAAACTCAGACAACACTGGGCTAATTGTGCGCCACCCTATTGGACTCCCCATCCCGTTGTGATAGTCTGGATTCGAACCAGGTTGTCTGTAGTGACGTCTCTAGCACTGATATGCAGTGCCTTAGACCACTGCGCCACTAAAGTGGATGTATACAAACTAATGTGGTATTTGATGCTCACTCACTGATTCTACACACATAATTTCAGTTTGTTTGTGAAATGGGGGTTAAAGCCATGTTTATTTAGACAAAGAAAACTTGTATAAACAATGGTAACACTGCCATGTTGATCTGAGCCTTGCTGTTGGAAATCCACATTAGTGTCCAATTTTCGGCTGTCGCAGATGCATCTGCCCCGACTTCACTCCTCGACTTTAGTCTACAGTGGGTTGCTTTCGCCTTACCATTCAAGTGCCCTTTTTCCATTTGCTAGCGAATGTATTTGCAGGTGGAGGCATCATGCCCAGTAATTGCTTATATGTAGAGAGTAATGGTGTCTTTTTGTAGGCACTAATGCCACCATGGCTCGTTTGCCAAAGCCTATGGGGACATACCTTATTGTAGAACAAAACGTATGCGATCTCATAAACCTGTGTTATCAGACCTTATTTTCAGAGTAAACCCCCAAAACCCGGTTGTTTCCCCATAGGAATGGCAAAACAAACCAGAGGGAACTAACTTCGGCTTTAAGGACTACAAGCTGGCGAGCTTTATAAGTGTGCTCCCTTTTGGATCATTTTAATTGCTGTAAATCAATGGTGCATTTATAACCATCATTGTACCTTACTATTGCAATAGCAGTTTGTTACTTAATTGTAATATTGTTTATTGATATATCCTGATATTGTATTTTAATTACTAATCATGCCTCTCTTTAGTCTGTAATTTCAGACACACACACACCCTGTGAATATAATCTTTCTTAGCTAAGAATGAGGCCAGCTTTTGAATGACGAGCAACATTTAGTGAACGTACACCCCATTACACCACCCACACAATCCCTTTATCCATCCAACATTAAGGTGCAGTTTCTCTGAAGAATTACATTAAGAAAAATATGACGTAACAACAAAAAGAACCGGTTCAACACAGAGTTAACTTCCATTTGTTCAAGTATACTGAATATGGCATCATTCTGTCAAATGGCAGATGTACATGATATATTACAATAACACTCTGGGGTGAGGTTTACCCTCAGAACAGATCTAGGATCAGTTTCCCTTCCCCAATCCTAATGGGTAAAACACAAAACTGACCCAAGATCAGCGTCTCGGGGGCAACTTTAACCTTCTTACAATAACAATGAAATACCACTACCTATTTTCATATATGTTTCATTAGAGGCCACTGTTCATAGTCTGAAAATGTTTTGCATGTCAGCAATCGAGTTTAAGATATAGAACTTTTATTTAAAAATACAGAAAGTGTCAAAAGTATTATCTGTTTAAGATGCAACATTATTTTGAAAGTTCTACATCTTAAACTTGATTGCTGACATGCGAAATATTTTGGGACTGTTTCCAACAGTGGGCTAATGAAACAAATATGAAAATAGTTTGAGTAGTATTTGACTTGAAGAGCCTGGCAACATATGAACCCCCTATTCCCACCCTAAGACCTACATGGGCCAAAAAAAATAATCAAAAAAAGGCCTAAAACTGAGACTACAATAAATATTGCTTCCCTGCTTTTACACGTCAAACAATTCCATCCAGATTAAAATAAATAATAATAAAAAATAAAAAAAAAAGATGAATACAGGACATGTTTTGTGCATTTCCCCAGAATAATATATACTATATAGAATGTATACTTTGTTCAAACAGAGGGGTGAGAAAAGGAGGGGTGAAGTGTTTAAGGGAATCATTGGTCAGTCAAATGCTTCACTCTCTGGGGAATTATTCTGCAGAATGTCTGTGATAACATGATTATCCATTGATAACGCTCCCAGACTTCTTACCGTTACACGGTCCTACTTTGAAGCAAGCTATGCACACGTTATTTCTGATCAATTATTCAATTCAAATTAGTGGAAATCCCAAAATAAATAAACCTATAGTGGAAATATAACTAAATATCAGTTATCAGAACAGCACATGTGAACAAGGCTATGCAAGACTAGCTCTGTCCTATTGAACTCCCAAATAAACCTAACAATAATTCAATCAAGAAAATAACCTACAACTTATTTCTGCACTATCATGTTAAAGGAGGATAGTTGAAGGGAAAGTCAATGCCCTTAAAAAACCAAAATGATCAGTGTTAACAGGTTTTCTGAGGCAGCAAAACTACAGTAAATATCCAAAGAGTTAGTGGAAAAAAAGAAGCATCATCTAAATTGGAATGAAACCCCCACTAACGAAGCATAATCTAAATTGATGTGAAACCCCCACTAAAGAACCATAATCTAAATTGACGTGAAACCCCCACTAAAGAACCATAATCTAAATTGACGTGAAACCCCCACTAAAGAACCATAATCTAAATTGATGTGAAACCCCCACTAACGAAGCATAATCTAAATTGACGTGAAACCCCCACTAAAGAGAACGTGCAGTTAAAGTAGAAAAACAAAGACAGCTTGAATTCCCCAGAAACTTCTACCTGTGCAGACCAGACCATAAGAGTTGGACACTGGACGCAGTCTCCTGCTACCTGTGCAGACCAGACCATAAGAGTTGGACACTGGACGCAGTCTCCTGCTACCTGTGCAGACCAGACCATAAGCGTTGGGACACTGGACGCAGTCTCCTGCATCTCTCTGAACCGTGCACAATGTATACAAAAGGCTTGTGGCGGGTCGTAGTCATCAGAGCACTCAACAGAAAACGTTTTTGAAACATTTTGCATTGGAAAACCAAAAATTAGCATTTCTCATTGGACAAGTCCAAGTAGTCCCACCTCCCTGCTTCTGTCCATTTTGTGACTAATGAACACGACCCTGGTTCATTGAGGGACCAACCAACTAGTGGCATAACTACATGAAGAACTGTCCTGCCACATTGGCCACGCCCAGGACAATGAGGAGACTGTGGAAGATGGCCGAGGGCCAGCTGAGCTCCCCTCTACGCTTCTGGGAGATCATGTGGACCAGAGAGGGGAAGACGAAGACCAGGGCCAGGCCGCACGTCGCCCCCGAGTACCTGGGAGGAGAAACATAGAGAGGACAGACCTACAGTTGAAGTCGGAAGTTTACATACACCTTAGCCAAATACATTTAAACTCAAGTTGTTCACAATTCCTGACATTTAATCCTAGTAAAAATTCCCTGTCTTAGGTCAGTTAGGTTAACCACTATTTTAAGAATGTGAAATGTCAGAATAATAGTAGAGTGATTTATTTCTGCATTTATTTCTTTCATCACATTCCCAGTGGGTCAGAAGTTTACATACACTCAATTAGTATTTGGTAGCGTTGGCTTTAAATTGTTTAACTTTGGTCAAACGTTTCAGGTAGCCTTCCACAAGCTTCCCACAATACGTTGGGTGATTTTTGGCCCATTCCTTCTGACAGAACTGGTGTAACTGAGTCATAACATAACAATGTTCATTATGGCCAAACAGTTCTATTTTTGTTTCATCAGACCAGAGGACATTTCTCCAAAAAGTTAGACCTTTGTCCCCATGTGCAGTTGCAAACCGTAGTCTGGCTTTTTTATGGCGGTTTTGGAGCAGTGGCTTCTTCCTTGCTGAGCGGCCTTTCAGGTTGTGTCGATATAGGACTTGTGGATATACAGTGGGGAGAACAAGTATTTGATAACCTGCAAAATCGGCAGTGTATCAAATACTTGTTCTCCCCACTGTAGATACTTTTGTACCTGTTTCCTCCAGCATCTTCAGAAGGTCATTCGCTGTTGTTTTCGCACCAAAGTACATTCATCTCTAGGAGACAGAATGCGTCTCCTTCCTGAGCGGTATGAAAGCTACGTGGTCCCATTTGACATCATTTAAAAGCACAGTCAACTTAGTGTATGTAAACTTCTGACCCACTGGAATTGTGATATAGTGAATTATAAAAAATCAAATGTATTTAAAAAAAATGAAATAATCTGTCTGTAAACAATTGTTGGAAGAATTACTTGTGTCATGCACAAAGTAGATGTCCTAACAGACTTGCCAAAACTATAGTTTGTTAACATGAAATCTGTGGAGTGGTTGAAAAATGAGTTTTAATGACTTCAACATAAGTGTATGTAAACTTCCGACTTCAACTGTATATGGGTTGGGCAAGGCAGGGTGAATTAGATTCAATTCAAAGAGGGTTGCGTTATTTTACTGTGAGACTATGGGCCAAACGTGTGTGAAAGTGAAATGTTGGTGTCAATTCAGCATTAATGTCAATGGAGGATTTGCAGGATAATTTGAATAACGATATCTCAAGGATTTGGCCCTACAGTTCTTTTCCATTTCTTTCATCTTTATCATCAACAAACATCTTCATAATTTCTCATTTCCATAACTTTAGCAGCCGTCTTACCTGATAATGGAGCCGATGTTGGGGTAATACTTCGCCATGCAGACACCAGCGCCAACGATGAAAATGTTCAGAGTGAAAACGTGGAAGAAACTAGGGGATAAAAGAATTGAATTGTAACATTTTGTAGAAAGCTTGTTTTAACCGTCAACGCTTCAACACACAAGACTGACCCCTCTTCTAACGAGGGGTACATTACCCCAGACAAAGACTGCAACTGAGATGCAGCACCTTTTCATAGATCCCTTTTAACACTAGAACCGCCATAGGCCAACGCCCCCGGCTGTTAGATGTTGTAAGTAAATAAATCTGCCATTTTGAAAGCAATGTCCTCCTTCCTTAACTTGTCCTATATAGCTGTAGAGATTTTTTAACTAACAGAAAAGTATTTACCTATTCTTAACTTAAGGATGTGCTTCTTTCAAGACGATCCGATACAGGAACACTATATTTTAGTTTGAAGTGATTCAGTTTGATTAGAGAACGAATTGATTAGATTCGGTTCAATGCGATCCGATGTACTAACATTTGTTGCATAAACACATTCATTTTCCATTCAAAATTAAAACCTGCTGCTGATGGAGCTCATGAGCTGAATCTGTCGGAGCTGACTTTGTGTGTGTGTGTGTGTGTGTGTGTGTGTGTGTGTGTGTGTGTGTGTGTGTGGCTGCAGCGCTATGGGACAAGGCTAGGGCCGGCGGCGGTTGTTACCTGGGGTAGTGTTTGCCGAACACCTGGCTCATCATCTGGACGCGCACCAGGTAGCCCAGCAGGGGGTAGACAGTGGTCATCTGGAAGAGCAGGCAGGTCCGAGCCACAAACACCAGCACGTCACTGCTGGGGAAGTTATCCAGGAAGTTCTGCAGGAAACAGACAAGACAGGATGTCAGAAGGGTGGCAACTGTCATTTCATAACCCTTAACTTAAAGGAGTAGGGCCAGCTTTGCATTTTCCCCACTAAATGTTTAAGGTTAGAAAATGGGGGAGGGGAAGCTGATTCTAGATCTGTACGTAGGGGAAAACACCATGGCGCCAACTCAGATACACTACATGACCAAAAGTATGGAGACACCTGCTCGTCGAACATCTCATTCCAAAATCATGGGCAGTAATATGGAGTTGGTCCCCCTTTTGCTGCTATAACAGCCTCCACTGTTCTGGGAAGGCTTTCCACTAGATGTTGGAACATTGCTGCGGGGACTTGCTTCCATTCAGCCTCAAGAGCATTAGTGAGGTTGGGCACTGATGTTGGGAGATTAGGCCTGGCTCGCTGTCGGCGTTCCAATTCTTCCCAAAGGTGTTCCATGGGGTTGAGGTGAGGGCTCTATGCAGGCCAGTCAAGATCTTCCACACCGATCTCAACAAACCATTTCTGTATGGACCTCGCTTTGTGCACGGGGGCATTGTCATGCTGAAACAGGAAAGGGCGGCAAACTGTTGCCTCAAAGTCGGAGATACAGAATCGTCTAGAATGTAATTGTATGCTGTAGCGTTAAGATTTTCCTTCACTGGAACTAAGGGACGTAGCCCAAACCATAAACTGCCCCAGGCCATTATTCCTCCTCCACCAAACTTTACAGTTGGCAAAATGCATTCGGCATGTAGCGTTCCCCTGGCATCAGCCAAACCCAGGTTCGTCCGTCACACTGCCAGATGGTGAAGCGTGATTCATCACTCCAGAGAACACGTTTCCACTGATCCAGTCCAATGGCGGCGAGCTTTACACCACTCCAGCAGACGCTTGGCATTGCGCATGGTGATCTTAGGCTTGTGTGCGGCTGCTCAGCCATGGAAACCCATTTCATGAAGCTCCTGACGAACAGTTCTTGTGCTGACGTTACTTCCAGAGGCAGTTTGGAACTCAGTAGTGAGTGTTGCAACAGAGGACAGACGATTTTTACTCACTACGCGCTTTAAACACTAAGCCATACCACTCTGTGAGCTTGTGTGGCCCCTACCACTTAGCGGCTGAGCTGTTGCTGCTTCTAGACGTTACCACATCACAATAACAGCACTCACGGTTGACCGGGGCAGCTCTAGCAGGGCCAATATTTGTGTGCTCGATTCTATACACCGGTCAGCGACTGGTGTGGCTAAAATAGCTGAATCCACTAATTTGAAGGGGTGTCCACATACTTTTGTGTATATATAGTGTAGACATGAGTTAGGCATAATTGGTAGAGGTGAAGTCAAGTAAGATGGGAATATCCACTCAATGTCTTGGAGCTTATTTTTGTTCAGCTCCTGTTATTTTGGATCCATCTTCAGAAGTGAAAGCCTTACTGGTTCAATGCAGTCCTTTGACAGAGGAGGGGAGGGGAACGCAGCAAAGATCAACACTCCCACATAGAGGTAGGTCAGTCCCACCAGTAGGTAGGCCACAGACAAGTCCCGCACCTGAAACCACAACACAACATTGGTTAATTCATGACAGAACAGAATAGATACAGTAGGTGAAATATATATTTATTATTATAATTATACAGAGGAAATAGGTTTTTTTTTTTGCTGACAACGTTCAACCCCTGCACTCAACAGGCTGGTGCCGCACAGGGTCAGCCGCAGAGCTAAGTAGGTTAGGGAGTAAGTGCCTTGCTCAAGGGCAACAAAACCATGGTCAAATAGGTCGTTCTTCACAGCACGGTTGGTGACCAGGTTATGCGAATGTAGTCATGCTCACCAGAGTTCAAAGCTTGGCAAAAGGGACAATATTACTATTTTATCACGTAAAATAGCCCAATCAGCAGTACATCCACGTGAGGCGTCTAAAGTTTGCTTCCAACAGTAACGGTAGTGAGACTATTGACTAAGTAGACTGGGGGGTTTGGGTAAGATGTGAAAGGAACAGGAAACAGAGACCTCAGCCAGAGAGTTAACAACAGAACAATGGGAAGTGCACAGGGCTCTTGTCAAAACTAGTGCACTAGGGTGCCATTTGTGACGCACATTAGTCTACTCCGTAACGCTGACACAAGCCACTTCCTTCCTGTCTCAACAGTGGTTTTCAGAACAAAAAGCCCTGACAGGCTGTGACTAATGTTCACAGATCAGCAAAAAAAACACGGTAAGAATGTGTGTCGTCAAACGTTAAATGGTTAGTCAGCAGCCTCAAACTGAAGGTAATGGGTTTCGGCAGTTGGAGAAAGGAAGTGGTTAACGGCCCAGTTATACCAAACGCTACAGTGCAGTAAGGCATTGCAAAGCTCTCTGTGTGGAGGTATCTTCCAGACAGCATGGACAACTTCACATTGGCTGTTAGCCTATCTAGGAAGAACACTAAACGCGATGACAGACTAACCAGGGAGAACACTAAACATGACAGATCAAACCATGGCCAACTAACTCACGTTGTTCTCCTGGTGCTTGTTGCTCTTCATCAAGGTGATGATGCAGTTGTGGATGAAGAAGGCCAGGGTGAGAACGCCAGTCAGCTGAGGGAACAGCAGCCTGAACTCTGTGGGTTGGACACACACGTTACCAAGTTAGTTGCATAATTTAACATAGAGCAAATAAGGAGCATGTCAGTCCCTTGGGGTCTGTCAGTCCTAAAAAAAAAAAAAAACGTTATCATATTGATTTGTAAAGGCCTGATCTCAAACTAAGGGATCAATCTCCCCAGACATACAAATTGAACAGAAAAAGGCATTGAAAACATAGCATTGTTGTTTAACGGGCAGAGTTTATACAAGGTATTTTGGGGTCAAAGTTGTAGAAAAATCACTGGGCCGACCTCATCGTAAACAATGACTCATCAGAATTATCGCCACCTATTTGTAGACAATGACATCATCATAATCACCATTGCCACCTTTTTCGTATACAATTAAATCATAGTCATCATCATCAAAATTTACCTGGGACGTAGAACTGAGTAGATTCTAACCAGTGGAACTCCAGGTGAAAGCCCAGACGAATAGCCTTCAGTGTGACCAGGAAGATCAGGTAGACCACAGATATGGTGCCTGGGGGGGGGGGGGGGGGGGGGTCAATAGAGGTCAAGGAGGCAACAGTAGTCATATCACATCACCAAACAATGACTCATGTCAATACATTTACCTCACTTTATCAAAAAGCTGACTGCTTTTTCAGAGTAAAGTTATTGTTTGCATACCTCATTGACAATCATGAGCAAAATGCCTTCGATTTTAGATAGCCATTTTAGCTAACCACAGCAAAAAAAAAAAAAAGGTTATATCATTGAACTGAGTTCCTCACCAACATGAATAATGAATTGATAGAATGCATTGATTCTCTACCTTTCTGGGGGGGGGTGGGGGGGGGGGGGGACTAAAATGTGCACCCCTTCGGGTCCCCGGGACCAGGATTAAGAAACACTGGCATAGGCGGTTCCTCCGGTCCTTACCCAGGAAGGTGAAGCGGGCGAAGAATGAGGCAGAGCGGAAGTTGAGCAGCGGAAGCAGCAGGATGATGAGGTAGAAAGGGATGGTGTTGGTCTTGCTCCACCAGCGGTCGAACAGGGCTGCGCCTGACGTGTCGTTGCCATAGTAGTAGTTGTTGTTGTTGTCGCTCAGGTAGAGGGTGCTGATGCCGCTGCTGCAGTTCCCTCCGTGGTTCGTGTTGGGGAACGGGCAGATCACTGGGGGAGGCAGATTAGGACAGGATGAGGCTGTGGTAGTTTAGGACAGGATGAGGCTGTGGTAGTTTAGGACAGGATTGGGTGAAAAGTTGTTTGTATTGCAAGTATACACAGAGTGTGCGGCAGTCATTTACATGACTTAGTCTATGAGAGAGAGGAGAGAACCAAAGCAGTCTATGGGAGAGAGGAGTGATATCAGACCATGATGCAGTTGCACTATCAACATAGGATCAATAATGTAATAGAAATAAAGGCTTGATGTGAGGTTGGATAGTGATACATAAATTACACATGAAGAACGAGTCTCACCTCTTTCTGACCCGTTGGTTCCAAACTCTGTATCTGACATGCTGACATTGTGCGCATAGTCTGTAGAAGGTAGAAACAGATTAACACCAGTTCAAGATGAGCAAGATAACATGTAAAAAATCCTTTGGTGTGCGTACTGATGAAATACTAAATGAGGGTTCCTTTTTACTTCTGAAAACTTAAATAACCTGTAGTTTGTATAGTTCTCGAAACTCTGTTGTAAATCACAAGTCTTACTCTTTTATTTGTACTATACGAATGTTACATTTTTTTTTTTTTTTAAATAGAGAATATTAATTCCAGTACACATTTACATTTAAGTAATTTAGAGTGACTTAGTTAGTCAGTGCATACATGTTCATACTTTTTTCGTACACAAATGTATATAGTTAGAGGACGACTTACTGTAGATGAATTGATATAGTTATAGAGGACGACTTACTGTAGATGAATTGATATAGTTATAGAGGACGACTTACTGTAGATGAATTGATATAGTTATAGAGGACGACTTACTGTAGATGAATTGATATAGTTATAGAGGACGACTTACTGTAGATGAATTGATATAGTTATAGAGGACGACTTACTGTAGATGAATTGATATAGTTATAGAGGACGACTTACTGTAGATGAATTGATATAGTTATAGAGGACGACTTACTGTAGATGAATTTGCCCGTATTGAAGAGGAAGTTGGACATAAGGACCCAATAGACCACCATAGCACCGATGAGTGACACCATGGAGAACACCAAACTGGACCACTGGCCAAACTTCCCAAAGTAATATTTACACACATCAGGGAACTCCCAGTCTGACGTGTCGATGTACGCTGCAAAAACAGAGACAGACAAATAGGATGTGTTTAAAGTCAGTAACAGAGGTAGACAATGAAAGGGTCCCTGAGGGCCACTGTTGGTTTTATTCTTGTCTTTAGTTAGTTTTGGTCTCACCATCCTGACCTGGCTGGAAAACCAGGGGTGTTCAATGGTGTGAAACATTCACAACGTTGCATCTTGAAATGTAATGTGTACAGCTGACATGACTCACAATTCTACATGACAAACATTCATACCTGATCTGCACACTACATTTCTATCTGAAAGTTCCGTAAAGTAGCCCCCTCCTGAACAGGTACGATGTGATTTTATCATTCAGTGCTAAGCAGCAGGGTTGCGTTCAGTACGACAGAACGGTGTGCAACAGAAATTGTACTGTATTGAACGACCAGTTGAACAACTTTGTGATTATGGTGGCCCAGAGGGAAGTTACCATATGGTGTGATGCACGTGTTTTGCTATTTTCAAAATGGTCACACCCATATTGATCAGGCCACACCTTGCCACATGGGAGCAAACATACCTCAAAAGCTGTTGAAGAACGTTGTGCACCGTTTTGGGGAAACGTGTCGTTCAGAAAAAAAAAACGGCCCACAACATAGCAAACATTGAAGCAAACTGAATGCACCCCAGGGTCGTGTACCCCTGGCATACAGATATACAGTGCATTCGGAAAGTATTCAGACCCCTTGACAGCCTTATTCTAAAATGTATTACATGTTTTTTCCCCCTCAATCTAAAACACAATACCCCATAATGACAAAGCAAAAACTGTTTTTTAGAAATGTTTGCAAATTAAAATAAAACTGAAATGTCACATTTACATAGAGACCCTTTACTCAGTACTTTGTTGAAGCACCTTTGGCAGCGATTACATCCTCGAGTCTCCTTGGGTTTGACGCTACAAGCTTGGCACACCTGTATTTGGGGAGTTTCTCCCATTCTTCTCCACAGATCCTCTCAAGCTCTGTCAGGTTGAATGGGGAGCGTCACTGCACAGCTATTTTTCAGGTCTCTCCAAAGATGTTCGATTGCGTTCATGTCCGGGCTTTGGCTGGGCCACTCAAGGACATTCAGAGACTTGTCCTGAAGCCAGTCCTGAATTGTATTGGCTGTGTGCTTAGGATCGTTGTCCTGTTGGAAGGTGAACCTTGCCCCAGTCTGAGGTCCTGAGCAGGTTTTCATCAAGGATCTCTCCGTACTTTGCTCCGCTCATCTTTCCCTCAAACGTGATTAGTCTCCCTGTCCCTGCCGCTGAAAAACATCCCCACAGCATGATGCTGCCACTACCATGCTTCACAGTAGGGATGGTGCCAGGTTTACCCCAGACTCTAGGCATTCATGCCAAATAGTAACATTTTGGTCCGAGAGTCCTTTAGGTGCCTTTTGGTAAACTCCAGTTGGGCTGTCATGGTCCTTTTACCGAGGAGTGGCTTCCATCTGGCCACTCTACCATAAAGGCCTAATTGGTGGAGTGCTGCAGAGATGGTTGTCCTTCTGGAAGGTTCTCCCATCTCCACAGAGGAACTCTGGAGCTCTGTCAGAGTGACTATCGGGCTCTAGGTGGTTCCAAACTTCTTCCATTTAAGAATGATGGGGGCCACGGTGTTCTCGGAGACCTTCAATGCTGCAGAAATGTTTTGGTACCCTTCCCCAGATCTGTGCCTCGACACAATCCTGTTCTTGTGACAATTCCTTCGACTTCATGCCTTGGTTTTAGCCCAGATATGCACTGTAAACGGTGGACATTATATAGACAGGTGTGTGCCTTTCCAAATCATGTCCAATCAATTGAATTTACCACAGGTGGGATGATCAATCAAGGATGATCAATGGAAACAGGATGCAATGGAGCTCAATTTTGAGTGTCATAGCAAATGGTCTGAATACTTTTGTAAATAAGGTAGCCGTTTTTTGTTTTTTATACATTTATAAACTTTTTTTTCGCTTTGTCATTATGGGGTATTGTGTGTGGATTGATGAGAAAATTCATTTAATAAATTTTTGAACAAGGCTGTAACATAAAATGTGGAAAAAGGGAAGGGGTCTGAATACTTTCTGAATGCACTGTAGGCTTGTAAAACAGTAAAGTACTGTCCCACGTGTGACCGGGGGTAAACTACCTGGCTATGACAATTCAGCGCACTATGCTCCGAGGTGCTAACAGTAGCATGCTGGTGTGACAGTAGCCTCACCTACACTGGGCACCTGCAGAAAACAGCTAGTCTACACAATGTTCTACAGACAACAGCTACTCTACACAATGCAAGGGGACAACAAGGCTGTCAATCATCCCATGTCACATAACTCACCTCTCGACAGTCAGGCACTTATCTATAGTAACTTATATTTTTTTTTTATGTAAACTTGTGACAGATTTAATACTATCACAACTGTTGCTGAAATAAATACATTCAGGCCCTCTGGCATCATACAATACAATTCAAACTCTAAACCAGGGGTGTCAAACTCTTTTTGACCTGGGGCCGCATTTATCTTCACCGAAGTCCGGGAGTGACGCAATTAAAATGTATTATATTTCCTACCTGTAAAATTTGCACACAAAGGCCTCTTATGCATCACTTTTGGAATTTGATGCTCCCTGACTGTCTAGCTTTCGTTTTGATGACAAGGTGAACAGAGTGAAAACATTATAAATATAGGTCCATTATAATTTCTATAGTTTCTATTTGTTTTTTGTCATTTCAATGTCGATTAATAATTATTTAAAAAAATATATGTCAAACATATCCGGGCCGGATGTTTGACAGCCCTGCTCTAAACACTTTTAGACAGGGGGTGCAAGAAAGACACGTGAGGGGCCCCGTCCCACATATACAAGGGTAGGGGAAACACTTAAGTGACTGCTGATGGTCTTACGTATTGACTTGGGTGATTTGAGCACTCGGAGACAGCAGTAGAGGGTCAGCAGACCCATAGAGATCAGGAGGATGATGCCTAACGTAAACCCTGCCTGCAAGGAGAAGAGAGAGGTCAGTTGGCTACGAATTACACCTGGTCCCAAATCTGTATAAACATGTTTACTATGACAACAACCACAGTAGTTGGCAAGACAGCACAAACAGATCTGGGATCAGGCTAATAACACGTACGAAGGAGACATTGACTAATATGTGGGCTATTACTTAGTGTAATATGGTAGAATTGCAATATGACTATTCAGTTAGGACAATTACCTTCTTTATCCCCCATGGTATACTGAGTATAGATGAATTACCTGCTTTATCCCCCATGGTATACTGAGTATAGATGAATTACCTGCTTTATCCCCCATGGTATACTGAGTATAGATGAATTACCTGCTTTATCCCCCATGGTATACTGAGTATAGATGTCCCCATCATCGTGTTCCATATGGCAAAGCTAAGAGGAGAAATGTCCCATGGTCAATTGGAGCAATCATACAATTAGAGCAGCTACATTACATGTAAACCTATGAACTTGATGTAGAGAGGTAAGATAAGTATAGTGTGATATTCTTTACAGGCATTTACACCATGCAACTAATCTATGGAGCAAATATCAGTGGTGATGGTTGAGGGCTTACATGGTGATAATGCTGGGGTTTTTGGACCCTCCGTCCCCTCCAGTCACTTTGAAGGCCATCCCCAGAGGACTGTACACGTAGATCTCCTCTGGACAGGGGATCACGTGGTCTGGAGGGCTCTGACAGTGAAAAAAAAGTTATCTTCCATTTTGTGTCTAATGAACATGACCCAGGGCTGAATCTACAACCACCTCACTTAGTATGGGCTAAGCTCTAGCTAAAATCAATAGGACTTAAGAGTGTAATGTACCCACAGACGGTCCACTGACCTGTAGTTCAGCAGCTACAGCACAGTGAAGCTACATACCAAGCATTATTGATTAAAGACTTCCTAAAAGGGTCTATCAGAGTACCAAACGTGTAATCACAGCAGTGTTCTAGAATATTGGATCGTTGGTTTTCATACTTCATACAGCGCAGCTCAAGCAGTTTCTCCAACTGTCAACACATGAAAATAAATAGATGACCCGCTGGTTGGGAATTGTGGGGAGGTGCGCTTTCGGACTGTGCGTCCCCCGCGGATGGTGGTCTCACAGCCGCGTAGCCATGTCACAATGGGACGCCGGACTACCGCGTCTGTGGTAATGGTGCTATTCTCTGTGAAACCTTATTGGTTATGGATGATTCACTGCTTGACTGAAAGCGGTCAATTTGAAGCAGAAGGTTGTAAAAGGCGTCAGCATTCTTCAGTTTGGCTGGCGCCTAGATGAATTTGGCCCGATCGAGTGTGCTTACATACTCCCTTAAAGACCTTTGCTTGAAAATAATAATAATAATAATAATACATTATTATGCAATAGTACTAGCCAGTATACACGTCCTCAAAATAGTCAGAATTAATCTAACACAAGAAATGTCATTAATTTGGACCATTTTGCTGAGGAGATTTTATTCGCAAAATTTTACATCTAACCAAGATATTTGGTGCCGTATTTCTCAATGAAGAAATATGAATGAAAACGAGTCGCCGCTCATTGAATGAGACTTATTGAATCCCTACTGTTGACCAATCACAGACAAAAGGGGCGTAGACTTCGGCTTGCCTCGAGGCAAGAAAAAAAAAAAAAAAAAAAAAACACATTACCGAAGTTCGAAACAAAAACGTCATAATCGTCATAGTACATGCACAAACTCTTCCTAACTGTTCCGGCTGGGAAGACGCAGGCGTCTTAATGTTAATGACACGGTTAAGAGACAAAACAGGGCGTTCATTAGCCAGAGTGGCAGGACTGTGTAATATGCCATACTAAAACCATTATCACCAGATCACTGCAGGAAAAATGAAGCCATTGACGATTGCTTATCTACTCTCCAAATGCTTGTCCTCTCAATTGACACGCAATTGTCAACACTGTACAAGTGGCATGAAAAACAGGTTCCTGTGTGCAAGCTACCAGCTTTACGTGTACGGGACGATGGATTGGTTGTTGAGGAATAGATATTTATACCACTACATATACAGCAAGCCTGATCAATAGGAATACTACTAATAATAATAATAATAATAACAATAATAATTTAGTACTAAAAACAGGTGTGTGTGTACAGTATGTGTGTGTGTGTGTGTCGTACCAGAAGTCTGTCAGTGTGTGTGTGTGTGTCGTACCAGAAGTCTGTCAGTATGTGTGTGTGTGTGTGTGTGTCGTACCAGAAGTCTGTCAGTGTGTGTGTGTGTGTGTGTGTGTGTCGTACCAGAAGTCTGTCAGTGTGTGTGTGTGTGTGTGTCGTACCAGAAGTCTGTCAGTGTGTGTGTGTGTGTGTGTGTGTGTGTGTGTCGTACCAGAAGTCTGTCAGTGTGTGTGTGTGTGTGTGTGTGTGTCGTACCAGAAGTCTGTCAGTGTGTGTGTGTGTGTGTGTCGTACCAGAAGTCTGTCAGTGTGTGTGTGTGTGTGTGTGTCGTACCAGAAGTCTGTCAGTGTGTGTGTGTGTGTGTGTGTGTCGTACCAGAAGTCTGTCAGTGTGTGTGTGTGTGTCGTACCAGAAGTCTGTCAGTATGTGTGTGTGTGTGTGTGTGTGTGTCGTACCAGAAGTCTGTCAGTGTGTGTGTGTGTGTGTGTGTGTGTCGTACCAGAAGTCTGTCAGTGTGTGTGTGTGTGTGTGTCGTACCAGAAGTCTGTCAGTGTGTGTGTGTGTGTGTGTGTGTGTGTGTCGTACCAGAAGTCTGTCAGTGTGTGTGTGTGTGTGTGTGTGTGTGTCGTACCAGAAGTCTGTCAGTGTGTGTGTGTGTGTCGTACCAGAAGTCTGTCAGTGTGTGTGTCGTACCAGAAGTCTGTCAGTGTGTGTGTCGTACCAGAAGTCTGTCAGTGTGTGTGTCGTACCAGAAGTCTGTCAGTGTGTGTGTCGTACCAGAAGTCTGTCAGTGTGTGTGTCGTACCAGAAGTCTGTCAGTGTGTGTGTGTCGTACCAGAAGTCTGTCAGTGTGTGTGTGTGTCGTACCAGAAGTCTGTCAGTGTGTGTGTGTGTCGTACCAGAAGTCTGTCAGTGTGTGTGTGTGTCGTACCAGAAGTCTGTCAGTGTGTGTGTGTGTGTCGTACCAGAAGTCTGTCAGTGTGTGTGTGTGTGTCGTACCAGAAGTCTGTCAGTGTGTGTGTGTGTGTCGTACCAGAAGTCTGTCAGTGTGTGTGTGTGTGTCGTACCAGAAGTCTGTCAGTGTGTGTGTGTGTGTGTCGTACCAGAAGTCTGTCAGTGTGTGTGTGTGTGTGTCGTACCAGAAGTCTGTCAGTGTGTGTGTGTGTGTGTGTGTGTGTGTGTGTGTGTGTGTGTGTGTGTGTGTGTGTGTGTGTGTGTAGCCTACCAGCAGCCTGTCAGAGGAGGCAGTCAGCCTGCCGTAATAATGCACTCTGCTGCTGAGGACAGAGGCCTCTGCTGACACCCTCTCAGAGGGTTCATCATCCACTATATTCCGATGCTCCACGTGGAAAGGCCTGAAGACAACACAGACATCACAGAGACAGATTAGTCTAAATTACTGTTAATGGTATACTGTAAATTATCCACCTTCTTTGGTTACATGTACCCAGTTTGAATACTTAATAAAAACGCTGTCTTTTCTTGAGAAACCCACTGACCTAACATTGGGAATATTGGTAAAAGCAAGGGAGTGAAAACCATGTTTATACCTATCCACATACTTACAGATCAGTGACCATAGTAAAGACAGGCGCAGGGAAGGATACATTTGAAAGGGAGTGGATGGGACCAGGGCCATGCAGTACGAGACCATACTGGAACAGCACTGATTAAATGAGCAAGAAGATTGGCTCTGAAAATCTTTCGAAAATAAATCACACAACCTTTCCTAAAGCATTGGTCATGGTTTTACCTTGAACTTTCATATTCCTCGAATATATGTTGTGTGAATATATTGTATGACCGTCATTACATAATGAGAGAGAGGAGACCAGTACACATTACACAGTAGTGGTGAAAACATTGATGTACTTTGTCATCCCACAAAACAGATTCTACTGACATCAGAATTCCATTGTCCAAAGCAGTTAAGCTTGATTGTTAAATTGCTCATAAAAAGACTTGACAAAATAAGAAACATTGACCTCGCCAGTCCTACATCATTTCTCAAGTCCTACATAACCTGCTAGTAAGCACTTTCATAGTAAGCATTTCATTGGATGGCATATCCCATACACATGGTGTAGTTAGTGCTGCAGTGTGAAAAATTATGTCCCCGGGTTAGGTGTCCAACACCGTATTTCTAAGAACATCCCAAAATGCCTTCTTGTTTTTAAAACATTTAAAAACTTGAGCTAAAAATAAGATGCCCCTCTAATTTCCAGCCACTGAAACAGAACAGGGTGTGTGGCACTATTCAGGAAGGGGTCTCAAATCAAATACAATTGTATTCGTCATATGCTTCGTAAACAGGTGTAGACCAACAGTGAAATGCTTACTTACAGGCCTTTCCCAACAATGCAGAGAGAAAGAAAAGAGAAATAATAAAAAAGTAAAAAACATGCAATAATAAAAGTTAAAACAAATACACTATGATTAACGATAACTTGGCTATATACACGGGGTACCAGTACCGAGTCCATGTGTAGGGATACGAGGTAATTGAGGTTGATATGTACATGTAGGTAGGGGTAAAGTGACTAGGCATTAGGAAAGGTGATACACGTAGCAGCAGTGTATGTGATGAGTCAAAAGAGTCCGTGCAGATAGTTAAATAGTTAACCAATAACTTCCCGGACTAACTATTTACAAGTCTTATGGCTTGGGGGGGTAGAAGCTGTTCAGGTTTCTATTGGTTTCAGACTTGGTGCATCGGTACCGCTTGCCATGCGGTAGCAGAGAGAACAGGCTATGGCTTGGGTGGCTGGAATCTGTATGAGTGAGTGTGTGTGTGTACGCTTGCGTGTGGGAGGGGTTGTACTGGGAAAAGTTTGCAGCAAAGCAAAGCTACATCTTTCTAATAAATCAAGCTAGCAACTGGTTAGTATTTGTGAAATACCAAAGTGGATTAATCCACTGGGCGCCTGGGTTGTGATGCGGCCTGAAATAATCCCCGGGTGAAGTGAGAGCACAGAGGGCACGCTCTAAACTTCAAACACTGCCAGATCGTGACTTTTCTGAGGAAGCACAGTACGGGGTGTCTTCCCCTTACCACACTGTCGTGTCAACCCAAACCAAACTGTGCTGGCTCTGATACTATAGTGGATGATAACCAGACCAGCTTGGTAAGGCTTGGTTTGGCTTGGCTCAGTAGTTTGAAAAGCCTTTGTTACACCAGGAACTAACCTGGTTAAATAAAAGGTAAGGGTTTCTCCTGGGTAGTAAACAACTCACTAGCATGCTGTGGGTAGCTGGGCTAAGGTGCACAGTAGATTCACATGCAGTCATAACTTCCAGAGTGGATCTATATGGCTTTAGAAAAACATTTTTTGCACTGTGTCATGTGAAAGCAATGCTAGTTCCAATTGTGTTTGGCACATGAGCAGTCAGTGATTAACTTGAATGGGCCAAATAACTTTTCTGTCAGGTTAGAGATTTCACTTTGAATTTACAGATGTAAGCTTGAAATTAATGAGTCAAACCATTTGTGAGGTAAGATTAGGATAATAAAATGTTCAATAACAGACAAATTACTAGTAGTATTGTAATCTTATCATACAAAAAGCTGTGTAGGCTTATTCTGACCAATTTCTTTCCCCGCTGTGAGGTACAAATGAGACCATAGCCTACCTCCTTGCCCCTCGGTCCAGTGAATCCGTGGAGCCTCTGTGTGTGTAGCTCGCTCTGCGCACCGAGTCCAGCAGTGCTTTACTGTCTTCCTCCATGACGCTTTCTGCTTTAAATCAGTGCTTTAGTCTTCACCTGAGTGGAGAAGAACAAATATTCATCATCAACACTTCCATCCACCAACTTATCCCAACTAAGAACTAGATCCATCCTTGGTTTATTGTTGCTTCACAAAACAGTTTAATTGATAAAACATTACTCCTAATATGTCCTCTTCAGGAATAACCATTACTGAGCTGCTTGCCATTGTGTGACTCATTAGGGGTCAGAGGTCAGAACTCGCTCGCCACATCCATATGCCTCCTAACCTTCGAGTGAGGACAATCCAACAACAATGCATGCCGCTCTCTGTTTTGATCTTGTGGCGAACAACTTTATACCATGAAACCTCTGGCACCCTGAAGTGGACACGTCTTTCCACTGGTCCACGGACTACTCCCAACTAGTGATGATCATTGAATACCTCCATCGTTAACTAAAAATGGTGGACAAAGCCTTATGATGTCATGTAAGAAGAGTACTTGTGTCAAATGGGACTGTAGCAAATCTGTATCAGATACATTAAAATCAAATGTAATCTACTTACAAGTATGCCCGGTGTAGACTTTAAAAGAACATTACAGTAGACTAGCCTAATTCAAATCCGTTAAGTATCATCATCATCATCATCACATTTTATTGGTCAAATACACGTTTTTAGCAGATGTTAATGGAACCACGCAGCCGTCATACCGCTCAGGAAGGAGACGCGTTCTGTCTCCTAGAGATGAAATTTGGTGCGAAAAGTGCAAATCAATCCCAGAACCACAGCAAAGGACCTTGTGAAGATGCTGGAGGAAACAGGTACAAAAGTATCTATATCCACAGTAAAACGAGTTCTATATCGACATAACCTGAAAGGCCACTCAGCAAGGAAGGAGCCACTGTTCAAAAAAAAAAAAAAAAAAAAAAAGCCATAAAAAAAAGACAGACTACGCATTGCAACTGCACATGGGGACAAAGATTGTACTTTTTGGGGAAATGTCCTCTGGTCTGATGAAACCAAAATAGAACTGTTTGGTCATAATGACCATTGTTATGTTTGGAGGAAAAAGTGGGATGCTTGCAAGCCGAAGAACACCATCCCAACCGTGAAGCACGGGGGTGGCAGCATCATGCTGTGGGGGTGCTTTGCTGCAGGAGGGACTGGTGCCCTTCACAAAATAGATGGCATCATGAGGAAGGAAAATTATGTGGATATATTGAAGCAACATCTCAAGACACCAGTCAGGAAGTTAAAGCTTGGTCGCAAATGGGTCTTCCAAATGGACAATGACCCCAAGCATACTTCCAAAGTTGTGACAAAATGGCTTAAGGACAACAACGTCAAGGTATTGGAGTGGCCATCACAAAGCCCTGACCTCAATCCTATAGAAAGTTTGTGAGCAGAACTGAAAAAGCGTGTGCGAGCAAGGAGGCCTACAAACTCAGTTACACCAATTCTGTCAGGAGGAATGGGCCAAAATTCACCCAACTTATTGTGGGAAGATTGTGGAAGGCTACGCGAAATGTTTGACCAAAGTTAAACAATTTAAAGGCAATGCTAGCTAATACTAATTGAGTGTATATAAACTTCTGACCCACTGGGAATGTGATGAAAGAAATAAATGCTGAAATAAATCATTCTCTCTACTATTATTCTGACATTTCACATTCTTAAAATAAAGAGGTGATCCTAACTGACCTAAGACAGGGAATTTTTACTAGGATTAAATGTCAGGAACTGTGAAAAACTGAGTTTAAATGTATTTGGCTAAGGTGTATGTAAACTTCCGACTTCAACTGTAGACTGTAGTCCAACTTACAGAACATATGCCACTTCCAGGAAGTGTTAGTTCACAGCACTGTCTTACATTCCTAGCGTGGGAGACACACATACTCAAGGTTTGGCAGTGACACATACACATAAGGTAGCCAAAATGCCATTATATCTTATAACAGAGCCATCTTATCTTGTCACCAGTGTCAGATAAACAATATGAAATTGTCCTAACAAGAAATGAAATAACATGACCTACAAAAGCAGCTCAACAGTGTATCATCTATATTAAATTTAGCAGTGGTGACGCATATACAGTGACTTCGGAAAGTATTCAGACACCTTTACTTTTTCCACATTGCTAGATTACAGCCTTATTCTAAAATGTATTAAATCTACACACAATACCCAATAATGACAAAGAAAAACAGGTTTAGAAATTGTTGCTAATTTATTAAGAAGAAAAAAAAACTGATATCACATTTATATAAATATTCAGACCCTTTACTCAGTACTTTGTTGAAGCGCCTTTGGAAGTAATTACAACCTTGAGTCTTCATTGGTATGGCGCTACAAGCTTGGTACAATTGTTTTTGGGGAGTTTCTCCCATTCTTCTCTGCAGATCCTCTCAATCTCTGTCAGGTTGGATGGGGAGCGTTGCTGCACAGCTATTTTCAGGTCTCTCCAAAGATATTTGATCGGGTTCATGTCCGGGCTCTGGCTGGGCCACTCAAGGCAATTCAGAGACTTGTCCCGAAGCCACTCCTGTGTGCTTAGGGTTGTTGTCCTGTTGGAAGGTGAACCTTCGCCCAAATCTGAGGTCCTGAGCTCTCGGGAGCAGGTTTTCATCAAGGATCTCTCTGTACTTACTTTCCTCCATTCATCTTTGCCTCGATCCTAACTAGTCTCCCAGTCCCTGCCGCTGAAAAACATCCCCACAGCATGATGCTGCCACCACCATGCTTCACCGTAGGAATGATGCCAGGTTTCCTCCAGATGTGATGCAGCTCTAGGAAGACTCTTGGTTGTTCCATTTAAGAATGACAGGGCCACTGTGTTCTTGGAGACCTTCAATGCTGCAGACATTTTTTGGTACCTTTCCCCAGATCTGGATGGATGATCCGCTAACGCTAGTAGCAATGCGCCTTCGTAGAGAATCAAAGGGGAGGAATTTGAAATAAAATAAAATAACTGTAGCTCATATGGATAGGAAGGGTATTGAAAGTTGGACCTATCACAAGAAATATGCCTATAAAAATCAGAGAAGTGGTGAAATTGAATTCTAATGAATGTTGCATGGATTAGGGGGGGGTCAGTGACTTCACATTATGTGGTTTTACATCTCCATTTCACCTAGATAGGAAGCTTTTGAAAAGTATTCTTGTAAATGGGTCAAATATAGCACAGTAGTTTAAGGTAACTAATACAAAATGTTGGGCCATTTAGCAATGGGAGGACCTATTCAGTGTGTGTAATCTTCATATAGGGCTAACCCTCCTGGATGGGAATGCAAAAACATATTTATTTGCTTAAGTGACTTAAATGAAGAACAAAAACACCGGTATTGCGCTTTTACGACGGTCCCTAAAACACCTGAGCGCCAGAAAACAGCATATTGCCTCCTTTCCCGCTCTGTTAAGGTAAGTGTTAGACTATTGGTAAAAACAAATGGTGCACCTTGCTCTCTACAATCATATGATACTAGATATATCAGTCTAGGTCTAGGATGATGCGAGCTACTTTAGTGGGAAAGGTTTTTACAATAGCCAGCTAGCCAACAATATCACTGACAACCTATGACATGCCTAGCTAAGGAATAACAAACAACCTGAGGGGGATTGAAAACAAATTAACGTTACCTAGCTAGCTTAGCTAACTACAGTAGCCAGCTAGTGTGTAGCTGGCTAGTTGAACACAAAACAACTACTTCTAGCACATAATTGCTCTAAATAAACCTTCTTACCTTGAGGTAAGTGTTTTAGTACAGGTTTGCAAACGAAGTTACTACATCTTCAAGAAAGGTCTGCTACTCACCTCCGGAAGCTGCCCCTGTCGCGAAGACTGCCTGTCCGAACTACAGTCTGAAAAAGAAAACACGAACGTGTCACGAACGGCACGTTCTTCTTCTATAATATTATGGCGGTCCACAAACACATTTGAGGTGCATGTCGCCACCTACTGTACATTCCGTTATACATGGTGATAGATAATGCAAAATTGGAAGAAAAAATATATATTTTCCCTGCCAACTATTAACCCTCATTAAAAAAACTCCCCCCCCATTCCACTATTTAACCCTATCTAATCCTATACCAGGTCGACGGCCTGGGAGGACAGAACACGACCACTCAACACCCCCTGCAACCAGTGGCGGTCAGTGCCGTTTAAGATGAGGGAGGACCAGTGCTTGACTTGGGCAGGAGCTCACCAGAGCCAAAGACCGGCACCTCAATGTGTCCACTGCCTGAGCTTCTCTTATAGAACATTCCACCAGACAGTGGGCGTCACAGACACCGGGAATCTTACATTTCAGTTGATCCTCCGCCACACAACGCCACCCCAGCTATCACTCCTTTCAAAAGCTCTTGTCCCTAGTCGTGCGATCCAGAGTGCACGCTCTCTCTTGAAAGAAGAAATGCAAAAATATAAATAAATAAAATAAAAAATATAGGACAAAACACACATCACGACAAGAGAGACAACACAACACTACATAAAGGGAGACCTAAGACAACAACATTGAATGGCAGCAACACATGACAACACAGCATGGTAGCAACACATCAAGACAACAACATGGTAGCAGCACAAAACAGGGTACAAACATTATTGGGCACAGACAACAGCACAAAGGGCAAGACGGTAGAGACCACAAGACATCACGCAAAGCAGCCACAACTGTCAGTAAGAGTGTCTATGATTGAGTCTTTGAATGAAGAGATTGAGATAAAACTGTCCAGTGTGAGTGTTTGTTGCAGTTCGTTCCAGTCGCTAGCTGCAGCGAACTGAAAAGACGAGCGACCCAAGGATGTGTGTGCTTTGGGTACCTTTAACAGAATGTGACTGGCAGAACGGGTGTTGTATGTGGAGGATGAGGGCTGCAGTAGATATCTCAGATAGGGGGGAGTGAGGCCTAAGAGGGTTTTATAAATGAGCATCAACCAGTGGGTCTTGCGACAGGTATACAGAGATGACCAGTTTACAGAGGAGTATAGAGTGCAGTGACGTGTCCTATAAGGAGCATTGGTGGCAAACCTGATGGCCGAATGGTAAAGAACATTTAGCCGCTCAAGAGCACCCTTACCTGCCAATCTATAAATTACGTTTCTGTAATCTAGCATGGTTAGGATGGTCATCTGAATCAGGGTTAGTTTGGCAGCTGGAGTGAAAGAGGAGTGATTACGATAGAGGAAACCAAGTTTAGATTTAACTTTAGCCTGCAGCTTTGATATGTGCTGAGAGAAGGACGGTGTACCGTCTAGCCATACTGCCAAGTACTTACCCTCAGAGGTAGTAATCACACCTGTGGGGAGAGGGGCATTTTTCTTACCAAACCACATTACCTTTATTTTGGAGGTGTTCAGAACAAGGTTAAGGGCAGAGAAAGCTTGTTGGACACTAAGAAAGCTTTGTTGTAGAGCGTTTAATACAAAATCCAGGGAGGGGCCAGCTGAGTATAAGACTATATCATCTGCATATAAATGGATAAGAGAGCTTCCAACTGCCTGAGGTATGTTGTTGATGTAAATTGAGAAGAGAGTGGGCCTAGGATCGAGCCTTGGGGTACACCCTTGGTGACAGGCAGTGGCTGAGACAGCAGATGTTCTGACTAGGGTTGCAAACTTTCCTGAATTTTTTCGAAAATTTTCCATGGGAAGTTAAGCCCTGGAATTTTGCTTAAATTCATAAAAAAAAGTTAGTTTATAACAGTGAACCTTTTTTTGTGGGATACACATAAGGCAATTCTAGGTCTTGTGGCATATTTTGGTTAAACTATCCCCAATTCAATGGAATGTTGGACCCCAAGTATGCTGGCAAGAGCATCCTGTCTGGTGCGGAGATCAACAACGCCTATGGTGTCATCACTACCGTGTCTCGCCACCTTGGCCTGGATGAGGGCAAGGTTCTTGGCAGTCTGGTGAAGTACACTTCCAAGCAACGGCTTGGAGATGCAATCATACTCACGAGATGGAGATGCAATATGGCAGTCGTGCCAACATATTTAATCAGCCACCTGGTGGAAGGGACTTTGTGGACCTGAGGCTCTTTACCCTGTTGCCTCCATCATACTCCAAATCCTACCAACATCAGCCGCCTCAGAGCGCAACTGGTTCTTGTTTGGGAACACACACATCAAAGCACGCAATAGGCTGACCAATACAAGGGTTGAAAGATTGGGGGCCATCCTGGCAAATTTGAGGCTTTTTAATCCTGACAACGAGCCATCCTCAACAAGGTTGGAAAGTGACAGTGAAGATGAGGCCTGAGAGTCTGATGTTTAAGAGGTGGACATTGAGGAGGTCCAGGGAGAAGACATGGAAGCCTGAGAGGAAGACAACCAAAGCTTTAGTTTCTAGACTATCATTTTACAGATGTATGTTGAAAATGTTTTTGAGAGATGCGATGGATCATTGGGGATCATTCAATATTCCCTTTCTTTTGTTGTTCAGTGAAATCATCCCATGTGAAGAGTCAATTTATTTAATTAAAGTTAAATTTGTAACTCAATTGTTTTTTAAATACTATTGGAAGGATTTAATAATTTGCAATTATGTCTACTTATGATAAGGTAAAAGGTTTATGTTTCTGTCTCCATATGATATGGTAAATATATCCAATGCAAAAAACATGTACATTTAAATGCTATTAATATTAATGTGCATATATTTTGCTTAATTCCCATTTATTCTCGTTAATTCCCATATATTCCCATTAATTCCCACGGAAAGTTTCCACCTCTGAATATTCCCCAAAATGTGCAACACTTTATACACTGCACTCTTCGAGAGAGGTAGTTATCAAGCCAGGCCAAAGGCCCCTCAGAGACACCAATACTCCTTAGCCGGCCCACAAGAATGGAATGGTCTACCGTATCAAAAGCTTTGGCCATGTCAATAAAAATAGCAGTACAACATTGCTTAGAATCAAGAGTAGTGGTGACATCATTGAGGACATATAAGGTTGCAGTGAGACATCCATAACCTGAGCGGAAAAAAGATTGCATACTAGAGAAAATACTATAGACATCAAGAAAGCTAGTCAGAATGGCACATTCATTGTATGAGCAATGCTTCATGGGACATGTAGTGACTAATCAGTGGGCGGATTTGATTAAACTGAGCCGCAGGGAAACCGGTTTATGGTCCTTGACGTGAACGGAAAAAGCATTAAGGAAATGGCGCGTCTTTTCAAATCGAACAGTAATCTGCGCCGCTCGGTTATGTTAACAAGGCAGCATGGTGCATCGTTGAGAATCTCTTTTCCATAAAATATATGTTAGATTTTTCAAACTAGTTTTCATTGAGAAGGCAAATAAAGCGATTTTATCAAAAGCAATCACTTTTGCATGTGAAAACACAGAATCCTACTCATTACGCCACGTGCTTAATTATGTCACTTTAGTTTTTTTCGCGGTGGGCTTTGAACGGGGCTCAAGTCTCAACCAAACCTGCAACCCACTGCCGGGGAGCCAGACCTTTTTCCAAAACGAATGCATTCAATTTTCACCCAGTGCAAAACACGCCTACCCAGGCCAGATTAATAGAATCTCCTTGGGCCAATCTGTGTAATTTTGTAAATGCCGGATCTAATTTTGTAAGTCCCACGATGCATCAGTAGGCAGGTGTCCATTGACCCAGGTTTATTCGCCAAAAGCAATGTCGCTAAAAATGTAACCGTTTCGAATGAATGATGATTGACGAATATTTTTGAAGGTACGCGGGGTACGTGATGTCATCACGTCACTATAAACTCCACTTCACATTTAATTCTAAATCTCTACTGCTTGCAAAATGTTTATTTTTTCACTATAAAAATAATGTTTTTTTGCAGGACAAGGATTGTCCTGACTTTCAAGAATGCCTGAATTGCTTCTCCTTGCTTTTCTGGTTGGCTGGCAAGCATAATAATTTTTAAGTTGATCCTGTAGTTCAGGGTTTCCCAAACTCAGTCCCGGGGCTCCCCCTGGGTCCTGAGTATGATTATGTGTTGTTACATGCAAAAAATGATGACTTTTGATAAAAATGCTTTATCTGCCTTCCCAATGAAAACTAGTTAGAAAATTCAAACATATATTTTATGGAGAAAATATATTGTATGATTCTGGATGATGCGCCATGCTGCCTTGTTGACAACATGGCCAAGCGGCGCAGATTACTGTTCGACTTGAGAAGGGTGCTCCTCCCTCTTCCCTTTGACCAGTTCACGTCAGTGGCTTTGGACCGGTTCCCCGCAGCTCAGCGAAATCGAATCTGCACAGTTTCTCTGCATCTGGCTGGGAGAGTGAAGGTATGACACAGGCAATGTTTACAAGATGGAAAAATTATTTTTACATATTTGTTTTATGTGGGCATTCGAAGGACAGAGAAGGATCAAACTTGGCTCCTTGGTTGGAGATGACAGAGGACAGGTGGATTATCTGACAGTTGATTGTAGGACAGATGTTTCCAGCACTGGTGACCTGCTTAGGTGTCCCAATAAGCATAGCCTCAGTCTTGCTACTGTTCAACTGGAGGAAGGTCTCTGTCGTCCATGTCCTGATGCCCTCTAGGCAGCTGCTGAGTTTTGCTAGGGCAGAGATGGTGTCCGGTTTGGTGTTAGTGTAGACCTGGGTATTGTCAGCGTAGCAGTGGAAGTTGATGGAGTATGTAAATAAAACACAGGATAGGCCCTAACACTGACCCCTGTGGGATGCCGCATGTGACTGTTGACTCCTCCGATCTGGACTCTCCAATAGTGATGATACACATGTTGCTTCCTACCTTATTATAACAATTAAATGCAAAAACATTTCACAACATATATTGTTGTCAGATATTATAAGAATTTATGGTTTTGAGTGGGTTATTCCTTTAAGTGAAATCTCCACCCACCAGTGGCACTGGGCAATGCAATATGAACTCCACCTGTTATTCCACTCAATATGCAAAAATCACTCAGCCATTTCCTGGTTGCTAAATTTGTAGTTCACCTCATTTCAGTTTATGTGACATTGCAAACTAGCAATGCACAGTGTAGATAATCATTGTACCATCTAAACCACTGTGAAATAACTTTTCAATAACCCCAAATATTGTTTGAAGCTGGTGTACAAAACCAAAAGTAAAAGATGCAAAAACGAAGTTTAAGAGAGGAAATCATAGAAATAGCACACATAGAACACATCTACTGCTTATTAGTCTTGCATTCAATTAAAATGACAGTAGGGTCGCCCCAAAAAGATACATATTCCAGCATTAAAATAAATCTTTAATGAAGTTTTTCAAAATGTTCAATCATTAATAGTTCACATACATGGTTATTTGGCACATGACACGGAGTGCAAGGAGTGGAATGTTACAGAGACTGGCAAACAGGCTAAATAATAATATCTAACAGTGTGAATCTATATTGTAGTTTAATTCTTATTAGACTACAATTGGGGAATTTTCAGTCAGATGAGGCTCCTGCCCTCTAGTGGCAAAGTAAAGTTAGGTACAGAAGAAAATAGAGGTGGGGATAGGAACTCAGGGCCACCTTCAGATAGAAATGCCATAAATTGAGCCAACATGATTTACTGCTCTTTATGTTGGACAAGCATGTTTGTTCTACATTGATATTTCTATCTGAACGTTCCAAAACGTTGTGTCCTAATGAACGCACCACAGCTCACACCAAAATCAATGCTCAAGTGAACAACTGATCAAGGATCAGCTCTCCTCAGCCCAGAGATGACCTCAATCACCAAGAATCAAACAAGCAACCTGCACCATGGCCATGTTCAGTTGCCAGATATTCTCAAATGTTGTAGATATAAATTATATGACTAGAACCGATGTGGTTCCTTATTGTACATGTTAGTTCTACATTACATTTTTCTATCTGAACGTTACTGCTGAACGCGTCACAGTTGATTGACATCAACACACACCGGTGACCGGAGCAATTACCCTAAGTGCCAATCACAACATTGACTACATCGATTTGATAGCGCTTCTTATTTTGAATAACCAAAAGTTTGCGTTAATTGTTGAAACAAAGATACTTTTAACTGGTTGTTAATTCACAGTCCCTCCGTTTCAATAAAAAAAAAATACTATGGAGAAATAATTGCTAATATGGGCTAGCCACATGTAAATGAGAAAGGGGTTAAATGGTAAGTCATGTTACATAGTAATTACTCACTTTCTCGGCCTTAGAAAGCTTTCTAGTTTTATATAAAAAGGAACGTTTGTAAATCAACATTTCAATGGATTTGACCTATCAATGGTAAGGAAATAAACCCCGGGTAGTGTTGTTTTTAAAAAATAAAAGTTGAAATGTAAAAAAGCAACACCCCCTTTGTTCCTTGCTGCCTTCCCGCGTCCCAGCCTTTTAAAGAGTCTTCAACGAGCGCGCTTTCTTTTCGACGATCCACAGCCCACCTGTCGCCACGTGGAAGAACATCAAGACGCATTTCAACAATGTACGGAGTTTTATACGTTACTTTTTCTCAGTGCATCAAACTGCTTATATTTGTAATGATCGTATGCAAACATAACCGTTTTAACTAGGTAACTACTTTATGGGTTCGCTGGAAGACCGCTGGGTTCATGAAGGTAGCCGTAGGAATTGTAGCCACCTTGTTAGCCATTTCGGTGGCAAGTAATAAGCATTTTCAGTTAGCCAACGTTATCAATATAACTTGCATCATACGACCATTCATAATTATTTTATTATTTTTGTAGACAATTTGAAAATTGAACGGAATACTTAATTATGAAAATATCTACAGAATGCTAACGTTACATGGTCAACATGGCGTGCATTTCGCTTTTTGTCCGTCTCAACTAGTTAACTAGGTAGTTAACATTAACTACCTGTATTTGTACATTAATGTGATGTTTATCTAGTTAACGTTTGCATTTCGAAATGAATGAATGTAAGTGGTGGGCGAGGTAGGTGGATTCATGGGACAGTATTGGGGGAAAAAAATAAGTACATTTAAGTGTTTGTCTTACTAAACCTCACTACCTAATTATTTATTTCAATCTAATTCTGTGACATGTAGCAAGTCGGGCAATAGATACCAGGTGCAGTTAATTGACGTTGGGCTTTTCTTGATTTCAGAACCACGTTTGTAGATCATGGATGACTGGGAGGAGGTAAATTCCTCTAAACCTGTATCTTCACCTGTTATGCTTCAAATATTTGGCGTAATTTGAACCAAAACGTAAATGTTAACTACCTTGTGTGAAATGCATTTGTGATATTGGCTTAAAGTAGCTTGTGTGAATGGATTTTGTTAACATTTTTGTATTTTACTGTGCAGAGTACCACAACCACAAGTAATGGTAGGTTCATGTAATTTGTGTGGACTGGCTGGATTCCCTTTGCAAAATGGATACCATTTTTGCTTTCTTTAATAGCCAGGTAACATCCTGTCACTCTGATGTAACTTGCTTTTTCACAGGTGTTGTTGGGAAATGCGTTAAACAAAATTCACTATTAATGGCTGCGATTTTAATTTGTTTTTGTAGCTATTGGAATGAGCTCATGGACCAGTGGTGGCCAAAGTTCCAGTTTTGGGAGACCTACTGGTAGGATGGTGCCTTTATATCCGTAAGGTAACGTGCAAGAGTCAAAACATTGTTAATTTAGATTTGTGATCTCTTCAGATAATCAAGTCGGCTCCTGGAACAGTGGAGGTGGTGGCTTTGGTGGTGGCAGAGGCAAGTTTATTAAAGTACATGTATCTTGGTTCTTATTGGGAAAACAATTGCACTGGTCTGAGTTCTCACTGTAATGATTTGAAATTCGCACAATTTTTATTACAGGCAGAGGTTCCAGGGGAAGGGGTGGAGACTTCAAGGGTTTCTCTTCAGGTGATAAGTCTTCAGAATTATTTCATGGTCATTTTATTTGATGTAATTCTCACTGTGTAAAAAAAGCATTTCCTCAAGAATCTTGGAATTAATTATAAAAAATATATTTATGTATACTGCCCTCTGTCCTCAACAGGAGCTGATGAGAATGGGAATGACGGTAGGTGACTGACTTGCTACCTTATATTGTAGTTGGAAGACCGCAGTTGAGCAAATTGTCACTTTTCTCACTTATCTGTGCATTCGATCCCAAAATTCATTGCGCAGAATTTTTACTGTCATGGGGATAGCACTAAAATAGAATGGAGGCATAATACTGTGCAAGGTATTTGATGAATTTCACAGTTACAAAATGTGTTATGCTGGTGACGCTGCCATTTTGAGGGTCTTTAAACATCTTCCCCATGACTTTGTTATTAAATCATGCCTCAAATTGTTTTAACATTGATGCTCTGAATTGGAAGTGTTCTGTACAGATAAAGGCAGCTCCTGGAACAGTGGTGAAGGCTTCAGGGGAAGAGGCAGAGGTGAGACTTGTGGTTCCTTCTGAAATAAACAGATTGGGGGGGAAAATGTATTTTCTAGACAATTTACCTTTCTCCAACAATTTGGATAATTGCACAACTTAATTGTGATTTCTGCCTCCTACATGCATCCCATTGTCTCAAAAGGGGGCGGCAGAGGATCAAGGGGAGGAGGCTTCCGAAACGGTACTCTTAACACTTAATTAAGAAACTATTCTTATCGAGTCCGCATGCCCCACATTGTCATTTCTATTGATGAGCAGAGTCTTAATAGACATTATGCCCCAGATTTGGAATTGTTTCTTCAATATTGTCTTATCCATCTAGCTATTGGACATAATGGTTTTCACATGGGTTTTGTTAACTGAACCGTTGGGACCTTTTACAGGGGACGATGGCAGTGATGGTGGTATGTTTTATATAATTTTTTTTCTCTATATGCAAGAAAATGTAATCATTCTAGATGGTTGGCTCAGTTTAAACTAGTTGTCCTGCCAAGATTTTCTGGATGTCTTTTCGCCTTCAAATATCTTGTTGATCGTGCTCTTGTCCAATAGTGATAAAAAGGGTGTCAGGTAGCGGTTAAGAGCGTTCGGCCAATAAAAGGTTTCTGGTTCAAATCCCAGAGCTGACTAGGTGAAAAATCGATGTACCCTTGAGTGAGGCACTTAACTCTAATTGCTCCTGTAAGTATCTATGCATAGTCACTTGACCCCTACCTACATGTACAAATTATATAGTTGTATATAGCCTCGTTGTTTTTGTTATTTTTTATTACATTTTTTACTTTAGTTCTTGAGCTGCATTGTTGGTTAAGGGTTTGTAAGTAAACATTTCACTGTAAGGTCTAGGTTGTATTCGGCGCATGTGACAAATACAAGTCTCTCTGTATAAGTGCTAAATGACAAATGTAAATATGTTGGGTAACATTTTGGTGGATGATGGTCTAGACTTAAGTTATTTCTCAAATTTTAAATGTTGGTAAGCTAATAAAATATTGTATGTTTGTAACTCAAGTCCTTTACTTTTCAGGGTTTGGAGGTGGTCGAGGTGGCAGAGGTGGCAGGGGAGGCTTCCAATCAGGTACATTTATTTCCTCAAATACCGATTTTAAAATCTATCCTCAGTCTTGTACCGGTGATGAGTATCATTCAAAGACGCCTGGTTTATATGTGAAGGTTATGGCAAAACCAGAATATTTTCAGCATGCATTTTTTTAGGTCAAAGATGCTGGTGTTAAAAATGACCATAAAATGGGCTTCTAGTTGGTGCATTGTAGGTTTTTGACCACCTCAATTTAATTTAGGATCAAACAAGACTTCTGTGTTGGCTAAATTGTTTGATATTTTTTAAGACTAGGTTACAGGAAATGGCAGGCAAAAAAATGATGATAAAAGCCAAATGAGTAAACATCCTGAGGGAGAAGATGACTGACCCCCTCCAGAATTCCCCCCTAACCAACCTTATGCCTAGATAAGCACCACCTTGTCAGAACATTCTAGAGCCTGGATTTGTACATTTCAATGTGTTTCTAGTTAACTTGGCTGGTCTTCAGTAGATGCCTGTAAGTCTGTTGCCTACCATTCCTACTGAGGCAGTCTACTGCCATCATTAGGCAAAAAAGTGCATTTGCCTATGATTTGAACAGTGTGGGCGTCTTGCGCGTGCCATAGTGGGGGCTGGGGTGTGCTGTCGCCCAGAAATGGGTAAACATTATTGAAGGTGGGCAGGTCTGTATTTTCCTCATGCTTCATATCAGTTGAAACGCTTGAGGGGAAAGTTGTTGCTCATTATGGCTTGTTTCAGGTGGTGGTGATGAAGGCGCAAGAGGAGGATTTGGAGGAGGTAATTCAGGGCCAAATAAACCTTGTTTTTCCAGGTTTCAGTTTCCCCCTGTGTCTTCAGGTTTTCACTTTTTAATAGAACATCCAATTTAGTAGTTCTATGTCTAGTAATTGGCCTTGTGTTTAAGATATTGCGTTAGTTGTCACAGCTAGCCTAATTGTGAAACTTCCCATGTCTTATCATTCCAGGTTATCGTGGACGAGATGAGGAAGTATTCTCTAAAGGTTCCATGTTTTTCATTTCTTAATTTCCTTGACCTGAAGTTGAATGCTTATGCATTTTAAAATGTCTGTTCTTATGAGATTTCCATCTAATTTTAGGTTCAACCATGGATGGGGAGGGTGGTGGAGATTGTGGAAATCCAGGTTTGTATGTTACACAAGTAAGCATTTTGTTGGACGATGTATACCAGTGATCAAATAGATTCAGCCGCTGGCCGTTTGTCAAAATATACACTGGGGGCCAAAAGTTTGGAAGGGTTTTTCTTTATTTGCACTTTTTTACATTGTAGAGTAAAAGTGAAGACATCACAACTATGACATAACACATGGAATCATGTAGTAACCAAAAAAGTATTAAACCAATCAAAATATATTTGAGATTCTTCAGTGCCTTGACAGCTTTGCACACTCGTGGCATTCTCAACCAGCTTCATGAGGACCACCACAGGAATGGTAGACTCAGACATACCTCTGCTGCAGAGGATAAGTTCAGTAGAGTTATCAGCCTCAGATTGCAGCCCAAATAAATACTTTACAGAGTTCAAGTAACAACATCAACTGTTCAGAGGAGACTGTGTGAATCAGGCCTTCATGGTTGAATTGCTGCAAAGAAACCACTACTAAAGGACACCAATAATAAGACTTGCTTGGGCCAAGAAATACGAGCAAATTACATTAGACCGGTGGAAATTTGTCCTTTTGGTCTGGAGTCCAAATTTGAGATTTTTGGTTCCAACTTTAGATGGTTTGGGATGAGTCGGTCCGCAGTGAAGGAAAAGCAGCCAACAAGTGCTCAGGCTTTGTGGGAACTCCTTCCAGACTGATGGAAAAGCATTCCAGGTGAAGCTGGTTGAGAGAATGCCTTGTGTGCAAAGCTGTAATCAAGGCAAAGGTGGCTATTTGAAGAACCTCAAATATATTTTGATTTAACACTTTTTTGGTTACTACATGATTCCATTTGGCCCCAGTGTACATTAGTTTTTTCTGAGCGGATGGTCGGGGGTCCGGAACAAGGTTATAAATTATTGCTTACATTTGTATATGATCACGTCGTCTATTAGATTTCTTAAATTAAAACCAAATAAAATCAGGCCCGCTTGCTGCCATTTGGGGAACCCTGATGTATCCCTTACCTGCTGCTAATGTAACTTAAAACATTTTTCTAAACATTATTTAAATAGAACCATTGCATACAATATTTAGTTGCATGTAACTTATTAATTTAATAAAAAATCCTCAACTACTTTGGTCTCCTTTCAACATAGACAAGAAGGCTGCTGCTCTGTCTTAAACATTGAGTTGCAGAAAGTTGCCTCTGATGTTCATTCAGTGGATACTTTTATTTAATACTTCAGAAGGATATCTTAACCTCACTCTCCCACCAGGTCCCCCAAAGGTTACCTACGTGCCCGAAGCCCTCTGTGAGGAAGAGTCGTCTATTTTTGCCCATTATGAGTCTGGCATCAACTTTGACAAGTACGATGACATCCTAGTCGACGTCAGCGGCAGCAATCCGCCCAAGGCCATCATGGTGAGTGCCATGCTTTGGCCATACTGGTGGCTTTGGCCATACTGGTGGCTGTGGTAATGGGTTATTTTCTTATTTCCTTACCTTAATGACTGAATAGGCTTCTCAAATATTTCACCTGTCATTCAACCCTCAATAGGTTGCATCATTAGATAGACCAGGGGTTAAAGGTGTGGGGATGGCCCCAGAGTTGCACCTGCGCATTAAATGCTGGATTGTCATATAAGAAAAACAGATGGATAAATTGGTGTACACTGGCTGTTGTATTCACCCACTGTTAAATGGTAACATTGCTGTGATTTGAGACTAACAACGTGTTTTCCTCTCAGGCTTTTGAAGAGGCTGCCCTGTGTGAATCTCTGAAGAGGAACGTCAGTAAGTCTGGCTATAAGAAGCCCACCCCAGTACAGAAGCATGGCATTCCCATAATCTCCTCTGGCCGGGACCTCATGGCCTGTGCCCAGACTGGATCTGGAAAAACGGTGCGTTGCCTGTAGAACAGAATCTTTAAATTAAAAAAAATACTCTGGTGTAAATCTATCATTTGTGTTGGCCGCCATGTGTAAGCCTGTTTGTAAACTTTGTCCAGGCTGCGTTCCTGCTGCCCATCCTGCAGCAGCTGATGGCAGACGGCGTGGCAGCTAGTCAGTTCAGCGAGGTGCAGGAGCCAGAGGTTATTATAGTGGCCCCAACCAGGGAACTCATCAACCAGATCTACATGGAAGCCAGGAAGTTTGCCCATGGGTATGCTGTTATGTTCACCCTCACACCCCCCACCTGCGCTTTTTCGACAGTGGAGATGGAGCTTGACGCAAATATAATTCGTTCTTATTGCGAAAGTTGTGGTAAATTCTTTCAAGATTGAAATCCAGATTCTGCAGATCTTATTCCACTGTCTCTTGTAGAACCTGTGTGCGTCCAGTGGTGGTTTACGGGGGGATAAGCACTGGTCACACCATTCGCGAGGTGCTGAAGGGCTGCAATGTGCTGTGTGGGACTCCAGGAAGACTGATGGACATCATTGGAAGAGGAAAGGTAATGAATCAGCGCTTCAATAACTTGACTCCTATTTGAATCAATCCTAGATAGAAGCCATCAGCTAACCTAGTCCGTTTTCAGCAAATGTGTGTGTGTGTGTGTATACTGCCTCTTCTATCTACTTCCCCCAGATTGGCTTGCGCAAGCTGCGTTACCTGGTGCTGGACGAGGCTGACCGGATGCTGGACATGGGCTTTGAGCCTGCAATGCGCAAGCTGGTGGGGTCCCCAGGCATGCCTGGCAAAGAGGATCGCCAGACCCTCATGTTCAGCGCCACATATCCCGAGGACATCCAAAAGTCTGTCTCTCTCACACTCCGCCACAGATAACTGAGATAAACCATGATTTTAAAATGAACGTTGAAATATTTATGTTTATAGACAATGTATGGTTTTTACTTTGGTGCAGCTTTTGTACAGAATGTCCATGTAAAGACTAATGCAGTAGAACCAGTCACCATTCTAAATGGTTGTGTGTTTAAATGAGGGACGCTGATGCTGTGTTCTGTGGTGTTAAGACTGGCTGCTGACTTCCTGAAGAAGGACTATCTGTTCCTTGCTGTGGGCGTGGTGGGCGGAGCCTGCAGTGACGTGGAGCAGGTCATCGTTCAGGTGACCAAGTTCTCCAAAAGAGACCAACTACTGGAGGTCCTCAAGACTACAGGTACCCATCAGCACATTGCTATATGACCGTCGGCACCTCGCATGCAAATACTTACCCCACTCCAGTACATCAAATTATATTTTCATGTTGAAGGTTATGTTCTGTGTTCACAGGGTCTGAACGCACAATGGTCTTTGTGGAAACCAAGAGGCAGGCTGACTTTATCGCAACGTTCCTGTGTCAGGAGAAGGTTAATACTACTAGTATTCATGGGTAAGGGACTGTCTTAAAGTGATTTACCCCATAGTCATTGCTAGTTGTGCCCCATATGTCCTGTTAGTTTTTGTCCAGCTGTAGGATGTTTGATTTGGTATTTCTTACCAGTGACCGTGAGCAGAGGGAGCGAGAACAGGCACTCGGTGACTTCCGCTCAGGAAAGTGTCCTGTCCTGGTGGCCACCTCTGTTGCCGCCCGCGGATTGGACATCAAGGATGTCCAACACATAGTGAACTTTGACCTCCCCAACAACATTGATGAGTACGTCCACCGCATTGGGAGAACAGGCCGCTGTGGGAACACAGGGAGAGCTGTGTGTTTCTTTGACCCAGAGGTCGACGGCAACCTGGCACGCTCTCTGGTCAAAGTCCTCTGTGGGGTAAGTAAGCGTTTTCAAGTCAAAGCAGGCTTTAAAGATGGATCAGTACTGCTGTCCGTCCCAACACCTTGTATTGTTTTGTGGATGATTTGGAGATGTCGAGCAGTGTTGAAGGTACATATTGTGCGTGCAATGATGTCCGAGAGGGGAAGGTGTTTGCGGTTACTTTGTTGTAAAACCCAAACCGACGTCGCCGTTTCACCATTAAGTATTCCAGATTTAAGGCTCGCTAGCAAGTAAGTCAAAGCAGTCTTGGAACTAAAAAAAAAAAAATGTCTTCTCACAGCAATTTCATTTCACAGGCCCAGCAGGAGGTGCCCAAATGGCTGGAGGAAGCGGCCTTCAGTGCTCATGGCACTACAGGGTTCAACCCAGGTGGGAGAACCTTTGCCTCCACTGATAGCAGGAAGGTATGGATCTGGAACCGGTCGAGTGCTGTTATTTTCCATTGAACACTGTTTAGTGGCTACATGTTAAGCGTTCTCATTGACACTTCTCTCTCGACCTCAGGGTGGATCTTTCCAAAGCGACGGGGCGAGATTACCAGCTGCTGCACTGAGCGGTGGAGCTGATGACGATGAGTGGGAGTGATAATGCACCTCTGTTTTTCTTTTTAGTTTTTGTGTTCAAACTAAGTCATGTTTGGTTCAATAACTTTTCTTTTAGTGTTTTATATTGTTTAAAGAAAATAATGTTGCACTCTGCTTGATATTTCTGGGAATGTGCATACTGATAGGCCTGGATAGGGGAAAATCCATTACTGTCAACCACTGGTTAAAATCTGTGGGCTTGAGATGAAGCTTTTCAAATGAGTGTTCTAGGTATTGTTAGTGCTAATGGCTGTTGTGGTTTGAATTGTTAAGCATCACTTTCACTTATCCCTCTTTCACCCTAATGTTTTACACTACTGAATATGTGCTATTTACACAGTGTGTTTTGAACTAAACTATTGAGTAATGCATGTCTGTCCCCAGAGAATACCTGTGAAGCATTGTATTTCTGTAAGGATTCTGCATTTGGACCTAACTGGTTCTGTTAACCTAACTGAGGTGACCCATGTTTCGGATCGCTTGTTGTAACCGATGTACAAGAGTGCTTATGTTTTTGTAGGAAAAGATTCATGGCATTTTGTGCCAGACTAAATTAGTAAATACATTTGATTTATTTGATATTTGTTTAATTCATGTAGGCATTTGAAATACGGATAAAGTCCCATTTTATTCGAAGTAAAAAATGTCTTGGATAATTTCTCTGGCTTGTTTATTTTGAGTCTGAGCTATTGACGATTTTACAGTTGAGTTAAGTTACACTTGCAGTAATATATGAGACTATGTTTCTACTCTGGCATTCATCCTGTTTCTTCATTTCCTGTCAGTAAACTAACCATTAAGTGTTGCTCAATGGTCTACATACACCCGCCCAGTCCTTGTTCTTTTGGGTTGCGAATTGAAGAAAGGCAAACTACCAACTTTCCACAGGACATTGAAGGTATGATAAAGGTTTATAACGCCTTACCGAATTTAATAGATTTATAGCTCCGACTTGAAATGCACCGACGTTATGATTTGACAGAGGATTTTCCCGTCGTGTTCCCGAGTTGTGAACGAGGCATTAATATCCATTTGTGCTGTTGAATGAAATATTACTTTCATATTATATACGGCTTAGTTTTGATGTGACTTTCCACTTACTGAAGAGGGAATTGTACTAATTGTTGCACATAACATGCCATTCTTGTCTGCGCCAAGGGTCAGAGAAGGATGGGAACTCCACTAGTCCTGTCATTCTTTCTTTTGCTCCCAGTAAGTTCTAGAGGTGAGTTCATGTTTGATAGTATTTAATAAATGGGGCAATCTGTAACTTCAGTTTTTTTTTCTTCACATTGATATAACAATGAATTATTGAATAGAACTTAAATGTAATAAAAACATTAGGAGCATGTGCTTTCCATAATAGACTGACCAGGTGAAGGCTATAATGTCGGTGTCGTTTTTAAGGGAATGAGACGGGTTAAAGAAGGATTTTAAAGCCTTGAGACATGGATTGAGAGTAAATGTGGTCTTTGAACGGGGGTAGATGGGTAGAATGTGCCCGGCGCACCGGTCTGTGTGAAGATCTGCGACATTGATGTGTTTTTCAAGCTCAACCGTTTCCTGTGTGTATCAAGAATGGTCCACCACCCAAAGGACAACTGTGGGACGTATTGGAGTCAACATGGACCAGCGTCCCTGTGGCACACTTTTGACACCTTTATAGTCCATGCCCTGGTGAATTGAGGCTGTTCTAGAGGACAAGAAGGGGTGCAACTCAATATTGAAGTGTTCCTAATGTTTTGTACCACAGAACATAAATTATTGTTCAACTCCAACGTTTGTAAACAGTGCAATTTGTAATCAAACACTATGTAGCCACAAAACATGGTCAATATAATTTTAATTGTCAGTCCCTACATCCATAGCTGAATTTGAGTGGTTACATTTCTCCAGCCACATCCCTTAGCTGAACGGTGGGGAGCTGGGGGTTCATCGCTCATTCTCCATATTTTCTGTGCTGAATGTTGGTCTTGGTGGCTTTTGTACTGTCATCTCAAGTTCTTTTGCCATGGCTTGTTACCAAGTTTCACATTGTTTTGTTACCAACAGGACAATATGGCGATAGATGTGAAGTTATCCCGAAAGACCCATACATTGAATTTGGATCCGATATTAAGATTATGTTCAAGTGCAACAGAATCTCAGACAACCACGGCAAAGTCTATTGGACGATAAACCATAAGAGCGTAGATGCCAGCCTCTATGAAACCAACTCCTCCTTTGCAGCGGTGACCGTCTACAACGTCTCCCTTCCAAGTGTAACAGTACAATGTCACAGCTCTTCAATTCAGCAAGTCTTGGGTGGTACCATCATACACACGTACTGTACGTACCTAATTACATTGTTGGTTTGCGTTACCTTCAATAAGTCAACGTTCTCATTGAATCTGGGGAATTAATCTTCCCGTGTGAATAAATCATGTCCTTGTAATTTTTTTCAACAGGGAAACCCAGAAACCTATCATGTGTCACGTATATCTCACAAGAAGACTTTATATGTCACTGGGAGCACAAGACAAGACCCACATCGAAAATAACATATACCGTTTATAGGAAATGGTGAGTTTTGACTCAAAACCTAGCTTCCTTTTAGTAAAGCATCTTAGACGGCAAGATTCCCTTGTCATATGGAATAATGCACAAAAGTAGTGCACTATGAAGGTAAAGAGGTGCCATTTGGGACGGAACCAAAGTTTCTGTTTTTACGTCTCTTTGTAGGGAAAGAAGACAAGACGTATGGGAGAGTGATCGTTGTACTTCTGGAAGTACGTCATGCACTTTTAGTAAGAGCCTGCCAATGCTTTCAAAGCTACATTACATCACTGTGCGAGCTGAAAGCAAAGTTTGGGAGACAATCTCGGACACACTGGAACTGGATCCCTGGGATACAGGTATGTAAATCAGAACGCGAAGGTTTGGCTCTCTGGAGCAGTTTGTAATCAAATAATGTATTTATATAAGTGAATTGTCTGTCCACCGTTCAAAGCAACTGAAATGACAGTAGTACCAGTGGATAATTGGATTGTTGTCCACCGTAAAGCTCAATATCCTTACACCAGTGTTTGTTGTTCATCGTATTGTTTGTGTAATAAGAGTTGTGACATGACTCACCCAACCTGACATGACTCGCCCTGTTTTTCAAGTGAAAATTGACCCTCCAAAGAATGTGCGGGTGGTTCAGCTCCCTGCTCATCTAAGGGTTGAATGGGAAAGACCAGGAGGCACAGACTTTCCTGACCAGGTCATACACTGTCAAGTCCAATATGCAAAGGTACACCACTCATTTATTCAATGTTATGTTTGTGTTTTGTTTGTTGCTTAGTGCAATGTGCTGATTTCCCAGACTAGTCGGTTACGTGATTGTTTTTTTTTGCCACTCATCTTTTTCTTCTTCTTCTTCTCGCTGTGTAAATTATCCAGCATGTAATGGATACATTTCTGAACACAGTGGCCCAGACAGCCTCTGTCACTTATGCTGAAGTGGAGCCATGCACCAACCACACAGTGTCTGTCCGCTGTGCTTTAGACAAGGCCCCCTGGAGTGAATGGAGCAGACAGGTGACAGTGCTCTCCTCTCTCAACGGTAAGACAACATAAAGCCCCAGTAAATCACAATCACTATCAGGTTTCCAGGAGATGTAATAAAACAACCCTTTCAGAAGGCATGTTTGAGGTCAGGGCCTGTATTAATAAAACATCTGAGTACTGATCAAGGATCAGGTAATCTTTGTCCATGTAATCTAATTCATTATGCTCTAAAAGGCTAAATGTGGCCTAGATCAGCACTCATGCTATGATGTCTCTGCTGTCTGTTTTTTTTTTGTTTTTTTTTTTTCACTGTTAACATTTTGTTGTTGTTGCAGACATGAATTTGAATGCACATATTTTCTGTGCTTGAAGAATTAGGCATTAGACTGATTGAATAGCACGCACGGTCTGTTTGTAAATGTTATCTTGTGTTTTTTTTTTTTTTTTTGTTGCTGTAAGCTTCCTCACATGATCATCTGGCACAGTTTCATAAGGATAAGCTATGTGGCTGAAACAATTTCACCAGTCCTGTGATTTGTGTCTAGTTGGGGCGTAGGGCTTGTGGTGAGAGACATTGTGAACTGATCACCCATTATGTTGTCTGGAACACATCACTCAGCCACAGTGTGCTTTCAGTTTCAGTCTTAGTATTGAACGTTGCTACACGTTCTCCTACAGTACATCACAAAATCACTTGTAACATTGTGAGGCTTCTCAAAAGAGGCCTACATTCAAAATCAAAGTTTCAATTGGAGCATGTGGTTATTATAACTAGGGTCAACTCTGTCAACAGTGAGCTCAGTGCAGTTATACCTGTGGAGGAAGATGGATGCACCAGACGACACTGGGACTAGAACAGTGCACCTGATGTGGAAGGTAGGGAGCCTGGGGAAGGAAGATAATTCCTAGCACTTTATATTATCAACTTTAATCAACATAATACCACTCTCTTGTTCTGTATTGGTTAGTCACTACCAAGGGTTTCCAGCTCTGGTCCTAGGTAGCTACAGTGTACCTGGACTGTTGATCCAGCCCACCACTAACACATATGATTCTACAAATCAAAAAATCATCGAAACCTTGAAGCAGGTGTGTTAGCGCTGGGTTGAAACTGAAACCTCACCCAGTATCTCCCCAGCACCACAGTTGGAGAGCCTTGGTCTAAAGGCTTTCAACGATGTATAACTCTACCAAGGGTTTCCTTCCTCTCGACTTGTGTTGCAAAACTACCGCAAATTTACCAAATGTTTATGTAATTGTTTGTAATATATATATTTGTACAGGGCATCTCCCCTGCATGCAAGGCCATCGATGGATACAGGCTGACATACATGGCTGATGAAAAGCACATACCCGACAGACATTTGGACACTGTTGGGGATAAGGCTTCTATCACTGTGGACAAGCAGGCATACAGAGTCACTCTGGCTGCCTATCGTGGTGACACCACATTTTCTGAACAGTCAATCTATTTACCAGCCATTGGACAAAGTAAGTGGATTTATTTGACACATATTCAATATGAATTGTCAGTCATCCTATTTAGTTTCATGTGACTCTCATTGCAAAGCTATTAGCTAGCAGTCCTATCTGTCATTATATATCTATTTACTCATAGAAATGTATCTCACTACTCTTTACAATACACACTACTACTACTACACTAAATTCGATGTTTCAACACTAGCCTCTAACAATTTAAACTACTAATGTATTCTATCATTAAAATACAGCTGAAGGAAGGCACAGTTCTCCTTTCGAAAAAGTACCGGTTCTAGTTGTTATTTACAGTAAGTGTTATTAAGAAGTGATTTTAAGCCTCTGTGTACTACATTGTCACATTCATATATGTTTGTGTCAGGTCTCCCCCAGGTTAGGGGAGCCCAGGCCTCAGCCCATGACGGTGACATCCATGTCAGCTGGGCTGTACCTACCCTCCACCCCGTCCATGGCTACATCATAGACTGGACCACCGACGGAGATACGTACACCTGGCTACAGACCCAAGACACTCACATCTCATTGACTGGTGAGCTTGGATTCTTAAGAATGGATGGACGTATGGGTGGGTCGGTGGATGGATGGGTAGTTGGATCCTGATTGTTTCTTTGTCACTTTACATTGACATTGGAGTGCTTGACATGACTTGAGGTTTCTCTATGGGTTCGAATAGTCTCATCAATGCATACAGTGTGCATTACATAAAGGTCCATTTAGCGTAGTGTTGATGTGTTTAGGTGAAAGAAACAAAGCTTTTAGATTGATACGTTTTATAATCAATGTTTATTGGTTGAGTACACAGATTTGCAGATGTTACAGCAGGTGCAGTGAAATGCTTGCATTTCTAGCTATAATTAGGTACTACACCTATCAGTATGTTTTTGTGTGTGTGTATACACAGTTGAAGTCGGAAGTTTACATACACTTAGGTTGAAGTCATTAAAACTCATTTTTAAACCACTCCACAGATTTCACGTTAACAAACTATAGTTTTGGCAAGTCGGTTAGGACATCTACTTTCTGCATGACACAAGTAATTCTTCCAACAACAACAGATTATTTCACTTATAATTCACTATATCACAATTCCAGTGGGTCAGAAGTTTACATACACTAAGTTGACTGTGCCTTTAAACAGCTTGGAAAATTCCAGGAAATGATGTCATGGCTTTAGAAGCTTCTGATAGGCTAATTGACATCATTTGAGTCAATTGAAGGTGTACCTGTGGATGTATTTCAAGGCCTACCTTCAAACTCAGTGCCTCTGTTCGACATCATGGGAAAATAAAAAAATCAGCCAAAACCTCAACATTTTAGACCACCACAAGTCTGGTTCATCCTTGGGAGCAATTTCCAAACGCCTGAAGGTACCACGTTCATCTGTACAAATAATAGTACGCAAGTAGAAAATAGAACTGTTTGGCCATAATGACCATCGTTATGTTTGGAGGAAAAAGGGGGAGGCTTGCAAGCCGAAGAACACCATCCCAACCATGAAGCACGGGGGTGGCAGCATCATGTTGTGGGGGTGCTTTGCTGCAGGAGGGACTGGTGCACTTCACAAAATAGATGGCAACATGAGGAAGGAAAATTATGTGGATATATTGAAGCAACATCATGACATTCAGGAAGTTAAATCTTGGTCGCAAATGGGTCTTCCAAATGGACAATGACCCCAAGCATACTTCCATAATGGCTTAAGGACAACAAAGTCAAGGTATTGGAGTGGCCATCACAAAGCCCTGTCCTCAATCCTATAGATACTTTTTCAGGCAGAACTGAAAAAGTATGTGTGAGCAAGGAGGCCTAGAAACCTGACTCGGTTACACCAGTGTTAGGAATTGTGAAAAACTGAGTTTAAATGTATTTGGCTAAGGTGTATGTAAACTTCTGACTTCAACTGTGTATGATGAGCCATGACTAGAATACATTATATATATATATATATCTTAAGTGAGTAAAACAATATGTAAACTTTATTAAATCAACTGGTAATATTGTGTGTACGTCCCAGATTAAATGACCACCACTCCTCCTGTTATCACAGTAAACAATTGGTGAAATCTACTTTGGGATGTTCTCAAAAGCTCTTTTCTACCCCTTTTCATAGGCCTTCAGCCTTTTAATCTATACAACATCACAGTCACTCCACTCTACGATGACAAGACAGGACTGGAAAAAGTCATTCAGATCTGCTCAATGGAAAGAGGTACCGTTCACATCTTCCCCATTCTTTTATTGTCCCTTTGGGATAATCTTATGTTTCTTTGAATTCTTATATATTCAGATGTTTTAATTGTATCTGTCCCAAATAAATGGATCACTAAATAATTTTCTTTGTCAACTCAGCTCCAGGGAATATCTCCTCCATTGGTGTACATGTCCTAGACAAAAGTGTTCAGGTCACCTGGACTGCTGTGCCTCAGAACCAATGTAGCGGTGTTGTCATCAACTACACTGTGTTCTACAGGACTGAAACACAACCAGAGCTGAGTAAGTCTTCTGAAACATTGTTTAAACTTCGTTATAATGGCATGTCAACTGTACCGAGGGTCATGTCCTGTTGTTTTTCTCCCCTCGCAGATGTGACTGTAAATAGCTGGACACAGGAAGTGACGTTGGAGCCTCTCCAACCAGGCACCAGATACAGTGTCCATGTCATGGCCAGCGCTGTTACTGGGGCAACCAATAGCAGCGTCACTCACTTCACAACAAGCAGATACAGTAAGGTCATGTCTGTAGGCATCAACCACCTCTGATAGTAACACATGGTAACACAGATTGACACTTTTAAAGTCTCCCTATGGTGCTACTAATGCATTCCATCCATATGAAGCACAGGGTTATAGAAACAAATATTCTAACCATAGAATTACAGTTACTAGAATGGACATGAGAGGCTTTGTCCGTTCTAGTGGTTTTAATTCTGTGGTTCTCCGACATGTTCTAATAAAGCATGTTGCCCCGTGCATACACTACTGCTCAATTATCCCAAAAACAGTATTTGCTGTTGTATTCTCAATGTCTTTGTCTGTCCCATCAGGCTGGACCTTCACCGTAATGCTCTGGGTCTTCAGTGGTTTCAGCGTCATCATCATCCTAGTCACTGGACTCTTCTGTGTCATTCAGTACGTTCTGCCATAGATCTCGGAGTGTTAAAGCTGCAGTTATTCTTCCCTGTATATGTCCAGACTGTAAATGCCTGTGTCCTAAATGACTCCCTATTTATTGCACTTTTGACCAGGCCCATCACTCACTTCAAGTCAGTTATGTCAAAGGATTCAATGTTCTATGTAATGAATGTTTACTGGTCCCAAGGTGGAACAGATTTCAGGGGAAGATGGTGCCCAACCCTGTTCTCAGCTCACTGGTATTCTGGTCTTCACAGCATTGTCACAAGGTAAACAGGATCATTTTATATTGTATCCTTTCATCCTCAAACACGTTCCATTTAGCCCTGTCCTATAGTATGGACAATGGATAATGTATCGAACATGTCCTTCCATTTCACTAGTCTGAAGAAAAGGGATATGATATACATTTCATTCTTTAATTTTCAACACATCTTACACTTTTATACCATTTACTTATGGATTAAACTGTTCATGTTCCAATTCACTCATTCATCCCCCTCCTGTCCCCTGTAACTGTTCCCCAGGCCGTTGCTGTAAATAAGAATGTGTTCTCAGTCAACTTACCTGGTAAAATAAGGGTTAAATAAATAAAATGTTGGTCTTCATGTTGACTCAATAGGAAACATGTCCTTGTCACCCCACAGATCCAGCCCTTTAATAACCCGCCTGAACTCGAGACCTTCTGTGAGAGGATCTACCCCTGTGAGGTGAACACCATAACGGACGACATCATGGGATCAACCTCTACAGAGGACGAGGACGTACAGGGCAAAGAGACGGTCTGTGACCAGACAGAGAGATGGAGCTCTGGCTTCAGTAGCAGGACCTCCTGTGACAGCCAACCCAGAAAGGAGAGCAGTAACCTGGGCATGGCCCTAACCTGCCTCCCTTTACTGGCTCAACAAGACAGAGGAATCAACCTGGTAGAGTCAACAACCTCTGAGGACCCATCAGACCTCCAGGCATCCGAGAGCGGCCCCATCAACCCCTACAGGCTGCAGAGTCCAGGGGAATGCCCTGTGAGGTTGGGGCTGGGGGGAGGCGATGCGAGGTTGTGCGCCACAGAGGAGAGTAGAAGTCTGTTGGACATGAAGCAGCATTGCAGCACCGCTCCTGTCACCTCGTACATCACTCTGGACAGTTTGAACACAGGCGGTCAGTTGAAGGAAAGTAAACAGACATGAACACTCTCCCGTATCCAGTGGACTTCTGTGTCTTTCCTGTACCTTTTTATTCATTCAGTTTTAATGTCTCATATAGGCTATTGTGTTTTTGTGTTACTTTGAAATATATATTTTGTAGTTATACTTGAGTGACAATTTGTACATTATGTAGTAGATTGTAAAGCTGGATAGATCAGTTTTTGCATTAGTTTTTCCCAATTGTTTAAACACTAAAATTGGAACTTGAAACGCAATCACCGAAACCTGAATCTCATGTACCAAATCCCTAAACCAACTCTGCAAAATTGCAAGCACAATTCCTGCTTTACACTCATAGAATTGAAAACTATCACACTTTTTACCAAACACTACACACAGTTCTCTACATCAGGCACAACATTCAAAATCATTCTCTTTAGTCCCTTGGGAAAGCAACGCCAATCACAATGCCAAGCTCTATACACCAACTGGCAACACTCACTACTCACAGGTGTAAACACTATTGTTCACTTAAAAAATCTGAACTTTAGCACTATAAAAGGCCACAGATGAGCTCTCCTGTTTCGGAGGAAAATGGAAGTCAATGGTAAAGCTAGAGGTGGAGTGAGAGGAAGAGGAGGACGAGGAAGGACTGTTGTCGCAGATGAGATCAGGGCAACATTGGTTGATCATGTGCTCAACCATGGATTGAGTATGAGGGAGGCTGGGCAGAATTTAGCCCAACCTGAGCCGCTACGCTGTTGCATCCATCATCCTTCTGCAGAACTGAGAGACGGCCAGGCCAGGTGGAAGACACCGGCTGTTCACACCAGAACAGGAGACCGCTATTGTGAACGTGGTGGCAAAAAATACCATTAGCCTACAAGAAATCCAGAACCACAGTATTCAATAACATTCACTAGGTGGGCTTGTCTACATTGGACCGTGTATTACAGGGCAACCGAAACGGGTCTATAGGGTGTAATTTGAGCGAAACGCAGAGGGCTAAAGAACAGCCCTATGAATATGTGCAAGTAAGTACTATGCTGTGAATTTACTATCACATCAGCACTGTATAGACACGTTACAATACTGTAATCCAGTGTATTGTGCCTCACCATATTGACTGCTCTAGGTCTGTCACATATTGTCTTGTCTGTTTTAGATAGCAGCCCAGGAATGTTGTCATCTGGGACAAAGTGGGTTTCCACCGGGCTGCTCTGGTCCGCAACTGGTTCATTGTTCTATACCTCCCACCATATTCCTAAACTCACTCCAGAAGAGTCTTTCCCTGCTGTTTAGCCAGGGAGAACATTGCTTATGGTGTAGATTAGGTGCTGTGGCCAGACCAAAATAGGAGGCATTTTTTTCTTACATTTTGCATGTTTTTGTGTTTAGGAGTTTAAAGAATGAGCCACTCATTTATTTTTGTACAGAAAACCCTTTATCTTACTGAATGTTTTTCCTGGTTTTCTCCTGTTGTGTATGGAAAGTGTTACATACCAAACAAGTGTTTAAAAAAAAAATACTGCATTTTGGAAATGTTACTATATTGCATTTGTGGGTGGTTATTTATGTATATTAGAGTAGGTATACATTACTGTAACATCTTTTAGAACTGTCTGTAACACTGAAAAGGCATAAACCTACTGATGGTGTATTCATAGTTGTGTTTTGTGTTGAGCACATCAGTGTTGTTGGTTAGTAGACCGATCTAATCATTTGACACGTCCGTTTGATGCAAAAAAAACATTTAGGAAAGAACAGTTTGTGCTGGAGCTTTGTAGGGTTTTTGGGCCAAAGATTCAGCGAACACGTGTAAACAATCGTGGGAAACAAAGTTGGTTCTTTCAATTTCACTTTTGCACTTGCATCTGTTTAAACAAACTCACGTCAATCTATACTGTTGTGTGTGTGTGTGTGGTGAAATATCACGTCAAATGTTTGTTTCTTGTCAATGAGAAGGACTGCTGTTGGTAGAACTTAAGCACTTCCCCTTTGACCATTTTACCAGTATGTTGTTTGAGGGGAGGGGTGTTGCAACACCCCTTCCTGAGAACAGAGTGTCAAGACTGAAGAAGGAAATACTTAATATGGTAAAAACAAAACGCTTCATGTCACTGGCTGGAGGGTAGCCTAGCGGTTAATAAGTTTAGCAAATAACTGAAAGGTTGCTGGTTCGAATCCCTGAGCTGACTAGGTGAAATCTTTGGATATGCCCGTGAGCAAGGCACTTATCCAGAGCCACTTACAGGAGCGATTAGGGTTAAGAGCGTCTGCTGAATGATTAACATGTTAATTGTAGCGTCACTGTGTCCCGAATCGCACCCTATTCCGTGCAGTACTGCTCAGAAGTAGTGCCCTATATATTTATTAGGGTGCAATTTGTGATGCAGACAGTGACCTTGTTTTGACCCTGTAGTGTTCTTTAGAAAAACATAATTCACTGAGTCAACAAAAAAAAAAAAAAAGAATCAGTGGATTTAACAAGTGACATCTAAGGAATCATAGCTTTCACCTGGATTCGGTCTGTCATGTTCTGTCCACTCAGTGAACAGGACTCTGGTCAGAAGTAGTGAACTATAGAAGGATTAGGGTGCATTTTGGGATGTGGCCAGTGACTAGAGATGTGACGCTAACCCTTGTTTTGACCCTATACTGTCCTTAACAAAAGAATGATTAACTGAGTCATCACTCCAAGAACATTTGTGACAGAGCGTAACAAAATAGGAATCTGACTGACTAATATATTTGGTTCTATTCTGTTCATTTTTAAAGTTCTCGTCGAAAGAAAACACTAAAGATACAGGTAACTGCCTAAATGAGGGACACAAAGTATATTGAAAGCAGGTGCTTCCCCACAGGTGTGGTTCTAGAGTATATTAAGCAATTAACATCCCATGCATACAAATGCCCAGTTGTCCATTATTTTGGCTAACATGTCTAGAAGAGATCTGAGACTTTGAAAGAAGTCTTAAAGGAGCATAGGGGGGTTTAACGGCTGGGCGGGAGCGTCTCAGTCACCAGATTTCAACCCAATTTAACATTTATGGGAGATTCTGGAGCTCCAGACACTTGTAGACTATGCCAAGACGAATTGAAGCAGTTCTGGCTTGTGGTGGCCCAACACCCTATTAAGTCACTGTTTCCTTTATTTTGTCAGTTACCTGTATGCTGCCTTATAAGAAGCCCTGGATTCATCCACGTGGATAACACTGTTCCCTTTGTGAAATGATGCAGACAAAAGTTAGGCATTTTAATCTAGTTTATTTCATACTGAAGACTGCTCCAAAAAGGGTATTATGGTGGCATGCAGTGAAATACTAGGCTTTTCTGTGTACATGGAAAAGTAGTGTTAATGGAGCGACATGTTTTCATAAGTAGCAATATTCAAATGTATGTAAATTAGTTTCTCAGTATACTCCCTGCTGTAGAAACTAATCTGGAAGTTGGAGGTCCAGTTGACATCTGTACATTACAAGTGAACACATCTTAAAGTAACAAAATATACTGAACTCTTTTCATAACACAAATTCATATAAAAAAATAGATATACCTGTAAGAAATTATACATAAACGTCCTTTTCAGTACATGTAATACTGTACCAGTAATCTGACCTGGAAGCAGATGGCCAGGGAACTTGCATAACACTGCTTTACTTAAGAGTTTAATTTAACCACAAGTCACAATGTCCTTATTACCAGATCAAGATTTTTTTTTTTTTTTTTAAGTGGTAATTAATAGATTAACTTAACATTTAGTAATTCCTGGGTATTAAGGTCTGGCAACGGATCTAATATAAAGACTACAAGCTGAATTCATAACGGAAAGTCAGACTTTTAATAACAATTCATAAGGCTTTGTAAAAAGGCAAATGTACATTTGTCAAACTGTTTTTCTATCAATTCCCTACCTGAAATGCTGTTTCACCAGTCATATACTGACTAGCATAGAATATTCCATTGTATTGGTTAGTGTCACTTTCGTTTCTTTTAAGTGCTCTTTCTTGGAATGATGCATCATCACACTTTGTCTACTCGACAGTGCATTTTTCCACATTTTGTTGTGGTTACTGGACCTTATATAGACAGGTGTGTGTGCCTTTCCAAATCATGTCCAATCAATTTAATTTATCACAGGTGGACTCCAATCAAGCTGTAGCAACATCTCAAGGATGATCAATGGAAACAGGATGCACCCGAGATCAATTTCTAGTCTCATAGCAAATGGTATGAATACTCACGTAAATAAAAGGTATTTCTGTTTTTTTTTTTATACACTTGCAAAAATGTCTAAAAACGTGTTTTCGCTTTGTCATTATGGGGTAGTGTGTGTAGATTGATGAGGATTTTTATTTAATCCATTTTAGAATAAGGCTGTAATGTAACAAAATGTCAAGGGGTCTGAGTACTTTCCGAATGCACTGTAAATTTAACATGGCCAGTTTGTAGAGATTAGCGCCCACTTCTAGACTATGCACTTCAGACGACAGGTGAAGCTAACACAAGCCAAGCTCAATAGCTATTGAAGAGGCTTTTACAATTTAAATGTTGTCCAAAGTAAGGCATTATTTAAATCCCTAGACATGGTCCTGCTTAGTGTATAGAGAGACTATGATGACACTGGAACGCTTTACCATTTGATCTACCATCCTGGGAACACACACAGTCATCATCTTCTACCATCCTGGGAACACACACAGTCATCATCTTCTACCATCCTGGGAACACACACAGTCATCATCTTCTACCATCCTGGGAACACACACAGTCATCATCTTCTACCATCCTGGGAACACACACAGTAATCATCTTCTACCATCCTGGGAACACACACAGTCATCATCTTCTACCATCCTGGGAACACACACAGTCATCATCTTCTACCATCCTGGGAACACACACAGTCATCATCTTCTACCATCCTGGGAACACACACAGTCATCATCTTCTACCATCCTGGGAACACACACAGTCATCATCTTCTACCATCCTGGGAACACACACAGTAATCATCTTCTACCATCCTGGGAACACACACAGTCATCATCTTCTACCATCCTGGGAACACACACAGTCATCATCTTCTACCATCCTGGGAACACACACAGTCATCATCTTCTACCATCCTGGGAACACACAGTCATCATCTTCTACCATCCTGGGAACACAGTCATCATCATTAGGGTCAACTGTAGTGAAAATTAGCATTTCTTATAAGACAGGTTTAGGTAGCTCCTCCCTGTTTTCTTCTGATTGGTTCCTAGCTCCTCTGGGACATTGCCGTTTGAGACCGACTAGATCTGTTGATTACACTCATGTACAGCGTCTGTGTGTAAGGATGAGAATCAGATATTGATTAGTAATGCCTGACCTGTGTCTATAAACTCCTGTCTGTCATGTGAGCTGATTGAGATGGTGGTTGCTAAGAGAATGAGTACGTCATACACTGCTCGTCTAGTCTTAACTACAGGATATAAAGTCTGTCAGAATCACGTATTACACTGTGATGATAACATGAAGAAGTGGTCTATTTTCTTCTTAGAATGTTACAACAATAAAACCTCCACATACAAGCTGACGGCCTGGAGCCAAACCGTGTCATCCACTTAAAAAGAGACTTAAATGAGGCAAGTTAGGATGTCTGTATGAAGTTCAGCCATTTGGTTAGTGCAAAAAAAAATATGCAGATATAATTCGAAAGCTTGACATGAATGTCTGAAATGAACCAAGACATAAATGAGGAATTAATGAATGAACCGCAACGACTTCCGACTACAGTCACCATTTGCTCTCCTCTAACACTGTTGCCTGTTTCCCCTCAGCTGAGACATGTAGCTAGGGGCGGGGCCTGGCTGTCCGTCAGGGGACTGGCCCTCATCTGTGGGCGTTGTTTGCTGTGACCCCTCCTCCAGAGGGCAGAACCGGAGCGAAGACAACCCCTGCTCCTCCATCTCCAGCTGGTTCCTGTCCCCCGGGTCTCTGCTTTCACTACCCCCAGGTGAGCGCCTGAAGTAGGGGTTCCGCAGGTTGCGCTGGTGGGTCTGCCCACTGCCCTCCTGGCTCTCCTCGCTGTCCAGCAGGGGTTGGGTGGACTCAGAGCGGGCAAAGCTGGGCGTCTGGGACTGTGAGGAGCCGGACTGGGGGGTCTGGGGCAGAGGGCAGGGGGTCTGGGACTGGGGCAGAGGGCTGGGGGCCTGGCACTTGTAGCCGCCGGAGGCCACCACCGACGAATACTGGACGGTGCTGGTTGTGGTCTGGCCCGAGTCACCGCCCTCCTCGCTGTCCGAGACGCTCTGGCGCGGTGTCGACATGCAGGAGGAGCCGCCGATGCCGCTGCTGTGCTCTTCCGACAGGTACTTGTCCTTCTTGAGAGGTAGGCCCGCCTTGTCTTCCTCGCACAGTGACTTCCTGTCGAATACGTCCACCTCCACCACGCTCACGTCGCCCAGCACACTCTCCTTGGGACTGTCAGCCTGAGAAGGAAAATTAGGGTTATGTCATGTTCTATGTAAAGTCTATTTCACATCCATGTTACAATACACTGAGAAAATAAATTATCACCATAATATATCACAATACTGAGGGACCTCACCATACCATATTATCACCATACTGAGGGACCTCACAATACGAAGTTATCACTATACTGAGGGACCTCACCATACCATATTATCACCATACTGAGGGACCTCACGATACGATGTTATCACTATACTGAGGGACCTCACCATACGATATTACCACCATACTGAGGGACCTCACCATACGATGTTATCACTATACTGAGGGACCTCACCATACGATATTACCACCATACTGAGGGAGGGACCTCACCATACGATATTTTCACCATACTGAGGGAGGGACCTCACCATACGATATTACCACCATACTGAGGGACCTCACGATACGATATTACCACTATACTGAGGGACCTCACCATACGATGTTATCACCATACTGAGGGACCTCACCATACGATATTACCACCATACTGAGGGACCTCACCATACGATATTACCACCATACTGAGGGACCTCACCATACGATATTATCACCATACTGAGGGACCTCACCATACGATGTTATCACTATACTGAGGGACCTCACAATACGATATTACCACCATACTGAGGGACCTCACCATACCATATTACCACCATACTGAGGGACCTCACGATACCATATTACCACTATACTGAGGGACCTCACCATACGATGTTATCACCATACTGAGGGACCTCACCATACGATATTACCACCATACTGAGGGACCTCACCATACGATATTACCACCATACTGAGGGACCTCACCATACGATATTATCACCATACTGAGGGACCTCACCATACGATGTTATCACTATACTGAGGGACCTCACAATACGATATTACCACCATACTGAGGGACCTCACCATACCATATTACCACCATACTGAGGGACCTCACCATACCATATTACCACCATACTGAGGGACCTCACCATACCATATTACCACCATACTGAGGGACCTCACCATACCATATTACCACCATACTGAGGGACCTCACCATACCATATTACCACCATACTGAGGGACCTCACCATACCATATTACCACCATACTGAGGGACCTCACCATACGATGTTACCACCATACTGAGGGACCTCACCATACCATATTACCACCATACTGAGGGACCTCACCATACCATATTACCACCATACTGAGGGACCTCACCATACGATGTTATCACCATACTGAGGGACCTCACCATACGATATTACCACCATACTGAGGGACCTCACCATACGATGTTATCACCATACTGAGGGACCTCACCATACGATATTACCACCATACTGAGGGACCTCACCATACGATATTACCACCATACTGAGGGACCTCACCATACCATATTACCACCATACTGAGGGACCTCACCATACCATATTACCACCATACTGAAGGACCTCACCATACGATATTACCACCATACCGAGGGACCTCACCATACGATATTACCACCATACCGAGGGACCTCACCATACGATATTACCACCATACTGAGGGACCTCACCATACGATATTACCACCATACTGAGGGACCTCACCATACGATATTACCACCATACTGAGGGACCTCACCATACGATATTACCACCATACTGAGGGACCTCACCATACGATATTACCACCATACTGAGGGACCTCACCATACCATATTACCACCATACTGAGGGACCTCACCATACGATATTACCACCATACTGAGGGACCTCACCATACCATATTACCACCATACTGAGGGACCTCACCATACCATATTACCACCATACTGAGGGACCTCACCATACCATATTACCACCATACTGAGGGACCTCACCATACCATATTACCACCATACTGAGGGACCTCACCATACGATATTCCACCATACTGAGGGACCTCACCATACGATATTACCACCATACTGAGGGACCTCACCATACGCGCAGGTACAGATGACTAGCGCTAGCTAAACGATAGTCCATCATTACTTTAAGACATGAAGGTCAGTCAATCCAGAACATTTCAATAACTTTTCTTCAAGTGCAGTCGCGAAAACCATCAAGCGCTATGATGAAACTGGCTCTCATGAGGACAGGAAAGGAAGACCCAGAGTTACCTCTGCTGCAGAGGATACGTTCATTAGCGAGTTACCAGCCTCAGAAATTGCAGCCCAAATAAATGCTTAAAGTAACAGACATCTCAACATCAACTTTTCAGAGGAGACTGTGTGAATCAGGCCTTCATGGTCGAATTGCTGCAAAGAAACCACTACTAAAGTACACCAATAAGAAGCAGAGACTTACTTGGACCAAGAAACACGAGAAATGGCAATTAGACCGGTGGAAATCTGTCCTTTGGTCTGATGATATTTGTGAGTCTAACTTTCTCACTCATCATTATTCACGATTCTTTCAAGATTATCCGTAATCATGGTAGCATCCACATTCATGCAGAAGTTTTTAGAAAACATACAATTCTTATTTTCAATAAAAGTGACTCCAAAAATGACACAATGATACATTATTTAGCATTAATTTCAATGTACAAAAAGTGTACAAGTGACTCAGCCAGTGTGATGTTCTATGAAGTTTGAAAATACAGCACTATCTTATGTCAACATCATCTTAGACCAGCACAGGAGGCACTTCAACTTACTTTAGAGGGGAAATCAGGCGACCAGTTAGCAATAGTGCTGTTGGAGGGATCTGGAACCGGAGGCCAGATCTTTTTTATCCTACAAAGGAAAGGACAGAGCTTCATTAGAACATGTTGTATAGGATTCATCCCAAATGGAACACTATTCCCTGTGGGCCCTGGTCAAAACTAGTGCACTAGAAAGATAATAGGGTGTGCAGCTTTTGTATCATACACTAGCCTTTCCTTGTATTAACATGAGTGAAGGCCCTTTTCCTTGGGAGTGTTTACTTGTTCAGACAGAGACCAGCTGATGTGTGGTATGAAGCGTTTGTTCCAGCAGTAACGCGTCAGCAAGAGAGCAGGTTTGAACTAATCTGCTATCAAGTTTCGACAAACATTGCTTCGTTGAGTAACCGAAGTCAAAAGTGCAATCGTGCAAGAATATAAAAATAGATGCGAGTTTTGATTTACAACGAGTTTGTGTTACACAACCCTGAGTCAATGCTCTTACAATTGAACATCACACTGAAGCAATTGTACACATCCACATCTAAAATATAGTACCTTCTATTTCAAACAATTCAATAGTGTGTGGTTGTGACTTACATGTCCATTTTGTACATGCAGAGGGACACAGTCAGCACTATGACAAACAGGAAGCCGATGCACACAGACACCACTGTGGCTTCCATCTGCCCAGGAGCTGAGAGACAAACGCAGAATTACATAGAGGACTACAGAACGGACATTGGGATCCCAGCAACATGCCTTAAAGTCGACCATCTTGGTCAGGAAAAACATTCCTTCTAGAAACTGTGGACAAACACATGATGATATAGTACAACTACTGCAGGGGAAATGGACAGGAGAACACATGGAATAGAGTCAAGTAGTGACTATTAAATGTATTTGCACCGTAAAAATATTTCACTCACCATACATTAGAGTATTGAATGACAGATCCGAGCCATTTGTAGAGCCTTGTACTGTAGAGGCCATGATCCACACCACCTGCTTACTGTTGCTGGCCAGGTCCTTCACTGTGTAAGAGTAGGTGTCCGGGGAGACAACTATTGCTAAAAAAAAAAGAAAAGGAATTCATATACCAGCATTAACTGTAATTACAAATGTCAGTACTTAAAAATACTTCCTGGTATTTCTAATAACAGTAAAGGAGATCCACAGTCAGAACAACATATTCACAAAGAGGTTTAATTAAAGGGATACTTCAGGATTTTGGCAATGAAGCCCTTTATCTACTTACTTCAAACTGCATGCAGAGACATAAACCTGGTATCCACAAGTTAATCTGACTGGGTAATTATCCCTTTAAGTACACCATGTTTAAATTGGAGAAGGAGACACCTTTAAATTGATAATGTTGTGAGATGGAAGTTATTTTCTGTTGATTGTGAACAAACTTGTCCAAAAAGAATATAGGATGTATTTCTTATCTTAAGGTGTTACAGGCTTTGTTTTTTCTATTTATATACTGAACAAAAATATAAACGCAACATGTAAAGTGTTGGTCCCATGTTTCATGAGCTAAAATAAAAGATCCCAGAAATGTTTCATAAGCACAAAAAAGGCGTATTTCTCTAAAAATGTTGTGCACAAATGTGTTTACATCCCGGTTAGAGAGCATTTCTCCTTTGCCAAGATAATACATCCACCCGACACGTGTGGCATATCAAGAAACTGATTAAACAGCATTACACAGGTGCACCTTGTGCTGGGGACAATAAAAGGTCACTCTAGTTGAGGGAGTGTGCAATTAGCATGCTGGCTGCAGGAATGTCCACCAGAGCTGTTTCCAGAGAATGTAATGTTCATTTATCTAACATAAACTGCCTCCAATGTTGTTTTAGAGAATTTGGCAGTACGTCCAACCGGCCTCACAAACCACGGCAGCCCAGGACCTCCCCAGCTTCTTCACCTGCGGGAACGTATGAGATCAGCCATCTGGACAGCTGATGAAACTGTGGGTTTTGCACAACCGAAGAATTTCTGCACAAACTGAAACAGTCACAGGGAAGCTCATTTCCGTGCTCGTCGTCCTCACCAGGGTCTTTACCTGAATGCAGTTCAGCATCGTAACAGACTTCAGTGGGCAAATGCTCACCTTTGATGGCCACTGGCACGCTGGAGAAGTGTGCTCTTCACGGATGAATCCCTGTTTCAACTGTACCGGGCAGATGGCATTGTGTGGGTGAGCGGTTTGCTGATGTCAACGTTGTGAGCAGAGTGCCCCATGGGCAGGTATAAGCTACAGACAACGAACACAATTGCATTTTATCGATGGCAATTTGAATGGACAGAGATACCGTGATGAGATCCTGAGGCCCATTGTCGTACCCTTCATCCTCCTCCATCACCTCATGTTTCAGCATGATAATGCACGGCCCCATGTCTCAAGGATCTCTACACAATTCCTGGAAGCTGAAAATGTCCCAGTTCTTCTATAGCCTGCATACTCACCAGACATGTCACCCATTGAGCATGTTTGGGATGCTCTTGATCGAAGTGTGCGGCAGCGTGTTCCAGTTCCCGCCAATATCCAACAATTTCCCACAGCCATTGAAGAGGAGTGGGACAACATTCCACAGGCCACAATCAACAGCCTGATCAACTCTATGCCAAGGAGATGTGTCACGATGCAAATAGTAACACCAGATACTGACTGTTTTTCTGATCCACTGATCTTTTTATCTAAGGTATCTGTGACCAACAGATGCACATCTGTATTCCCAGTAATGCGAAATCCATAGATTAGGGCCTAATTCCTTTATTTCATTTGATTGATTTCCTTATCTGAACTGTAACTCAGTAAAATCGCTGAAATGTTGCATTTCTATTTTTGTTCAGTGTAGTAACACATCTACAAGGTGTGGTTCCTTACAGAGTTTCTTGCCTCCCGTGACGTAGAAGATGGTGTAGTTAGTGATGAAGCCTTGCTGTTTGTCCTGTGGAATCTCCATCCATTCCAGCTCAGCGTCGTTCTTCCCAGTCCTCCTCACTTTCACAGAGGGACCCTCCAGTGGAGCTGCATAAACCAGAACAGGTAGGGAAACAATTTGTTATAAAAGCCTAGTCCTGGTTTCACAGACACAGTTTAAGCCTAGTCTAGGTTTCACAGACACAGATTAAGCCTAGTCCTGGTTTCACAGACACAGATTAAGCCTAGTCTAGGTTTCACAGACACAGATTAAGCATAGTCTAGGTTTCACAGACACAGATTAAGCCTAGTCCTGGACTGAAGAGCTATTTCAGTAGAGATTCTCCATTGAGGATGCTTTTTACATAAGAAATAAGAATATGTTCTTAACTGATTTGCCTAGTTAAATAATGGTTCAATAAAAAATAAATAATTTAGTCCAGGACTAGTTTAAATCCATCTGTGAAACCAGGATTAGTCTTAATATGTGTCTGTGAAAGCGCTCCTATAGATACTACACTGTGCATACTGTAGTTTAGTGACTAGTACTAGTTATACTTCTTACCTCCTTGTTCCAGAAAGGTTGCTGTGGATAATGGCTTCCCAGTCCACCCAGAGTACATGGGATACACAGATATATTGTAGAGCGTGAACTTCTGAAGGTTACCTTGATTGGGAACAGTACGATAACATTTGGATTTACTTGATCCCTGTTAACTGTTTCTGTTGATTTGGACCCTGAGCCAATAGTCAACATTAGGGAGTTCAACACACGTTTTTCATAATCAATTAGTTGATGGGTTTGATTTATCTTGTTATTTTAATCTAAAACTCATCCCTAGTCAACATGATAACCATCAAAAACTGTAGAAAGACATCCACGGAGCAGCCGAGCTACAAGACAATCGTCAGTTAAAACATGGCATTGTTAGTTTCTAAATAAACAGTCAAAACTAATGGACAACTAGGAAAAGCTCAAACCAAGTTTATTCACCCACTGGGTCAAACAGCAAGACATGTTTACACAAGCATGTATATTTAAACCTTCCTCCTATGTTAAGTCTCCTTCCACATCTGGACAGCCAATAAATCTCTGTTGCTAGACAGGACTTTAGTGATGCCTCTTCTTTCTCACTTCATCTGACCTGACCTCGGCCCAATTTCCTCACTCCTCTCCCAACTCACGGCTGTCCTACCTTATCTGTGACTGAAACCAGACTGTGACCCTTCTCCTCTCCATAGGATACCTGAGATTTAAGAACATGCTCTTCCTGCACTCCTCCTTTTCTCACTCAGTAGATTTCCATATCCTCAGTTCTAATATGGCAACATGAATAAGGATATTTCATATTTCACGTTTAGAAGTTAATACCAATCAGCATGCGTCTCATTCAAACCTTTAATGGGTGCCTTCCTGTTGAGTCTAGGTTCTCTCTGCCAGTCCATTGCGCCGTCGCTGACTGAAACCCACTCCAGGACATACTCCGTCACCCCTATTTCCTCCACATTGGGGGGCTGCCACTCCACCCACAGCCTCCTGTTCTGGGTAAAACAACGGAGCGACGCCACTGGAGGGGGCTCTGAAATACACAGCACACACAGATACATGACATCATGATATGAGCATCTCAAAGCCACAGTGCTTTCAGTTAACATGCAGAACACATGAGTGAATCACTGCAGTCTACCTTGACCAACATTCCTATTAATATATGAACGGAGCTAGCTAGCTAGCACCAAGATTTGGTTGTTGCTTTGAGAATTGTATTAACATAAAACTTTAATATAATATACTACCCAATATCATTCATTATTATTGGTAACATTATACAAAGGAAGAATGAGAGAGAACATTAAGTTGACAAGGTCACACACCGCGTGCCAATTTAGGAATGCCCAAAGACGCTCGGGGAGACTCGCCAACAGAATTCCAGGCCTTCAATTCAATGGAGCCTCTCCTCTTGTCAGACAGTGGAATCTGGTAAAGGGGGATAATGTTCCTCTCCTGTGACCCAGAGTTCAGCACAGAGCCATTGAGCGCCACAGCCTCCCAGGCTCCATCATGGATCTTGATGTTGTAGCCTCGTATCCTTCCATTGGACTCCACTGGATCCTATGATGGGAAGAAGAAGGCACCAATCAAATCACCACAGGGTCCTACGCTGACTTGTGCACCCAAGTTGAAAAATGTAGGGGCACACAAAGACATGTGGGAGCACAATGAAAAATATTTGACGTATTAAAGCTAGAATCCCTAAATTATAGGTACACTGGTGTTCCTAAATTCAAATTCCAGGTTGCATATATGAGTAGAATGGTTGCACTGTAGAGCCCTACACCATACAACAGGTAATAAATCAGTAGTATGGTCAGTATGTCCTTTATTACCTTACACATCACTTGCACTTTCCGCTCACTCTTGCCTTGGCTGGGAATGACCACTCTCCAGAGGTCTGGCTTACTGGTAGGCTCTGGGCAAAGGCGGTAGCAGAAATCACACAACTCATCCATTTGAGATGTGACAATAACAAAAAAAAGTGAACAGTCCATAACAGTCCACTACCTACCTGGATCACACACAATATTATTGAGCTTAAAGTCACGACGATAGTATGACATATGCTTGTTGTCATGGCTACTCACTGTCCTCTGGGGTCCTGGCGGTAGTGTTGGCGCTCCAGTCGCTCCAGTAGCCATAGCCTGTGTAATGCATGCAGCGTACCTGCACCACGTACTCCTTGTCCGGCTTGAGGTATTGGAGACGGAAAGACTCCTTGCTACTTTCAGTGTCATTTGGGGGAACCTACAAGAGTCAATTAAATGGATAAGATGACAGATGGACACGAGAGCAACAAACTTGTGCGTACAGAACGCTGATTTGAAACCGCGCCAACAACACAGATGAGAGTAGCATGTTTGATTCACTGTTGAGAACACGTAAGAATGAGAATAGGACAGATTACTTTTAACAATAAAAGGCCCGGTATCTAGCTTTGTGGGCAACCTGACCAAATTCACATAGAAATGTGAGTTATAGTACCGTCATTCTCATTGAATGCAAGTCTGATAAAAGTTAGACCTGTTCTATGTGTGCTATTTTTATGCTTCCCGTCCCTACGTTCCGCTTTCGAGTCTTTTTACTTTTGGTTTTGAATACCAGCTTCAAACAACTGAAAATACGATCTTTTTGTAAATGAAAAATGTATATTTCTCAGCCTGCTGATCAATTTCCCCAAATAAAGTGGGGGGGGGGGATTCAGTCGGAGTCTCAACTTACTGTTGACAGGTAGAATACTAGAATACACAAGGTGCTATTTCAAAATTTGGTTCTGCATCAGCAGTTTTTCACTTGTTATGTCAGTCACTGACAGTCACTTTTTAAGATTGGTGAGATTGGTAAACTAGACGATCTACACTTGTAGTAATCATGGTTGAATTACCGACCGGGTGTTGATCATTAGATATGGCAAAATGTGTAGAATTGCAGGAAGTTTGTTATAAAATTTTTAAATCTTGAATTGCAGCAAACTTTTTTGCTCTGCCTGGAGTAACCCTGAACTAACGCCTCATGGGCATTTTCTTAACGGCTCCTATCCTCTCTCTTTACAGTTACATTTTAGCAGACGCTCTTATCCAGAGCGACATAGAGTAGTGAATGCATACTTTTCCATACTGGTCCCCTGTGGGCATCGAACCCACAACCTTGGCGTTGCAAGCGCCATGCTCTACCAACTGTGTTGTGTTGTCCCGTGTGTTGTCTACACGGGACAACACAACACAACAGATGGCCTGGATGTAGACTTATCTCGACATTAGTCAACTTCTGAAGTCTAAAAAAACATTAAACAAACTGAGTTTGCAGTGAATCATCCCTTTAACTTGTACTGAGATTGTAGCTATTTACCTCGGTCCAGTCTCCAGAGCCCATAGTGCAGAACCTGATGTTGTATTTCAGTTTGACAATGGCTTCATGGATAGGGTGCTTCCAGCTCAATAAGAGAGTCCTGGAAAAGTTCTTCTCTGAAATAATATTGATTTCTGATGGGGGATTCGTTTTCACTGCAATACAGGACAAATACCATTAAACTCTGGAGGAAGATAATCATTGTAACTTAAAAGGAATGCATTTGGAATGTCCATTTGGCTCCACTTACCAATATCATTAGGATCACTTATAAACAGAATGTCCGACTGAACCTTCCCAAAAGTGTTTTCCACGTCAACCCATATATACAGTTCCATATAGCTTGGAAAGGTGTCGAAGTTGATATATCCACTGCCTCTCTGAGCTACTGTGTTGTAGCTCTGGTTTGTGGCACTGCGGAAGAACACACACATATCTTGACACACCATTTTGGAATCAAGACAAAAAGGTACATGAACACACCAATGGTGTAGATTTTTAAACAATTAGAAATCAGCTATTTACAAAAGCCACATACACAGAACTGGAGCCGGGTTTTCCATTCACTGATTACTGAGAGCAATTGACAACTAAATGTCATGATATTCATCATGTATCTAACCCTATTTAACTATCTCACCCATTACTGCACCCTCTATGTGACTGGGCTGGCCTTCCTTAGCTCTTTGGAGACTGAGTCATCGGTACGTTTTCGATCATAAGGCCTTACGGAGACAGCGCCCATTTTACCGGAGTACCTACGTTGTCCAGCAGACAAATGACAACTATTGGCTACCCTCACACGACTGTATCTTGTTGACTGTGCCTAACGGCCATACTAAGCAGGGTAAAAAAAAACACTCCAGTTCTCTGCCCCACCCACTTGGAACGGGCTACAAAAGGACATGAAATTACAAGAGCTTGTCTCTTTGGATGAGTTCAAAGTAAACTCTATGGTGGACAATGAAGTGAGTGTCGATGTGTTAACCCCTAGACGCACCGCACCTCCCCAAAGCTTCATGTCTGCTCAATGTGTGCATTTATGTTTTTGTTATCTCAATGAAACCAAACAAAATAAAAATGTGTATAGGGACACTCACATTACAATTCCAAACAAGGTGGATGTGGTTTGTAGCCTCTCGTCTCTTGTCCCAGGCTGCCATGTGCACATCACATTGGAGGAGATCTGTCGGCCAGACTGGACAGCAATGCAGGACAAATTCTCAGGCTTCTCAGGGGGATCTGACCAAGAAACCAAGAAGCTGCTATTATTTAATGTGAGAGAAACAAACCAACAGGTTGGGATCAATTCATTTTGATTCAGAAAGTCAATTGAAATTCACTTCTAGAATTGAAAACCGAATTGACCCCAACCCTGACACTGAGAACGCTTTAGGGTCATTCAGTGTAAATATGAAAGAAAATTGCACAATTTGGATTTTATTTCTGTAGAAATATTAGCATTTGTATCCAAATGAATTACTCCGAAATTAGATTGAAATAGAGATATTTACAAAATGAAGACCTAAATCCAAACGTAAATTACAGGCAAATACTTATATTACCAGAACATTATGTTCCATTTTGACATGAAATAACCCTTCATTGATGTGAAATCCCTGGCATAATTACACCCCTTGGTCAATTGAATCCCATGGATTGTTTTACTTTTGGTAAAGAACGAAGGAGATTCATTCTTTCTACATAATAAATCATCTCCAGTTTCCCTGGTGATGGGAATGGTTACGCTAACATCCGAGTCGTTTATCTTGGTGTACTGTTCTTTGGGCACTGTGGCGCCATTAAACGTCCAGTAGATTTCGTCCGCTGTGGCTTCAGCAGCTTCATAGAGTATACAGGTAGCCGTGAATTCCTTACCAATTTCCACTATTGGAGATTGGGGGATTATTGTTCCGTAGGTTATGATAGAACCTAGAAAAAGTCCAGAGCACACAAGTCAATGCTACTACGAAATGTATGGTGAATTTTACACTGTGGGAAAAGGGGATCTATTTAAGGGTGTTTTCGTGGACATTTTTAAACATATCACTAAAGTCAGTACAAAGCCCACTTTCATTCAAGCACAGGAACTTAAAGGGTTTATGTGCAGTAGAGGTTTATTCAAACATATCAGACTCTCTGGATAAGAGCACCAAATGAGCAGTGCTTAATTACTAAAATGGCAATTTAAATGTAGTGGTATACTTACTAGAAGTGGACCTACAGGCCAGACATGCCAAGGACAGAAGCTGCAGCAAACGGTATGATGACTTGTCCATGATGCCTGAGGGAAGATTCACAAATTCACAATCTCCCAGACTAGCCTACATTTGATTACATCACTGGTACATGGGTTCAGCACCTTATTTTATAGATACTTATTTTATAGATACTCCAGCATCTTCACAAGATCCTTTGCTGTTGTTCTGGGATTGATTTGCACTTTTCGCAAAAAAAGTATGTTAATCTCTAGGAGACAGAACGCGTCTCCTTCCTGAGCGGTCTGACGGCTGCGTGGTCCCATGGTGTTTATACTTGCGTACTATTGTTTGTACAGATGAACGTGGTACCTTCAGGCGTTTGGAAATTGCTCCCAAGCATGAACCAGACTTGTGGAGGTCTACAATTTTTTTTCTGAGGTCTTAGCTGATTTCTTTTGATTTTCCCATGATGTCGAGCAAAGAGGCACTGAGTTTGAAGGTAGGCCTTGAAATACATCCACAGGTACACCTTCAATTGACTCAAATGATGTCAATTAGTCTATCAGACGCTTCTAAAGCCATGACATCATTTTCTGAAATTTTCCAAGCTGTTTAAAGGCACTGTCAACTTAGTGTATGTAAACTTCTGACCCACTGGAATTGTGATATAGTGAATTATAAGTGAAATAATCTGTCTGTAAACAATTGTTGGAAGAATTACTTGTGTCATGCACAAAGTAGATGTCCTAACAGACTTGCCAAAACTATAGTTTGTTAACATGAAACCTGTGGAGTGGTTGAAAAATGAGTTTTAATGACTTCAACCTAAGTGTATGTAAACTTCCGACTTCAACTGTATATCCTATTGGCACGTTCTAGTACACATCTGCATATTTCCGTTAGGGAAAGCCTACTCTGTGAAGTGTGTGTGTGTGTGCAATAACTCAATTCACCTTTGCACTTCTAAAGAGAACCATTTATTTTAACTTTTGCAAAAGGGTAACGTCTACAAAATTTTGTCCACTCTGTTCATAACATATTCTAGTTTTGGGAACAGAAAACTGTATTGACATCAAATATTTAATTGATAAGGAGAATGTCGGCCAAAATGCAGAATGTCGGCCAAAATCCATCTCGTTCCATCTTCTCGCCAGTGGGCTTCCTCTCTCTGCCATATTTGGTAGTGAGTGGAAACGCCAACCTGATGCTTCACATTTATACATCCAGTGAAATATCTGTCTCATTGTTCTATCTGTGCTATTTCTGTGCTTTTCGGGCCCATAATGCAATTCTTCTGAAAACGGGCGTGGCTTCACAACGTTTTCAGAGAGTCGAAGGAGAAAGAGGCAACAGTGTTGAAGATATGACGTTGGATGCATTCATTGTGAAGAAGGTGGATTTTGTGGCATTTATAGCCACAGTGATTAATTGTAGTGTCTAAGAAGCTGTTTCACGGCAGAAGCACTACAAGGACAATTGTTGCTAGGAAATGTCCTGCCCTCCACACGCTTCCACCTTTTAATGGGGTGATTGTAGTCTAATCGGGTGTGCCCTCACTGGATTCTTCTGAGCCTGTGTTGGGACCTGATTAGAATGAGGTTTTTAGCAAAAAGCAGGTTGATTTCATTTAGTGAATTTCTTTTTTTGTAGTTTGTATGAAATTTTATTTTTACCCATTATTTTTTTGGGCGCCTCTTTGGGAGGATCCCAAGTGGCGCAGCGGTCTAAGGCACTGCATCTCAGTGCAAGAGGTGTCACTACAGTCCCTGGTTCGAATACAGGCTGAATCACATCCAGCCGTGATTGGGAGTCCCGTAAGGCGGCGCACAATTGGCCCAGGTTTGGCCGGTGTAGGCCGTCAATTAAAATAAGAATTTGTTCTTAAATGACTTGCCTAGTCAAAAAAAAGTTACATTATTTTTATTTTTTTTATCTCTGTGCTAGAGGAGTCACTACAGATAGCCTAGTTCGATTCCAAGCTGTATCACAACTGGTTGTGATTGGGAGTCCCATAGGGCGGCGCACAATTGGCCCAGCACCGTCCGAGTTTGGCCGGTGTAGGCCGTCATTGTAAATAAGATTTTGTTCTTAAGGATCGGACCCTTTTCTCAATTTTCACCTAAAATAACAAATCTAGCTGCCTGTAGCAAGGATATGCACATTCTTGATACCATTTGAAAGGAAACACTTTGAAGTTTGTGGAAATGTGAAATTAATGTAGGAGCATATAACACGTTAGATCTGGTTAAAGATAATACAAAGAAAAAAGACATGCATTTTTTGGGGGGCGGGTTTTGTCGCATCATCTTTTAAATGCAAGTGAAAGGTCACAATATTACGTAGGAGTCCAGACACCATTTAGATTATTGGCCACTAGATGACAGCAGTGTATTCGAAAAGTTGTAGACTCATCCAATTAACCATTGCATTACCGTTCAAAATGTTGTATCAAGACCGGCCAAATGTGCCTATTGGTTTATTGATACATTTTCAAGTACAACTGTGCACTCTCCTCAAACAACAGCATGGTATTCTTTCACTGTAATAGCTACTGTAAATTGGACAGTGCAGTTAGATTAACAAGAATTTAAGCCTTCTGCCCATATAAGATATGTCTATGTCCTGGGAAATTGTCTTGTTACCCTACAACGCCATGCTAATCACATTAGCCGCACATTAGCTATCCTGATGAGGTTAAATAAAGTTTAAATAAAAAAATGTCTTATTATCCACTTGCACAGTAGGTGGCGGAATGCACATCTAATTGTTTCCATTATACCATAGAAGAACGTTTTCAGATTTTAAAATTAAGCCAGCTAGGTAGCTTAACTACCTAAATTATATCTAAAACCTCAAAAGTATGCATAGGTACTGTAGCTAGCAATATTGTTATGAACAAACAGTAGCTACCTATAGGACAGCTTTTTAAACATGTATTTAACCTTTATTTAACTAGGCAAGTCAGTTAAGAATAAATTCTTATTTATTTATTTACAATGACGGCCTGCCTACAGGGTCAACCCCTGGAGCAAATTAGGGTTAAGTGCCTTGCTCAAGGACACATCGGTTGGGTTACCTGCCGCTTCAAAATAAATACAATACATTTACTTATTAATAAATACAATACATATTACTCTGTCTGATACGTGTAACTCCATCATATGAAAGAGTTATCAATAAGGTTATATAAACATGATTATTTTAAATAACTAACTGTTAATGTTAGCTAGGAAAATCCCTGAATGCTGATTATTGTCTATGCTGCTCACTGTTCTATTTTCTTGACACCTTCATCAAATGGAGCTAAAGGCATAAAACGTTAGCTAAGTTGCGTTAACATATACCTAGCAAGCTAAACCGAAAGAATTGTGTTGTCTGGCGTTACAAGCGCATACTTGAAGAGGTTTAAGCTGTATAGCTGGATTGCTTTCAGAACGACGTCAGCTACCATAGCCAGCTAGAAGACACATTATACCATAGACAACAAAAATACTCACCTTTTATGTATTTTTCTTGCTTGGTTCCTCCTTCATGTAACGGCTTATTAGCTTACTTAGCTAGATAAAGTATGTAATAATAAAGTATATATATATCTATCTATCTATCTGTCTGTCTATGTATATTTAACATATTTTAGCTTAAACCGTAAAACAACCCTACCTCTTCTGGGACTACCTTTCTTTACAGTCGCCACTTCCAGGACAATGCATAATCATTACCGCTCATAATACGTCGGAGGCAGCAAATAATACAGATATATAAACATGACGATTGATCTAAGTATGTGTCCAGTGTGACCATTAGCAGTCTAGAGAGCTGCGCAAAGTAACTGTGCGGAATTGTTGCCCTTGTGATTTGCCAGAAGAATTGTCTGTCACATAAATACTTACCAATCAAAACGCACACATTACATTACTGTTTTCCAGTTAGTCTCCACCCACTTTCTCTGAATCCGCCACGATGTACCAGAGGTCTATTCATTACACCAATTCTGTTGCAAAACGTTTCTTAAACGAAAGAAAAAAGGAACGAAACGGGAAGGGACCACCCTGCATTTGTCCAATAGAAACTCTCGCTTTAGTTGCAAAATGTGCAACTTTTTGGCTAATGTTTATACCAAAGATGTGTATAACTAACCCAATGGGAACAAATGAGTCATAGTGGGAAGAACAAGCAAGGAGGGCGGCAGAGCCAAGCACGAGTTAGCGAGATCCTATTGGCGCGTTCCCGTTAGGAAACGCCTATTCTGTGAACTTTGGTAAAATCTATAAAACGTAGTCCTCTCTGTTCGTAACAGATTCTAGTTTTGGAAACAGAAAACTGTATTGAGACCAAATGTTTAAACAATGCAAAAATGTGCATGTTGTTGGACAAAATCCATCTTTCCTCAATCTTCTCCCACTGCCGGCCACCATATTTTGTAGTGTACCGTATATTGTTTGTGTCCGGCTGAATCATATTATGTAGGCCACCTGACACTACAAGCTCAGCAACAAGCACTGTATGTTGCTCAGTTTAATTACTATCCTAACAGAGAACAGAGGAAGCTATAATATGGAACATTGAATAAATGAAGTGGTTTCAAACTTTTTTTTCTTTCTTAACAAACAACAAACATCAACAAACAAAAGAAGAATAGTCACATACAAAACAGAATACATACAAACTTTTCACATTGCCAGGAATCCAACACAAACAAATCATATACATTAATAATACTACAGGTTTTAATAGCCTTTTTTTGTAATGTCCCGCACCAAAGTAGTGCACTAGGCCTTTATTACTCCTGTATGAGCGGAGAAAAAGACTTGTCAGCAGAACGGGGAGGAAAGAGCCCGCGGTCCCCCGCCCCGCGTACCGTCGACTATCCGACCTGAAGATCACTGATGTCATGATTTGACCTAGTTTTTTTTTCAGAGTTCCCAGTTGTCTTAAAAGCACCATGAATGTGACCAGGGACCAACGACTGTGTGCTCAGGTCTCCTGCCACAACAAGACTGTAGCAGCCCACTGAGCTAAAGCCTATGGCCATAAGCTTGTGGGAGCTAACCCAAGTCTTCAGGTCTCAGCAGTAAGTGTATCTCACTCGGGTCACCAATATCACTACACTATCACCATGAACATGCTTGATTTTCTTTTGACAAAAAGCCCCATCCCATTCCCCTCCCTCATACCCATACCTCCCTGGTGGCTACAGTAGTGATAATAGTCAACATAGTTCTCTGCCCTAGCGGACGGCTTGGAGAAAACATACACGAAAGGAAAATACATTTAAAACATATTAAAATAGGTTCAGTCAGACTAGTAATAATCATAGACATTTACTGTATGATGATCAGGAATGGATAGATAAGTTGATCATGCAATAGTCAAACGTATCTGTGCCTCCTCTCCTTCACACAACTGAAAAATATCCTAACTCAACCAAAAATAATATGAAATGTCATAGATTTTATTCATTTAGCAAAACAGTCACATGACAACCCAAACATAATGTCTACATTTCAAAGTGCAAGAAAATCAAACAGTACACAGTGCATACCTTGAATTTTAGAGTTTCCACCACCAAGTACAGTATAAACGTGTAAAAATAGGATGCTGTTCATTAACAAATGTTTGCAAAGTCTTGAGCAATTTACTGTGGCATACAGTAGAGTTCATTTTGATGAGTTTAGTCAGTTTTACACTCAGGGCCAATTTTTATATATATATTTTTTTTACACTTAGGGACAAATTTCGTTCAGACCTGAAAAAATTACACAGAAAATAGCCTGCTGCTAGGTAACCCCAAATCTCCCGAAGCCTCCAGTGGCCCATGCGGTCGCATCAGGTTCTGTTGTCCAGATTACTGAGGGTGTCCATTTTGAGTTGGCCCATAGTGGGGCTGTGTTTCCGCTGGGATGGGATGGCGGGGAGCACCTGAACGCTCCTCAGAGGGTCTCCATTCAGCATGGGCAGGAAGGAGCACAAGGATGGGCTTTGGGGGATCCCTGGCCTCTGGGACTTGGAGGTCACTGGCGGTGGGAGACCCCCTTGTCCCCGACCCAGGGTGTTGAGAGGCAGGGACTTGGACTTCTTCACCCCTTTAGAGACCTGGTCTGGTGGCAAGGAGACTGCAGAGGGAAAAGCTTGTAAAGTGTTTGGTGATGTGTTGGCAATCATGTCTACAAGAAGGCCAAGAATAAGCTTATTTGCGTCCTCAATTTGCTTTCTATAGTAAGAGGAAGCACCTCCACCTCTCAACATTCGGACATACTGTACCTTCCTGTGCACAGGATGTGACTCTGCCACTCTGGAGTGAAACCTTTATTACCACTAAGCTGGCTATACTGAAATTGTAGTGGAACATGTTTTAGAGTTTGTGATGCTGACTGTGACAGTGATACTAAGGCATCCCCAAGGAAAGGAATCAGATTCCTGCATGCATTCAGAGCTCTGAAGTTTTCAAGGCTAAATAGTCATGAAAAAAGTACTTACACCGGTGGGTACAGTGGTCACGAATGGGGGCCAAGCAGTTCCGTGTTAGGGCAGTCTCCCTCATGTTTAACCTGTCCAGAGGTAGCAGGTGTGTATTTGGAGCTGTGATGAAGGGAAGAAGTACATTATGTTATTAGCATGCACTTGGATGAATACGCTTTGGCAATGTAATGTTACTTTCCCTTGTTGAGAAGAATCATCAAAACTCAACTGCATAGAAGTTCACACGTTTTCTCTTGCATCACTCCCTTGCAAAATAATGCTAACTGCTGCTTTCGTAGCTCTGGTGAAAGGACTGTAAGATGACTCGCTTGATAACTAATGAGAATGCACCACAAGTTGATATGTTTCAGTAAGTCACTCTTCCCCTTTGCTAAACCAGAGACTGTTAGACTCTTCTTTTTGTGTAAAACTCAACTCATCCTACCTTGTGAAAGACTTAACTCATCCTACCTGGTGAATGACTCAACTAATAATACCTTGTTCATTCTTCTGTATGTATGGGGCTTGGTGTGGGCAGAGGACATCCATGGGTCCGGAAGTCTCATGGTACAGTTTGTCCAACAGCCTTTCTGTTGGGGGTGAAATCCAGGATTTGTGGGCCAAAATGGACTGATTCGACTCGGTCTTCCAGGAATGACTGACTAACGCTTGTCCCTTCGGCCTGCTGTCAAACAAGTCGTGCTCACTCTTGCTTTTCTGAGAGCGGTGGGCAAAATGGTTGACCATCGGCCTCGTGGCATGACTCTGCTCCACAGCACTCTGGGAGATGGCCAACAAAGACGTGCCCAGATTGATGGGCGGAAGACTTTGCGTCCGTATGGGAGGCAGTCCCTTGTAGTCCTTCGCCGTCCGGATGTCGAGTGGATTGAGTTTCTGCGCCGCTTCGACCGAAGGCCGTTTCCTGACTTTAGAGCGTTCGTTTTCAGGCTCCTTGGCGGAGGAGGAGTCCGCTAGGCAGTCGAACATGGTGATGATGTCATCCACCTCTGAAGTCTCCTCCCTCAGGTGTCCGTCGCGGCCCAGCTCTCTCTGGCGGGCGGCGTAGTGCTCCTTCCTCTTGCAGAAGAATATCTGGTTGAGCATGCGGAACTTTCCCTCCTTCTTCTGGGACGGGTCACTCCCCTGGGAAGGAAGCTGGGACGGGTCACTCCCCTGGGAAGGCTGCTGGGACGGATCACTCCCCTGGGAAGGCAGCTGGGATGGGTCACTCCCCTGGAAAGGCAGCTGGGTCGGGTCACTCCTCTGGAAAGGCAGATGGGATGGGTCAATCCCCTGGGAAGGCAGATGGGATGGGTCACTCCCCTGGGAAGGCACCTGGGATGGGTCACTCCCCTGGGAAGGCAGCTGGGATGGATCACTGCCATGGGAAGGCAGCTGTCTGGCTGAATCGGATCTATGGATAATTAATCAATGAGACCATGAAGTCTTATTCACAACTCTGGTTTAAGATGGATGGCAGGCATTTTCTTTTCCCAGATATTTTTGGCTTTACTAATCTGCAAATAATCGACATGTCCGACTGCACACATAATTAGTGCATGGCCACTTGTAATTAATGGAAACTATACATACAGTACCAGTCAAAGTTTGTGAAACAAATCAAAATATATTTTATATTTGAGATTCTTCAAAGTAGCCACCCTTTACCTTGATGACAGCTTTGCACACTCTAGGCATTATCTCAACCAGCTTCATGAGGTAGTCACCTGGAATGCATTTCAATTAACAGGTGTGCCTTGTTAAAAGTTAATATGTGGAATTTCTTTCCTTCTTAATGCGTTTGAGCCAATCAGTTTTGTTGTGACTAGGTAGGGGTGGTATACAGAAGATAGCCCTATTTGGTAAAAGACCTAGTCCATATTATGGCAAAAACAGCTAATAAAAACAAAGAGAAACGACAGTCCATCATTACTTTAAGACATGAAGGTCAGTCAATCCAGAACATTTCAAGAACTTTTAAAGTTTCTTCAAGTGCAGTCGCAAAAACCATCAAGCGCTATGACGAAACTGGCTCTCATGGGGAGCGCCACAGGAAAGAAAGTCCCAGAGTTACTTCTACTGCAGAGGATAAGTTCATTAGAGTTCACTGCACCTCAGATTGCAGCCCAAATAAATGCTTCACAGAGTTCAAGTAACAGACACATCTCAACATCAACTGTTCAGAGGAGACTGCGTGAATCAGGCCTTCATGGTCGAATTGCTGCAAAGAAACCACTACTAAAGGACACCAATAAGAAAAAGAGGCTTGCTTGGGGCAAGAAACATGAGCAATGGACATTAGACCAGTGGAAATCTGTCCTTTGGTCTGATGAGTCCAAATTTGAGATTTTTGGTTCCAACCGCCGTGTCTTTGAGAGACGCAGAGTAGGTGAATGGATTTTCTGCGCATGTGTGGTTCCCACCGTGAAGCATGGAGGAGGAGGTGTGATGGTGTGGGGGTGCTTTGCTGGTGACACTGTCTGTGATTTATTTAGAATTCAAGGCACACTTACTAAACCGTCAGAAGGAGAGTGATGGCAGCAACACGGACACACCTGCTCCCCATCATTGATTATGTTGGCTATATGTTTGTCGTTGGTTATTTTGCACCAGATTATTGTCTGTCTGTTCACCCGTGAGGTGCTGTTCCTTTTTTGATGTTATTAAATCTTGAAGCTTACCCTTTTGGTCATCGCTTATATTTATTTTTCCTTTTTTTCACCTCCCCAGTTACGCACTCGCTACCCTCACACTTCACAGAATAATCTGTCCATATAGAGGCATTTTTCTTTTGTTTTGGTTATTTTTTGTTGCTGTCGGATTTTTCCTTTTTTCTTTTTCCCTTCACGTCCTTTCCGAGATGAGTACGGGCGGGCACGAGGAGGGGCCTGGACTACCAGGTCGAGCTTCAGAACTAGAGTAAAGGCTCGGGCCATGGAAGGGCAGAAATGATGTCCCACATTGCAGCACGATCGGGCAGGGAGAGCGAGGTTGAGCCGGCTGGTGCTACAACTGCTCCTGCTGCTGATCGTGTAGTCCCGGTGGGGGAACTCCGGAGAACCTTACCTGAGAAGTACAACGGTAATCCGGAGGGTTGTTGTGGTTTCCTTCTACAGTGTGAGCTGTACTTCGGGGACCAGCCGGTTGCCGATCACTCTTCTCACTAGGCGAACCCTAGAATGGGCAACGGTGCTGTGGGATGGTGGATCTGGGGAGCTGAGGTCGTTTCCCAGGTTCATCGCTCAATTCCGAGCTGTGTTTGACCATCCCGCAGAGGGGCGAGATGGGGGCAAGTGGCTTATGCACCAGCTCTACGTTAAGGGGGAATAATGCGCCTTCCATCAGTCCGCCGTCTCCTTCCTCGGATACCACCTTGCTCCAGAGGGAGTCAAGATGGAAGAGCTGAAGGGAGGCAGTGAGGTCATGGCCGGTCCTGAAGACCATCAAGGACCTTCAGAGCTTCATCGGGTTCGCCAACTTTTACCACCGGTTCATATGAGGCTTTAGCTCCATCTCAGCAGCACTTACGTCGTTGCTGGCCAACCTCAGCATCTCCGCTGGACCCTGGACGCAGAGAAGCCATTCCTTCATCTGAAGGGCCGGTTCACCATAGCTCCCCTGCTACGTCACCCGGACCCAGTCAAGCCCTTCACGGTCGAGGTGGATGCATCCGAGGTCGGGGTGGGGGCGGTCCTCTCTCAGCAGCATGGGAACCCCTCTGGGTTACACCTCTGTGCCTATTATTCTATGAAACTGACTGCTGCGGAGAGGAACTACGACGTAGGTGACCGGGAGCTACTGGCGGTGAAGTTGGAGTTGGAGGAGACACTGGATGTAGGGTGCCCGTGAGCCATTCATAGTCCTGACCGATCATCGGAACTTGGAATACGTCAGCCTCACATCCGGGTACCATCCGCAGGCTAATGGGCAGGCGGAGCGTACCAACCAAGAGCTGGGAGTTTCCTTCGGTCCTACTGTATGGAGCTTCCAGGGGAGTGGTCACGCTTCCTCCCCTGGGCGGAGTACGCTCAAAACTCCCTGCGCCATTCCTCCACGGGTCTGACTCCCTTCCAGGTGGTTCTCGGGTTCCAGACTCCATTGTGCCCCTGGGTAGGGAGCTCCAGCGACGTCCAAGTTGTGGAGGAGTGGTTCAGGAAGTCCGATGGGGTCTGGCAGCAGAACTACGCACCCGAGTACCGCCCGGGGGACATGATGTGGCTGTCCACAAGGGACCTCCAACTCCGTCTGTTGTAAGCTTGGGTCATGTTATGTTATTAAATCTTGAGATTCTTCAAGCTTTTGGTCGTTGCTTTGATTTCTTTTTCCTATTTTTGCCTCACCAGTTACGCACTCGCTACCCTTGCACTTCACAAGCATGGCTACCACAGCATTCTGCAGCGATACGCCATCCCATCTGGTTTGCGCTTAGTGTCACTATCATTTGTATCATTGTCATTCCTTCACGACTGTAGGAAAAGCATTCTTCATGAAGCTGGTCGAGAGAATGCCAAGAGTGTGCAAAGCTGTTATCAAGGCAAAAGTTGGCTACTTTGAAGAATCTCAAATAAAAAATACATTTTGATTTTTTAGTTACTACATGATTCCATATGTGTTATTTCATAGTTTTCATGTCTTCACTATTGTTTTACAACGTATAGTAAAAATAAAGAAAAACCCTTTAATGAATAGGTGTGTCCAAACCTTTGACTGGTACTGTATTTATACACACACATGAACATGTAATGCAGCAGTATCCAACCTGTTGTCAGCTGAGAGGAGCTTTATGCAAGCAGTGTGGCCACAGTACATTGCATATGTGAGCGGTGTGTTCTCGTTGATATCCCTGGGCCCTGTCTCCACTCCTAGCTGCAGTAAGGCCTGGACACAGTCCTCCTTCCCCGCTGCTGCTGCCCAATGAAGAGGGGTCCTGGAGGATGAACAGATGTCATTCTATCCACTGGATCAACCTATAATTTATAGTGCAGTTATTCATGATAAGTCAATGCATTTACCAACCGGTATTGGGCAATTCCATGGTAACAGAATGATGCTGAGACTCTATGCACAATGACTACTTTTATACATTTCTACAGAACATTTTACTATAACAATTACTTGAAGAACCCGTGCAGATGCAAAGTTTGGTAACAGAATGATGCCACGAACAGCACAAACCGTCATTCTGTTACCAAACTTTGCATCTGCACGGTTCTTCAAGTAAATGTGTTTTTGTAAAATGTTCAGTGGAAATTGTTAAAAGTAATCCTTGTGCATGGAGATTTATGGTTTGTTTAACTTTGCAATCAATGGGTTTTGTTCGACAAACATAGACTGCTGGCATGCAATTTTCACAGAAAACAATGTGCTGCCATTTTTTTTACCGTTCGTCCACATCCAGGGCTTGCAGGTTGGTCTCTGCAAAGTGCGCTAACTCATAGAGGATGTCGCTGTATCCAGCGGCAGAGGCAATGTGCACGCAGGTCTTGCCGTTTTCGTCGTCGTAGTTGATGACCGATGAGCCCAGGCGGTGCTCCAGGATGAGAGAACACATGAATCTGCTGCCACTCTGTCATAGAGAGAGAGAGAGAGAGAGAGAGAGAGAGAGAGAAGGATGATTAGAACAGCAGGTTTTTAAATCCATTGAATAAGACTGTGTTAGCTGCAGGGAGCTAAGGCAAGTCTTCAGGTCACAGGCAAGGTTACGCGTGGTTCACTGAACTACATCTGTTTCATACAAAGGTCTGATTTGCACTCAAAAAATGTAATGAGTAATGTGTGTAATGAAGTTAGATGTGTGCTGACCGAGGAATAGGTCCCCGCAGTCCATTTGATCATAGTCATTGTGATCAAAAATGCCTAGATCAGCACTTCTACTCTGAGGAGCTCGATACATACAGTCTCTGACCATCACTGCTATGAATAATTGCAGTGACAGTACCAATATGATCATATTTTGCAAATTAACAAAGCTGACTAAGACAATTCTGACCATATATTAGAATATGGTGCACTGATCTGTTCCACCAGACACTTCCTCATTTCAGACTATTTTGGGATTCATGTCAGAACATGGGCCAGGTGGTGGCACTAGTATCCTCAACAGGAAGCAAATGACATAAAACAGAACTAATGCTTGATCACTGTGTGGTTGCACAGATGTGTGAGTCAGGAAGTGGATTTATCTTCAATGTATTGTATGTAATGCACATGTACTTGCATGCTTTTAAATCTGCTAGTGTAGAAGCTTTAGAACTAAAATATTTTAGTGTAGAAGCTTTCAGCCGATGTATTGCATATATGGCAAATAAATTAATACAGTGACCTGCAAAAATATGACACCTTTTTTTGACTGTCAGCTTTAATTTTGGGGTATTTTCATCCATATCGGGTGAAACGTTTAGAAATAACAGCACTTTTTGTACATAGTCCCCCCATTTTAGGGGACCAAGTATTGGGACAAATTCACTCATACAAATTAACTTGTATGTGTATTAAAATAGTCAAAATGTCGTTTTTGATCCCATATTCCTAACACACAATGATTACATAAAGCTTGTGACTCTACAAACTTTTTGGATGCATTTGCTGTTTTGTTTTGGTTGTGTTTCAGATTAATAGAAACGAACGGTAAATAATGTATTGTGTCATTTTGCAGTCACTTTTATCGTAAATAAGAACACAATAAGCTACTAAACACTTCAACATTTCTGTTGGATGCTACCATGGTTACGGACAGTCCGGAATGAATCTTGAATAATGATGAGTGAGAAAGGTACAGAGCCATAAATATCATGCCCTCCAAAAAGATGCTAAACCCCCCTTTTATTGTAATGGTGAGAGGTTAGCATGTCTTGGGGTATGATCATTGTGCGTCTCTAACGTTCTACATAATACATTTAGCAGAACAACTGACATCCCAAACCATCTCAAATGACAACCTTCATTGATTTTTAATCTGTGTCTGAGAAACTGGCCCTTAAAGGCCTTGTTCAAATCCCACAGTGGCAGTAGGTTTTCCCCTTTCTACACTGCCCAATGGGGGGCTGTCTCCTACCTGCACTGCCCAATGGGGGGCTGTCTCCTACCTGCCCTGCCCAATGGGGGGCTGTCTCCTACCTGCACTGCCCAGTGGAGGGCTGTCTTGAAGTCCTTGTCCACCAGTGTGGGATCCGCCCCTTTCTGCAAGAGAGCCTGCACATGCTCAGGACGGTTGTGGAAAGATGCCCAATGAAGAGCAGTCATGCCCTACAGAGAACCAATGAGAATCGGTCATATGACAAACTAGACATAGCTTTCTACACACTGTATGTAGCATCATCTTTAGTTTATCACTCGTTATGCTTGACTCCTGCGTTTCTTCCTGACCACATTAACCTAAAACTAGGGCCTGGAGCTTTACCTCGTCAGGTGGTCAGAAAAACTCAAGGCCCTACTTATGGTACATAAGAGTGTAGATGATAAGAGCAGGATTTCCACGATTAAACCCCTCCTATATGCAGTCACATCAGGGAGAGCCTCTTTTGATCTTATTGGCCATCCTGTCCCATGCCGGTACTGTGTATCACTGTTCAGCTTTCATACCTCGTTGTCTTGGTGGTTGATTTCACACACAGTCGATTGCTGCAACAGGACTGCCATGAGTCTGCGAATCAAATCAAAGGTTGTATTGTCCAAACCTGCACAACGTGTATCAAGAGTAATGGGTATTTGATCAGGGTTTGAGATCGACTACACCATCACCATAGCAACCCCAATAAGTATTTATTATGTGATCAAGAATATTGATTCTGCACCTCGCCTTATTCAAACTGATCCCCTGAACCATGCTATTATTCTGCACTAACTGACTAACATGGGGGGCTTGCAAACATGGTACTAATAGGAGTGTCCAAATGCTACAGATGTATATGTTGTTATTCAGTCTCAGCTGTGGGTTGAGGGTAAGTTACTAGGCTACGCCTCTGCAATTCAACAAATTATCAAGTCTGGCAGCTAATAGAAGAGAGCTTTGCCAGATAAGAAGTGGGAAGAGAGAAAGTGCCTCTGTTGTTGTTGTCGACCAGATGCAGCACTGGGCTGCTGGATCCAAATCGACAGACCCTGTCTTCCCACGTTCAGAGAGAGGGAGCGTGATAAGGGAGGTAGGGAGGGAGGGAGAGAGAGAGAGAGAGAGAGAGAGAAGGAGGGAAAGAGAGAGAGAGAGAGAGAGAGAGAGAGAGGGAGGGAGAGAAAGAAAGAAAGAAAGAAAGAAAGAAAGAAAGAAAGAAAGAAAGAAAGAAGAGAGTGAGAGAGAGAGAGAGAGAGAGAGAGAGAGAAGGAGGGAGAGAAAGACAGAGAAAGAGAGAGAGAGAGAGAGAGAGAGAGAGAGAGAGAGAGAGAGAGAGAGAGAGACCACTGGAGCAGCTGCTGCTGCCTTAGCATATTGAGTAAAGGTCTGTGGTCGCTATGGGGACTGCACACACACACAGACACACGCACACACACACGCACACGCACACGCACACACACACACACACACACACACACACACACACACACACACACACACACACACACACACACACACACACACACACACACACACACACACACACACACACACACACACACCTTGGTAAAGCAGGATTTCCTGTTAGAGTAAATAAGCTACTTGCAGCAGTCACTGAGCCATTAGCCTTGCTTTATATACACAACATGGACAGTGTAACATGGAGACTGAGTGCTTATTGATAATGTGTGTGGACAATGTTGCAGAGGTGGCCTTTCTATTTCCTGAAGTGTATGCTTGCTAACGCACTTGTTGTTCAGCCTTTTTTATGCCATGATTACACCTAGGACTCATATCTCCAACGGTCTTTTCTAACACCATTGTTTTCAATGCCTACAGATGTAGGATCTTAATTTTATCTGAGATATTTTGTTGCTGAGAATTTTCCTGCAAAGTAGGAAATGGAAACTTTTGTATTTTAGTTTTTTTTATAGGCTTCTAAAGTTTGCAATTTCTACTTTGACATTTCTGACTAGATTTGCCCTAATGAAAAATGTACCAACCCCTACAAAAATGTCCCTTAATTATAATCCACATAATAATTAATATTTCCTGTTGCTGCAGGATAATTTTCTTGCTGTAGCAAACTGGCTCAAATTAAGATCCTACATCTGTACTCCATAGTCAGCATAATGGCTACACTGTAAACATATTAAATTAATTATTTGTTAATGCGCTCACTTGAGGTCGATCTCAGCGGTCGCTGCGTGAAGAGGCAGGCGACCATTTTTATCGGGGATGTTCTGCTTGGCTCCATTTCGCAGTAAACACACGCAGCCTTCTAGCCAACCCTTCAAAAGACCCAAAAACAAATAGGTTATGAAGGCACTTTCGTTTTTTGTGACAGAAACATATAATGTGTCTTTTTGAAAGTGCACTTTGTAAAAGCTGCCAGTCAACTACTTGGATGGTTGTTGTTCAGTACAGTTTAGACTTGAACCTCATAGGAAATGAACCATACTCCTGACTATTAGGGTGACACACATAGGTTCCCGATTCCAATTCATTGAAAATGCATCTTTCCCTTTTAATGAAATCAATAACTGATGTGACTGGATTGCTTTCACTATTCAACTGTGTCATGTTAGATTGTGACTAGTCAAAGGAAAGGAAGAATGAAGAGGCATTTTCAAAGTATTCAAACAGGGCCCCAATGTATTCCAACAAGGCCCCAATGTATTCCAACAGGGCCCCAATGTATTCCAACAAGGCCCCAATGTCTTCAAACAGGGCCCCAATGTATTCCAACAGGGCCCCAATGTTTTCAAACAGGGCCCCAGTGTATTCAAACAGGGCCCCAATGTATTCCAACAAGGCCCCAATGTATTCAAACAGGGCCCCAATGTATTCAAACAGGGCCCCAATGTTTTCAAACAGGGCCCCAATGTTTTCAAACAGGGCCCCAGTGTATTCAAACAGGGCCCCAATGTATTCTAACAGGGCCCCAATGTATTCAAACAGGGCCCCAATGTATTTGGATGAAGTTATCTACCGGTATTTCAGATGCTGAACAGTCATACGTATTTGAGGCCGGAGATGAGATTGGAATGTCAGTATAATCAGTTTTGGACACAGAATTAAATAAAACACTTGCTATATCTATATATTAATAATAATAATAATAATAATAATAATATATGGGACTTTTCAGTGACCCAAAGTCTCTTTACAGTTGTAAAAACGAAACAAAGTGAGCAGGTGTTGTGTGTTGTGTGTGTGTGTGTGTGTGTGTGTGGTACCAGATATGTCGCTAGCGAGAGCGAAGTCCTTCCACAGGCATCCTGGGTATTGATGGAGGTGCCCATCTTCAGCAGCAGTTTCACCGTGTCCACCTGCCTTCCTGACACCGCATGCATCAAAGGGGTGGAGCCTACAGCCGGAGAACATGGGATTCTGATCACTGATAGATAACTGTTTCGTTTAGATCAATGTTTCCTTCTCTACTTGATAAGATTAGCTGTCAGCATCCTACTGCATGACAGATGGTCAGTGGGCCGTTGGAAGTTTGTCACTGGTACACTTTGACATACTTTAGCCAAGTGAACTAATAATTTATATACAGTAGCATATAAAAAAGGCCTCATAAGCAGTACATACAGGCATCATAAGCAGTACATTCAGGCTTCATAAACACTACATACAGGCTTCATAAGTACTACATACAGGCTTCATAAGTACTTCATACAGGCTTCACAAGCACTACATATAGGCTTTATAAGTACTACATACAGGTTTCATAAGCACTACATACAGGCTTCATAAGCACTTCATACAGGCTTCATAAGCACTACATACAGGCTTCATAAGCACTTCATACAGGCTTCATAAGCACTTCATACAGCTTTTTCCACATGCAGGTTGGAGGATTCCCGGATTTCCTGCTTTTTACACCCTGATTCGAGGAATCTTCCAACCGTAATTTCTGGAAAAGCAGGGATTTTGGGAAAGTTAGCGGAATTTTGCAACCCTAGCAGTTTATACCTTCGCCATCACAGTACTCCAAAATGGAGGGATCCTCCCGTATGGTTGCTGTTAATGTGTTGACGTCCCCATTGGCGGCTGCTTGGTAAACAACGTTAAGATCCACTTCTTCAGCAGAATCTATAGGAGCCAGGGATACAAATACAATGTGGTTATACATACATCAATGTGGTTATACATACATCAATGTGGTTATACAGTACATATATCAATGTGGTTATACATACATCAATGTGGTTATACATACATCAATGTGGTTATACATACAATTATTAGATTGAGCATGCTTATATTTGGATTATATACCATAAATCCTGCAATAACTCATGCAACAAATTGTCCCCATAGGATAACCTTTTACGCTTCCAGGTAGAACCCTTTGGTGGTGAAAAAGGTTCTACTTAGAACCTTTTAGTGGTCAAAGGGTTCCACATAGAAACTTGTATTAGTGAAAGATTTCCACTAAGGGGACAATTGGAGAACCCTTTATGGTTCTTGGTAGCACGACAAAGCATATTCCCTGCCATCCAGGAACTCTATACCAGGCGGTGTCAGAGGAAGGCCCTAAAAATGGTCAAAGACTCCAGCCACCCAAGTCAGACTGTTCTCTCTGAGGGTTCCCCTAGATCTACAATATCTAACTAGGAAGAATACATGATAGGACTCTGGACAATCTCTGGATAAAGTAGAGCTCTTGCAGGATAATCTGCCTAGGACTCTGAACAGACACCATACAATACCAAGGGGATAATCTTCCAGCAAGAGTTGTACTACGATTGAATGGGTTTGACTGATTAACTGCAGGAGGCTCACATGCTATTTCACATCAGCTCTATCCCAGGGCTTCAGATTAGAGGTCTTCATGGGTCCACCGAAACCAGAATACCCGAGCGGGTCCGGGTCCAATTTCAACATTTTCCCTCGGGTCCAGGTCGGGTCTTGTTTGATTGTCATCAGGTCTATGTAACTACAGCTGATCGACTTGAGTGGACCCGAATGAACCCGACCACCCCTATAGTATAATTATTTTACGCTAACTAGGTAACTTTATTGACTTATTGAAGGCCTAGCCAACATATAAAGACCTATTCACTAACCAGAAGACCAACTTGGCTGATAAACATAAATATTTTTGTCACTCGGGTCCAATCGGCTCTGGGTCTGGGTCTGGTCTGGGTCAGGTTGTTGTCAGATCCATTCAGGTTCTCGAGTCCGTTTGGATCTGGGTCCCCCTTTTTTTATTTTTTATTATCAGGTCCGTACTGGTCGGGTCTGATTGTCTTCGGGTCCGTTTGGGTCCAGGTCCAACTTTCTGGACCCAAGAAGACCTCTACTTCAGATCCATGCCATAGGTATCCACAATTAATGGGAATGCAGTACCTAGTTATTGGTGATGGGAATGCAGTACCTAGTTATTGTGAATGGGAATGTAGTACCTAGTTATTGTGAATGGGAATGTAGTACCTAGTTATTGTGAATGGGAATGCAGTACCTAGTTATTGTGAATGGGAATGCAGTACCTAGTTATTGTGAATGGGAATGTAGTACCTAGTTATTGTGAATGGGAATGCAGTACCTAGTTATTGTGAATGGGAATGCAGTACCTAGTTATTGTGAATGGGAATGCAGTACCTAGATAATGGTGATGTAACATCCCTGGCTACAACAGTCCATCATTCACCCCCATTCATGCATAGAGCTCTCGCTGCAAGATTTCCCCTAAACCTTGGTGTATTCAACGTAGAATCCACTTGGAGGGTTAAAAAAGGGTTCTCCACATAAAGGTATAAAACCTTTCCATTTAAGACCACACTTTATGGATAGGGTCCCTACACACTAGATCCCTACACACTAGATCCCTACACACTAGATCCCTACACACTAGATCCCTACACACTAGATCCCTACACACTAGATCCCTACACACTAGATCCCTACACACTAGATCCCTACACACTAGATCCCTACACAATAGATCCCTACACACTAGATCCCTACACACTAGATCCCTACACACTAGATCCCTACACACTAGATCCCTACACACTAGATCCCTACACACTAGATCCCTACACAATAGATCCCTACACACTAGATCCCTACACACTAGATCCCTACACAATAGATCCCTACACACTAGATCCCTACACACTAGATCCCTACACACTAGATCCCTACACAATAGATCCCTACACACTAGATCCCTACACAATAGATCCCTACACACTAGATCCCTACACAATAGATCCCTACACACTAGATCCCTACACAATAGATCCCTACACAATAGATCCCTACACACTAGATCCCTACACAATAGATCCCTACACACTAGATCCCTACACACTAGATCCCTACACAATAGATCCCTACACACTAGATCCCTACACAATAGATCCCTACACACTAGATCCCTACACAATAGATCCCTACACACTAGATCCCTACACAATAGATCCCTACACAATAGATCCCTACACACTAGATCCCTACACAATAGATCCCTACACAATAGATCCCTACACACTAGATACCTGCACACTAGACCCCTACACACTAGATCTTGTTACCTAGTTATCCCACACAACAGACATAAACCCAGCATCTACTCATCATGATACCAAAGCCAAGTAGAGAGAACACCGCATTTCCATGGCAACAGCGGCAGCGACATCGCTCCCCGTCTCCCTCTCTCTCTCTTTCTCTCTCTCCCTCTCTCCCCTGTTCCAGTTCCTTTTCCTTGTTGTGATATTGTAACATCCGCCACTGGTCGCCTGCTTGCTTACCTTTCTGTTCGTCAAACACAGACGACGCGTTGAACTCCATGGTCAAACTAACACATCATCATCTGTCCAAAACCAACACACAGGCGAGAGACTAGAGAGGCACATTTGCCTCTGTTGAAAACCTCCCTCACACTGTAGCCCAAGACATCGCTCATCTACTTCTCCTCCTCCTCCTCCACCTCCTCTTCCTCCTCCTCCTCCTCCTCCTCCTCGTCCTTCTCCCCCTCTTCTCCCACGTCTTCTTCTTCCACGTCTTCTTCTGCCTTGAATAGGGTTACATTACCAAGAGAAATCCTCATACATCCACCACAGGAAAGAAGACAGGAGAGATAGAAAAATTCCCCCCAAGACGATCTCGTGTTATCGATCACTGATCTTTGATCTTTGATCTGTTTCTCGCTTCTTTTCCCAGCTGAGGAGCGAGGGATAAATGGAAGGAGGGATGGAGAGATCAATCATCCATTCTCAGAGACAGCGCAGAGCAGAGTGCAGGGAAGGAGGCTACAGCAGCAGCTTGCTTATCCAGGCGATGGAGAGAGAGAGGGATATACAGTATGAATGAAAAGAGTCAGGACTGGAGTCTCACTGAGCATGTGCAACACAGAGAGTCAAAATGCAGCCTGCCGTTGGTGACTGGGGATGTTTTCATTGTGTAGCCATTGACAGACTGGGGATGTTTCCATTGTGTAGCCATTGACAGACTGAGGATGTTTTCATTGTGTAGCCATTGACAGACTGGGGATGTTTTCATTGTGTAGCCATTGACAGACTGGGGATGTTTTCATTGTGGAGCCACTGACAGACTTGGGATGTTTTCATTGTGTAGCCATTGACAGACTGGGGATGTTTTCCTTGTGGAGCCACTGACAGACTGGGGATGTTTTCATTGTGGAGCCACTGACAGACTGGGGATGTTTTCCTTGTGGAGCCACTGACAGACTGGGGATGTTTTCATTGTGGAGCCACTGACAGACTGGGGATGTTTTCATTGTGGAGCCACTGACAGACTGGGTGACGCACTCCTGAGTCACAGCCAGCCAGCCACACAGGCAGCCAGCCAGCCACACAGCAAAACAGCCAGCCGCACAGCTAGCCAGGCACACAGCTAGCCAGGCAGCCAGCCAGCCAGCCAGCCAGCCAGCCAGCCAGCCAGCCAGCCAGCCACACAGCCAGCCAGGCAGGTAGCCAGTCAGCCAGTCACACAACCAGCCAGCCAGCCAGCCACACAGCCAGCCAGCCAGCCAGCCACACAGCCAGCCAACCAGCCATACAGCCACACAGCCACACAGCTTGCCTGGCTGCATTAGTATACACCTTAACCACTCGGCCCAATCGAGAGGCTATTTTAAGCTTAAGGCCTCTATTCAGAGGCAGAGAGGGTGGCGTTAAGAGGGCATCTACACTGCCAGATGCCAGATGTCAGATGCCAGATGCCAAGCACCAGGAAGTGTCCTTTAATAATATTGTGTATACAAGATACTAACTGGATTTAAAAGAGCAGTTTGTATTGACAGAACGAAATGATCAAATAAAATAAAATGTTATTAGTCGTTTACACATATTTTGCAGATGTTATCGCAGGTGCAACGAAATGCTTGTGTTTCTAGTTCCAACGGTGCAGTAATGTCTAACAATACAAAACAATACAAAACAATGCAAAACAATACAAAATACAAATTCCCCAAATTAAAAGAAAGACATTAAGAAATATCAGAAAGATTAATGTCAGAGTCTGGAATAAGTGAAAAGAAAATGAAAAGACAACGGGAAAATCCCCTTTAGACAGCATAGAGAATGCAACATCCCCTTTAGACAGCATAGAGAATGCAACATCCCCTTTAGACAGCATAGGGAATGCAACATCCCATTTAGACAGCATAGAGAATGCAACATCCCCTTTAGACAGCATAGAGAATGCAACATCCCCTTTAGACAGCATAGAGAATGCAACATCCCATTTAGACAGCATAGAGAATGCAACATCCCATTTAGACAGCATAGAGAATGCAACATCTCAACATTTGGGGGGAAAATATTCAAATCTGTGTTTCAATGTGTATAAAGATCAAAGTTCATAGTATACAGGTGTGTGAGACATTACTGTAAATCTATGACCCATGAGTTTGTTCTCAGGCCCATGCTCTCATGAGAGACATATTTTCATTACATTCATAGTTATTGTGCTGCCGGTCACCATGGGAACCAGGGTGGAGGACAGCCAGTTGATTATGAAGAAATTGTCCATCCACTGTGGGAAGATTGCCTGGCTCCGGCTGGTTTCCAGGCTGACGTGTGAAAACAAAAATTCCTCAAGGAATTCTCTTCAACATGTTCTTCTTTCATTATGCAAATGATATTCAATTAGGAGAATAGAATATGTCGCACACTAGACCCAATATCATGGGAGTATTTAATTAATAAGCACCCCAGTTTGATTTGTAAATAAAATTGTTATGAACACTTTCAAATACGGTTGCCAAACCTCCTGTTTAGGCCGGGAGTCTTACAGAATTAATCTGTATTTTCTTAATGCCTAATTGAAATAAGTTGGACAATCCTACATTTTCACCTGGTGAAATAGTTGGCCTGCACTCAATCTCTTAAAATAAAGACCCTAAATGAATAGCTAAATACAAATAAAATTTGAAGGACAGGGACAGACTGGGACCAGAAATCGGCCCAGGCATGTCTAACACACCAGCCCATTTTCTGTCAAATAATAATGATTTTGCGCAAAATTAAGACAGGCCCACTGGTTAAAGATGGACCAGCCCATCTGGCATTTGCCCAAACTGCCCCTATAGCAAGCTACACTGTACAGCTGTTTTGGTGAGCTTCTACAACATAGCCATTGAATGACAGTTTAAAGAAAAGGTATTAAACAATCACTAGTCTTTGGCCAGTCCTTCAACAGGATCGTATTCATTACGGCACATTGTGGCAAATCCTTTTGCAACAGAAAACAAATGTTGTTACTGGACAGGTTCAGGAAGTCCCTCCCTGTTCATTCTGTGTTCTTTCATTTGGTGCCGAATGAATAATGCCCAGATTATATTGCTAACGTAGATATTCCATTTAAATGGTCTAATAACCATATACTTGACTTTACAACAACGATGAGCAGTTCTTGTGTTTTGTCTGAGGTTGGTCTGATGACAAGGCAAACCTTTTTTCTGTCTTGTTATTGGTTTAATATTTACATTAGCGTAGTTATTGTCTTTTCCCACTAGATGTCCCTGCTTCCTTAGTTGGGGTCTCTTTCTCTCTCTCCCTCTCTCGCTCTCTCTCTCTCTCTCCCTCTCTCGCTCTCTCTTTCGCTCGCTCTCTGTCACTCTCTCTCGCTCTCGCTTCCTCTTTCTCTTTCTCCATACACACACACACACACACACACACACACACACACACACAGGCCTACACAAACAAATAATAACTTGCAAGTTTGACTTGATACAAGAAAAAAGTGATTATTCTGATTTCAAACAATTTTGAAAAAAAGAAACGTAAGATCTTTAACTAAACAGCTTTAAAGGGGCAATCAGCCATTTTTGGACTTATAAATAAATGATATGCACCCATTGATTCTTGAAGAATATAACTTATAAATGCCTCATGAGCTTAGTTCAACTTCAACAGTCATACCACTTTAGAACCCACTATATAGCCTCAAAACATGGTTAAAACTATAATGTTGATTTCATGGATGGTCAGTCCTTGCCTCCATAGCTCTCTCTATGGATTTGAGAGTGGTAAAAAATGTCCAGCCCCATCCCTCAGCTTTTTACTGAAACAGGGGCAGGGATAACGATTTTGTATTGTTTTTACTGATGATTGCCGCTTTAAGAGTCTCAAGTCGTTATACAGATTAGCCTGAATGAAAATAGAATATCTGATCTTGCTTGCTGTTTGGGGTTTTAGGCTGGGTTTCTACATAGCACTTTTGTTATATCTGCTGATGTAAAACGGGCTTTATAAATACATTTGATTGATTGATTGATTGATTGATTGACACAAATGAGACTCCACAGTCCAAACTATGTTTCCTAGTGTGTTCAAGTGAGAAATTAGTTTCCTTATCCTAAACTACATCACTCCCATGTC